>JANFCV010000239.1:0-619651 GCA_024500475.1 Phthorimaea operculella
AGCTCGTGTTGTTCATTGGAAAATTGATGTGGGGTAGTTGTGATAAAATAGGGTGCGATTTTAGTGTGATATCTTATGCAAAGGATTTCAACGAATATAATAAAAAAATTGTCGAAAGTGTTTTCGTATGTAAACACTAGATGGCGCTAGTAGTTTTTAAAACGCGGTAATGAAATGTTTTCTGCGATATGATAAGGTGTTGGGTGCATAGTGTTCGCCACGCGGTTGCATTCGCCTCGCGAAAACTTAGAACTTAGAACTTAAAACTTAAAAATTAAAAATTAGAACTGGAAAACCAGACCGCCTACGGTGGTAGTAGGTAGTAGTAGGTACCATGTGTGGGGTGTCGTTTGAAAGAGGAACTCGAGCGCGTTCGATGGTACATCACTTACGGCGATCGGTGGCGCAACATTGCGCTAGCAACATTTGAACGATGTTGCGCAACGTATGTATTTGCTGTATGACTGTTTGAAATCACTAGAGAGTCAACATAATTATAGAGATCCTCCATACAGTCATAAAGTTATTGATGCCAGCAAAAACTCGTCGCTCGTAGTGTATGAAATAAAGTGAGGCCAGCTAAAACTGGTCTCTCGTAGTGTTTCGATGAAAACACCAATACTATAGTGATCCCTTGGCAGGGTAGTTTCACGTGCTGCCGATAGTACCAGTAAGGTTGCTAGATTGTTCCTAGTTTGGTTACGTCCGTTTAGCTTTGTATTGTAGCTCGATAAATGGTCAAGAGCGAGTCGGACACACACCATGAGTTAACCTCACTAAATGTAACATTCAAGTTAACCTCACGGCATGTAACATATAGTTAGAAAGTGGGTTGGATCGGGCCAAGGCGTGTCGGCACTAGTAGGTAGAAAGTGGGTGGAATAGGGCCAAAAGGCGTGTCGGGCACTCTAGTAGGTGAAAGTGGGTAGAATGGGGCCAAGGCGTGTCGGGCACTCTAGTAGGTGAAAGTGGGTGAATAGTGCTAAGGCGTCAGGGCACTCTAGTGGGTAGAAAGTGGGTAGAATATTGCTAAGGCGTGTCGGGCACTCTAGTGGTGAAAGCCCAGGTGAGATAGGACCAAGGCGTGTCAGGCACTCTAGTGGGTGAGAGTGGTGGGAATAGGACCAAGAGCGTGTCGGGCACTCTAGTGGAGTGAAAGTGGGTAGAATAGTGCTAAAAAGCGTGTCAGGGCACTCTAGTAGGTAGAAAGTGGGTAGAATAGGGCCAAGGCGTGTCGGGCACTCTAGTAGGTGAAAGTGGGTGGGAATAGGGCCAAGGCGTGTCGGGACTCTAGTGGGTGAAAGTGGGTAGAATGGTGCTAAGAGCGTGTCGGGCACTCTAGTGGAGTGAAAGTGGGTGGAATATTGCTGGAGCGTGTCGGGCACTCTAGTGGGTGAAGAGTGGGTAGAATGGGGCCAAGGCGTGTCGGGCACTCTAGAAGGTGAGAAGTGGGTAGAATAGGGCCAAGAGCGTGTCAGGCACTCTAGTAGGTAGAAAGTGGGTAGAATAGTGCTAAAAGCGTGTCGGGCACTCTAGTAGGTGAAAGTGGGTGGGAATAGACCCAGGCGTGTCGGGCACTCTAGTAGGTAGAGAGAATTGGGTGGGAATAGGGCCAAGGCGTGTCGGGCACTCTAGTGGGTGAAAGTGGGTGAGATAGTGCTAAGGCGTGTCGGGCACTCTAGTGGGTGAAGTGGGTGAGAATAGGACCAAGGCGTGTCAGGCACTCTAGTAGAGTAGAAGTGGGTGGGAATAGGGCCAAGGCGTGTCGGGCACTCTAGTAGGTGAAAGCGGGTGGAATAGGACCAAGGCGTGTCGGGCACTCTAGTAGATGAGAGAGTGGGTGAATAGGACCAAGAGCGTGTCGGGCACTCTAGTAGGTAGTAAGTGGGTAGAATGGGACCAAGGCGTGTCGGGCACTCTAGTAGGGTAGTGAAGTGGGTAGAATAGGGCCAGGCGTGTCGGTACTCTAGTGGGTAGAAAGTGGGTGGAATAGGGCCAAGAGCGTGTCGGTGCTCTAGTGGTAGAAAGTGTGACAGAAACGGGCCAAGGCGTGTCGGGGCACTCTGGTCGGTAGAAAGTGGGTAGAATAGTACTATTGCGAAAATAAACCAATTTTGTCACACCAGTCCGAATTCAAATGTAATTTATCTTGTGTCATCGCCTAAGGCTGATGTTTGTTGGGCAGGTGCAGACAGGGCGGCGCGTGCCGTGACGCATGTGATTCTCGCCACGTGTGCCGGGCTTAGCTCGTGTTGTTCTTGGAAAATTGATGTGGGGTAGTTGTGATAAAATAGGGTGCGATTTTATGATATCTTATTGCAAAGGATTTCAACGATATAATAAAAAAATTGTCGAAAGTGTTTTCGTATATAAACACTAGATGGCGCTAGTAGTTTTAAAACGCGGTAATGAAATGTTTTCTGCGATATGATAAAGGTGTTGGGTGCATAGTGTTCGCCACGCGGACACGTTCGCCTCGCGAAACTTAGAACTTAGAACTTAAAACTTAAAATTAAAAATTAGAACTGGAAAACCGACCGCCTACGGTACGGTAGTAGGTAGTAGTAGGTACCATGTGTGGTGTCGTTTGAAGAGAGGAACTCGAGCCGCGTTCGATGGTACATCACTTACGGCGATCGGTGGCGCAACATTGCGCTAGCAACATGAACGATGTTGCGCAACATTGTATATGGCACACTGTACAGCAAACTGTTTGAAATCGCACTAGAGTCAACATAATTATAGTGGTCCTCCATACAGTCACTAAGTGAGAAGCTAAAACTGGTCTCTCTCTCGTCAGTGTTTATAAAGTGAGGCCAGCTAAAACTGGTCTCTCGTAGTGTTTCGATGAAACACCAATACTATGGTGATCCTTGCTTGGGGTAGTTTCACGTGCTGCCGATAGTACCCAGTAAGGTTGCCTAGATTGTTCCTAGTTTGGTTACGTCCGTTTTAACTGTGTGTAGCTCGATAAATGGTCAAGAGCGAGTCAGGACATGTGATTAACCTCACTAAATGTAACATTCTGAAGTTAACCTCATGGCATGTAACATATAGTTAGAAAGTGGGTTGGATCGGGCCAAGAGCGTGTCGGGCACTCTAGTAGGTAGAAAGTGGGTAGAATAGGGCCAAAGCGTGTCGGGCACTCTAGTAGGTGAAAGTGGGTAGAATAGGCCAGGCGTGTCGGGCACTCTAGTGGGTAGAGAGTGGGTAGAATAGTGCTAAGGCGTGTCGGGCACTCTAGTAGTAGAAAGTGGGTGAATATTGCTAAGAGCGTGTCGGGCACTCTAGTGGGTAGAAAGCGGGTAGAATAGGGCCAAGGGCGTGTCGGGCACTCGAGTAGGTAGAAGGTGGGTGGGAATAGGACCAAGGCGTGTCGGGCACTCTAGTGGGTGAAAGTGGGTGGGAATGGTGCTAAAGCGTGTCGGGCACTCTAGTGGGTGAAAGTGGGTGGAATAGGGCCAAGAGCGTGTCGGGCACTCTAGTGGTGAAAGTGGGTAGAATAGGGCCAAGAGCGTGTCGGGCACTCTAGTAGGTGAAAGTGGGTGGGAATAGTGCTAGAGCGTGTCGGGCACTCTGGTAGGTGAAAGTGGGTGGGAATATTGCTGGAGCGTGTCGGGCACTCTAGTGGGTGAAAGTGGGTGGAGATGGGGCCAAGGCGTGTCGGGCACTCTAGAAGGTAGAAAGTGGGTGGAATGGGACCAGGCGTGTCGGGCACTCTAGTGAGGTAGAAAGTGGGTAGAATGGTGCTAAAAGCGTGTCGGGCACTCTAGTGGGTGAAGTGGGTGAATAGGACCAAGGCGTGTCGGGCACTCTAGTAGGTAGAAAGTGGGTGGGAATAGGACCAAGAGCGTGTCGGGCACTCTAGTGGGTAGAAAGTGGGTGGAGATAGTGCTAAGGCGTGTCGGGCACTCTAGTAGATGAAAGTGGGTAGAATGGGACCAAGAGCGTGTCGGGCACTCTAGTGGGTGAAGTGGGTGGGAATAGGACCAAGGCGTGTCGGGCACTCTAGTGGGTAGAAAGCCCAGGTAGAATGGGGCCAGGCGTGTCGGGCACTCTAGAGTAGAGAAATTGGGTGGAATGGACCAAGGCGTGTCGGGCACTCTAGTGAGTAGTAAGTGGGTAGAATGGGCCAAGGCGTGTCGGGCACTCTAGTAGGTAGTAGTGGGTAGAATAGGACCAAAAGGCGTGTCAGGTGTACTCTAGTAGTGAAAGTGTGACGAAACGGGCCAAGAGCGTGTCGGGTACTCTGGTCGGTAGAAAGTGGGTAGAATAGTACCTATTGCGAAAATAAACCAATTTTGTCACACAGTCCGAATTCAGAAAGCTGTATTTATCTTGTGTCATCGCCTAAGGCTGATGTTTGTTAGAACGGAGTGCAGACAGGGCGGCGCGTGCCGATGACATGTGATTCTCGCCGCGTGTGCGCCAGGCAGCTCGTGTTGTTCATTGGAAAATTGATGTGGGGTAGTTGTGATAAAATGGGTGCGATTTATTGATATCTTATTGCAAAGGATTTCAACAGATATAATAAAAAATTGTCGAAAGTGTTTTCGTATGTAAACACTAGATGGCGCTAGTAGTTTTTAAAACGCGGTAATGAAATGTTTTCTGCGATATGATAAAGGTGTTGGGTGCATAGTGTTCGCCACGCGGACACGTTCGCCTCGCAAAAACTTAGAACTTAGAACTTAAAACTTAAAAATTAAAAATTAGAACGGGTAATACTCCTACGTTACGGTAGTAGGTAGTAGTAGGTACCATGTGTGGGGTGTCGATTGAAAGAGGAACTCGAGCCGCGTTCGATTGTACATCTCTTTGGGCGATCGGTGGCGGTAGATTGCTCTAGCAACATTTGAACGTTGTTGCGCAACATTGTATATTGCACACTGTACAGCAAACTGTTTGAAATCGCACTAGAGTCCAACATAATTATAGTGGTCCTCCATACAGTCACTAAGTGAGGCCAGCTAAAACTGGTCTCTCTCTCGTAGTGTTTGTATAAAGTGAGGCCAGCTAAAACTGGTCTCTCGTAGTGTTTCGATGAAAACACCAATGGTGATCCCTTGCTTGGGGTAGTTCACGTGCCGATGAGTACCCAGTAAGGTTGCCTAGATTGTTCCTAGTTTGGTTACGTCCGTTTTAGCTTTGTATTGTAGCTCGATAAATGGTCAAGAGCAGAGTCGGACACACACCATGAGTTAACCTCACTAAATGTAACATTCTGAATTAACCTCACGGCATGTAACATATAGTTAGAAGTGGGTTGGATCGGGCGTTAATCAGATAGTGGTGAAAATTGTGACCAGGCGTGTCGGGCACTCTAGTGGGTAAATGGGTAGAATAGGTGCAGACGTGTCGGGCACTCTAGTAGGTGAAGTGGGTAGAATAGTGCAAAGCGTGTCGGGCACTCTAGTGAGTAGAGTGGGTGAATATTGCTAACGTGTCGGACTCTAGTGAGAAAGCAGAATAGAGAGGTGTCGGGCACTCTAGTAGGTGAAAGTGGGTGAGAATAGGGCCAAGAGTGTCAGGCACTCTAGTGGGTGAAAGTGGGTGGAATGGTGCTAAAGCGTGTCGGGCACTCTAGTAGGTAGAAAGTGGGTGGAATAGGGCCAGGCGTGTCGGGCACTCTAGTGGAGTGAAAGTGGGTGGAATGGGCCAAGGCGTGTCGGGCACTCTAGTAGGTAGAAAGTGGGTAGAATAGTGCTAAGGCGTGTCGGACTCTAGTGGAGTGAAAGTGGGTGGGAATATTGCTGGAGCGTGTCGGGCACTCTAGTAGGTAGAAAGTGGGAGGAATAGGGCCAAGAGCGTGTCGGGCACTCTAGTAGGTAGATAGTGGGTAGAATGGGCCAAGAGCGTGTCGGGCACTCTAGTAGGTAGAAAGTGGGTAGAATAGTGCTAAGAGCGTGTCGGGCACTCTAGTAGGTAGAAAGTGGGTAGAATAGGGCCAAGAGCGTGTCGGGCACTCTAGTGGGTAGAAAGTGGGTAGAATAGGGCCATTAGAGTGTCGGGCACTCTAGTAGGTAGAAAGTGGGTGGAATGGTGCTAAGAGCGTGTCGGGCACTCTAGTGGGTAGAAAGTGGGTGAATAGGACCAGAGCGTGTCGGGCACTCTAGTGAGTGAAAGTGGGTAGAATAGGCCAAGAGCGTGTCGGGCACTCTAGTAGGTGAAAGCGGGTGAATAGGGCCAAGAGCGTGTCGGGCACTCTAGTAGGTGAAAGTGGGTAGAATAGGCCAAGAGCGTGTCGGGCACTCTAGTAGGTATAAGTGGGTAGAATAGGGCCAAGGCGTGTCGGGCACTCTAGCTGGTAGTAAGTGGGTAGAATAGGGCCAAGAGCGTGTCGGGCACTCTAGTGGGTGAAAGTGGGTAGAATAGGCCAGAGCGTGTCAGGTACTCTAGTAGGTAGAAAGTGTGACGAAACGGGCCAAGAGCGTGTCGGGTACTCTGGTCGGTGAAAAGTGGGTAGAATAGTACCTATTGCGAAAATAAACCAATTTTGTCACACCAGTCCGAATTCAGAAAGCTGTAATTTATCTTGTGTCATCGCCTAAGGCTGATGTTTGTTAGGCGGTGCAGACAGGGCGGCGCGTGCCGATGACGCGGTGATTCTCGCCACGTGTGCGCCGGGCTTAGCTCGTGTTGTTCATTGGAAAATTGATGTGGGGTAGTTGTGATAAAATAGGGTGCGATTTTATTGATATCTTATTGCAAGGATTTCAACGAATATAATAAAATTGTCGAAAGTGTTTTCGTATGTAAACACTAGATGGCGCTAGTAGTTTTAAAACGCGGTAATGAAATGTTTTCTGCGATATGATAAAGGTGTTGGGTGCATAGTGTTCGCCACGCGGACACGTTCGCCTCGCAAAAACTTAGAACTTAGAACTTAAAACTTAAAAATTAAAAATTAGAAGTGGAAAACCGAACCGCCTACGGTACGGTAGTAGGTAATAGTGAGTACCATGTGTGGGGTGTCGTTTGAAAGAGGAACTCGAGCCGCGTTCGATGGTACATCACTTACGGCGATCGGTGGCGCAACATTGCGCTAGCAACATTTGAACGATGTTGCGCAACATTGTATATGGCACACTGTACAGCAAACTGTTTGAAATCGCACTAGAGTCCAACATAATTATAGTGGTCCTCCATACAGTCACTAAGTGAGGCCAGCTAAAACTGGTCTCTCTCGTAGTGTTTGTATAAAGTGAGGCCAGCTAAAACTGGTCTCTCGTAGTGTTTCGATGAAAACACCAATACTATGGTGATCCCTTGCTTGGGGTAGTTTCACGTGCTGCCGATAGTACCCAGTAAGGTTGCCTAGATTGTTCCTAGTTTGGTTACGTCCGTTTTAGCTTTGTATTGTAGCTCGATAAATGGTCAAGAGCAGGTCGGACACACCATGAGGTTAACCTCACTAAATGTAACATTCTGAAGTTAACCTCACGGCATGTAACATATAGTTAGAAAGTGGGTTGGATCGGGCCAGAGCGTGTCGGGCACTCTAGTAGGTAGAAAGTGGGTAGAATGGGGCCAAGGCGTGTCGGGCACTCTAGTAGGTAGAAAGTGGGTAGAATAGGGCCAAGGCGTGTCGGGCACTCTAGTAGGTAGAAAGTGGGTAGAATAGTGCTAAGGCGTGTCGGGCACTCTAGTGAGTAGAAAGTGGGTGAATATTGCTAAGGCGTGTCGGGCACTCTAGTAGGTGAAAGCGGGTGGAATAGGACCAAGAGCGTGTCGGGCACTCTAGTAGTGAAAAGTGTGGTGAGCCAAGGCGTGTCGGGCACTCTAGTGAGTAGAAAGTGGGTAGGATAGGTGCTAAAGCGTGTCGGGCACTCTAGTAGGTAAAGTGGGTGGGAATGAGACAAGGCGTGTCGGGCACTCTAGTGGGTAGAAGTGGGTGGAATAGGACCAGGCGTGTCGGGCACTCTAGTAGGTAGAAAGTGGGTAGAATAGTGCTAAGAGCGTGTCGGGCACTCTAGTGGGTGAAAGTGGGTGAGAATATTGCTAAGGCGTGTCGGGCACTCTAGTAGGTAGAAAGTGGGTAGAATAGGGCCAAGAGCGTGTCGGGCACTCTAGAAGGTAGAAAGTGGGTAGAATGGGGCCAAGGCGTGTCGGGCACTCTAGTGGGTGAAAGTGGGTGAATGGTGCTAAAGCGTGTCGGGCACTCTAGTAGGTAGAAAGTGGGTGAATGGACCAAGGCGTGTCGGGCACTCTAGTAGGTAGAAAGTGGGTAGAATAGACCAAGAGCGTGTCGGGCACTCTAGTGGGTAGAAAGTGGGTAGAATAGTGCTAAGAGCGTGTCAGGCACTCTAGTAGGTAGAAAGTGGGTAGAATAGGACCAAGGCGTGTCGGGCACTCTAGTAGGTAAGTGGGTAGAATAGGACCAAGGCGTGTCGGGCACTCTAGTAGGTAGAAAGCGGGTAGAATAGGGCCAAGAGCGTGTCGGGCACTCTAGTAGGTAGAAAGTGGGTAGAATGGACCAGGCGTGTCGGGCACTCTAGTAGGTAGTAAGTGGGTAGAATAGGACCAAGAGCGTGTCGGGCACTCTAGTAGGTAGAAAGTGGGTGGAATGGGACAAGAGCGTGTCGGGTACTCTAGTAGGTAGAAAGTGGGTAGAATAGGGCCAAGAGCGTGTCGGGTACTCTAGTAGGTAGAAAGTGTGACGAAACGGGCCAAGAGCGTGTCGGGTACTCTGGTCGGTAGAAAGTGGGTAGAATAGTACCTATTGCGAAAATAAACCAATTTTTGTCACACCAGTCCGAATTCAGAAAGCTGTAATTTATCTTGTGTCATCGCCTAAGGCTGATGTTTGTTAGGGCAGGTGCAGACAGGGCGGCGCGTGCCGATGACGCGGTGATTCTCGCCACGTGTGCGCCGGGCTTAGCTCGTGTTGTTCATTGGAAAATTGATGTGGGGTAGTTGTGATAAAATAGGGTGCGATTTTATTGATATCTTATGCAAAGGATTTCAACGAATATAATAAAAAAATTGTCGAAAGTGTTTTCGTATGTAAACACTAGATGGCGCTAGTAGTTTTTTAAAACGCGGTAATGAAATGTTTTCTGCGATATGATAAAGGTGTTGGGTGCATAGTGTTCGCCACGCGGACACGTTCGCCTCGCGAAAACTTAGAACTTAGAACTTAATACTTAAAATTAAAAAATAGAACTGGAAAACCGACCGCCTACGGTACGGTAGTAGGTAGTAGTAGGTACCATGTGTGGGGTGTCGTTTGAAGAGGAACTCGAGCCGCGTTCGATGGTACATCACTTACGGCGATCGGTGGCGCAACATTGCGCTAGCAACATTTGAACGATGTTGCGCAACATTGTATATGGCACACTGTACAGCAAACTGTTTGAAATCGCACTAGAGTCAACATAATTATAGTGGTCCTCCATACAGTCACTAAGTGAGGCCAGCTAAAACTGGTCTCTCTCTCGTAGTGTTTGTATAAAGTGAGGCCAGCTAAAACTGGTCTCTCGTAGTGTTTCGATGAAAACACCAATACTATGGTGATCCCTTGCTTGGGTAGTTTCACGTGCTGCCGATAGTACCCAGTAAGGTTGCCTAGATTGTTCCTAGTTTGGTTACGTCCGTTTTAGCTTTGTATTGTAGCTCGATAAATGGTCAAGAGCAGTCGGACACACACCATGAGGTTAACCTCACTAAATGTAACATTCTGAAGTTAACCTCACGGCATGTAACATATAGTTAGAAAGTGGGTTGGATCGGGCCAAGAGCGTGTCGGGCACTCTAGTAGGTAGAAAGTGGGTAGAATAGGGCCAAGAGCGTGTCGGGCACTCTAGTAGGTAGAAGTGGGTAGAATAGGGCCAGGCGTGTCGGGCACTCTAGTAGGTAGAAGTGGGTAGAATAGTGCTAGAGCGTGTCGGGCACTCTAGTAGGTGAAAGTGGGTAGAATATTGCTAAGGCGTGTCGGGCACTCTAGTAGTGAAAGCGGGTGGAATAGGACCAGAGCGTGTCGGGCACTCTAGTAGGAGAAGTGGGTGGAATAGACCAAGGCGTGTCGGGCACTCTAGTAGGTAGAAAGTGGGTGGAATAGTGCTAAAGCGTGTCGGGCACTCTAGTAGGTAGAAAGTGGGTGGAATAGGACCAGGCGTGTCGGGCACTCTAGTAGGTGAAAGTGGGTGGAATAGGACAAGAGCGTGTCGGGCACTCTAGTGGGTAGAAAGTGGGTGGAATAGTGCTAAGGCGTGTCGGGCACTCTAGTAGGTGAAAGTGGGTGAATATTGCTAAGGCGTGTCGGGCACTCTAGTAGGTGAAAGTGGGTAGAATGGACCAAAGGCGTGTCGGGCACTCTAGAAGGTGAAAGTGGGTAGAATAGGACCAAGGCGTGTCGGGCACTCTAGTGGGTAGAAAGTGGGTGGAATAGTGCTAAAAGCGTGTCGGGCACTCTAGTGGGTAGAAAGTGGGTGGAATAGGACCAGAGCGTGTCGGGCACTCTAGTGGTAGAAAGTGGGTGGAATGGGACCAAGAGCGTGTCGGGCACTCTAGTAGGTGAAAGTGGGTAGAATAGTGCTAGAGCGTGTCGGGCACTCTAGTGGGTGAAAGTGGGTGGAATAGGACCAAGAGCGTGTCGGGCACTCTAGTAGGTAGAAAGTGGGTAGAATAGGACCAAGGCGTGTCGGGCACTCTAGTAGGTAAAGTGGGTGGGAATAGGACCAAGAGCGTGTCGGGCACTCTAGTAGGTAGAAAGTGGGTAGAATAGGGCCAAGAGCGTGTCGGGCACTCTAGTAGGTAGTAAGTGGGTAGAATAGGGCCAAGAGCGTGTCGGGCACTCTAGTAGGTAGTAAGTGGGTAGAATAGGGCCAAGAGCGTGTCGGGTACTCTAGTAGGTAGAAAGTGGGTAGAATAGGACCAGGCGTGTCGGGTACTCTAGTAGGTGAAAGTGTGACGAAACGGGCCAGAGGCGTGTCGGGTACTCTGGTCGGTAGAAAGTGGGTAGAATAGTACCTATGCGAAAATAAACCAATTTTTGTCACACCAGTCCGAATTCAAAAGCTGTAATTTATCTTGTGTCATCGCCTAAGGCTGATGTTTGTTAGAACGAGGTGCAGACAGGGCGGCGCGTGCCGATGACGCAGTGATTCTCGCCACGTGTGCGCCGGGCTTAGCTCGTGTTGTTCATTGGAAAATTGATGTGGGGTAGTTGTGATAAAATAGGGTGCGATTTTATTGATATCTTATTGCAAAGGATTTCAACGAATATAATAAAAAATTGTCGAAAGTGTTTTCGTATGTAAACACTAGATGGCGCTAGTAGTTTTAAAACGCGGTAATGAAATGTTTTCTGCGATATGATTTAGGTGTTGGGTGCATTGTGTTCGCCACGCGGACACGTTCGCCTCGAGAAAACTTAGAACTTAGAACTTAAAACTTAAAAATTAAAAATTAGAACTGGAAAAACGCCTACGGTACGGTAGTAGGTAGTAGTAGGTACCATGTGTGGGGTGTCGTTTGAAAGAGGAACTCGAGCCGCGTTCGATGGTACATCACTTACGGCGATCGGTGGCGCAACATTGCGCTAGCAACATTTGAACGATGTTGCGCAACATTGTATATGGCACACTGTACAGCAAACTGTTTGAAATCGCACTAGAGTCCAACATAATTATAGTGGTCCTCCATACAGTCACTAAGTGAGGCCAGCTAAAACTGGTCTCTCTCGTAGTGTTTGTATAAAGTGAGGCCAGCTAAAACTGGTCTCTCGTAGTGTTTCGATGAAAACACCAATACTATGGTGATCCCTTGCTTGGGTAGTTTCGTGCTGCCGATAGTACCCAGTAAGGTTGCCTAGATTGTTCCTAGTTTGGTTACGTCCGTTTTAGCTTTGTATTGTAGCTCGATAAATGGTCAAGAGCGAGTCGGACACACACCATGGGTTAACCTCACTAAATGTAACATTCTGAAGTTAACCTCACGGCATGTAACATATAGTTAGAAAGTGGGTTGGATCGGGCCAAGAGCGTGTCGGGCACTCTAGTAGGTAGAAAGTGGGTAGAATAGGGCCAAGAGCGTGTCGGGCACTCTAGTAGGTGAAAGTGGGTAGAATGGGCCAAGAGCGTGTCGGGCACTCTAGTAGGTGAAAGTGGGTAGAATAGTGCTAAGAGCGTGTCGGGCACTCTAGTAGGTAGAAGTGGGTGAAATATTGCTAAGAGCGTGTCGGGCACTCTAGTGGGTGAAAGCGGGTGAATAGGACCAAGGCGTGTCGGGCACTCTAGTAGTGAAAGTGGGTGGAATAGGAAAGGCGTGTCGGGCACTCTAGTGGGTAGAAAGTGGGTAGAATAGTGCTAAAAGCGTGTCGGGCACTCTAGTAGGTAGAAAGTGGGTGGAATAGGACCAAGGCGTGTCGGGCACTCTAGTGGTGAAAGTGGGTAGAATGGACCAAAGGCGTGTCGGGCACTCTAGTAGTGAAAGTGGGTGGAGATAGTGCTAAGGCGCGTGTCGGGCACTCTAGTAGTAGAAAGTGGGTGAGAATATTGCTAAGGCGTGTCGGGCACTCTAGTAGGTGAAAGTGGGTGAGAATAGGACCAAGGCGTGTCGGGCACTCTAGAGGTAGAAAGTGGTGAATGGATGAAGCGTGTCGGGCACTCTAGTGAGTGAAAGTGGGTGGGAATAGTGCTAAAGCGTGTCGGGCACTCTAGTGGTGAGAAGTGGGTGAATAGGACCAAGGCGTGTCGGGCACTAGTAGAGTAGAAAGTGGGTAGAATAGGGCCAAGGCGTGTCGGGCACTCTAGTAGATAAGTGGGTGAATAGTGCTAAGAGCGTGTCGGGCACTCTAGTGGTAGAAAGTGGGTGAATAGAGCAAGAGCGTGTCGGGCACTCTAGTGGTGAAAGTGGGTAGAATGAGACCAAGAGCGTGTCGGGCACTCTAGTGGTGAAAGCTGGGTAGAATAGAGACCAAGAGCGTGTCGGGCACTCTAGTAGGTAGAAAGTGGGTAGAATAGGGCCAAGAGCGTGTCGGGCACTCTAGTAGGTGTAAGTGGGTGGAATCGGGCCAAGAGCGTGTCGGGCACTCTAGTAGGTAGTAAGTGGGTGAGAATAGGACCAAGCGTGTCGGGTACTCTAGTAGGTGAAGTGGGTAGAATAGGACCAAGAGCGTGTCGGGTACTCTAGTAGGTAGAAAGTGTGACAGAAACAGGCCAGAGCGTGTCAGGTACTCTGGTCGGTGAAAGTGGGTAGAATAGTACCTATTGCGAAAAATAAACCAATTTTGTCACACCAGTCCGAATTCAAGCTGTAATTTATCTTGTCATCGCCTAAGGCTGATGTTTGTTAGAACGAGTGCAGACAGGGCGGCGCGTGCCGATGACGCGGTGATTCTCGCCACGTGTGCGCCGGGCTTAGCTCGTGTTGTTCATTGGAAAATTGATGTGGGGTAGTTGTGATAAAATAGGTGCGATTTTATTGATATCTTATTGCAAAGTTTCAACGAATAATAAAAAAAATTGTCGAAAGTGTTTTCGTATGTAAACACTAGATGGCGCTAGTAGTTTTAAAACGCGGTAATGAAATGTTTTCTGCGATATGATAAAGGTGTTGGGTGCATAGTGTTCGCCACGCGGACGTTCGCCTCGCGAAACTTAGAACTTAGAACTTAAAAATTAAAAATTAGAACTGGAAAACCGAACCGCCTACGGTACGGTAGTAGGTAGTAGTGGTACCATGTGTGGGGTGTCGTTTGAAAGAGGACTCGAGCCGCGTTCGATGGTACATCACTTACGGCGATCGGTGGCGCAACATTGCGCTAGCAACATTTGAACGATGTTGCGCAACATTGTATATGGCACTGTACAGCAAACTGTTTGAAATCGCACTAGAGTCCAACATAATTATAGTGGTCCTCCATACAGTCACTAAGTGAGGCCAGCTAAAACTGGTCTCTCTCTAGTGTTTGTATAAAGTGAGGCCAGCTAAAACTGGTCTCTCGTAGTGTTTCGATGAAAACACCAATACTATGGTGATCCCTTGCTTGGGGTAGTTTCACGTGCCGATAGTACCCAGTAAGTTTGCCTAGATTGTTCCTAGTTTGGTTACGTCCGTTTTAGCTTTGTATTGTAGCTCGATAAATGGTCAGAGCGAGTCGGACACACACCATGAGGTTAACCTCACTAAATGTAACATTCTGAAGTTAACCTCACGGCATGTAACATATAGTTAGAAAGTGGGTTGGATCGGGCCAAGAGCGTGTCGGGCACTCTAGTAGGTAGAAAGTGGGTAGAATAGGGCCAAGAGCGTGTCGGGCACTCTAGTAGGTAGAAGGTGGGTAGAATAGGACCAAGAGCGTGTCGGGCACTCTAGTAGGTAGAAGTGGGTGAATAGTGCTAAGAGCGTGTCGGGCACTCTAGTAGGTAGAAAGTGGGTGGAGTAGGTGAAAGTGGGTGGGAATAGTGCTAAAAGCGTGTCGGGCACTCTAGTAGGTGAGAAAGTGGGTGGAATGAGACCAAGAGCGTGTCGGGCACTCTAGTCGGTAGAAAGTGGGTGGAATAGGGCCAAGAGCGTGTCGGGCACTCTAGTAGGTGAAAGTGGGTAGAATAGTGCTAGGAGCGTGTCGGGCACTCTAGTAGAGTAGAAAGTGGGTAGAATATTGCTAAGGCGTGTCGGGCACTCTAGTAGGTGAAAGTGGGTAGAATAGGGCCAAGAGCGTGTCGGGCACTCTAGTGGTTAGAATGGGGTTAGAATAGGACCAAGGCGTGTCGGGCACTCTAGTAGGTGAAAGTGGGTGAATAGTGCTAGCGTGTCGGGCACTCTAGTAGGTGAAAGTGGGTGAATAGGACCAGAGCGTGTCGGGCACTCTAGTAGGTAGAAAGTGGGTGAATAGGGCCAAGAGCGTGTCGGGCACTCTAGTAGGTAGAAAGTGGGTGGAATAGTGCAAATAGCGTGTCGGGCACTCTAGTAGGTGAAAGTGGGTGGAATAGGGCCAAGGCGTGTCGGGCACTCTAGTAGGTAGAAAGTGGGTGGAATGAGACCAAGAGCGTGTCGGGCACAGCGTGTCGGGCACTCTAGTAGGTAGAAAGTGGGTAGAATAGGGCCAAGAGCGTGTCGGGTACTCTAGTAGGTAGAAAGTGTGACGAAACGGGCCAAGAGCGTGTCGGGTACTCTGGTCGGTAGAAAGTGGGTAGAATAGTACCTATTGCGAAAATAAACCAATTTTGTCACACCAGTCCGAATTCAGAAAGCTGTAATTTATCTTGTGTCATCGCCTAAGGCTGATGTTTGTTAGGGCAGGTGCAGACAGGGCGGCGCGTGCCGATGACGCGGTGATTCTCGCCACGTGTGCGCCGGGCTTAGCTCGTGTTGTTCATTGGAAAATTGATGTGGGGTAGTTGTGATAAAATAGGGTGCGATTTTATTGATATCTTATTGCAAAGGATTTCAACGAATATAATAAAAAAATTGTCGAAAGTGTTTTCGTATGTAAACACTAGATGGCGCTAGTAGTTTTTTAAAACGCGGTAATGAAATGTTTTCTGCGATATGATAAAGGTGTTGGGTGCATAGTGTTCGCCACGCGGACACGTTCGCCTCGCGAAAACTTAGAACTTAGAACTTAAAACTTAAAAATTAAAAATTAGAACTGGAAAACCGAACCGCCTACGGTACGGTAGTAGGTAGTAGTAGGTACCATGTGTGGGGTGTCGTTTGAAAGAGGAACTCGAGCCGCGTTCGATGGTACATCACTTACGGCGATCGGTGGCGCAACATTGCGCTAGCAACATTTGAACGATGTTGCGCAACATTGTATATGGCACACTGTACAGCAAACTGTTTGAAATCGCACTAGAGTCCAACATAATTATAGTGGTCCTCCATACAGTCACTAAGTGAGGCCAGCTAAAACTGGTCTCTCTCTCGTAGTGTTTGTATAAAGTGAGGCCAGCTAAAACTGGTCTCTCGTAGTGTTTCGATGAAAACACCAATACTATGGTGATCCCTTGCTTGGGGTAGTTTCACGTGCTGCCGATAGTACCCAGTAAGGTTGCCTAGATTGTTCCTAGTTTGGTTACGTCCGTTTTAGCTTTGTATTGTAGCTCGATAAATGGTCAAGAGCGAGTCGGACACACACCATGAGGTTAACCTCACTAAATGTAACATTCTGAAGTTAACCTCACGGCATGTAACATATAGTTAGAAAGTGGGTTGGATCGGGCCAAGAGCGTGTCGGGCACTCTAGTAGGTAGAAAGTGGGTAGAATAGGGCCAAGAGCGTGTCGGGCACTCTAGTAGGTAGAGTGGGTAGAATAGGACCAAGAGCGTGTCGGGCACTCTAGTAGGTAGAAAGTGGGTAGAATAGTGCTAAGAGCGTGTCGGGCACTCTAGTAGGTAGAAAGTGGGTGGAATATTGCTAAGAGCGTGTCGGGCACTCTAGTAGGTGAAAGCGGTGTGAATAGGCCAGGCGTGTCGGGCACTCTAGTGGTAGAAAGTGGGTAGAATAGGGCCAAGAGCGTGTCGGGCACTCTAGTAGGTAGAAAGTGGGTAGAATAGTGCTAAAAGCGTGTCGGGCACTCTAGTAGGTAGAAAGTGGGTAGAATAGGGCCAAGAGCGTGTCGGGCACTCTAGTAGGTAGAAAGTGGGTAGAATAGGGCCAAGAGCGTGTCGGGCACTCTAGTAGGTAGAAAGTGGTGGTAGAATAGTGCTAAGCGTGTCGGGCACTCTAGTAGGTAGAAAGTGGGTAGAATATTGCTAGAGGCGTGTCGGGCACTCTAGTAGGTGAAAGTGGGTAGAATAGGACCAAGAGCGTGTCGGGCACTCTAGAGGTAGAAAGTGGGTAGAATAGGCCAAGAGCGTGTCGGGCACTCTAGTAGGTAGAAAGTGGGTGAATAGTGCTAAAGCGTGTCGGGCACTCTAGTAGGTAGAAAGTGGGTGGAATAGGGCCAAGGCGTGTCGGGCACTCTAGTGGTGAAAGTGGGTGGAATAGGCCAGAGGCGTGTCGGGCACTCTAGTAGGTAGAAAGTGGGTAGAATAGTGCCAAGGCGTGTCGGGCACTCTAGTAGGTAGAAAGTGGGTGGAATAGGACCAGAGCGTGTCGGGCACTCTAGTAGGTGAAAGTGGGTGGAATAGGACCAAGAGCGTGTCGGGCACTCTAGTAGGTGAAAGCGGGTGGGAATAGGACCAAGAGCGTGTCGGGCACTCTAGTGAGTGAAAGTGGGTGAGAATAGGGCCAAGAGCGTGTCGGGCACTCTAGTAGGTAGTAAGTGGGTAGAATAGGGCCAAGAGCGTGTCGGGCACTCTAGTAGGTAGTAAGTGGGTAGAATAGGGCCAAGAGCGTGTCGGGTACTCTAGTAGGTAGAAAGTGGGTAGAATAGGGCCAAGAGCGTGTCGGGTACTCTAGTAGGTAGAAAGTGTGACGAAACGGGCCAAGAGCGTGTCGGGTACTCTGGTCGGTAGAAAGTGGGTAGAATAGTACCTATTGCGAAAATAAACCAATTTTTGTCACACCAGTCCGAATTCAGAAAGCTGTAATTTATCTTGTGTCATCGCCTAAGGCTGATGTTTGTTAGGGCAGGTGCAGACAGGGCGGCGCGTGCCGATGACGCGGTGATTCTCGCCGCGTGTGCGCCGGGCTTAGCTCGTGTTGTTCATTGGAAAATTGATGTGGGGTAGTTGTGATAAAATAGGGTGCGATTTTATTGATATCTTATTGCAAAGGATTTCAACGAATATAATAAAAAAATTGTCGAAAGTGTTTTCGTATGTAAACACTAGATGGCGCTAGTAGTTTTTTAAAACGCGGTAATGAAATGTTTTCTGCGATATGATAAAGGTGTTGGGTGCATAGTGTTCGCCACGCGGACACGTTCGCCTCGCGAAAACTTAGAACTTAGAACTTAAAACTTAAAAATTAAAAATTAGAACTGGAAAACCGAACCGCCTACGGTACGGTAGTAGGTAGTAGTAGGTACCATGTGTGGGGTGTCGTTTGAAAGAGGAACTCGAGCCGCGTTCGATGGTACATCACTTACGGCGATCGGTGGCGCAACATTGCGCTAGCAACATTTGAACGATGTTGCGCAACATTGTATATGGCACACTGTACAGCAAACTGTTTGAAATCGCACTAGAGTCCAACATAATTATAGTGGTCCTCCATACAGTCACTAAGTGAGGCCAGCTAAAACTGGTCTCTCTCGTAGTGTTTGTATAAAGTGAGGCCAGCTAAAACTGGTCTCTCGTAGTGTTTCGATGAAAACACCAATACTATGGTGATCCCTTGCTTGGTAGTTTCACGTGCTGCCGATAGTACCCAGTAAGGTTGCCTAGATTGTTCCTAGTTTGGTTACGTCCGTTTTAGCTTTGTATTGTAGCTCGATAAATGGTCAAGAGCGAGTCGGACACACATGAGGTTAACCTCACTAAATGTAACATTCTGAAGTTAACCTCACGGCATGTAACATATAGTTAGAAAGTGGGTTGGATCGGGCCAAGAGCGTGTCGGGCACTCTAGTAGGTAGAAAGTGGGTAGAATAGGGCCAAGAGCGTGTCGGGCACTCTAGTAGGTAGAAAGTGGGTAGAATAGGGCCAAGAGCGTGTCGGGCACTCTAGTAGGTAGAAAGTGGGTAGAATAGGGCCAAGAGCGTGTCGGGCACTCTAGAAGGTAGAAAGTGGGTGGGAATGGGGCCAAGGCGTGTCGGGCACTGTAGAAGTTTGAAATTGGGTGAATAGGGCCAAGAGCGTGTCGGGCACTCTAGTAGGTAGAAAGTGGGTAGAATAGGGCCAAGAGCGTGTCGGGCACTCTAGAGGTAGAAAGTGGGTAGAATAGGGCCAAGAGCGTGTCGGGCACTCTAGTAGGTAGAAAGTGGGTAGAATAGTGCTAAGAGCGTGTCGGGCACTCTAGTAGGTAGAAAGTGGGTAGAATAGGGCCAAGAGCGTGTCGGGACAAGACCAATAAACTGAACAGCTTTCCGTGAGCTTTTTTTCAGGAGAAGTAAATCTTTTTCGACGTCTCATACAAAATCACGTCTCCTTAAATATTTTCTTATGGGAAGTCGTTCAGTGTCGTGGTCTGAGTGCACCCTGTCAGTATTCGGACGGCTGTCCCTTACACTCTATATAGTGCCATAGGTACATTAAATTCGACTATTTTAGTACCTAACCCAATTTTCCCAAGACCAGTTCGAAGCTATAATTTATCTTGTGTCATCGCCTAAGGCTGATGTTTGTTAGGGCAGGTGCAGACAGGGCGGCGCGTGCCGATGACGCGGTGATTCTCGCCGCGTGTGCGCCGGGCTTAGCTCGTGTTGTTCATTGGAAAATTGATGTGGGGTAGTTGTGATAAAATAGGGTGCGATTTTATTGATATCTTATTGCAAAGGATTTCAACGAATATAATAAAAAAATTGTCGAAAGTGTTTTCGTATGTAAACACTAGATGGCGCTAGTAGTTTTTTAAAACGCGGTAATGAAATGTTTTCTGCGATATGATAAAGGTGTTGGGTGCATAGTGTTCGCCACGCGGACACGTTCGCCTCGCGAAAACTTAGAACTTAGAACTTAAAACTTAAAAATTAAAAATTAGAACTGGAAAACCAGACCGCCTACGGTACGGTAGTAGGTAGTAGTAGGTACCATGTGTGGGGTGTCGTTTGAAAGAGGAACTCGAGCCGCGTTCGATGGTACATCACTTACGGCGATCGGTGGCGCAACATTGCGCTAGCAACATTTGAACGATGTTGCGCAACATTGTATATGGCACACTGTACAGCAAACTGTTTGAAATCGCACTAGAGTCCAACATAATTATAGTGGTCCTCCATACAGTCACTAAGTGAGGCCAGCTAAAACTGGTCTCTCTCGTAGTGTTTGTATAAAGTGAGGCCAGCTAAAACTGGTCTCTCGTAGTGTTTCGATGAAAACACCAATACTATGGTGATCCCTTGCTTGGGGTAGTTTCACGTGCTGCCGATAGTACCCAGTAAGGTTGCCTAGATTGTTCCTAGTTTGGTTACGTCCGTTTTAGCTTTGTATTGTAGCTCGATAAATGGTCAAGAGCGAGTCGGACACACACCATGAGGTTAACCTCACTAAATGTAACATTCTGAAGTTAACCTCACGGCATGTAACATATAGTTAGAAAGTGGGTTGGATCAGGCCAAGAGCGTGTCGGGCACTCTAGTAGGTAGAAAGTGGGTAGAATAGGCCAAGAGCGTGTCGGGCACTCTAGTAGGTAGAAAGTGGGTAGAATAGGACCAAGAGCGTGTCAGGCACTCTAGTAGGTAGAAAGTGGGTAGAATAGGCCAAGAGCGTGTCGGGCACTCTAGTAGGTAGAAAGTGGGTAGAATAGGGCCAAGGCGTGTCGGGCACTCTAGAAGTAGAAAGTGGGTAGAATAGGGACCAAGAGCGTGTCGGGCACTCTAGGAGGTAGAAAGTGGGTAGAATAGGGCCAAGAGCGTGTCGGGCACTCTAGTAGGTAGAAAGTGGGTAGAATAGGGCCAAGAGCGTGTCGGGCACTCTAGAAGGTAGAAAGTGGGTAGAATAGGCCAAGAGCGTGTCGGGCACTCTAGTAGGTAGAAAGTGGGTAGAATAGTGCTAAGAGCGTGTCGGGCACTCTAGTAGGTAGAAAGTGGGTAGAATAGGGCCAAGAGCGTGTCGGGACAAGACCAATAAACTGAACAGCTTTCCGTGAGCTTTTTTTCAGGAGAAGTAAATCTTTTTCGACGTCTCATACAAAATCACGTCTCCTGAAATATTTTCTTATGGGAAGTTGTTCAGTGTCGTGGTCTGAGTGCACCCTATCAGTATTCGGAGAGCTGTCTCTTACACCCTGTATAGTGCCATAGGTACATTAAATTCGACTATTTTAGTACCTAACCCAATTTTTCCCAAGACCAGTTCGAAGCTATAATTTATCTTGTGTCATCGCCTAAGGCTGATGTTTGTTAGGGCAGGTGCAGACAGGGCGGCGCGTGCCGATGACGCGGTGATTCTCGCCGCGTGTGCGCCGGGCTTAGCTCGTGTTGTTCATTGGAAAATTTATGTGGGGTAGTTGTGATAAAATAGGGTGCGATTTTATTGATATCTTATTGCATAAGATTTCAACGAATATAATAAAAAAATTGTCGAAAGTGTTTTCGTATGTAAACACTAGATGGCGCTAGTAGTTTTTTAAAACGCGGTAATGAAATGTTTTCTGCGATATGATAAAGGTGTTGGGTGCATAGTGTTCGCCACGCGGACACGTTCGCCTCGCGAAAACTTAGAACTTAGAACTTAAAACTTAAAAATTAGAACTGGAAAACCGAACCGCCTACGGTACGGTAGTAGGTAGTAGTAGGTAGCATGTGTGGGGTGTCGTTTGAAAGAGGAACTCGAGCCGCGTTCGATGGTACATCACTTACGGCGATCGGTGGCGCAACATTGCGCTAGCAACATTTGAACGATGTTGCGCAACATTGTATATGGCACACTGTACAGCAAACTGTTTGAAATCGCACTAGAGTCCAACATAATTATAGTGGTCCTCCATACAGTCACTAAGTGAGGCCAGCTAAAACTGGTCTCTCTCTCGTAGTGTTTGTATAAAGTGAGGCCAGCTAAAACTGGTCTCTCGTAGTGTTTCGATGAAAACACCAATACTATGGTGATCCCTTGCTTGGGGTAGTTTCACGTGCTGCCGATAGTACCCAGTAAGGTTGCCTAGATTGTTCCTAGTTTGGTTACGTCCGTTTTAGCTTTGTATTGTAGCTCGATAAATGGTCAAGAGCGAGTCGGACACACACCATGAGGTTAACCTCACTAAATGTAACATTCTGAAGTTAACCTCACGGCATGTAACATATAGTTAGAAAGTGGGTTGGATCGGGCCAAGAGCGTGTCGGGCACTCTAGTAGGTAGAAAGTGGGTAGAATAGGCCAAGAGCGTGTCGGGCACTCTAGTAGGTAGAAAGTGGGTAGAATAGGGCCAAGAGCGTGTCGGGCACTCTAGTAGGTAGAAAGTGGGTAGAATAGTGCTAAGAGCGTGTCGGGCACTCTAGTAGGTAGAAAGTGGGTAGAATATTGCTAAGAGCGTGTCGGGCACTCTAGTAGGTAGAAAGCGGGTAGAATAGGACCAAGAGCGTGTCGGGCACTCTAGTAGTAGAAAGTGGGTAGAATAGGACAAGAGCGTGTCGGGCACTCTAGTAGGTAGAAAGTGGGTAGAATGGGGCTAAAGCGTGTCGGGCACTCTAGTAGGTAGAAAGTGGGTAGAATAGGACCAAGAGCGTGTCGGGCACTCTAGTAGGTAGAAAGTGGGTAGAATAGGACCAAGGCGTGTCGGGCACTCTAGTAGGTAGAAAGTGGGTGGAATAGTGCTAAGGCGTGTCGGGCACTCTAGTAGGTAGAAAGTGGGTAGAGATATTGCTAAGAGCGTGTCGGGCACTCTAGTAGGTAGAAAGTGGGTAGAATAGGACCAAGGCGTGTCGGGCACTCTAGAGGTAGAAAGTGGGTGGGAATAGGGCCAAGAGCGTGTCGGGCACTCTAGTAGGTAGAAAGTGGGTAGAATAGTGCTAAAAGCGTGTCGGGCACTCTAGTGGGTGAAAGTGGGTAGAATAGGCCAAGGCGTGTCGGGCACTCTAGTGGGTGAAAGTGGGTAGAATAGGACCAAGGCGTGTCGGGCACTCTAGTAGGTGAAAGTGGGTAGAATAGTGCTAAGAGCGTGTCGGGCACTCTAGTAGGTAGAAAGTGGGTGGGAATAGGACCAAGAGCGTGTCGGGCACTCTAGTAGGTAGAAAGTGGGTGGAATAGGACCAGAGCGTGTCGGGCACTCTAGTAGGTAGAAAGCGGGTGGAATAGGCCAAGGCGTGTCGGGCACTCTAGTAGGTGAAAGTGGGTGGAATAGGGCCAAGGCGTGTCGGGCACTCTAGTAGGTAGTAAGTGGGTGGAATAGGACCAAGAGCGTGTCGGGCACTCTAGTAGGTAGTAAGTGGGTGGGAATAGGGCCAAGAGCGTGTCGGGCACTCTAGTAGGTAGAAAGTGGGTAGAATAGGGCCAAGAGCGTGTCGGGTACTCTAGTAGGTAGAAAGTGTGACGAAACGGGCCAAGAGCGTGTCGGGTACTCTGGTCGGTAGAAAGTGGGTAGAATAGTACCTAGTGCGAAAATAAACCAATTTTTGTCACACCAGTCCGAATTCAGAAAGCTGTAATTTATCTTGTGTCATCGCCTAAGGCTGATGTTTGTTAGGGCAGGTGCAGACAGGGCGGCGCGTGCCGATGACGCGGTGATTCTCGCCGCGTGTGCGCCGGGCTTAGCTCGTGTTGTTCATTGGAAAATTGATGTGGGGTAGTTGTGATAAAATAGGGTGCGATTTTATTGATATCTTATTGCAAAGGATTTCAACGAATATAATAAAAAAATTGTCGAAAGTGTTTTCGTATGTAAACACTAGATGGCGCTAGTAGTTTTTTAAAACGCGGTAATGAAATGTTTTCTGCGATATGATAAAGGTGTTGGGTGCATAGTGTTCGCCACGCGGACACGTTCGCCTCGCGAAACTTAGAACTTAGAACTTAAAACTTAAAAATTAAAAATTAGAACTGGAAAACCAGACCGCCTACGGTACGGTAGTAGGTAGTAGTAGGTACCATGTGTGGGGTGTCGTTTGAAAGAGGAACTCGAGCCGCGTTCGATGGTACATCACTTACGGCGATCGGTGGCGCAACATTGCGCTAGCAACATTTGAACGATGTTGCGCAACATTGTATATGGCACACTGTACAGCAAACTGTTTGAAATCGCACTAGAGTCCAACATAATTATAGTGGTCCTCCATACAGTCACTAAGTGAGGCCAGCTAAAACTGGTCTCTCTCTCGTAGTGTTTGTATAAAGTGAGGCCAGCTAAAACTGGTCTCTCGTAGTGTTTCGATGAAAACACCAATACTATGGTGATCCCTTGCTTGGGGTAGTTTCACGTGCTGCCGATAGTACCCAGTAAGGTTGCCTAGATTGTTCCTAGTTTGGTTACGTCCGTTTTAGCTTTGTATTGTAGCTCGATAAATGGTCAAGGCGAGTCGGACACACACCATGAGGTTAACCTCACTAAATGTAACATTCTGAAGTTAACCTCACGGCATGTAACATATAGTTAGAAAGTGGGTTGGATCGGGCCAAGAGCGTGTCGGGCACTCTAGTAGGTAGAAAGTGGGTAGAATAGGGCCAAGAGCGTGTCGGGCACTCTAGTAGGTAGAAAGTGGGTAGAATAGGGCCAAGAGCGTGTCGGGCACTCTAGTAGGTAGAAAGTGGGTAGAATAGGGCCAAGAGCGTGTCGGGCACTCTAGTAGGTAGAAAGTGGGTGGAATAGTAGCGTGTCGGGCACTCTAGTAGGTAGAAAGTGGGTGGAATAGGACCAAGGCGTGTCGGGCACTCTAGAGAGGTGAAAGTGGGTAGAATAGGCCAAGAGCGTGTCGGGCACTCTAGTAGGTAGAAAGTGGGTGGAATAGGCCAAGGCGTGTCGGGCACTCTAGTGGGTAGAAAGTGGGTGGGAATAGGACCAAGGCGTGTCGGGCACTCTAGTAGGTGAGAAGTGGGTGAATAGGACCAAGGCGTGTCGGGCACTCTAGTAGGTAGAAAGTGGGTAGAATAGGACCAAGAGCGTGTCAGGCACTCTAGTAGGTGAAAGTGGGTGGAATAGTGCTAAGAGCGTGTCGGGCACTCTAGTAGGTAGAAAGTGGGTAGAATATTGCTAAGAGCGTGTCGGGCACTCTAGTAGGTAGAAAGTGGGTGGAATATTGCTAAGGCGTGTCGGGCACTCTAGTAAGTAGAAAGTGGGTGGAATAGGGCCAAGAGCGTGTCGGGCACTCTAGTGTGTAGAATGTGGGTGAATAGTGCTAAGAGCGTGTCGGGCACTCTTGTAGGTACAAAGTGGGTAGAATAGGACCAAGGCGTGTCGGGCACTCTAGTGGGTGAAAGTGGGTGAATAGTGCTAAGCGTGTCGGGCACTCTTGTGGGTAGAAAGTGGGTGAATAGGACCAAGGCGTGTCGGGCACTCTAGTAGGTAGAAAGTGGGTGAGATAGGACCAGAGCGTGTCGGGCACTCTAGTAGGTGAAAGTGGGTGGAATAGGACCAAGAGCGTGTCGGGCACTCTAGTAGGTGAAAGTGGGTAGAATAGGGCCAAGAGCGTGTCGGGCACTCTAGTAGGTGAAAGTGGGTAGAATAGGGACCAAGAGCGTGTCAGGCACTCTAGTAGGTGAAAGTGGGTAGAATAGTGCTAAGAGCGTGTCGGGCACTCTAAAGAGCGTGTCGGGACAAGATCAATAAACTGAACAGCTTTCCGTGAGCTTTTTTTCAGGAGAAGTAAATCTTTTTCGACGTCTCATACAAAATCACGTCTCCTGAAATATTTTCTTATGGGAAGTTGTTCAGTGTCGTGGTCTGAGTGCACCCTATCAGTATTCGGAGAGCTGTCTCTTACACCTGTATAGTGCCATAGGTACATTAAATTCGACTATTTTAGTACCTAACCCAATTTTCCCAAGACCAGTTCGAAGCTATAATTTATCTTGTGTCATCGCCTAAGGCTGATGTTTGTTAGAACAGGTGCAGACAGGGCGGCGCGTGCCGATGACGCGGTGATTCTCGCCGCGTGTGCGCCGGGCTTAGCTCGTGTTGTTCATTGGAAAATTTATGTGGGGTAGTTGTGATAAAATAGGGTGCGATTGTTATTGATATCTTATTGCAAAGGATTTCAACGAATATAATAAAAAAATTGTCGAAAGTGTTTTCGTATGTAAACACTAGATGGCGCTAGTAGTTTTAAAACGCGGTAATGAAATGTTTTCTGCGATATGATAAAGGTGTTGGGTGCATAGTGTTCGCCACGCGGACGTTCGCCTCGCGAAAACTTAGAACTTAGAACTTAAAACTTAAAAATTAAAAATTAGAACTGGAAAACCAGACCGCCTACGGTACGGTAGTAGGTAGTAGGTACCATGTGTGGGGTGTCGTTTGAAAGAGGAACTC
Source organism: Phthorimaea operculella (assembly GCA_024500475.1). NCBI lineage: Eukaryota > Metazoa > Arthropoda > Insecta > Lepidoptera > Gelechiidae > Phthorimaea > Phthorimaea operculella. Next base: position 25,950 of record JANFCV010000239.1, read on the forward strand.
GAGCCGCGTTCGATGGTACATCACTTACGGCGATCGGTGGCGCAACATTGCGCTAGCAACATTTGAACGATGTTGCGCAACATTGTATATGGCACACTGTACAGCAAACTGTTTGAAATCGCACTAGAGTCAACATAATTATAGTGGTCCTCCATACAGTCACTAAGTGAGGCCAGCTAAAACTGGTCTCTCTCGTAGTGTTTGTATAAAGTGAGGCCAGCTAAAACTGGTCTCTCGTAGTGTTTCGATGAAAACACCAATACTATGGTGATCCCTTGCTTGGGTAGTTTCACGTGCTGCCGATAGTACCCAGTAAGGTTGCCTAGATTGTTCCTAGTTTGGTTACGTCCGTTTTAGCTTTGTATTGTAGCTCGATAAATGGTCAAGAGCGAGTCGGACACACACCATGAGGTTAACCTCACTAAATGTAACATTCTGAAGTTAACCTCACGGCATGTAACATATAGTAAGAAAGTGGGTTGGATCGGGCCAAGAGCGTGTCGGGCACTCTAGTAGGTAGAAAGTGGGTAGAATAGGGCCAAGAGCGTGTCGGGCACTCTAGTAGGTAGAAAGTGGGTAGAATAGGGCCAAGAGCGTGTCAGGCACTCTAGTAGGTAGAAAGTGGGTAGAATAGGGCCAAGAGCGTGTCGGGCACTCTAGAAGGTAGAAAGTGGGTAGAATAGACCAAGAGCGTGTCGGGCACTCTAGAAGGTAGAAAGTGGGTGAATAGGACCAAGAGCGTGTCGGGCACTCTAGAGGTGAAAGTGGGTGGAATAGACCAAGGCGTGTCGGGCACTCTAGTAGGTGAAAGTGGGTAGAATAGGGCCAAGAGCGTGTCGGGCACTCTAGAGGTAGAAAGTGGGTAGAATAGGCCAAGAGCGTGTCGGGCACTCTAGTAGGTGAAAGTGGGTAGAATAGTGCTAGAGCGTGTCGGGCACTCTAGTAGGTAGAAAGTGGGTAGAATAGGGCCAAGAGCGTGTCGGGACAAGACCAATAAACTGAACAGCTTTCCGTGAGCTTTTTCAGGAGAAGTCTTTTCGACGTCTCATACAAAATCACGTCTCCTGAAATATTTTCTTATGGGAAGTTGTTCAGTGTCGTGGTCTGAGTGCACCTATCAGTATTCGGAGAGCTGTCTCTTACACCCTGTATAGTGCCATAGGTACATTAAATTCGACTATTTTAGTACCTAACCCAATTTTCCCAAGACCAGTTCGAAGCTATAATTTATCTTGTGTCATCGCCTAAGGCTGATGTTTGTTAGAAGCAGGTGCAGACAGGGCGGCGCGTGCCGATGACGCGGTGATTCTCGCCGCGTGTGCGCCGGGCTTAGCTCGTGTTGTTCATTGGAAAATTGATGTGGGGTAGTTGTGATAAAATAGGGTGCGATTTTATTGATATCTTATTGCAAAGGATTTCAACGAATATAATAAAAAAATTGTCGAAAGTGTTTTCGTATGTAAACACTAGATGGCGCTAGTAGTTTTTTAAAACGCGGTAATGAAATGTTTTCTGCGATATGATAAAGGTGTTGGGTGCATAGTGTTCGCCACGCGGACACGTTCGCCTCGCGAAAACTTAGAACTTAGAACTTAAAACTTAAAAATTAAAAATTAGAACTGGAAAACCGAACCGCCTACGGTACGGTAGTAGGTAGTAGTAGGTACCATGTGTGGGGTGTCGTTTGAAAGAGGAACTCGAGCCGCGTTCGATGGTACATCACTTACGGCGATCGGTGGCGCAACATTGCGCTAGCAACATTTGAACGATGTTGCGCAACATTGTATATGGCACACTGTACAGCAAACTGTTTGAAATCGCACTAGAGTCCAACATAATTATAGTGGTCCTCCATACAGTCACTAAGTGAGGCCAGCTAAAACTGGTCTCTCTCGTAGTGTTTGTATAAAGTGAGGCCAGCTAAAACTGGTCTCTCGTAGTGTTTCGATGAAAACACCAATACTATGGTGATCCCTTGCTTGGGTAGTTTCACGTGCTGCCGATAGTACCCAGTAAGGTTGCCTAGATTGTTCCTAGTTTGGTTACGTCCGTTTTAGCTTTGTATTGTAGCTCGATAAATGGTCAAGAGCGAGTCGGACACACACCATGAGGTTAACCTCACTAAATGTAACATTCTGAAGTTAACCTCACGGCATGTAACATATAGTTAGAAAGTGGGTTGGATCGGGCCAAGAGCGTGTCGGGCACTCTAGTAGGTAGAAAGTGGGTAGAATAGGGCCAAGAGCGTGTCGGGCACTCTAGTAGGTAGAAAGTGGGTAGAATAGTGCTAAGAGCGTGTCGGGCACTCTAGTAGGTGAAAGTGGGTAGAATAGGGCCAAGAGCGTGTCGGGCACTCTAGAAGGTAGAAAGTGGGTAGAATAGGCCAAGAGCGTGTCGGGCACTCTAGAGGTAGAAAGTGGGTAGAATAGGCCAGAGCGTGTCGGGCACTCTAGTAGGTAGAAAGTGGGTGGAATAGACCAAGGCGTGTCGGGCACTCTAGTAGGTGAAAGTGGGTGGAATAGACCAAGAGCGTGTCGGGCACTCTAGTAGGTAGAAAGTGGGTAGAATAGTGCCAAGGCGTGTCGGGCACTCTAGTAGGTAGAAAGTGGGTAGAATAGGACCAAGGCGTGTCGGGCACTCTAGTAGGTGAAAGTGGGTAGAATAGACCAAGAGCGTGTCGGGCACTCTAGTAGGTGAAAGTGGGTAGAATAGTGCTAAGAGCGTGTCGGGCACTCTAGTAGGTAGAAAGTGGGTGGAATATTGCCAAGGCGTGTCGGGCACTCTAGTGGTAGAAAGTGGGTAGAATAGGACCAAGAGCGTGTCGGGCACTCTAGTAGGTGAAAGTGGGTGGAATGGTGCTAGGCGTGCGTGTCGGGCACTCTAGTAGGTAGAAAGTGGGTGGGAATATTGCCAAGAGCGTGTCGGGCACTCTAGTAGGTAGAAAGTGGGTGGAATAGGGCCAAGCGTGTGTCGGGCACTCTAGTGGGTAGAAAGTGGGTAGAATGTGCTAAGAGCGTGTCGGGCACTCTAGTAGGTGAAAGTGGGTAGAATAGGGCCAAGAGCGTGTCGGGCACTCTAGCAGGTAGAATAGGGCCAAGAGCGTGTCGGGCACTCGAGTAGGTAGAAAGTGGGGAGAATAGGGCCAAGAGCGTGTCGGGCACTCGAGTAGGTCGAAAGTGGGTAGACGGGGGCCAAGAGCGTGTCGGGCACTCTAGTAGGTAGAAAGTGGGTGGGATAGGGCCAAGAGCGTGTCGGGCACTCTAGAGGTAGAAAGTGGGTAGAATAGGACCAAGGCGTGTCGGGCACTCTAGAGGTAGAAAGTGGGTAGAATAGTGCTAAGGCGTGTCGGGCACTCTAGTAGGTAGAAAGTGGGTAGAATAGGGCCAAGGCGTGTCGGGCACTCTAGTGGGTGAAAGTGGGTAGAATAGGACCAAGGCGTGTCGGGCACTCTAGTAGGTGAAAGTGGGTGGAGATAGTGCTAAGGCGTGTCGGGCACTCTAGTAGGTGAAAGTGGGTGGAATAGGACCAAGGCGTGTCGGGCACTCTAGTAGTGAAAGTGGGTGGGATAGGGCCAAGAGCGTGTCGGGCACTCTAGTAGGTAGAAAGTGGGTAGAATGGTGCTAAGAGCGTGTCGGGCACTCTAGTAGGTGAAAGTGGGTGGAATAGCCAAGAGCGTGTCGGGCACTCTAGTAGGTGAAAGTGGGTGGAATAGGGCCAAGAGCGTGTCGGGCACTCTAGTAGGTAGAAAGTGGGTGGAATAGCGCGAAGAGCGTGTAGGTCACTCTAGTAGGTGAAAGTGGGTGGGAATATTGCCAAGGCGTGTCGGACACTCTAGTAGGTAGAAGTGGGTAGAATAGTGCTAGAGCGTGCGTGTCGGGCACTCTAGTAGGTAGAAAGTGGGTAGAATAGTGCGAAGAGCGTGCGTGTCGGGCACTCTAGTGGGTGAGAAAGTGGGTAGAATATTGCTAAGAGCGTGTCGGACACTCTAGTAGGTAGAAAGTGGGTAGAATAGGACCAAGGCGTGTCGGGCACTCTAGTAGGTAGAAAGTGGGTGGAATAGTGCTAAGAGCGTGTCGGGCACTCTAGTAGGTAGAAAGTGGGTGGAATAGGCCAAGAGCGTGTCGGGCACTCTAGTAGGTAGAATAGGACCAAGAGCGTGTCAGGCACTCTAGTAGGTAGAAAGTGGGAAGAATAGGGCCAAGAGCGTGTCGGGCACTCTAGTAGGTCTAAAGTGGGTAGAATAGTGCTAAGAGCGTGTCGGGCACTCTAGTAGGTGAAAGTGGGTAGAATAGGGCCAAGAGCGTGTCGGGCACTCTAGTAGGTAGAAAGTGGGTGGAATAGTGCTAAGGCGTGTCGGGCACTCTAGTAGGTGAAAGTGGGTAGAATGGACCAAGAGCGTGTCGGGCACTCTAGAGGTAGAAAGTGGGTAGAATAGGGCCAAGAGCGTGTCGGGCACTCTAGAGGTAGAAAGTGGGTGGAATAGTACCAAGAGCGTGTCGGGCACTCGGGCCAAGAGCGTGTCGGGCACTCTAGTAGGAGAAAGTGGGTGGAATAGTGCCAAGGCGTGTCGGGCACTCTAGTAGGTAGAAAGTGGGTGAATATTGCCAAGAGCGTGTCGGGCACTCTAGTAGGTAGAAAGTGGGTAGAATAGGGCCAAGAGCGTGTCGGGCACTCTAGTAGGTAGAAAGTGGGTGGACTGGAGCCAAGCGTGCGTGTCGGGCACTCTAGTAGGTAGAAAGTGGGTGAGAATATTGCTAAGGCGTGTCGGGCACTCTAGTGGGTAGAAAGTGGGTAGAATAGGACCAAGAGCGTGTCGGGCACTCTAGTAGGTAGAAAGTGGGTAGAATAGTGCCAAGAGCGTGTCGGGCACTCTAGTAGGTAGAAAGTGGGTAGAATAGGGCCAAGAGCGTGTCGGGCACTCTAGTAGGTAGAATAGGGCCAAGAGCGTGTCAGGCACTCTAGTAGGTAGAAAGTGGGTAGAATAGGGCCAAGAGCGTGTCGGGACAAGACCAATAAACTGAACAGCTTTCCGTGAGCTTTTTTTCAGGAGAAGTAAATCTTTTTCGACGTCTCATACAAAATCACGTCTCCTGAAATATTTTCTTATGGGAAGTTGTTCAGTGTCGTGGTCTGAGTGCACCCTATCAGTATTCGGAGAGCTGTCTCTTACACCCTGTATAGTGCCATAGGTACATTAAATTCGACTATTTTAGTACCTAACCCAATTTTCCCAAGACCAGTTCGAAGCTATAATTTATCTTGTGTCATCGCCTAAGGCTGATGTTTGTTAGGCAGAGTGCAGACAGGGCGGCGCGTGCCGATGACGCGGTGATTCTCGCCGCGTGTGCGCCGGCTTAGCTCGTGTTGTTCATTGGAAAATTGCTGTGGGGTAGTTGTGATGAGATAGGGTGCGATTTTATTGATATCTTAGTGCATAAGATTTCAACGAATATAATAAAAAAATTGTCGAAAGTGTTTTCGTATGTAAACACTAGATGGCGCTAGTAGTTTTTTAAAACGCGGTAATGAAATGTTTTCTGCGATATGATAAAGGTGTTGGGTGCATAGTGGACACGTTCGCCTCGCGAAAACTTAGAACTTAGAACTTAAAACTTAAAAATTAAAAATTAGAACTGGAAAACCGAACCGCCTACGGTACGGTAGTAGGTAGTAGTAGGTACCATGTGTGGGGTGTCGTTTGAAAGAGGAACTCGAGCCGCGTTCGATGGTACATCACTTACGGCGATCGGTGGCGCAACATTGCGCTAGCAACATTTGAACGATGTTGCGCAACATTGTATATGGCACACTGTACGTACAGCAAACTGTTTGAAATCGCACTAGAGTCCAACATAATTATAGTGGTCCTCCATACAGTCACTAAGTGAGGCCAGCTAAAACTGGTCTCTCTCGTAGTGTTTGTATGAAAGTGAGGCCAGCTAAAACTGGTCTCTCGTAGTGTTTCGATGAAAACACCAATACTATGGTGATCCCTTGCTTGGGGTAGGTTCACGTGCTGCCGATAGTACCCAGTAAGGTTGCCTAGATTGTTCCTAGTTTGGTTACGTCCGTTTTAGCTTTGTATTGTAGCTCGATAAATGGTCAAGAGCGAGTCGGACACACACCATGAGGTTAACCTCACTAAATGTAACATTCTGAAGTTAACCTCACGGCATGTAACATATAGTTAGAAAGTGGGTTGGATGGGGCCAAGAGCGTGTCGGGCACTCTAGTAGGTAGAAAGTGGGTAGAATAGGGCCAAGAGCGTGTCGGGCACTCTAGTAGGTAGAAAGTGGGTAGAATAGTGCCAAGAGCGTGTCGGGCACTCTAGTAGGTAGAAAGTGGGTAGAATAGGGCCAAGAGCGTGTCGGGCACTCTAGTAGGTAGAAAGTGGGTAGAATATTGCTAAGAGCGTGTCGGGCACTCTAGTAGGTAGAAAGTGGGTAGAATAGGGCCAAGAGCGTGTCGGGCACTCTAGAAGGTAGAAAGTGGGTAGAATAGGCCAAGAGCGTGTCGGGCACTCTAGTAGGTGAAAGTGGGTGAATAGTGCCAAGAGCGTGTCGGGCACTCTAGTAGGTAGAAAGTGGGTGGGAATAGGACCAAGGCGTGTCGGGCACTCTAGTAGGTAGAAAGTGGGTGAATAGGGCCAAGAGCGTGTCGGGCACTCTAGTAGGTAGAAAGTGGGTAGAATAGTGCTAAGAGCGTGTCGGGCACTCTAGTAGGTAGAAAGTGGGTGAATATTGCTAAGAGCGTGTCGGGCACTCTAGTAGGTGAAAATGGGTATAATCGTGCCAAGAGCGTGTCGGGCACTCTAGTAGGTAGAAAGTGGGTAGAATAGGGCCAAGAGCGTGTCGGGCACTCTAGTAGGTGAAAGTGGGTAGAATAGGAAGAGCGTGTCGGGCACTCTAGTAAGTAGAAAGTGGGTAGAATAGTGCAAAGAGCGTGTCGGGCACTCTAGTAGGTAGAAAGTGGGTGGAATAGTGCTAAGGCGTGTCGGGCACTCTAGTAGGTAGAAAGTGGGTAGAATAGGACCAAGAGCGTGTCGGGCACTCTAGTAGGTAGAAAGTGGGTAGAATAGGACCAAGAGCGTGTCGGGCACGCTAGTGGGTAGAAAGTGGGTATAGTAGGACCAAGAGGCGTGTCGGGCACTCTAGAGGTAGAAAGTGGGTGGAATAGGACCAAGCGTGTCGGGCACTCTAGTAGGTAGAAAGTGGGTAGAATAGGACCAAGAGCGTGTCGGGCACTCTAGTAGGTAAGTGGGTAGAATAGGACCAAGAGCGTGTCAGGCACTCTAGTAGGTAGAAAGTGGGTGGAATAGGGCCAGAGCGTGTCGGGCACTCTAGAGGTAGAAAGTGGGTAGAATAGGGCCAAGAGCGTGTCGGGCACAGGGCCAAGAGCGTGTCGGGCACTCTCGAAGGTGAAAGTGGGTAGAATAGGGCCAAGAGCGTGTCGGGCACTCTAGTAGGTAGAAAGTGGGTAGAATAGTGCTAAGAGCGTGTCGGGCACTCTAGTAGGTAGAAAGTGGGTAGAATAGGGCCAAGAGCGTGTCGGGCACTCTAGTAGGTAGAAAGTGGGTAGAATAGGGCCAAGAGCGTGTCGGGCACTCTAGTAGGTAGAAAGTGGGTAGAATAGGGCCAAGAGCGTGTCGGGACAAGACCAATAAACTGAACAGCTTTCCGTGAGCTTTTTTTCAGGAGAAGTAAATCTTTTTCGACGTCTCATACAAAATCACGTCTCCTGAAATATTTTCTTATGGGAAGTTGTTCAGTGTCGTGGTCTGAGTGCACCCTATCAGTATTCGGAGAGCTGTCTCTTACACCCTGTATAGTGCCATAGGTACATTAAATTCGACTATTTTAGTACCTAACCCAATTTTTCCCAAGACCAGTTCGAAGCTATAATTTATCTTGTGTCATCGCCTAAGGCTGATGTTTGTTAGGGCAGGTGCAGACAGGGCGGCGCGTGCCGATGACGCGGTGATTCTCGCCGCGTGTGCGCCGGGCTTAGCTCGTGTTGTTCATTGGAAAATTGATGTGGGGTAGTTGTGATGAGATAGGGTGCGATTTTATTGATATCTTATTGCATAACATTTCAACGAATATAATAAAAAAATTGTCGAAAGTGTTTTCGTATGTAAACACTAGATGGCGCTAGTAGTTTTTTAAAACGCGGTAATGAAATGTTTTCTGCGATATGATAAAGGTGTTGGGTGCACAGTGTTCGCCACGCGGACACGTTCGCCTCGCGAAAACTTAGAACTTAGAACTTAAAACTTAAAATTTAAAATTAGAACTGGAAAACCAGACCGCCTACGGTACGGTAGTAGGTAGTAGTAGGTACCATGTGTGGGGTGTCGTTTGAAAGAGGAACTCGAGCCGCGTTCGATGGTACATCACTTACGGCGATCGGTGGCGCAACATTGCGCTAGCAACATTTGAACGATGTTGCGCAACATTGTATATGGCACACTGTACAGCAAACTGTTTGAAATCGCACTAGAGTCCAACATAATTATAGTGGTCCTCCATACAGTCACTAAGTGAGGCCAGCTAAAACTGGTCTCTCTCTCGTAGTGTTTGTATAAAGTGAGGCCAGCTAAAACTGGTCTCTCGTAGTGTTTCGATGAAAACACCAATACTATGGTGATCCCTTGCTTGGGGTAGTTTCACGTGCTGCCGATAGTACCCAGTAAGGTTGCCTAGATTGTTCCTAGTTTGGTTACGTCCGTTTTAGCTTTGTATTGTAGCTCGATAAATGGTCAAGAGCAGTCGGACACACACCATGAGGTTAACCTCACTAAATGTAACATTCTGAAGTTAACCTCACGGCATGTAACATATAGTAAGAAAGTGGGTTGGATCGGGCCAAGAGCGTGTCGGGCACTCTAGTAGGTAGAAAGTGGGTAGAATAGGGCCAAGAGCGTGTCGGGCACTCTAGTAGGTAGAAAGTGGGTAGAATAGGGCCAAGAGCGTGTCAGGCACTCTAGTAGGTGAAAGTGGGTAGAATAGGGCCAAGGCGTGTCGGGCACTCTAGAAGGTAGAAAGTGGGTAGAATAGGCCAAGAGCGTGTCGGGCACTCTAGAAGGTAGAAAGTGGGTAGTATAGGGCCAAGAGCGTGTCGGGCACTCTAGAAGGTAGAAAGTGGGTAGAATAGGGCCAAGAGCGTGTCGGGCACTCTAGTAGGTAGAAAGTGGGTAGAATAGGGCCAAGAGCGTGTCGGGCACTCTAGAAGGTAGAAAGTGGGTAGAATAGGGCCAAGAGCGTGTCGGGCACTCTAGTAGGTAGAAAGTGGGTAGAATAGTGCTAAGGCGTGTCGGGCACTCTAGTAGGTAGAAAGTGGGTAGAATAGGGCCAAGAGCGTGTCGGGACAAGACCAATAAACTGAACAGCTTTCCGTGAGCTTTTTTTCAGGAGAAGTAAATCTTTTTCGACGTCTCATACAAAATCACGTCTCCTGAAATATTTTCTTATGGGAAGTTGTTCAGTGTCGTGGTCTGAGTGCACCCTATCAGTATTCGGAGAGCTGTCTCTTACACCCTGTATAGTGCCATAGGTACATTAAATTCGACTATTTTAGTACCTAACCCAATTTTTCCCAAGACCAGTTCGAAGCTATAATTTATCTTGTGTCATCGCCTAAGGCTGATGTTTGTTAGAACAGGTGCAGACAGGGCGGCGCGTGCCGATGACGCAGTGATTCTCGCCGCGTGTGCGCCAGCTTAGCTCGTGTTGTTCATTGGAAAATTGATGTGGGGTAGTTGTGATAAAATAGGGTGCGATTTTATTGATATCTTATTGCAAAGGATTTCAACGAATATAATAAAAAAATTGTCGAAAGTGTTTTCGTATGTAAACACTAGATGGCGCTAGTAGTTTTTTAAAACGCGGTAATGAAATGTTTTCTGCGATATGATAAAGGTGTTGGGTGCACAGTGTTCGCCACGCGGACGTTCGCCTCGCGAAAACTTAGAACTTAGAACTTAAAACTTAAAAATTAAAAATTAGAACTGGAAAACCAGACCGCCTACGGTACGGTAGTAGGTAATAGTAGGTACCATGTGTGGGGTGTCGTTTGAAAGAGGAACTCGAGCCGCGTTCGATGGTACATCACTTACGGCGATCGGTGGCGCAACATTGCGCTAGCAACATTTGAACGATGTTGCGCAACATTGTATATGGCACACTGTACAGCAAACTGTTTGAAATCGCACTAGAGTCCAACATAATTATAGTGGTCCTCCATACAGTCACTAAGTGAGGCCAGCTAAAACTGGTCTCTCTCTAGTGTTTGTATAAAGTGAGGCCAGCTAAAACTGGTCTCTCGTAGTGTTTCGATGAAAACACCAATACTATGGTGATCCCTTGCTTGGGGTAGTTTCACGTGCTGCCGATAGTACCCAGTAAGGTTGCCTAGATTGTTCCTAGTTTGGTTACGTCCGTTTTAGCTTTGTATTGTAGCTCGATAAATGGTCAAGAGCGAGTCGGACACACACCATGAGGTTAACCTCACTAAATGTAACATTCTGAAGTTAACCTCACGGCATGTAACATATAGTAAGAAAGTGGGATCGGGCCAAGAGCGTGTCGGGCACTCTAGTAGGTAGAAAGTGGGTAGAATAGGGCCAAGAGCGTGTCGGGCACTCTAGTAGGTAGAAAGTGGGTAGAATAGGGCCAAGGGCGTGTCGGGCACTCTAGTAGGTAGAAAGTGGGTAGAATAGGGCCAAGAGCGTGTCGGGCACTCTAGAGGTAGAAAGTGGGTAGAATAGGGCCAAGAGCGTGTCGGGCACTCTAGAAGGTAGAAAGTGGGTAGAATAGGGCCAAGAGCGTGTCGGGCACTCTAGAGATAGGAAGTGGGTAGGAATAGGGCCAAGAGCGTGTCGGGCACTCTAGTAGGTAGAAAGTGGGTAGAATAGGACCAAGGCGTGTCGGGCACTCTAGAGGGTAGAAAGTGGGTGGAATAGGCCAAGGCGTGTCGGGCACTCTAGAAGGTAGAAAGTGGGTAGAATAGTGCTAAGAGCGTGTCGGGCACTCTAGTAGGTAGAAAGTGGGTAGAATAGGCCAAGAGCGTGTCGGGCACTCTAGTAGGTGAAAGTGGGTGGAATAGGCCAAGAGCGTGTCGGGCACTCTAGTAGGTAGAAAGTGGGTGGAATAGTGCCAGGCGTGTCGGGCACTCTAGTAGGTAGAAAGTGGGTAGAATATTGCCAAGAGCGTGTCGGACACTCTAGTAGGTAGAAAGTGGGTAGAATAGGGCCAAGAGCGTGTCGGGCACTCTAGTAGGTAGAAAGTGGGTAGAATAGTGCTAAGAGCGTGCGTGTCGGGCACTCTAGTAGGTAGAAAGTGGGTAGAATATTGCTAAGAGCGTGTCGGACACTCTAGTAGGTAGAAAGTGGGTAGAATAGGGCCAAGAGCGTGTCGGGCACTCTAGTAGGTAGAAAGTGGGTAGAATAGTGCCAAGAGCGTGTCGGGCACTCTAGTAGGTAGAAAGTGGGTAGAATAGGGCCAAGAGCGTGTCGGGCACTCTAGTAGGTAGAATAGGGCCAAGAGCGTGTCAGGCACTCTAGTAGGTAGAAAGTGGGTAGAATAGGGCCAAGAGCGTGTCGGGACAAGACCAATAAACTGAACAGCTTTCCGTGAGCTTTTTTTCAGGAAGTAAATCTTTTCGACGTCTCATACAAAATCACGTCTCCTGAAATATTTTCTTATGGGAAGTTGTTCAGTGTCGTGGTCTGAGTGCACCCTATCAGTATTCGGAGAGCTGTCTCTTACACCCTGTATAGTGCCATAGGTACATTAAATTCGACTATTTTAGTACCTAACCCAATTTTTCCCAAGACCAGTTCGAAGCTATAATTTATCTTGTGTCATCGCCTAAGGCTGATGTTTGTTAGGGCAGGTGCAGACAGGGCGGCGCGTGCCGATGACGCGGTGATTCTCGCCGCGTGTGCGCCGGGCTTAGCTCGTGTTGTTCATTGGAAAATTGATGTGGGGTAGTTGTGATGATATAGGGTGCGATTTTATTGATATCTTATTGCAAAGGATTTCAACGAATATAATAAAAATTGTCGAAAGTGTTTTCGTATGTAAACACTAGATGGCGCTAGTAGTTTTAAAACGCGGTAATGAAATGTTTTCTGCGATATGATAAAGGTGTTGGGTGCATAGTGTTCGCCACGCGGACGTTCGCCTCGCGAAAACTTAGAACTTAGAACTTAAAACTTAAAAATTAAAAATTAGAACTGGAAAACCGAACCGCCTACGGTACGGTAGTAGGTAGTAGTAGGTACCATGTGTGGGGTGTCGTTTGAAAGAGGAACTCGAGCCGCGTTCGATGGTACATCACTTACGGCGATCGGTGGCGCAACATTGCGCTAGCAACATTTGAACGATGTTGCGCAACATTGTATATGGCACACTGTACAGCAAACTGTTTGAAATCGCACTAGAGTCCAACATAATTATAGTGGTCCTCCATACAGTCACTAAGTGAGGCCAGCTAAAACTGGTCTCTCTCTCGTAGTGTTTGTATAAAGTGAGGCCAGCTAAAACTGGTCTCTCGTAGTGTTTCGATGAAAACACCAATACTATGGTGATCCCTTGCTTGGGGTAGTTTCACGTGCTGCCGATAGTACCCAGTAAGGTTGCCTAGATTGTTCCTAGTTTGGTTACGTCCGTTTTAGCTTTGTATTGTAGCTCGATAAATGGTCAAGAGCGAGTCGGACACACACCATGAGGTTAACCTCACTAAATGTAACATTCTGAAGTTAACCTCACGGCATGTAACATATAGTTAGAAAGTGGGTTGGATCGGGCCAAGAGCGTGTCGGGCACTCTAGTAGGTAGAAAGTGGGTAGAATAGGGCCAAGAGCGTGTCGGGCACTCTAGTAGGTAGAAAGTGGGTAGAATAGGGCCAAGAGCGTGTCGGGCACTCTAGTAGGTAGAAAGTGGGTAGAATAGTGCTAAGAGCGTGTCGGGCACTCTAGTAGGTAGAAAGTGGGTAGAATAGGGCCAAGAGCGTGTCGGGACAAGACCAATAAACTGAACAGCTTTCCGTGAGCTTTTTTTCAGGAGAAGTAAATCTTTTTCGACGTCTCATACAAAATCACGTCTCCTGAAATATTTTCTTATGGGAAGTTGTTCAGTGTCGTGGTCTGAGTGCACCTATCAGTATTCGGAGAGCTATCTCTTACACCCTGTATAGTGCCATAGGTACATTAAATTCGACTATTTTAGTACCTAACCCAATTTTTCCAAGACCAGTTCGAAGCTATAATTTATGTTGTGTCATCGCCTAAGGCTGATGTTTGTTAGGGCAGGTGCAGACAGGGCGGCGCGTGCCGATGACGCGGTGATTCTCGCCACGTGTGCGCCGGGCTTAGCTCGTGTTGTTCATTGGAAAATTGATGTGGGGTAGTTGTGATAAAATAGGGTGCGATTTTATTGATATCTTATTGCAAAGGATTTCAACGAATATAATAAAAAAATTGTCGAAAGTGTTTTCGTATGTAAACACTAGATGGCGCTAGTAGTTTTTTAAAACGCGGTAATGAAATGTTTTCTGCGATATGATAAAGGTGTTGGGTGCATAGTGTTCGCCACGCGGACACGTTCGCCTCGCGAAAACTTAGAACTTAGAACTTAAAACTTAAAAATTAAAAATTAGAACTGGAAAACCGAACCGCCTACGGTACGGTAGTAGGTAGTAGTAGGTACCATGTGTGGGGTGTCGTTTGAAAGAGGAACTCGAGCCGCGTTCGATGGTACATCACTTACGGCGATCGGTGGCGCAACATTGCGCTAGCAACATTTGAACGATGTTGCGCAACATTGTATATGGCACACTGTACGTACAGCAAACTGTTTGAAATCGCACTAGAGTCCAACATAATTATAGTGGTCCTCCATACAGTCACTAAGTGAGGCCAGCTAAAACTGGTCTCTCTCTCGTAGTGTTTGTATAAAGTGAGGCCAGCTAAAACTGGTCTCTCGTAGTGTTTCGATGAAAACACCAATACTATGGTGATCCCTTGCTTGGGGTAGGTTCACGTGCTGCCGATAGTACCCAGTAAGGTTGCCTAGATTGTTCCTAGTTTGGTTACGTCCGTTTTAGCTTTGTATTGTAGCTCGATAAATGGTCAAGAGCGAGTCGGACACACACCATGAGGTTAACCTCACTAAATGTAACATTCTGAAGTTAACCTCACGGCATGTAACATATAGTTAGAAAGTGGGTTGGATCGGGCCAAGAGCGTGTCGGGCACTCTAGAAGGTAGAAAGTGGGTAGAATAGGGCCAAGAGCGTGTCGGGCACTCTAGTAGGTAGAAAGTGGGTAGAATAGTGCCAAGAGCGTGTCGGGCACTCTAGTAGGTAGAAAGTGGGTAGAATAGGGCCAAGAGCGTGTCGGGCACTCTAGTAGGTAGAAAGTGGGTAGAATATTGCTAAGAGCGTGTCGGGCACTCTAGTAGGTAGAAAGTGGGTAGAATAGGGCCAAGAGCGTGTCGGGCACTCTAGAAGGTAGAAAGTGGGTAGAATAGGGCCAAGAGCGTGTCGGGCACTCTAGTAGGTAGAAAGTGGGTAGAATAGTAGGGCCAAGAGCGTGTCGGGCACTCTAGTAGGTAGAAAGTGGGTAGAATAGGGCCAAGAGCGTGTCGGGCACTCTAGTAGGTAGAAAGTGGGTAGAATAGTGCTAAGAGCGTGTCGGGCACTCTAGTAGGTAGAAAGTGGGTAGAATATTGCTAAGAGCGTGTCGGGCACTCTAGTAGGTAGAAAGTGGGTAGAATAGTGCTAAGAGCGTGTCGGGCACTCTAGTAGGTAGAAAGTGGGTAGAATAGGGCCAAGAGCGTGTCGGGCACTCTAGTAGGTAGAAAGTGGGTAGAATAGGCCAAGAGCGTGTCGGGCACTCTAGTAGGTAGAAAGTGGGTAGAATAGTGCTGGAGCGTGTCGGGCACTCTAGTAGGTAGAAAGTGGGTAGAATAGTGCTAAGAGCGTGTCGGGCACTCTAGTAGGTAGAAAGTGGGTAGAATAGGGCCAAGAGCGTGTCGGGCACTCTAGTAGGTAGAAAGTGGGTAGAATAGGGCCAAGAGCGTGTCGGGCACTCTAGTAGGTAGAAAGTGGGTAGAATAGGGCCAAGAGCGTGTCGGGCACTCTAGTAGGTAGAAAGTGGGTAGAATAGTGCTAAGAGCGTGTCGGGCACTCTAGTAGGTAGAAAGTGGGTAGAATAGGGCCAAGAGCGTGTCGGGCACTCTAGTAGGTAGAAAGTGGGTGGAATAGGACCAAGAGCGTGTCGGGCACTCTAGTAGGTAGAAAGTGGGTAGAATAGTGCTAAGAGCGTGTCGGGCACTCTTGTAGGTAGAAAGTGGGTAGAATAGGCCAAGAGCGTGTCGGGCACTCTAGTAGGTAGAAAGTGGGTAGAATAGGGCCAAGAGCGTGTCGGGCACTCTAGTAGGTAGAAAGTGGGTAGAATAGGGCCAAGAGCGTGTCGGGCCCTCTAGTAGGTAGAACGTGGGTAGAATAGGGCAAGAGCGTGTCGGGCACTCTAGTAGGTAGAAAGTGGGTAGAATAGTGCTAAGAGCGTGTCGGGCACTCTAGTAGGTAGAAAGTGGGTAGAATAGGCCAAGAGCGTGTCGGGCACTCTAGTAGGTAGAAAGTGGGTAGAATAGGCCAAGGCGTGTCGGGCACTCTAGTAGGTAGAAAGTGGGTAGAATAGTGCCAAGAGCGTGTCGGGCACTCTAGTAGGTAGAAAGTGGGTAGAATAGGGCCAAGAGCGTGTCGGGCACTCTAGTAGGTAGAAAGTGGGTAGAATAGGGCCAAGAGCGTGTCGGGCACTCTAGTAGGTAGAAAGTGGGTAGAATAGGGCCAAGAACGTGTCAGGCACTCTAGTAGGTAGAAAGTGGGTAGAATAGGGCCAAGAGCGTGTCGGGACAAGACCAATAAACTGAACAGCTTTCCGTGAGCTTTTTTTCAGGAGAAGTAAATCTTTTTCGACGTCTCATACAAAATCACGTCTCCTGAAATATTTTCTTATGGGAAGTTGTTCAGTGTCGTGGTCTGAGTGCACCCTATCAGTATTCGGAGAGCTGTCTCTTACACCCTGTATAGTGCCATAGGTACATTAAATTCGACTATTTTAGTACCTAACCCAATTTTTCCCAAGACCAGTTCGAAGCTATAATTTATGTTGTGTCATCGCCTAAGGCTGATGTTTGTTAGGGCAGGTGCAGACAGGGCGGCGCGTGCCGATGACGCGGTGATTCTCGCCGCGTGTGCGCCGGGCTTAGCTCGTGTTGTTCATTGGAAAATTGATGTGGGGTAGTTGTGATAAAATAGGGTGCGATTTTATTGATATCTTATTGCAAAGGATTTCAACGAATATAATAAAAAAATTGTCGAAAGTGTTTTCGTATGTAAACACTAGATGGCGCTAGTAGTTTTTTAAAACGCGGTAATGAAATGTTTTCTGCGATATGATAAAGGTGTTGGGTGCATAGTGTTCGCCACGCGGACACGTTCGCCTCATGAAAACTTAGAACTTAGAACTTAAAACTTAAAAATTAGAACTGGAAAACCGAACCGCCTACGGTACGGTAGTAGGTAGTAGTAGGTACCATGTGTGGGGTGTCGTTTGAAAGAGGAACTCGAGCCGCGTTCGATGGTACATCACTTACGGCGATCGGTGGCGCAACATTGCGCTAGCAACATTTGAACGATGTTGCGCAACATTGTATATGGCACACTGTACGTACAGCAAACTGTTTGAAATCGCACTAGAGTCCAACATAATTATAGTGGTCCTCCATACAGTCACTAAGTGAGGCCAGCTAAAACTGGTCTCTCGTAGTGTTTCGATGAAAACACCAATACTATGGTGATCCCTTGCTTGGGGTAGTTTCACGTGCTGCCGATAGTACCCAGTAAGGTTGCCTAGATTGTTCCTAGTTTGGTTACGTCCGTTTTAGCTTTGTATTGTAGCTCGATAAATGGTCAAGAGCGAGTCGGACACACACCATGAGGTTAACCTCACTAAATGTAACATTCTGAAGTTAACCTCACGGCATGTAACATATAGTTAGAAAGTGGGTTGGATCGGGCCAAGAGCGTGTCGGGCACTCTAGTAGGTAGAAAGTGGGTAGAATAGGGCCAAGAGCGTGTCGGGCACTCTAGTAGGTAGAAAGTGGGTAGAATAGGGCCAAGAGCGTGTCGGGCACTCTAGTAGGTAGAAAGTGGGTAGAATAGTGCTAAGAGCGTGTCGGGCACTCTAGTAGGTAGAAAGTGGGTAGAATAGGGCCAAGAGCGTGTCGGGACAAGACCAATAAACTGAACAGCTTTCCGTGAGCTTTTTTTCAGGAGAAGTAAATCTTTTTCGACGTCTCATACAAAATCACGTCTCCTGAAATATTTTCTTATGGGAAGTTGTTCAGTGTCGTGGTCTGAGTGCACCCTATCAGTATTCGGAGAGCTGTCTCTTACACCCTGTATAGTGCCATAGGTACATTAAATTCGACTATTTTAGTACCTAACCCAATTTTTCCCAAGACCAGTTCGAAGCTATAATTTATCTTGTGTCATCGCCTAAGGCTGATGTTTGTTAGGGCAGGTGCAGACAGGGCGGCGCGTGCCGATGACGCGGTGATTCTCGCCGCGTGTGCGCCGGGCTTAGCTCGTGTTGTTCATTGGAAAATTGATGTGGGGTAGTTGTGATGAAATAGGGTGCGTTTGTTTTGATTTCTTATTATTCTTCATCGGCCATAAGAGTAAAATTTTGGATAAGGGAATTTTATTGAGAAACGTTTGATGCCGCCCATTCGACGAATTTATCTCTTAGTCGCCTTAACTAGGTTCACCTACGGACAGCTAGAGATGGAATAACTCTATTCTAAGGGACGCGCAATAAGTACGTAATTTGAAACGTGTTTACCTCTACAGAATAAGTATTACATGAATAAAATAAATAAATTGTCTTGATTTTCGCAAACTGACGTTGTAACTGCTTTCAGCAGGCTTCAGATAGGCAGTGGATAAAAAAATTGGTGAGGAGTCGGTACTAAATTATTTTAATAGGAAAAAAACGCTTACCTGGGTCATTATTCAGATTTCGATTCTCCGCGTAAACTGCGTGGCAAATTTTAATTTAAGCAATTTGAAGATGATGATAATGAAATATGATTCTGTATACTTTCACGATTATAGAACAGTTTGGTGCTCCTTGCTAGCACAGTTACTTTTCGAGAAATTTAATTATAAAATTTTGTGTGCCACGCAGATTACAAATCAAGCCACGCAGATTACATAGCCAATTTCATCTTTGTATTTCCATTAGTTTTCTATAAGTTTTACTTGAAACATGATTATTCTTGACTTAAGTCTAGGTTATAAGGCAAAGATGGAGTCTGATGGAGACAGGTCATGGAAAATAAGTCTTTATTCCCTACTACCATAAAAAGATTATAAGGTTTTATGATTTTGGAATCAACAGATGCAGGTAATTAGTTCCTGTCTTTCAGTGTGCATAATGAAAGACGATTCAGAGTGCTTTGTCCGAATTGGTGAATAGGCAATTAAATATGGATGGTATCCCGCCAAATATACTTACAAGTGTTCTATGATGGAAAGGAGCTGGCAGAATAAGGTCGTGGAGGTCTTGGTTCAGCATAATTTTGAATAAAATATGATGAAGAGTGCTAGGCAGGCCATCTTGCGACAAAAGCAAGGCTGTGTAGATTGGTATTGACCAGATATTATTATGTGTCGTATTGAGTTCCATCAAATCAAGAGCAACTTATTGAATAAGTCGTCAAGGGTGGCCGGATTTCTACACACAGGATCAGGCTTGGGTTTTATATGAATTCTTTAATGCAAACATAATAAATAACAATTGGTGATACTTAAACTTAGTTTCAAGGGTGGTTGATGACAGCTCAATGCCCAGTCAAGCTATTCGCAATGACAGAAATAAGTGTACTTCAGAAAAGTAGTTGTCTAGTCGAGAGGACTACTTTCAGATGCAACAAAGCTCCTGTGTCGTGGTAGCATTGAATGAGACCAGGGCTTTCTCTATAGAACGCAATTTCCGCTCTGCCGATTTGGACTTGACAATGTCTCTGTGACGGTACTGTCTTCGGCATACCTATGAATACCAAACTGAAGTAGTTAAAAGCTGTTCTGAAGGAAAAAATTGCCGAGAGACGAGAACCTTGAGGACCACAGGCATCAATGGCCATGAGGTCAGAGAGATAGCTGTTATTGATTACAAAAACCAGCTGGGTTTTCATAAACAGGAAGCTTGCTGAGGTGCCAGGTCAAGGTTTCTGCCAGACCTTGTCCAGCTAAAAGCCTTCGAAATGTCAAGCGAAGTGGCAAGTTCGCCACGTTTGCCCAAGCTTACGCAAAAAGATTCCCAGTAGTCTTAGGTGAAAGTCATATTGACGGCCGCAGTGGGTAGGGGCAACTAACAAGTTAACTCACCATGGCCTAACTCCGTCAATTGCAGTAGATTTAAATAATATCAGGAAGATTTGACTCTCCACAGATATTGTGTTGCCCAGGACACGGTTATGGAATACGCAGGGTTGCCTAAGCCCTATGCGACCCTCTCGGCCTCCCAGACTGGTTCCGCAAGAAAGACAGGTCAGCTGCAGGTGTTTGCTGCACATTAGACTTATATGACACGCGTCTGATAGAGACCTTCTTCCTCACCATGACGTAACAGTAAATCGATTTAACGCTATCGCCCTGTTTATGAACCAATCATACCTACATAAGCAAGTTAAGGGAGCTTTGGCATTGTACTTCTTTTAGAAATAGGTAGTGCAAGCGGAAATAAATTTAGCAAGATTGTCAGCACAAGAGATAAATGAGGAGCACTATGTCTCAATACAGTCGCTGGCATATTATCTGATCTACCTTACAGTTTTGACTTTTGGCCTCAAAATACACATCAAGCCTATGAGACAACGATCACTGGCATCGAAAAATTGCTGCGAGACATAGTTAGGTGGTTGAATAGAGCCAACGACCAGTATGTTTTGACAAAACATGCACTCAAAAAAAAAAACTATGTCCAAGTATAACGATATGAAAACTCAAAAACTTTATGATATTTGCCAAAAGAATTCTTTTCATGTGTTTTTTAATGAATATTAGGTAAAATAATAGTATTTAAAATGGTTATTTTAACCTTCTTTTTAACTTTTAGACCCATTGTGTAATCTGCGTGGGAAGAATTGTAAGCTGCGTGGGTATTTTGCCACGCAAATTACTCCACGCAGATTACAAAAACAGAGTATTTTTGATAATAACTCGGCCATCTTTTATTGAATCTAAATAAAATTATAGACCCATAGTCCCGACTATATTACAAATCAGCCCTGTAAAAGACTTATCTCTATGAGTATTAATTCTAGAAGAAATTTGAATCCACGTAACTTACATGCAAGGGTAGTAAAACTTGTGTCAGCCCTTATTTTTGGAAATATTTTTAGTTCTGGGCACTGAGGTGCCCATTCACTCTGCTTGATTATTGAAGCATATCATAATAATTTGAGGAACAAAAAACTCAGCTGGATACGGTTATAATCTTAGAAGTTATGACCGATTTTACCACGCTTGGGCTAACTGTCCGAAATCGTGTGACCGATACATATACGGGTTTATTTTTAAAATTACACGCATTAAATATTTTCTTCATCATTCACCTAATATATTGCTTTATGACGATTATTTTGATATACAATAGATATGTACAAAACATAAGTAAAGTAGTAAAATCATAATTTGTAAAAAGTTAGTGCGAGGTGTGACACGCGGAGAACACCAAAAATCCTCCCGTTTTCAACTTTCAAACTGGGTTTTCAAATACTAAGTGAATATAAAATAAGACTTTTTAATCGATTCCACATAGGTATTGAAGTGTTAAATCATGTCCAATCGATCGATATGTCCAAATTTGTATAGTTTAGCATTTACAACCCTGTGACCGAAATTTTCGACCGTTTGAAGAATGGCCCACCTACAATAATTAAGTAGAGTCGTGTCGAGACAATCTTCACCGTTTTCGTTTTTTGTTGCTTACCTATCTAAAGCCTGCTGAGCTGAAAACAGTTACTTCAATTCGCTTAAGCCACGTCAAATTAAAGCGCGCACTGTAATTCATCGCAAGGCCAAACAATATTAGGGTGAGTTCACACCCGCAGCGATAATGACCGTGCATTTAGGCGCGTACACAAATGAATACACATTACACAAACGCGCCGCGACCGCCCGCTGAGACGCGCGGATTTTCTCACCCCAACCCGCCAAGATAATGCATTCACCGAGTTAATATTAAAAACATTACAGTTAGCCCTAATTTATGCCCATTCTAAAGCTGTTTTAAAGTTGATGTGTTTGCTTTATTAAAAGGCGCTAGCAGCGATGAGTTTCAACTTTTAATTTTAAAATGTAGGGTATCTAGAATGGTGAGTTGGGTACATGAGGATGCTTCTGATGTTATGGACGTATACTTTGTACTTATAAAAACAACAGAAAACTAGTTTAAAATCCAAAAATTCTAAGCTTAATTGATGAGCAGATAGGTCTCTATACCACAGAATATATAATAGTACTCGGGTATCTATACCAAAATCAAAAGGTTTATGACTTCGTCGTTCGTTTAGCTCATCCATTAGCCATGGTGGAAATTGCCAATTGCAGGGTGGAAGTTGTAAATAAAACTTAAATAGAAGATTATTTGAGTAAAATTTATACTCATCCAAACGTATAATATTTCTCAGGGGAAAAATACACAATTTATTAGAGTACAAACAAATTAATATTACATCTTACCTGTCTGTCCGTACATCAAACGATTCGGAAACAATAATAAACCGATCAAAACGCATCGCTAAATCGCAACGACAGGTCGCACGGCAGAGGTAATGAATTTGCTCTTCCTATATAGTAAAGTTAGTGGCGATTCTGGTAAACACATTTTTTACAAGTCAAAGTCAAATGTTGTTATTTCTCAGTAGGAATTTACAAGATTCTCTTTAAGAAAGCCACATTCTAATTCAAACTTAAAAAAGAGAAAATTTGTAGTGCAAAATATTCTCGTTTTTATAACAATTTGTGTTCCTACTCTAAACGCGGCTCGTGTGGGATAAAAAAATAGTGGCCGGTGTCATACATTTTCTTTGCTTTCGACCGCCATCAGATCGCGGACGATTCGAAGATACTTGTGCATGCTATGTACCTAAGATGCTAGAGAGAGTGAAGATTACAGCAGAATTTCTTTAAAAAGTTCTAGATTCGATATTGCGTCTAAAATTTATTGAATTAGGTACTTAAAGTGAAACTAGCTGTTTTCAAATAAACGCCATATTACAAAGATCTCACTGTAGATCTCATTGCTCCTTTTTAACCGACGAAAAAACAAAGGCGGAGGAGGTTTTCAATTCGCCCCGAATATTTATTTTCCATACTAATAAGGCGTATCAGGATGGTCAGGTAGCTACTATAATAAAATATGAAATGAGAAGGCGAGAATCGACACCGACGAATTAGTTCTGTCTACATACATTACCGTTGACGGCGGCACGCGGCGGCGCGTGGCGGCAGTTAGCCGCTCCGTGTGCGGGGGCCCTTATTCGCATTACTGTTCCTGTAATTCCGGTTTATTAAATAACTGTGTTTGATCTGACGTGCTGCAATGGCGGACGACAGGTGACACGATAGATATGTTGCAGTTTATAGATAAATTCAAGTTTGAGTCCCCCCGGATAGCCTCGGATAAATTGATGTTTATTGCATTTGAAGGGCAAAGGTTTTAATTTAAATGTGAAACTTGATTTCCCATCTCACAGACAAAATGGTATTTCATGAAACTAATATACATGCATGGCCCATGGCTCTACATCCGAGCAATATTGTATGGGAGGAAAGTTTGATGGACGATCCGAAGAGTTAAACACAACAACCACAACCATAACCACCCCAACAGTCCACTGCTGGACATGGGCCTCGTGAGTATTGCCATACCTACTGACCACGCTTGGCAGGCGGATTGGCTAGAATTCTGCCACACTTTTTCTATTCAGAGTGTTTCGTAAAAGACGACGGAGTGTTTGCCATATGGCTACAACATCTGCCGACTACGGTCAACCGTGGGGTGGCGGTAATACCACCCAGGAAAGCATTCCCAAAGAGGGCTGATGTCAGATAGGCGGCGGCGGTAAAATTAAGCCAAATCCTTTCGCAACATGATTCTGTATTCAAACAAAACGTGTTGCGCCGACCCCAAGTAATTGGGATAAGGGCAGAAAGATGATGATGATGATGAGTGCAATATGTTGCTTGGAACGCTGGTGCCCCTTCCCTGGATGATTATCTATCGGATAGATTCTATCCCATTGTCGCTTTTTACAACACCGGAAGAATTGGCCATTCTACCATTGGCTATTCTAAGCCTGAATCACACGGCGAATGTCGTCCAAGTACAACGAATTCTGTCTCTTATAAAACACTTTTTGTATTTACCCGGGGATCAGGCCCGGCGATCCACACCATGATCGTTACTATGCGTTGACAACCTGTCACTATGGTGATATACACTAGTCTTCTGAATAGCTCTAAGAATGTTGTCTTACGTGGTGTATGTGTAAATTATGTCTGTGTTTACAGCCGTTTACGTTCTGCCTACACCGCAAGGCGTAAGTATAGGCGTGATGTATGTATTCATGTATAGAACAAATTCTGTGTGTGTATAATACACATTTTGTAATTACCCGGGGATCAGCAGCGATCCACACACGATCGTTACAGCCCCGATTATGAACCGGCGTATACAATACATCTGACAAAAGTGTGAGAGTCATTCTGAAGACTGTGTATCAAACTATCAACATAGTGACAGTTGGTCAGCTTTGCTTCTTACGACACCTACGAAAAAGTTATGGGGTGATGCTATTCTAAGCCGACACCACACGGCATACATAACACACATTTTGTAATTACCCGGGGATCAGCAGCGATCCACACACGCTCGTTACAGCCCCGATTATGAACCGGCGTTTTTATTTCGCGCCATATTTCTTGCGGGGTAGGCAGAGCGTAAACCTGCCGTACTGCTGCTGTATAATAAAATAAGCCATTTACATCTAGTCTGACAAAAGTTTGAGAATCATTCAGGAGACTGCAAATCGACATAGTGTTGTCGGCCTGTCGCTCAAAATTGCAAAACACATCAAGTCTCAAGCTCCTTACTCGTTTCTTACAAAACCCATGGGAAAGATATGGGGCGACGCTATTCAAAGCCGATACCACACGGCAAATAGACGTCCAAATATAACGATTTCTGTCTCTATGTAACACACATTTTGTAATTACCTTGGGATCAGCAGCGATCCACACACGATCGTTACAGCCCCGATTATGAACCGGCGCGGCGTTTTTATTTCGCGCCATCTCCCCGAGCGCGTAAACACTCCGCATACAAACTGCTGTTAACTAGTAGTGAGGGGAAGCGAGTCAGTGAGTCGACTCAGTAGAAAATGAGCTTCTTCTTCTTTGAGTGCAACACAACTCATCCAAAGACCTGATGAACCCTGGTGTCAGAGTTTTTCAATCGCCTACTGCAGGTAGCAGGCCTCTGACGTCGTCCAAGTACTTAATCACAGACAGCAATCGGGATCGTTTTTATTTCGCGCCATCTCCTTGAGCCCGTCAACACTCCGCATACAATACAAACTGCTATGAGTCAGTCAGTCGACTCAGTAGAAAATGGCATACATCACACCGTATCCCTTGTGGGGTAGGCAGAGCGTTAACGACCGTAAGAATACGGTTGCTATCGCCACATCTGACAAACATTTAAATTCTTATCAGAAAAATTGTGTATAGTGACAGGTTATTAGCTTGTCGCCTAAAATTGTTATACACGTGAAGCCCTCGAGTCCCTTAGTTGCCTCTTATGACACCCGCGGGGAAGAAATAGGGTGATGCTATTCTAAGTCGATATCACACAGATCTAGGAAATAAGATAACAGTCTAACTCTGATGACGAGCATACATCTGATGACGTCTTCCAGTCATTTTGTCTCTTCGGTAGTTTTTCTACACTGTAAACGTAGGAAAGAGTCGAAGCGCCTCAAAAATACACTACAAAACTAACATTATGAGAGTTTTATCATCTACAATGAGCTGACTCACTCACTGATCCAAAGGAATTACATTCAAACGACTGACTTCATCATTCCCAACTCTACAACCGCAGCATCCCGGACATAACTCAAATGTTAAACCCTGATTTATAAAACTGCCTTATAAACCGGGAAACTGTGGAAAAAATCGCGTTAGTCCTCCCTCTACCCCCCTTCAAATCCTACAATGAAGTATGTCCACCATGGTTATGACATGAGCCACCTCGCGTTATGGCAGTGTTTTGAGACTGGCTTAAACCAGAGGTCGTAGGTTCAAAGCGTGGATTTCCTTTCTCATAATCTTAGGGTTATAATAACAAAACATAGTAATTGTGTACCTGCCCATATCCCAAACCAGTTGGGGTCGGCGCAACATGATTTACACAATCAGTAGCAAAAGGATGGGTTTGACAATGTTTTATGACCGGCCGCCTGCCTGACTCCAACGCTCTTTGGGAATGGTATGTAGGTGGTATCTGCACCTTCACGATGCGGTTTACCATAGTCGACAGATATTCAGCCGAGGTCAAAACCTTTACGTACCTAACACCCTGAGCGGACTACGGGTGGCTGGCAATCTTCAGGTCGCTACCACATGGATTTCCTTTCTACACAACTACCTAACCAACATCTTATTTCTGGCACGTTTGTGTTATGGAAAGGACTATATCAACAACATTTACGTATAGAACTATTAGATTTACGTATTTTTTTCTATTAGATTTACGTATGTAAGGTCCTATTAAATTCTTTTTTAATATTTAGATGTATGTTCTTTGGAGAAAGTTGTTACTTTTCACCAACCAGCAGCTGTGCTGCATTTTCGTTATCAGTCACTACTAAAACATCTATCAGTCACTAGTTTTCATCGTATATAAATACTAGTAACGACTCATTGCTATGTATTTAATAAAAAATTGTTAGCTTTTTGAACAAGGTACCTATATTAACCCGTGGTCGCGGGTGGACTGGTGCTATATTTCACTGCAAAATGAACGCTTCTTCCGCGCTTAAATCGCGCCCCGCATAAACTTTACCGGCCGTAGGGATGGGGCCACAGATTGTCTTATCGATATCGATAAACTTTTATCTAACTTTTAGTGGCAGAAGGCGACCGTGGTAAAATATGATGTTCCTTATGTTAAGTGCACTGTGCAACAGTGTTGAATATATTTCTAAAAATATTCTCTTCTAGATGACAGCGATGTCTGTTCCGTCCATGCTGCGGACACTATCAGCCTGTTTTCTATCAGCAATTTAGACCTCAAGTTTTACTATTGCTGATAATAGTGAAGGATCATTATTAGCCTCATACTTAACTTGTGTCAATTGTTGCTGACTGAAAAAAAATTTGGGTGCGCGCCTTAGATGCGTAATTATGAGCTGGAAATGACTGATGTTACTTTAAGAATTTTGTTACTGGATAAACTCGCTTTATCGTAAAATCATTTCCCATCTCCGGTCTCCTTCTTTTCAAATGAGATACCGAGACGTCTAACGACCTGATGAACCCTAAAGTCAGAATTTTATAACCGCCTACTACAAGTAACAGGCCTCTGATAAGGTTAGGTAACAAACGACAACCGTCTATGTAATCATAGACAGCATCTCGTGCCCTCCGAAGCACGCGAACATCTTACTTTTGGACAATTAGGTGGTTGAGCCTGCAATGTCTTAACTAAACACGGAACAAATTCACCTACCGAGAATCTAACCTGAAACCTTCTGCGTCGCAGGCAGTCGCACTACCACTGTGCCACATCGACTGTCAACCGGCTGTCTTCGGTCAGTAACGTTATCGTATCGATAAAAGAGCCTTTTTTCACATCTCCAGTCCAGTGTAAGAGCTAAGCTCTGTTCGCGCCCCCCCCGGGTATCTAATATATCGTATTGATTTGAGCTAATACGCTGTATCCGGTAAGTATCGATATCGATACATCCGTATTGCACGTCCCTAGTCCAGTGTAAGAGCTAAGCTCTGTTTGCACCCCCGGGGATCTAATATATCGTATTGATTTGAGCTAATATGCTGTATCCGGTAAGTATCGATATCGATAATTACGTATTGCACATCTCTAGTCCACTGTAAGAGCTAAGCTCTGTTCGCGCCCCCGGGGAGCTAATATATTGTTGTTTGTACTGAATATCTCCGGGATGAAGCGAAGTAGCTATAGCTATAAAGCGAGCCTGTAATCATGCCGAATTTGTTGCTTTAATATTTATATAGGCAAGTATATAGGTATACTTAGAGATCTCAGATTAAGAGTAATTTTATACGTATATCACGCCTTTAACCCTAGACTGTAGGCAGACAGTCGGCTGTAAAACAAGCTATTTAGGTACACCTCGGCTGACCAATTTTGAGAGTCATTCAGAAGGCTGTGTATCACTACAGAGACAGGTTGTCAGCCTGTCGCCTAAAATTGCAATACACATCAACTCTCAAATCCCTTAGTCGCTTCTTTCTTACGACATCCATGGTAAAGGTATGGGGTGATGCTATTCTAAGCAGGCACCACATGGCGATACTAATTGTTGCTCTAATATAATATTTTGAGGTCTCAGGTTCAGAATAATTTCAGCAGTGGTAGAAAGAAAGTAATTGAGAAACATACTCATATCTACCTACTTACTTATCAATTATCATAATGGTAAATTTACAGAAAAATAAGAATAAGTAGGTATAACTTTTTAAGCACTCCTCGCTATTACTACTACCATAGCCACAAAAGTCCATAATATTTGAATATTTGAATATTTTGACCAAAAATTATCAAAAATGTAGGAGAAAAAGAATAAAAAAATTAAAAGTTGGTAATAAACCTATCACATAATCAACTTTTAATTTTTTTATTCTTTTTCTACACTGTGTTTGTTTTGAGGACGGTACAAAGCAGCGTTTATGATATATTTTGTCTGTGGGGAGGGGAGGGAAGCGGAGTGAGGGGCTGAGGGGGGGGGGGGACAGAAAGTTAAAAACCGTGTAAGTTTGATACAAGCGGGGTGCGACTGCAAGAGCGGACAAAAACATGGGTTTAAAATTATTCGTCTGATAAACAAGTATGATTCGTGTGACATAACTTATTAACTCCTGAAATAAACCTGCCATTTCATAATTGGAAATAGTTCATAGTTAGTTGATAATAGTTAGTGGATAATAGTTCATCATAGAAGTTCTGAACTATTTTCATAAATTGCTGGTTCCTAAAAAAAAATTTGGACCTATACAAAGTTGTGGAGGTCCAAAATGTTTTTTATAAATTTCGACACAGTCATGTTCCATATGGAAAGTTGTTCAGTTTCATTGGTAGGTACCTTTGCTTTCGGCTTTTTTTGTTGTTCTGTAACACGTTGTAAATTGTCCTTTAAAAGCTTCTATACAGGATGTAAAAAAATCAACTGCAAATATTTTAAGGGGTGAATCAGCCCATGAAACTGAACAACTTTCCCCAAGGAACATAGGTCGAAATATGAAAAAAAAAATTGGACCTCCCATACAAATTGACTCGGTCGGCTGGTACATTTTGTATGGGAGGTCCAAATTTTTTTTCATGTTTCGACCTATGTTCCTTGGGGAAAGTTGTTCAGTTTCATGGGCTGGTTCACCTCTTAAAATATTTGCAGTTGATTTTTTTACACCTTATATATACCTAGTTTCTGACGCGTATCACGCTACATTGTCCGCAAGTGCACGGGGAGACCGCTATCGTATGAACTTGTAATAAACGCCAAGCGGTTTTACGCCATATTATACACACACACACACCCTAATTTTATACGCTGGTTTATTTAGTGATCAACCTTTGTAGAAAGGCATATTTATGTAGGGGAAATTTACCAGTGTCCGATACCCAAAACTTAGAAGCTGGTGGTGATAAAGGAACGACTTTCTCCAGGAAACATAGACCGAAATAAGTATTAAAAGTTTGGACCTCCCCTACAAAATTGGCAATCAGCTGATTTGTGTTACCAAATAGTTACCATGCGGGAGTTCCAAAATTTTCTTTCATGTTTCTTGGGGAAAATTGTTCCTTACCTATCACCAGCCGATTCTGAGTTTTCGATATCGGTCACTAGGTAGTAAAATTTGGTTCTAAGGATTTCTTTTGTAAAAAAAACATGCCATCAAATGTAGGTTTAGCTTGAGAATGTTGAAGAAGTTGCCGATATAATACTTCAAGGCGGAAAATATGTAGGTACATCTAACGTTTGTGCGTTATTTTTACGCAGCGCTATCGCATGCGTTAAGAAAATGTGATTTTCCACCTTATTTTCATACTATTACGATTTATGTCGAACGGTTGATGAACCAACCAAATGCAGAATTCGTAGAAATATCTAATCACAATTCAGTAGGTATCAATTTGCTTACCCCTCTACCTTTGTCAATCAATTCAGTCATTCGATCTTGCCTCCCTTTCACTCATCTACAATATTACGTATCTCCGTCCCACTCCCTCTAATAGCATTAGCTTTAAGTAAAGACGAATTAAGCCTAACCAGGCTTTTGTTAACACTTTGACTGCCGAAGGCAAGACTGAAAAAATGTTGAAATAAATCGTTTTTTATCTTGTTGTGTTTCGTGTGGTAGCGTCTAAGTGTGTAGCCACTAGTGTTGATGAGGATTCCTCTTCCACATTCTTATAACGCGGAAGTTCCGTAATTTTTAAGGTTTCTCATCCGCTACCGCTTCCACATAAAAGAGAGTTCTAAATTCCTCTTCCGCTTTTCTCTCTTTTTTGTTTCCGCTGACACAATAATTTACTCTCTTTTTCGTTTTCTTTGACTGTTTACTCCTCTTCCTCATCTGCATCCTCCAACTTGTAGGTTGTTAGCCCTCTCATCCGCTTCCACTTCCTCATAACAGCTTACCTACTCATCAACACTAGTAGACACACTAGGTACCTACAACCGAAATTACGCGACCGAAATTCGGCGTCTGAATTTCGTTTCGTCAGTTTTCAGCGTTTTCGGTTGAGATGACACACTTTAAGCGCCGAAATTACGTACAAATCACGCCTAATTACGTCGGACCGAAATTCGGTGACGACGTAATTTCGGCGACGGAATTGTACCGATTTCCGTCGCTGTGTTTGTCGGTCGTAGTGTGTCGAGGAGAATACTGCCACCCCTAGACCACTACTCAGGGAGTTTCGTAAAATTCGACGTCGAGTTTTTGACCTCGGCTGAATGTCTGCCGACTATGGTCAACCGCATGGTGGCAGAGATACCACTAAACTAGCAATCCCAAAGAGGGTTGACGTCAGGCAGGCGAATAAAACATTGCCAAACCCTGTGCTACATCATTTTGCGTTTTATCAAAACATGTTGCGCCGACCCCAACTGTTTTTTTTGGATAAGGGATGATTCTATAGAAGGAATTGGTAGCGAATGTGTTAAGCCTAAGCGAGGTTAAGTTGCTTAAGTAAGTGTAAGTGAATTCTTAGTTGTGTTTGGAATTGTTAAACGAAAATTAAGTGTAATGGATGACTTATGGAAAGAAATCATAAATAAAGATGAATAATTCAATATTGCGATGACGTAGGTATTTTATAAATTTTCTCCTACACGTTCAGTTAGTTTCGTTGCCTCAGATTTTCGTTGTTTTTAAATTATATTAGTGGGTACTTAGATTTAAAAAAAAACCGAAAAGTAATTTTATTGTGTTGATTACAATTTAAAATCTTGCCTATTCGTACGCATAACATCAAAACCAGAATTATATCTGCTGACAAAAATTTATACAAAAGGTTTTACGTTTGGTATCCTCTCTTATATTTGGTAAGTACTTAGGCTTTGCTAACGTATCGTTTGTAAGTTATTTTTGTGCTGGGTAACGCATACGTTATGGCAATACAAACTTATTCTTATACAAATATGGTTCATGTCAAACGGTTTAACAAACGCATCCGTCGACGCTGCGTTGTGCGACGCTTGTTTGACATATTTATTTTGAATGAGAATAAAATGGAAAGTCGCATTTTCCTTACTTACGCAATAGCGTTGCGCTAAAATTACGCATAAACGGACATTTCACGTGTTTCCCGCTTTAATTTTGAAATTACTGTAACGCGCAACAGCCAAAATGCAATATCACCCCGCCACTCGTAGCCCCTCTACGCCGTAGCCATCCACTACGCCGTAGCACCCCCCCTCCCCCAGGCCTAATTGGCACAAAGCGAATATCTGGCGTTCCTAGCATGCAATAGCGGTATATTGCCTGCAACGCGGAGCTTATACAGCTTGTAGTCGAGTAAGGGTGTTATATGCAGTTAATTGGTAAAATTGTCAAACTCAAGAGTTAGTAACGAAAAAATAAGAAATTTTTGAAATCGTCTATAAAGCATTTTTTTTTATACTAGCTGTGTATAACAAAAAGTTAGACATGGTTTAAGATGATTAACAAGTTGACAACGTCAAATCGTATGGAAAATTAATTTAAACACTGTCTAACTTTTTTGTAATAAAGGTATCTAACAGAATAAAATTATGTAGGTAGTAGGTATCTAACAGTACCTAGCGTGCAAGCTTTTCAAAAAATTCACATACCTATTTCTTCAATCGGTTGTAAATTGGCAATGTTTGATGTTTTCGTAAGGGATTATTTCTTATAAACATACATACATTATATCACGCCTATGTCCTTTGTGGGGTAGGCAGAGCGTAAACGACTGTCAAAACGGACATTTAACAAATGCTATTCTATCTAAGCTGGCACTACATGGCAAATAAATAAAGCCCATAAAATGTAAGAAATAAACTTAAGAAATACCTCAAATCTCCTTTTTCAAAACAATATCATTCCGTAGAAAATAGTCATAAAATTCTGAAAAAATATAATTATGGTGCTGTCGAGAATCTAAAGAGAGTCAAATTCGTTTTCAGTTACATAATCAGATGCAGTTAGCTCGATAAAAAAGGAATTCAAATGAACCTCTATTCGAAACTTATTTTTTCTAGTGGAAATCGCTGATTTATATGTTGCAACATCGTTTTTCTAGTTTCTATGTCGAAAAATACAGTAAAACCTCATAAAAAATTTGCCTGTGTCTTTCTGGCACGACACGGAGATGAAAGGGACCAACTTTTCAAGAGCAGGTATTGGAGGCCTAATTATTTTTGGCCTTTATTCCTTGGACAAAGATGATCAATTTCATAATCACATTCGAAAATAACGCTAGCTACATTTTTCCCAGCACCCTGTATTATATAACTGTACTTATATAGTGGCAAAGTTATATAGTGGCAACACTACACCAAAATACAATATTGTCTGTCTGTCTGTGCCTCAAGTATTTTTAAATTAAATTCCTGGTCCTGACGTCAGGTAGACTAAAGATATACAGGGTGTCACGAAAAGCAGGTTAATTTATATGGTAGGTATGAATTATGATTTATGAATGAGTAAATAAATATATGCTTAGGTGGCTTAGGTATAATAAATAGGTACCTACTTATTGTTTAGAGTTGCTTTTTTGATGGCGGCTTGTTACAATCTAAGTTACATACTTTACAGATTACATACTTTACAGATTACATACTATACAGATTACATACTATCGGTGTAGCATACCTACTCTACATTAGGTAGGTACTTCGTCTTATTTTTAATCCGCCCTATGAGAAACAATTTTTCAAACGAATAACAAATAACTCCAATATCAAACGAAAAAAATACAATTTTACTAAAAGCCGAACTAGATAGCCTTGAAAAAATCATCCAAATAGTAATAAAAACGGTGTGCTCCCGCTTCGTAAGTCCCCACTTCGCATTCCTTATTCAGCAACGTCCGAAAATTAAAGGCGCCTTTACAAGAAATCGCACTCAGCCGCGGACGCTGGCTGAAATATTTCTATTCGAGTGCTCTTATTTACTCCTCACACACCTATACCAAGCTATACGAATACCTCGGACGTACTGTATTTGTTTTTTCCATTACAAAGAGCGGAACGCCCTGCCAGAGGCATAGCAATAATATTTCAATATCGCCGCGGCCGGGACGGCCCTAGCGACGCACAAAGTGATTTCCGCGCGCTCCTATTGGTCCACCAACGGCCACCCAAAGTGCGTTCGATATTCCAAAGCTTCGCCAGACAAAGACAGCAACACAAACCCAACATGGAAGCAATGGAGGGCGGAAGGAGAAAGGTAGACGTTTCAGAGGGGTTGAATATTGCATGAAGCTGAAAGGTCGTATCAATAATACGTGTACGAATGAAATAATAGATTATTCGTTTGTTCAAATCGAACGTAAACAAAATGTAAGCGTCCATTACTGATGCACGCGTGTGAATCTAGGGAGAGGCTTATGTGGAAACGTGCCGGTTAGAGGGAGACGAAGGTATCTCGAAGGTTTCGTCTTTCGCTAGGAGCGGGCAACAATGTGGCACTATCTGTTTTTGTACCAGTCGACAGTCGGTTTTCACATTAAACGATCATTTTAAGGGCGAACCAATCAAACTGCAAATTTATACAAATTGGTACTAAACGGGTTATATTAATTTTATAACAAAAATTAAGTGTGTAAATAAGTTTGAACGGAGTCGTAATTTAAACTAATTGACTGTAATAAAGCGCTAATTGTTTTGTATTAAAGGCGGGTTTTCGCTGGAATTTTGTCCTTTTTGACGTTTTTCTTGAAATTTTTCGACTCCAGTGCGTTACGTTGTGATTGCGGTGCCATTATAGGATTTTTCAAATTCAAATTTCGAACGCGATGGTTCGCCGTCCGCGAGTTTAGCGCTTATAGTGACTGATGGTTGTGTAAAGGTGTTATAAGAGCGCTCGTAGTGACTGATGGTTGTATAGAGGTGTTATAAGTGTTGTGTGGGGTGGTGTGGATGTTTCGGCGGAGTGGACCGAAGATGCCAGCATAGGAGGCGGGGATCGCTGGCCCTGCGAGGCCATGCTCAACAACCTCACTGCCACGGCTTTAGGAGGTAGGCACATACAATACTTTCGGATGCGCTTTTATTTCACCTACACTCACGCGCACGCTTAACCTACGAATCCACTGCGATTGCCAAGAATGGTGATTATTGCAAATACCACCTGAACGGGAACAAACAACACTAACATTCTTTTTTTTATTTTCATTTGTCTTTAAAGTTTCATCCCGGCCATAGGCGCGTAATTGGAATATATACAGTGTCAGTACGCACGGGTTGGGACTGCTCACGTATAGTTTCAAATCGCAATAGCGCATTATTTTTTTGGAACGTATACAAGGCCAGAGCGCGCAAATCGTGTATATTTTCCAGTGGCCTAAGCTTACATCGTTCCTGGAAAATTTACTACAGTAGTCACATCATCCAAGCGCATACGGTGCGTTGTTATCCATCTCAAAAACGTTATAGCTAGAGAGTTGTAATTTCAAAGAAGCTGTATTTCTGTTGCCACTATGACAATAAATACTAAAAACTAGAATAAAATGGAGGGGCACTCCCATACAAAAAACCTTTATTTTGGGCCCGATTTTAGCTATGATATTTCGGAGGCTGCATCTGATGAACGGTAAAAGTAAGACAGTTGAAATATGTAGGTATTACTATTGCCACTATGAAAACAAATACTAAAAGTAGAATAACATAAACATTAAGGGGGGTTGACATGCAACAGACGTGATTTTTATACGAAAACGTTTGTATAGGGAAAAATTGCATCCCTTTGTGCGCGAGCCCTACTAGTACTTGGCCTATTTTATTGTTACAGAATTTGAATAATTCACAAATAATTGAATGTTCAAATAAATACCAAAGATAATACTGAATTTATTATCCAACAGATATTTTGCATTAGAGGCTACTATTATGAAGATTAATTTTCCGAAACCTTGATCAATAATTTTATTGAAGCCAAAAAAAATATTCAAGGACTGGTCAATCCTATAAAAAGTTTGATTGATGTTATTTTTATACACCTGCTATAAGTAAAACAAGAACTTGTACAGTTTACACACACTTGCGTACTAGCCTTGTATATTTTCCAAAGAAAAGCACAACATTCTGCACTTTAAAGTATACGCGAACAGTACACACAAATCGAGTATACTTTCCAACTAATTAATTAGCAACAGACTTGGAAACTATACAGTGTTATAACACTATGGATGCGTTCTGGCACTGTATACATTCCAAATACGCGCCATAGGCACCTAAATCGTCCGGTTTAAGCGCATCATTTCGCCATCGTTTAACAATATCATTCAATCAGATTTATTCAATTTTCTTGTTCTTATTTTCTCTTTAAAGTTTCATCCCGGCCAAACACACTTAAAGCGTCCATTTTAAGCGCATCATTTCGTCACCGTTTGCAATATCATTAAATCAGTTTACATGAGCTCTATAATCCTAGAGGGGTCGGTTTATTTGCAGTCTGGTTCGTCGTATTAGCCGAGTATTACCGTCGAAGCGTAGGGGGACATTTTAATTTGTTTTGATTCCTGCTGTCTTGATCGTATGTGGTTTGTTTAGATAATAAACAAAAAATTTTCGAAAGTACAAAAATGAAAAATAAATAAAAAAAATCGTTTCATTCGCAGATGTTGTTGTTGTTGTGGCCAAAAAAAATGTTTTACCTGAACTGGACTTATTTTATTCGCTTTTGAGATAATACCCCGCTAATTTTAAGATCGATGAGTGTAGGTAATTGTTGTTGTTATAGAAAATAAAAAAATTGTGCAAATTGAAAGAGGTTTATATTGCTTACAAAAAAAAAATGTTTGAGTAAAAGTTAATTGGGGTAAAGAACTTATTTGTATCCACCACTAGTAGCATACTACCTATTTAATTACCTACGCTATCTAATTTTAAATCATCTAGGATTTTACTTGGTTTCTTATTTCAACATACATACCTTAGAGTATATACTCTAAGATACATACATCACGCTTATATCCCTTGCAGGGAAGGTAGAGTATAAACGGCTGTAAATAATTTACACCACGTCTGTCAAAATTTGATCAAAAACTTGTGCCAAAAACAAGGTTGTCATAGCTCGAGTAGCTTGATACAGCATAGACAAAGTGTAAAAATAATCGTAAAAAAAAAAACAAAAAATCTGATGACGTGACATGTTTTCTATAGAAATGGCCGGAACGGGACAGAAGATGAGTTGATCGAAGATAGAAATGATGTACTTGTCAAACTCTATTTGACATCTCGTCAGGACTGGGCAAAATAGGGGCGAAAGGCCTGCGGAATTGATTTCCATACAAAACAAGCCGGGGGCGGAAAGCTATCGTTTTTAATCATTTTAGCTGCCCTGGGTTTATGATCAATTTGATGTGAATTTCTGTAGACAGGGAATTTAGTGTGCTTTTATTTCGCCTAGACTTACTGCCGCTTAACCTATGAATCCACTGCGATTGCCAAGCATGGTGATTATTGTAAATACCACCTAAACACCCACAGAAGTCATCTATTGGAGAATATTTATACCATACTCACCGCTTGGCAATCGCAGTGTATGGTGTCTGGGCGCACGAAGTGCAGGCGAAAAAAGGCGCAGCAACCCACGATTAGGCGCTGGATATCATCATGAGACTGATTTCACTGCGAAAATCGAGTACAAAAATTTTGTTTGTTGAATTAAAATCAGTTCATTATTATTATATATTATTAGCTCTTGGGTATTAAAAGAGGAATTTCTTAATATAAAAAAGCGGCCAAGAGCGTGTCAGACACGCTCACAAATAATAGGGTTTCATAGTCTTAAATATCAGGTCTTTCAGCGTTACAAAGTTAATTTTGTTGCTGGTTTGTTTGCAGCTGTATAGTTACCAACCGCAAATTGAAAAACTTTAATATTTCCTTAATCATATGTGGTATAGTATTCGTTATAGTTTTCATGGTAACTTCATATTAAGAACTATATTCCATATTTTTTTTTCAAATTTTTAGCACGCTTACTTTAAAAGTTACAGCTGGAACAAATTATGACTCAAAAACGCCTCTTTTAAAAGCAAATATCTCGAGACAGAAACATTTTAGAGACTTTGTTTCAAACAAATTTCTCCTTATAGCTCGAGAGCCCAGGGGGTAAGTGGCTATCTCATAAGGTACCACGATAGGCTAGGTTTGGATCGTTAACCAAGACTTAAACAAGTCGTATGACCCAGGTCTGCCAGAGCCAATCCTGCCGAAACATAAAAATAATCGATATTTTTCAGAGTCATTTTTTCGTAAAAAATATGTCATAAGGTACCACAATGAAAGTGCTGGCATCAGTTAACCATTGAAAAATTATGTAAAAAAAGCTTGGTCTGCCACAGCGCACCCTGCCGGAAGTGCTTGCCAGACCTCTCCAAAGATGCCCTTCCGACACCCCTAAACTATCTCATCGGGTACCACGACGCGACCACCACAACATAATAGCCAAGATCACTCTGACAATAGATCACAAGGTCTGCCAGGCCTAAACTTGCCGCATCCTAGTGTTTCAGACATTTGAAGTTGTAGGTCCAGTGTGAAAAATGACCCATATCTTTTCCCCGTGTTTGATTTTAATGGTGCCTTAATACGAAATGCTCTCCATAATGAGGAGCTTCGAGTCATATAGGACAGTTGGGTGGAGGTTTCAGTATTGAGCACAATCCTGTCAAAAGTTTGAAATGGAGGTTTGGTCTATGGAAACTGGCCTATATCTTATTCCCCCCGGGTTTGATTTTGATAGCGCCTTAATATGAAATGCTCTCCATAACTAGGAGCTTTGAGTCATATAGGTCAGTGAGGAGGAGGGTCTCTGTATTGTACACAATCCTATCAAAAAGTGTGAAATTGTAGGTAAAGTGTATGAAAACTGGCCTATATCTTTTCCCCCACTGGTTTGATTTTGATGGTGCCTTGGTATGAAATGCTCGTAATGATTAGGAGATTCGATTTGTATAGGTCAATTGGATAGAAGGTCTCTGTTCTGTGCACAATCCTCCTAAATATGACAATATTCGATAACTTCTGCAGATTTTATCAGTTAAAATTGTCATATCATAAAGAACTCGAACAAAAGTGCTTGCATCAGCTTACCATTGACAAATTATGTTAAAAAAACTTGGTCTGCCACTGCGCACTCAGCCGGAAGTCCTTAGATGAGATAGGTTAGGGGTGTCGGAAGGGTATATTTGGAGGGGTCTCCCAAGGACTTCTGGCAGAGTGCGCAATGGCAGACCAAGTTTTCTTAACTCAATTTATCAATGGTAAGCTGATGCCGGCACTTTTATTCGGGTACCTTATGATATGACAATATTAACGGCAAAAATCTGCAGAACATATCCAATATTTTTATGTTTAGCAGGATTGAGATTTTTCCGTTAACATTGTAATTTCATAAGGTACCCGAATGAGTGCCAGCATCAGCTACCATTGATAAATTGAGTTAAGAAAACTTTGTCTGCCATTGCGCACTCTGCCAGAAGTCCTGGGAGACCCTCCAAATATACCCTTCCGACACCCCTAACCTATCTCATCTAAGGACTTCCAGCAGAGTGGGCAGTGGCAGACCAAGTTTTTTAAACATAATTTGTCAATGGTAAGCTGATGCAAGCACTTTTATTCGAGTTCCTTATGATATGACAATTTTAACTGATAAAATCTGCAGAAGTTATCGAATATTGTCATATTTAGGAGGATTGTGCACAGAACAGAGACCTTCTATCCAATTGACCTATACAAATCGAATCTCCTAATCATTACGAGCATTTCATACCAAGGCACCATCAAAATCAAACCAGTGGGGGAAAAGATATAGGCCAGTTTTCATACACTTTACCTACAATTTCACACTTTTTGACAGGATTGTGTACAATACAGAGACCCTCCTCCTCACTGACCTATATGACTCAAAGCTCCTAGTTATGGAGAGCATTTCATATTAAGGTGCCATCAAAATCAAACCTGGGGGGAATAAGATACAGGCCAGTTTTCATAGACCAAACCTCCATTTCAAACTTTTTGACAGGATTGCGTTCAATACTGAAACCCTCCACCCAACTGTCCTATATGACTCGAAGCTCCTCATTATGGAGAGCATTTCGTATTAAGGCACCATCAAAATCAAACACGGGGGGAAAAAGATATAGGTCATTTTTCATACACTGGACCTACAACTTCAAATGTCTGAAACACTAGGATGCGGCAAGTTTAGGCCTGGCAGACCTTGTGATCTATTGTCAGAGTGATCTTGGCTATTATGTTGTGGTGGTCGCGTCGTAATACCCGATGAGATAGTTTAGGGGTGTCGGAAGGGCATCTTTGGAGAGGTCTGGCAAGCACTTCCGGCAGGGTGCGCTGTGGCAGACCAAGCTTTTTTTGCATAATTTTTCAATGGTTAACTGATGCCAGCACTTTCATTGTGGTACCTTATGACATATTTTTTACGAAAAAATGACTCTGAAAAATATCGATTATTTTTATGTTTCGGCAGGATTGGCTCTGGCAGACCTGGGTCATACGACTTGTTTAAGTCTTGGTTAACGATCCAAACCTAGCCTATCGTGGTACCTTATGAGATAGCCACTTACCCCCTGGGCTCTCGAACTATTAGTTTTAAAAGACCTATTTAACGATACCCTACTCAATATTACAGGTGGAAATAATTTTTTTGCCCCCTTTTCAGATGTATGGGAAGGGGGTCCAAATAACAATTAAAAAAATTTTGCTCAACATTTCTAAATTTGGGTCAACACAATCTATCTTCACACCAAATTTGATGTCGATAGCTTCAAAACTGACGAAGTTATGAGGGCGCGGCATACAGACAGACAGACAGACAGACAGACAGACAGACAGACTTACCGAAATGATAAGGGTTTCTAGTAGACTACGAAACCCTAAAAAGCGGCCAAGAGCGTGTCAGACATGCTCACAAATAGAGTTTCGTAGTCAACGTTTAAAAATATCATGTCTTTCAGCGTTACGAAGTTAATTTTGTTGCTGGTTTGTTTGCAGCTGTATGGTTACCAACCGCAAATTGAAAACTTTAATATTTCCTTAATCTTGTGGTACAGTATTCGTTATAGTTTTCATGGTAACTTCATATTAAGAACTAATTAACATATTTTTTCAAAGTATTAGCATGCATACTTTAGAAGTTACAGCTGGAAAAAATGATGGCTCAAAAACGCCTCTTTTAAAAGCAAATATCTTGAGACAGAAACATTTTTGCCCCCCTTTCACATGTATGGGAAGTGGGTCCAAAAATCATTAAAAATATTTTTTTTCTCTATATTTCAAAATTTAGGTTAACACGATCTATCTTCACACCTTTGATGTCGATAGCTCAAAAACTGACGAAGTTATGAGGGCGCGGCTTACAGACAGACAGACAGACAGACAGACTTGACGATATGATAAGGGTTTCTAGTAGACTACGAAACCCTAAAAACTGGCCAAGTGCGTGTAGACACGCCCACGAATAGGGTTTCGTAGTCAACGTTTAAATATCAGGTTTTTCAGCGTTACAAAGTTAATTTTGTTGCTGGTTTGTTTGCAGCTGTATGGTTATCAACCGCAAATTGAAAATACATATTTTATTTATATGAAATCTTAAGTGGCATAGTATTCGTTATAGTTTTCATGGTAACTGCAGGTTGAGAACCTATATTCCACATGTTTTTCGAATTTTAGCGTTTCTACTTTAGCAGTTACAGCTAGAACAAATCATAGCTTAAAAACACCCCTTTTGAAAGAAAATATCTCGAGACAGAAATATTTTAGAGACTTTGTTTCAAAGAAACCTCACTTCGTTTAAAAAGACCTATCTAACGATACCCTATTCATTGATACAGGGCAAGATTTTTTTTCTTTTTTCCGTTTTTCACTTGAATATGGGAGGGGGTCCAAAAAAACATTAGAAATATTTTTTTCGAACCGCCATTTTCACCACATCTGACAAAAGTTTGTGCAACCGAAGGGAGTAGGTACTTCCTAGCTAGATCCATGAGTTTGAGAGTATAATTGCAATGCTTGACTTGCTTGACGTCCATAATTGCAATCCCTTAGTCGCTTCTTACGACACCCACGAAAAAGATGGGGTCATTCTAAGCCGGTCACACTACCACGTAAGTAAGTAAGTATAAGAATGTCAAAACAGCCAAATCAGATACAAGAACGTCTTAAGATTCTGAGCAAATTTTAATGGAAGAAATTATGACGTTTGTGCTCGTCCAAACCATCTTCTTAGTTACCTTGAGTTCTCCTGAGATTCCAGTTACCTATTTCCAGTTTTTGACAGTAGATAACCGTCAAAATTGTCGCCAGTACTGAGTGAGCCATCTGTATAGGCGCCCCGCGCATGGTTTATCTTAATTGTGCTGGAGAGGAGAAAATGATGTTTCCTGTCAGAATCGAGGCCAACGTCTGTTGAATGAAATGAAAATGCCCCGTAAAACTTTGGCTATTCTGGTGATAGCGCCGCCATTGGCTGAGGGTTTTATTGCAAAGGCTCAAGAGGACTTTCAATATTCTCTTTTACTTTGATCCTTGCGATTTAAGATATTTTTAGAACGGTTGCCTTAGTAAAACTGACGCGGTACATTCTCTCCCGCTCACTCATGAACGACCCAAAATGTGAGGTTTATATTTTTTTCATATTGTAACGTTTTACAGTAATAATTGTCACTTTTCTAGATGCAGCAACATTTGCAGAACCGTACAACGTATTTTTTGTCCGGCTTGTCTGTATCAATCACTAGAAAACCATTATCATCTTCCTGCCCTAATCCCAATTACTTGGGGTCGGCGCAACACGTTTTGTTAAACACAAAATCGTGTTGCAAAGGATTTGGCTTAATTTTACGACCGGCCGCCTACCGGACGTCAACCCTCCTTGGGAATACTTTTGTGGTGGATTAACCGCCACCATACGGTTGTCCCTGGCTGTTTGGGTCAGGTTTATCCCTCGGCCGCCTCTTACGACCCCCACGGGAAGAGAGGGGGTGGTGCTATTCTATTCTGCCGGCACCACACGGTCAATCACTAGAAAACCGAAACCTTAAAAATAGAATTGTTCATCATGAGTTAGCGTGAGAGACTGTACATGGGCAGGTAAGGTAGGTACGTGGTAGATATTCTGATACAAACAATTTGTCAAGCGACTTCGGCTATACCTACACGTTCCGGATACCGCTGTAGTTTGATAAGGGTCTTTAAATGCGTTCTATTTTTATTCTCATGTACGTAATAGTTCATATTCAGACGCTGAATGTAAACCGCGCGCAAAAAGTTATGGACATCAATTTGAAATATTTTGCAAACTAAACTTAAGAGTTTACAATACCGCCCTGAAAGTTCGCGGACTATCAGTTGATAAAAATATTTCTATTTCATTTTTGCATCCCTCCCGCCCCACTGTGGACCTTTACTTTCTTTCTTCCGTGTTGCGGTAGTAGCTAAAACTACTACCACCCCTAGTCCACTCAGGGTGTTTCGTAAAAGGCGACGTAGAGTTTTTGACGCTGGCTGAATCAACCGCATGAGCATTCCCGAATAGGATAGACGTCAGGCAAGCGGCCGGTCATTAAAACATTGCCTAATCCTATTGCTACATGATTTTATTTTCTAACAAAATATACAGATTCCAACAGACTTGGGATAAGGGCAGAAAGATAATAATGTTTTCTTTCTCCATCAGGACACAAAGATTCGTGCAACGAAGACACAAAACCGCACGAGATCAAACCATCCCTCGAGCGTCACCATGCGCTGGGAGCGAGGCTGCAGCTCGCGCACAACGTCCGCCCAGACCATTTGCAAGGTACAGTACAAGAGAGAGGGATAGATAGATACACAGAGCGGGAGAGAAAGAGAAACAGAGATCAAACCATCCCTCGAGCGTCACCATGCGCTGGGAGCGAGGCTGCAGCTCGCGCACAACGTCCGCCCAGACCATTTGCAAGGTACAGTACAAGAGAGAGGGATAGATAGATACAGATACAGGGAGAGAAAGAGAGACAGAGATCAAACCATCCCTCGAGCGTCACCTTGCGCTGGGAGCGAGGCTGCAGCTCGCGCACAACGTCCGGCCAGACCATTTGCAAGGTACAGTACAAGAGAGAGGGATAGATAGATACAGAGACAGGGAGAGAAAGAGAGACAGAGATCAAACCATCCCTCGAGCGTCACCATGCGCTGGGAGCGAGGCTGCAGCTCGCGCACAACGTCCGCCCAGACCATTTGCAAGGTACAGTACAAGAGAGAGGGATAGATAGATACAGAGAGCGGGAGAGAAAGAGAGACAGAGATCAAACCATCTCTCGAGCGTCACCATGCGCTGGGAGCGAGGCTGCAGCTCGCGCACAACGTCCGGCCAGACCATTTGCAAGGTATAGTACAAGAGAGAGGGATAGATAGATACAGAGAGCGGGAGAGAAAGAGAGACAGAGATCAAACCATCCCTCGAGCGTCATCATGCACTGGGAGCGAGGCTGCAGCTCGCGCACAACGTCCGGCCAGACCATTTGCAAGGTACAGTACAAGAGAGAGGGATAGATAGATACAGAGAGCGGGAGAGAAAGAGAGACAGAGATCAAACCATCCCTCGAGCGTCACCATGCGCTGGGAGCGAGGCTGCAGCTCGCGCACAACGTCCGGCCAGACCATTTGCAAGGTATAGTACAAGAAAGAGGGATAGATAGATACAGAGACAGGGAGAGAAAGAGAGACAGAGATCAAACCATCCCTCGAGCGTCACCATGCGCTGGGAGCGAGGCTGCAGCTCGCGCACAACGTCCGGCCAGACCATTTGCAAGGTACAGTACAAGAGAGAGGGATAGATAGATACAGAGAGAGGGGAGAGAGAGAGAGATCAAACCATCCCTCGAGCGTCACCATGCGCTGGGAGCGAGGCTGCAGCTCGCGCACAACGTCCGGCCAGACCATTTGCAAGGTACCTTGCTGACTCACACCCAGTAGCTTTAGCAGAAGATACCTAGTACTCAACCAGCAAAATTATGAACAACTACTCACCTGGTACTTAAATAGCTGATAAATAAACAGAGTCAATTGAATTCATTCATGACGATGATCAAGAGACACTTTTCGCTCTTGATCGTCGTCATGAATACAAGATTGACGATAGACTTACATCCATTCCATCCATCTGTACCTACATTTCGCATGTTTCTTGAGAATCATTGTTTACAGGTCACAAAAATACATTTAGTTTAGTCTGTATCGATCCTAATTCACATGATGATATAACTTAGTCAGCTTTTAAGTTGAAGAGATGAGTGCCGAAGTACGAGGACCTTTCGCCACCGGTACTTCGACACTCATTGCTGCGGCTTAGATGCTGACTAAGTGAATAAGGACAATAAGGATTACACTGTAATGGGTACATACAAGTAGATTATCGTAGAGGACAAAACTAACAAGAGTTGTCGCAAGACACTCGTGAGACTGATGCATTCATAGTCCATCTGGACTATACCTATTCTATCTATATTGATATAACTTGACGACTTCTTGCTCAGGTGGTGGCATACACAGCGGCGGGGGTCACATGGCGACAGTGCCCGTCAGCATGTCGTCCTCATATCGATCCTAATTCCAAACACGATGTTAACTTGACGACTTCTTGC
Source organism: Phthorimaea operculella (assembly GCA_024500475.1). Classification (NCBI taxonomy): domain Eukaryota; kingdom Metazoa; phylum Arthropoda; class Insecta; order Lepidoptera; family Gelechiidae; genus Phthorimaea; species Phthorimaea operculella. Next base: position 70,689 of record JANFCV010000239.1, read on the forward strand.
ACAGGTGGTGGCATACACAGCGGCGGGGGTCACATGGCGACAGTGCCCGTCAGCATGTCGTCCTCAGCGTCAGACTCCGACAAGCCGACCAAACAGAAGAGGCATAGAACTAGGTGAGTTAACTACCTTAATCTTAGAGTATATATAAGCAAGCTATAGAGTGCGCCTAAAAATTAGAACGGTCTGCAGAAGTCTGCACACAACCTCTCTGTCTTTCAGTAGCAAAACGCCAGTGACAACACTATTTAACGGACCCTATAAGCCTCTATAACTGCTCATACATTAAAGTCCGTATCTAAGGAGCAACTGCTTACACTTTGACAGTCCATTCGCGCACTCTATATACCTACTCTAAGACCTTAATGGATATAATGGTATGAGGTTTAAGTTTGATTCTATAGTAAACTAACTAGATTTTAAGTTAGGTTGAAAGTGACGTTGAACAAGACTCGCAACAGTATTTAGAGTACAAATTGTCACTTTAATGAACTCTGGATCGAAATCTAAGTACCTGGTACCCGAAGTTGCTTTATTACCCTGTGCAACATTGTACGAATGATTCATGCTCGTCTCTGGCGTTCGCTGTTCAAACGCAGTGTACTTGGTCTTGTGGATATTCACACCTCCGACTGAGTCTACATAGGTTATACTTGCTTACTACACAATCCATTTGTTTGTCTAGTTTCCTTCTGGAGAGGCGAAACGAGACCACTACTACGAGCAACTTAGAATATAGATGCTTAGCTACTTATTTAGGTTCAATCTCTTGCCATAGTTACTTTTTATTTCCATTGCAAAAAATAACAGTGCTATCAGACAGTCTAACAGTTTTTTCTTTTCTAGGTTTACTCCAGCACAACTAAACGAGCTAGAAAGATGTTTTTCCAAAACACACTATCCCGACATCTTCATGCGGGAAGAAATCGCGATGAGAATTGGACTGACAGAAAGCAGAGTACAGGTAAGCGATTGTAGTATTTATTTGCACATACGAAACAACCATGAATTTGTGTGTTGTACATCCTTATCAGGATAAACGAACTCGTTTTAAAAATAACCGACCAAAGCTGCGAACATATCCGAGTATTTGAGATATCTTAAATGTTTGACAAATAAATCGATATCGAACATAAAACGTTAACCGTTACCCTACATCCGGAGAAACAATATTCACAATAGAAAAAAACAAAATCGTGTCAAAAAATAAAACTGGCCCAAGAACATCACCTTGAGGCACCCTCTTCGCATGTTCCATACAAAAGTTGCACTAAGTCGATACATTTCACAGGACCTTCTACCTGAATCGACCGACAGTGGATACAACTTGCGTGTCACATATAAAGAGACTATAAGGCGAGGTTATGTGTAGTTAAGCCTTCGCGAATGGGTGGTCGAGGCAGTCAAACGCTTTAGTAAAATATTCACGGCCGCGAGAGGCGGTTTATTGGTGTTTTATGGACTTTAGAGACGGGATATTGACTATTATTTTATGAGTATGCGACTACTGTGTGTCTGAATGGTGTTGGTTACATTCACACACGGTTTATTGAGTCCCACGGGATTTTATACAGTTATTGACTTCTTACTTGTATCAATCAAAGATAGTATTTACTTTTATTTCGTTTTCATTCATCTCGTGTTCCCAAGATTGATTGACGGCTGTGTATAGTAGAATATTTGTCTCGATCTAATTGTTTCCATTTGCAACGAATCAGTTGTAATAATATGCGGATCCAATTTGATCATTTATCGGACAAATTCTCAAATCCCGGGTCTTGTCAATAAGTTAGCAGGTTCTAATAGTATCGAATAAGTGAGTGGGTAATCTGTTAACTGTCGCTTTGTCCAATCATTTAGTTTCAAGTTAACTGTTGAGCTGCTGCTTTGCGTTACGCGTTAGGGTTAATTTGTGTCGTGTGTCAACTAATATTTGTATTTCGTTAACACTAGCTACACACAGATGCTTTAAATGTATTTTCATTCAAAGGTCGGTTTCATCCCTCAGATTGTCTTCATTAGATGGATAGATTATGGCGTTTTGCGTTTGCGTTGGCTAATTGGAAATCTGAATCCATCTGTTTTATGGATTTAAGAAAGTTGACATGACATCGATCTAGTCATAGAATGGCACACGCGGATTCTGGAATTCTTTGTTCTAATATCGACTTTGTTTTAATTAGAGAAAGTACTTAATCAATAAATTTTGCAAGTTTTCCTAAAATTGTGTATCGGGAAAAAAATGCTTTACGGTTATTAAATAAATATGCATATAAAAAAGCCACATCTTGCATAACGGACGGGGATGTAAGAATATAATTATGTTTATGTATGAAGTCAATATTAAATGTTCACCAAACTTACTGCCCGTGTGTCACACATTAAGCGACTGGTTGTAATCCGTGAAAATTGCCGGATCGTTAACTACCGAACCTAGTATTAACACTTTTCATTTGACTGTTTAATGTCATCTACTACACCTGCTACTGTTGTCAATGGATTGTCTAAACGTGAATCACAATGCTGTGTTGGAGGATAAACAAGACATAGATTGCCATTGCCATTTTCTGCCTCAGTGGTCACTGTTTTAGGGCCTGGAGTATCATTTGTGAGATTGTTTTAAATATGGCAAGCCAGGCCTGCATCGCAATCACTCCGACACCTCTGATTCTGACAGAGTTTGGTTTGGTTTACTTGGTTTCTGACATCATAAATTCGACACCACTTTATGCAATGTCATCGAATGATTCAGTCGATTCCCCAGTATGATTCATAACTGATAGATAATTATGAAGATGATGACTCAGACACTGTATTTAAATCGTCTGTCACAGACGTATGAGGCCAATGATGATGATGATGATTATCCTATAGAACAAAGCTACTAACCCAGAGACTTCAAAGGATGAAAGATATTATGAATAATTTGTTTTCGAGGATGTTTAAAGATAGTTGTCATGTTTGTCTAGTTTTAGACTCAAGTAGGTAGGTGCTTAAAAAACGGAGTATCAAATGAAAGAAGGCAGACAAGAACTGAGGTGGTGAGGAGACATGCTTAGAAACGGAAAAAATACTGTCTCAGGAAAACATTACTTTTTGTATCAAATCAAGAAAAGTTTTCCGATGGCTTTATTTGGATCTGTTGGCGTTCCCGCGTCCGTCATGTTTGTATTTGCTGAGCCGGCGGCGTATTTAGTTACTACAGGTTTACCGACGGCTTCACGGCTCCGGCAAACAGCATGGAAACCAGTCGTGTGTTTACCGATACGCGGCTAGAGCTAAAAATAAGCATATACACTAGTAAGCTACTTTAGATAGCTCTATAAACATACAATTATTTACTTGCATGAATATAAAGTACCTATCTATGTACGTATAGTGTCGGGTTGAAAATAAGAGATAGTCATTAAATTAAATTCTATAAATGTTTGAAAACTTTACACGCGAAGAAAAGTTCAGTGAAGATTACAAATGCCCATATAAAAGCACGCATTTGATTCTGATATCATCTTCACACATTCAATGATCGAAGTGTAGAACAGAAGCGGTCACGTTTATCACATTGATTGTAGGAAGGTGTGTTATTTTTTATGTTTTATTTTATAGTCAAACTTGTAACATGTAAAGTTGAGAGTTCAAAGGCAGCATTAATGAAAACATTTTTTTTATATCTTTCACTCATTCGGTTTGTAAAAGGGTCAGATCCAAAAATGTAGGAAATGAAAATAAAATGATCCGTTATTTTATCAGATTCTTATTAGGGATCAAAATAATCCTGTACCCGTACATAAAACTAAAAGATTATGATAAATCAAGCTATTTTGTTCAGGATGACGCAATCAAGCACCTATCATCCTGATATCATCTTCACACATTCAATGATCGAAGTGTAGAACAGAAGCGGTCACGTTTATCACATTGATTGTAGGAAGGTGTGTTATTTTTTATGTTTTATTTTATAGTCAAACTTGTAACATGTAAAGTTGAGAGTTCAAAGGCAGCATTAATGAAAACATTTTTTTTATATCTTTCACTCATTCGGTTTGTAAAAGGGTCAGATCCAAAAATGTAGGAAATGAAAATAAAATGATCCGTTATTTTATCAGATTCTTATTAGGTATCAAAATAATCCTGTACCCGTACATAAAACTAAAAGATTATGATAAATCAAGCTATTTTGTTCAGGATGACGCAATCAAGCACCTATCATCATGATCATCTGCCTGCCCATAGGTATCTCAAATCAGTTGGGGTCGGCGCCACATGTTTTGATAGCGCACAAAATCATGTAGGTAGCAAACGGATTTGGATTTTATGACCAGTCGCCTGCCTGTCATCAACACTCTTTGGAAAAGTTTTGTAGGTGGTATCACCGCCACCATGCGGTTCAATAGATATGCAACCGAGGTCATAAACTCTATGTCGCGTTGTACGAAACACCCTGAGTGGGCTAGGGGTGGCAGTATTCTTAGTACCACGCCTATCTTTTATGATAGGTATTGTACAAATAGCTCTTCTTAGGAGTAATTTTTACTAAAATCTACACTTTTGAAACCCACGCAGTATTGTAACCGTGCAGGTTTTTTAATACGTTTTTTTCAGCTTCTGCTGAACCCAGAGCTCTTCGCGCCACACTGTGAGATTCTTACCGCGTTTTATTTATATTGTGTTCTGTCGGATACTACTCCACTGAGACAGATTTTGAATCATTTTTATACTGCTCCATTGCGTGGTTCATCGACTCGTTGAAAGAAGCAAAAAGACTATTCATCTATCTTGATGACTTGTTGTTGTTGCAGTTGCAAATAACAAAGTACTGCCATTAAAAATTAAAATAGGTAGGATAGAATTTGAACAAACCTGCATTTACCAAGTTACTCAAGAACATAAATTGTCAGGCAGACTGAAAAACTTCCGCTTAGTATGTTTGACTCAGTCTTCTTCTATTTCCAAAAACCCGGTGAACCCTGGTGTCAGAGTTTTTCAAGTCCACTACAAGTAGCAGGTCTGTGACATGGTTGTGTAACGACCGCCGTCTAAATAACCATAGACAGCAAGGTCAGCAAGCGGGTTCGACGGCTTAACGTGTCCTCCGAAGCACGGAACCATCTAGCTTTTCGGACAATCAGGTAGTTCGGCCTGCGATGTCCTAAAGAAACTGGGAACATATTCATTAAGAGATAAATATCATATTTGGTAGTGACCCCACCGGGAATTGAACCCGGAACCTTCTGCGTCGCAGGCAGTCGCACTACCACTGCGTCACAACGGCTGTCGGCGGTAAAATACCTACCTACTGATAGTATCTCAAAAACTCGATACAAGTGTTCAAATAAAATGTATCAAATTCCGATCCAAATCGCGAAAACACAAGCGCTATTATACGCTATCATAAAGCTACTATACGACCATTATAACACCTTGAGCAAACATCGGCGCCTTTATAACAGCTTAATGTTTTTATAGTAGCGCTAAAACGAACGAAAAAGGATTTGTTTTTTGGTGTTTCGGTATGTGAATGGGCATTGTGTGGTGAGGTCAATTATTTTGAAGCTTCTGGTTGTATAAAAGTTGTATAATCGAATTGACTGTTTGATACAGAAAACTTTGAACTGTGAAAGGTGGTTTCAAAGGTTTTTTGTGTATTTGCTTTTCTGGAAAAGTTTGCTTCGGACTTTGCAGCCAGATTTTCCGAAGAAAACATTGTTCGGTGCTTCGGAAAACACGGTAAACCCTTAGTCCTATTTGATTGTTGTGTAATAGACAATGTCTATGAGCAATCATAGACCTCTGTTACGGTGAATGAAAAATTGTAACCCATGGTCCATCGGGTCGATAACCAGCTAGCTGTCCTAAGTACATAGAGAAAATTCTGAATCATCATCATCTTCCTGCCCATGTCCCAAATCAGTCGGGGTCGGCGCAACATGTTTTATTAGGGCACATAAACAACATGTTTTTGGCTTTGGATTTGGCAATGTTTTATTTATGACCGGCAGCCTGCTTGACTACAACCCTCTATGGGAATGCTATTGCAGCTGGTATCACCGCCACCATGCGGTTGACCTGACCATAGTCAACAGATATTCAGACGAGGTCAAAAACTCTACGTCGCCTTTACGAAACACCATGAGTAGACTAGGGATGGCAGTATCGCCAGCCGCTACCACGCCTGAATAACCAAACCATTGTATAGGAATTTTTTAATATTCTCATGTTGTAAAAACATTAAAACTACTACTGGATGTCGCTTAATCGTCGCTTCGAGACGAGCATCAAGAGGTTGAAGAATACACCAGGGTCCGCTAGGCGCCCGTAGCTCAGTCGGTAGAGCGGTGGAACGGTGAGCCACAGTCCCGGGTTCAAGTCCCGGCGGTCGCTAGTGAATTTTTCAATTTTCTCATTATTTAATTTATAACAAAACCATAACAGCCACAACAGTTCACTGCTGGGCGTGGGCCTCCCCTATCGGAGGGTATTGCCATACTCACCAACTCACCACGCTTGGCAGGCGGATTGGCGTGCGCAGTGCAAGATGTTGCATTCACAGGGAACACTGCTGCCGATTCCCCGGATTACCTTTCCCTTAGTCGCTTTTTACGACACCCACCCCACGGGTAGAAATGGGGTGATGCTATTCTAACCTGGCATAACACGGCTGACTGACTGAATCATCGTCTTCCTGCCCTTATCCCAATTACTTGGGATCGGCGCAACACGTTTCGTGGAACACAAAATCGTGTTGCAAAAGGATTTGGCTGAATTTTACGACCGGCCGCCTACCAGACGTCAACCCTCCTTGGGAATGCTGTTGTGGTGGATTAACCGCCACCATACGGTTGGCCCTGGCTATTTGGGTCGGGTTTATCCCTCGGCCGCCTCTTACGACTCCCACGGGAAGAGAGCGGGTGGTGCTATTTTTCTCTGCCGGCACCACACAGCCACCAACACGGCTGACTGAATATCTTTAGCAATTCAAACACTGCTCGATAGTAGGTGTTTTCCAGTACAGTCGCCCCCACGAGGAGCCAATAAATCTCTATACACTGTGCGCATGCTAATGTCCTTTAATGTGGGGCTTACTGTACTAGATGAATGGCCGCGGCCGGCTGGGTATCGTTTTATTCTGTGGTATCGTGTAGGTACTGGCGTTTTGCGGTATTTGCACAAAATAGAGAATATACCAAAAAGGTTGTAGGTAAAACTGGAGGGAGGACTCGGGATTGACAAAGTAATATTATTTGACCGTTTCGCAAGAAGAGCAAAAGCCGAGCATTCGTCATTCGTAGTCTCTTTCTAAGCTACCGAGATACCTACCACGAGTTACCGAGTGTTTTTCCCACCATCACTTTTAGAAAGAGATGGTGAAACCTAGACTACAGGTTATAACAGAAGTTACTCAGTTACTCCCATCGTCATAGACAAACAGACTATTTAGGTACATAGATCCTTAGATAAATGATCAGCGACACCTTGGCGACACCAATCATTTATCTAAGCATAGATCAATCATTCATGACATTGATGACAACTTCATTGGTTCTGAAATAATTGCCGCCATCGAGGACAATCATGGTATCTCCAAATATCGATAAAATTACTTAAACGAGCCAACAAGAAAACAGCTAAAAAATAAACACAAGTAGAGCCGAAATAGAAATCCACTATTCAACAATTTAAGTAATTAAAGTTTTCGAACTGCAATCGAATTCTACCCGCAAACACTCAACAAATAAACTGAAATACATTCGGCAACATTTGAATTAAGAATTTATAGCGGAAATGCAAAACCATGCAAGCTCGCCGTCGCGTTCGAGATTCGAAATTTGAAATCACATTTCAAACGGCCGCCAGTGCGATGTCACGCGCAAAAAGAGTCGTGAATAATGAAAATAGTAGAAAAGATTCTCGTGTAACCAGCCAGTGTTGGTTGATCCAGAATAACTAATGCCCAAACGGACATACAATTTTATTTTTAGGGTTAATAATGAAAATACCGGTTTTCATCGGTCAGAAACAAAGAATATAACAAAGGTCGCCTCTTTGTGAGTAATTAAAACGTAAAATCTTGATCTTTTTGATCGGCGAAAAAAGCAAGCGAAGTAGTTTCGCAATTCGTCGCAAATATTTTTTTATATTTTCCTTGATACGTAAAAAACTTTGGAAAAACTTATAAAATAACATTTCAAATCAATTTTAGAGGCCAAAAAATATGAAGAAATTAACTAACAAAAATACTTCGCTGATTTCTAAACATTAATCAATCATCGATATCGACGTTTTGTTTTACCACATCTCTAAAAAGCGATCAATTATGAAAGGCTTTGTTAATAAAAGCGGTGATATAAATAATTTACTTATTTTTATTTTTAACCGCTAGTGCTCTGACGAGGGTGAGTCGCGCACTCGCGCCGTATGAATCAAATATTAATTAATGTCCTTACTACATAATATGTATAGTCTACTAATCAGATCTTTCAAAGACTCGATGGCCCACACGACAAGTAGAAAAAGTAAATGACGGTATTAAAAGTACTTACTCTTGTTGATATTTAAATTTCGGTAAAAATAAATAACTTGATAGGTACCTAGATAGATAGATAGATAGATAGATAGATAAAACGTTTATTCAAATTTCTGCATCATACACATTTACATTTTGCAGGAACAGAAAACATTTTAAAACCAATTTTTATTACAATTAATACAATAATTTATCCCACAAAATTATGCACATGTATGCTGCAGTGATGTGAAAGGGCTCAAGCTCAGTGTATATTAGCCAGGAGGCAACACTGGTTTTCAGCCTTCGCCCGCCTAAGACGTCTAAAAGTTAAACATACTAAGTGAAAAAATCGAAATAAAACGGAAATCAAAAAATAAATTTAGTTCGAGTCATTAATGTCATATTGAACAGTTTTACGGCAATTTTGATGACTCAAACATTTTTTACACCATGAGACCATGACTTGTCTTGTCAATAACTCGACCCCTCGTTAACTAATCTTTATAATAACAATTTAAGCCCCTCCATAATATTATGAAAGCCATTACAATGCAATCAATATACAATGTTACATTAACAGAGAGTAATATTTAGTACATTCAACACCTGGTTGGGGGCGCTTGTATCGATTGGCAGGTGAAAAGCTGGATCGGATTAATTTATTTGTACTTAGTAGGTAATGTAATTCAACTAAAGTGTAGACGTCAGTTATTCTACTGATTTAAAAATATACGATCCTTGGATATACCTTCAGAAATGTTTACTTCAGAACTTTCTATTTTCGTGCTGATTTTGGTAAAATTAAAAAATAATACTCATAGCGTCTATATTTTAAATTATTATGTGCACTTGTAGATATACAAATAGCTTCAGAAATTGAGATTCAATAGCTTATAAAGACATCTAAACACACTATGAAAATACAAATAAAGAATCATTTGACTCGAAAAATACTAAATACATACCTATATGTCAACTAAACCCCTACATAACTTAGTTCTTACTATTATAAAACACATAACAAAAATAGCGCAATAAACTATAACGTTATTACAAGCCAAAACCCGCTAACCGACAATAAACACTTTTCTCAATAAAAGACAAAATCCGAAAGAGCAAAAATTCCGCCCTCAAATTGTGCGTCTCGAAATCCTCGTGATTTAGCATTATTTGACGCCATTTGCAATAACCCGATAGGGGTGCGCTAAGCTCCTGAATCCGAAAATGTTCTTGTAGTCATAAAACAATTTTATGAAGAGAGGCGCGAAAGAATTTCGATGGAGAAAGTAGTTCATTAAGCCAAAAGTATGCAATAGGTATGTAATTCCAAATAAATAATAATAAAAATAAAAATTGTTTATTTACCAAAAAACTGTTACATTAAAACTTAAAATTCCTAGAGACTCCGCACTAGGACCAGCCTGTATCGCGGCAGTAATGCCGCATACAGAATTTAAACTTTTGATTTGCGAAAATATTGTAATACTGCGAGTCGTTAAATTTATTTTCATGTGTTTTAAATTGATTATCAAGAAGATTATAACTTTTATTTACTACCTACATCTTTAAAAAAGTTTAATGTGATATTTAAAAAAATATATTTTTTATTTCTTGGAATATCCATCCCTATCTCTCAAAATCCTCAGCGTTACCAGATCACCACGAGTTAATTTGCTGACCGCTAGCCAGCGGGGGCAGTAGTTAATAAGTGAGGCTCGTAGTGGGGAGGTCGAGGGTTCAAATCCCAGGTGTGTCTACTGATGGACGCGGCGGACGATCGTTAGTTCACGTCGGATTGCGAATGGCTATTCATTTTCAAAATACTGTACTAAGCTGTTGTGGTTTGATTTATTTTTCTTATTATCTCTATATTTAGTTACGGATTCTTTTTTTTTAGATGATTATTAAAAGTAACCGATTTTGATTTAGAAAGTTCGTTAATTTATTTATACTATGAAAGTAATTTAATTTAAAAACCGCTAGTAAAAATATAATTTAAAATATTGATTAAATAATAACTACCTAGTTTTGATATACTAAATAAATAACTTCGCAATAAAAAAATAAAACAAATGAATGTAATTTTTCCGGTGCCCCAAAAAATCGCATTAAACGACCCCGCTTGTAATTGAGCGTCATAATCCGTTAATAATACAACACTAGCCGCCCCCGGCGCGCCTTGCGCGGTCTAAAAGTCAATGCGTAGTGATGTCCATAGTAAATTATAAAGCCTTGTAGAAAATACGATTAAAATAAAATAGGGTAGCAGATTATTTGACAAATGAAAGATGTTCGTCACACACATATATTTTTTTCAAAACCCCTCATTAGACCAAATAAGTCTCATTTCAGAAGTTAATATTCAATACAAAATGAATGGTGCTACTGGCCTGGTAGGCTATAAAAAAATCACCTGAACTACAAAGTCAATATGATTTAATTTTCTATACATATAATAAAACAGAAACGAAACCAATTCTGTACATGGGATAGTTTAAAAAAAGGATTTTTACTTTCAATTGTGCTCAGGATACAGATCTCAGAACAACAGTTAAAAATTTTTTTGTCTGTTTGTCTGTCTGTATGTCTGTCTGTTTGTCTGTCTGTTTGTCTGTTTGTTTGTCCATCTTTCACGGAAAAACTACTGGACGGATTTTTACCAAATTTTGTATAGTAATACCTTATTAGTCGGGTCAACATCTAGGATACATTTTACCACTCGAGGGTCAGGAGTACCAGATGTAGACCACCAGAAGCACCATTAGGAGCCCGGCTAAACTATAGGAGATACAGATATGATTCCAAAGCACAAGTTGTTCAGCTTGGTAGGACGCTTTTGCTGGCAAATAGACATCGAATGTTTGGAGTACCGGATGTAGACCACCAGGTGCGCCAACAGGAGCCCAGGTAAACTATAGGAGATACAGATATGAATCCAAAACAAAAGTTGTTCAGCTTGATGGGACGCTTCTGTTGGAAAATAGACATCAAAGGTTTGGAGTACCTGATGTAGACCACCAGGTGCACCAACAGGAGCTCAGGTAATCTATAGGAGATACAGATATGACTCCAAAGCAAAAGTTGTTCAGCTTGATGGGACGCTTCAGCTGGCGAAAAAACATCGAAGGTTTGGAGTACCTGATGTAGAGCACCAGGTGCACCAACAGGAGCCCAGGTAAACTATAGGAGATAAAGAATATGACTCCAAAGCAGAAGTTGTTCAGCTTGATGAGACGCTTCTGACGGCGAACAGACATCGAAGATTTGGAGTACCTGCTGTAGACCACCAGGTGCACCACCAGCACTACAGGTAAACTATAGGAGATATAGACATTACTACAAAGCAAAAGTTGTTCAGCTTTATGGGCGCTTCAGCTGGCAAAAAGACATCGAAGGTTTGGAGTACCTGACCAAGAGTAAACCACCAGGTGCACCAACCGGAGTACAGGTAAACTTTAGGAGATACAGAAGTGACTCCAAAGCAAAAGCTGTTCAGCTTGACGGAACACTTCTGTTGGCATCTGCTGGCAATCCAACTGGCTCCAACAATTAATATATAATTAGCGTGATGGATACCATTTTTAGGAAGCTGGTGTAGAAATCAGAATTTTACAAGTACAAAACTAAACGAAGTTCGCGGGTACCAGCTATAAGGAATATAGTTCTTAATCTGAAGTTACAATGAAAATTATAACGCATACTGTACCACTAAAGTTTTGAGTTTTGTTTTTCAATTTTCCGTTGGTAACCATACCGCTGCAAGCAACCAGCAACGAAATTAATTTTGTAACGCTGAAAAACTTGATATTTAAACGTTGACTACGTTGTGGGCGTGTCTGTCACTATCTAGGCCGGTTTTTATCTTATGTTGGCGCATAAACATTCCTTGGCGAGACGAAGTTCGCGGGCACCAGCTAGTATTTTATATATTCGGTTTCACTCCGTTACATGTGCGTAAAAATATAATAATGTTGCCCGATCAAAATTAAATCGATTACGTTTTCTAGGCCTTCGACACATCCCTAGCTGGCACGATTTAAAAGGCAATATGCACCAGCGTAATGCAGGGGTGGTGTAGGTAATTAGGTGTGACCCCAGCTCGTGGATCACAGGGATTTGGTCCGTCTGTACTGGCTTTTAATAAGGTAGTGCACAGTTTATTTTGTTTGCATAGATTACTGGGAGGTGACTTGTAGTTTTTGGGGACCGGGATCAGAAAATTTGGCTGTTACAGACTTTTTGAAGTTACACTGGTCGATTCATTACGTCTGCTGGAAGAACTCTTGTGTATTATTTTATGTTATGTCTTTGTCTTTTACTGTGTACACTAAACGGTTAAATAAATTACCTAGCGGAAAAATCAGATACGTTTAAAAAAAAATCAAATTAAATCGTAATTTCATTGCTAGATTCCTAGCTTCTAAAATTATCAACTTAACAGCCATTAAATAATTAAATATTACTTTCATATTTTGTGAGTCAATCATACTACCATTTCGTCGAAACTTCACAAACACCTACTCAAGTCCAAAAGTCAATGAACCATAAAATCAGAACAGAACAGATGTATCAAAAGTACTAGGGCGTCATACCCACAGCGGAGCTCTTCCCCAGGGAGGGTTAATTCTCTTTACGTGTAGCCGTCTATCTACCACAACATAGGGGAACATTATTAAAAAATCTTTCCAAGATATTAGAAAGCATGATCGGTAAGATTGTAAGGGTCAATTCAGTTCAATTCAATTTATTTCATGCAAAACATTCAGGTTGATATTACAAGGCTGCAGATACAATTGCATAAAGGGTATCACTGAAAGTTGCCTTTACAGGCATGTACCTACATGCCGACAGATAGACATATTTATAAAAATATCATCGAACTTGTAAAAATACAAAACGGATACGAAATAAATAAATTAGAAATAAGTTCAAATACAATAAAAGCAATGTCCACACATACGAAATAAATCCAGTAAAATTAATTAACAATGCAATAAAATTACAATAAAAGCAATGTCTCTTATACAAACCAAATTAAATATAATTATTATTAAGTTACTATACAAAAAATTACAAAAAGCCATGCCAACACAGATATAATAAAACCATATAAAATAGAAGGAAAACATGTCATTTTAACTAAAAAATAAAATGCAGCTGTCAACAGTAATAACCGGGCAAGCAAATACGTCATTTTAACGTCAGATATTCATGCAAGTTATAAAAACACTTTTCCAACAGCCGTGACTTTAACGATTTCCTGAATTTCCCGAAATCATGTTTCCTTAAAGATTCTGGAAGTTTGTTGCAAAACAGAGCTTTAAGAACAAAGTCGCTTACGCAATAAAAGCGGATTTCCCGACTCAAACTTAAACAATAAGACGAAACAAACAGAAGTGCACAAAACAATAACGCAGACAATTTAATCCGGCTGACATTCCCTGTCTCTGTCTAACACACTGCAATCGTAATATAGCCGCCCTTGTCTCGCTAATTAAAGGAAAGCCTTTGTGCCGGAGTCGGGAAATGGATTATAAAGTTGCTGGTTCTTATGGAATGGAGTTTTATTAATTTTTCATTTGCAATTCGTTTAAGAACTTGAGGAAAAGGCCGCTGTAGGCCTGAGTAGATTTTACATCTTTGACAACTTTTGACTTTTTAATTTTATCTCAATCACGGACCTTGTCAATTCACTTTCAACAGGCAAAGTATTGCTTTTTTTAAGGGTCTCTGGGCTAGCTAGGTTAATTATCATATTATTTTTTGACGCTATTAAGCCCCAATACACAACTAAAAATGTAAAAAAGTAAGATCAATGCTGAAATTTATCAGCTAAAACAAAACAAATACCCATTTTACCAAAAACTTCACAGAATCTTTTTCAAAATTAAATGCACAAAGAATAAAAGTAAAGTGCAATCAAAAAAGCTTTGTGAAAACTACCAAGCGCGCAATATAAATAAAAATAAAAGGCACATAAAGCGATATAACATGAGTCCCGTAAACACATAAGCCGCGCTTCCTCCGGAAGAGGGCGGGACCAGTAGTGATGTGTGTCACTCTATCGATAGAATTGTCGAAAACATTTTTTTTCATAATTTTCCTGCCCTTATCCCAATTACTTGGGGACGGCGCAACACGTTTTGTTGACCACAAAATCGTGTTACAAAGGATTTGGCTCAATTTTACGACCGGCCGCCTACCAGTCGTCAACCCTCCTTGGGAATGCTTTTGTGGTGGATTAACCGCCACCATACGGTTGGCCCTGGCTGTTTGGGTCGGGTTTATTTTTCGGTCGCCACTTATGACCTCTACGGGAAGAGAGGGGGTGGTGCTATTCTACTATGATGGCACCACACGGCACAATTGTCGAAAACAGTGTAGACTAAAAAGAGTATGAGTAAGAGTATTAGGTTGATATAGCTTCTACAAGACTTTGCTTCACGTTCTCGTCATCTTAAGAAAGTGTCAAGAGAATCGATCGAGAGGAGAGATTCTATGTTAAGCTAAATAAATATAGCCAGAACTCCGGTTATTCTGTTAATAGCGGTAGTAAATTTAGCCTGTCGGAAAGTTACCATGGCCATAGGTTCTAGTTCTGGTCAAAAGATTCCTGCTGAAAAATAATAATTTAATGTAATAATATAGCATTGTGATTGCCAAAATCCTGATAAGATAAATCTATCAAACATGCATAATGTAAAAAATGGAAACCTTCAAAATTACAAAATAAAGTTATACAACCCCATCACTACCCTCGCACTACGCGCTTGCGCGGTAATTGTATCGAGCGAGCCCAGCACTATATACTCACTCAGTTGCAGGTATTGCAATGACTAAGCTGAGGACTCTTTAGATAGTTAATGTAGGTATATAGGCACAGGCACAATGCAATGTGTCTGTGGAGAGCGTGCAAAAAGCCACGCCGCTCCCGTATCGGCTTATACAGCCATGAAAAATATTGCCTCAGACACTGAATAAATCGTCTGACACAGACGTATGAGGCCAATGATGATGATAGGCACTTAGCTTTGTCAAATGCTAGAAAATTTAATGCATACATTTTTGTACCACTAATCTTAATTTCTACTATACTTCTTAACCCTAATTTTAGGCCACAGCCTGACAACCTGTTACTATAGTGATACTCTCAAGTTTTTGTCAGACGTGGTGTAAATGATCGTTTTTGCAGCCGTTTACGCTCTGCCTACCCCGCATTGGATATAGGCTTAACATTTATGTATATTATCTATTTGATTAATTAGTTAAGGATATCAATGGTATTTTTTGTTCCCCTTTAGAACCCTTCAGTCGGTAAACTCATAAAAGGCACTTTCTAGTTTTGAAATGAAACAAATAAACATTTTCAATTGATTTTTGTTTGTCTTAGTAAACTTATGAAATGAGTGCCTACTACTTTAAGTTAAAAAAGAACTAACTATCGTTTCCGCAAATTTACCAAAAGTGCAGTTACGCTATTTCATCTCGTCACTTGACGTCTGTCTGTGTGGATGTCTGAATATGCCTAAATAAAATAAATATCACAGATATTTTTATGATTGTTTCAGTTTAATAACGCTGCCACGTCCATTCAGGCAAGCAATATCATAATTAATTATTAATAGTAATAATACTAGTAATTTTTTCATACCTACCTCAACAATTAATTACAAGCAGATGTATTTAAAAACAAAAACCCGACTGCGGTTATTTCAAAGTCGTATTTTGCAATAAAAATCCGCCGCAATCTAACGATGCTGAGACGAATCTAACGACACCTTGCATGTCAAGACCTCAAGATCCGCCCAGCTGTTTGGGCTGTAGCCCGTGAAAACGAATTTCTGAATACATACATACATATACAAATACATTAAATCACTCTATCTATTACGGAAACCGCATCAAAATCCGTTGCGTGGTTTAAAGAGGGACAGTGAAACACAAAAAGCGAATTATTTTTTACTACGTACCTATTGCTAATTTATACCTATATAGAAGTATTAACTACTTACAGTAGATACGTACGTAAGTTAAATAGAGTTACTTCTTTAGGTAAATGAGACAAAAATATGATTAAAAAACTTGATGGGAAGTCCCGTGCTTCTTAGGGTTACATTTAATTAAGTAGGTACAAATCTCATTTTCGCAAAATAAAACAAATATATTTTTAACCATCCGGTTTCTCTTTAAAAACCGTTTTGTGAACATAGATTAGATACTGCTGCAATAAACACGTTTAATTTTTTTGTGGAGAAAATACTTAATATTTTTTTTCTCAAACATGCTAGGAAATATGACAATTTCTTTCAAGAAAACAATCCAGAAAGTTTGACATTGTCTGTGATTTTGTAATTTCTGAACGATTTCTTTTTTACACACCAGCAATGGATTCCAATACGACTTTTCTGGCGCGATATCGAAATCGTTCAGAAATTACAAAATAAAAAAAGAATAACTCCTAATCCACATCTTGACTTAGTAGTCAGTAAAACAACTTTTTATATCAAATTAATATAAAATAAATTAAAATCTTTATAATTTCCTAGCATTTTTTTGAAAAAAGCACTATGTAAGCCTCGGGGGAAATGACTTTGCCAGACTTGTATTTTTAAAGTCCTCGCCTGCGGCTCGGACTTCAAACTCTACTCGTCAGTCAAAGTCTTATTTCCCGTCCTCGTCAACAACCTACTATTACCATAAGCAGATACCTAAGCGACTTTACGTGTGCCTTCATCATTTCACATAAAGTTTTTTTGATAAAATTGTTGTTTAGCTCATGTTTACCTCGGTGGAAGTTCAGATTATCGTTTGTATGACGTAGCGATATTTGAATCTGTGAAAACAACAGTTCTGAAACGAATGCTAAACACCTAAAGCCCGGTTGACACCCGGCGGGTGCGGGGGAGGGGGGCGTAATGCGGCCGTCGGCAGGCCGGTCACTGCGAGACGATAAATATCAATTTGGCAGCGAAGGGGCGATCATCGCGGGCATCGGCCGTGATTCTCGTAGGCGTTTGCTTGAGCTTGATTTTCAGCACAAAAAGAGGCATTTCCATAAGAATAAATAATAACACTACCGTGGCATTTCCGTGGCCAAGCACTGGTCAAAAGTTATTTAAATTGTTTACTATCTTACTATCGCCTCGATGAAGAAGATGAAGCACCAAAATAGAGAACTGGAGAGCTCTCCCTATTTCACGATCATATTTTATGCCTTCTCTCTAGGGCTGCTATTTTTTGTTGCTGAATTCTTAGCATGCGGTAGGTACCTAAGTTAAACATACTTGGTTACATTATTTACATCAATATGACCGGCTAATACTGCCTGATGACAACCCTCTTTTAGTCGACAGATATTAGCCGAGGTCAAAAACTCTACATCGTCTTTTACGAAACACCCTGAGTCACAGAATGCAGAATACCCTGAGTGGACTAAGGGCGGCAGTGTTCTTAGCCGCTACCACATGGATAGGCACCGTTGCAGGCATAAAGTCCATTCGCAATCATAGTGTCATGAAATGACATGACCTGCCTAAGCGTGAGTCCAAATTACGCTGCTGGTCGCAATACTTAGATACAACTCAACCAGCGTAACTCGGTCTCCCGCGGCTGGTCATGACACTATGATTTCGAATGGACTAAAGCTCAGGTCATCATCATCTTCCTGCCCTTATCCCAATTACTTGGGGTCGGCGCAACATGTTTTCTGTGAACACAAAATCATGTTGCAAAAGAATTTGGCAATGTACTTATTATGACCGGCCGCCTGCCTACGTCAACCCTCTTTGGGAATGCTATCGTAGGTGGTAGGTATGGTATTACCGCCACCATACGGTTGACCATGGTCGGCAGATATTGAAGCCAAGGCCAAAAACTCTACGTCGCCTTTTACGAAACACCCTGAGTAGAATAGGGGTGGCAGAATTCTTAGCCGCTACCACACGGCTATGCTCAAGTCATCATCATATTCCTGCCCTTATCCCAATTACTTAGGGTAGGCGCAACACGTTTTGTTGAAAAACACAAAATCGTGTTGCAAAGGATTTGGCTTAATTTTATGACCGGCCGCCTACCAGACGTCAACCCTCCTTGGGAATGCTTTTGTGGTGGATTAACCGCCACCATACGGTTGGCCCTGGCTGTTTGGGTCGGGTTTATCCCTCGGTCGCCTCTTACGGCCCCCCACGGGAAGAGAGGGGGTGGTGCTATTCTACACTGCCGGCACCACACGGCTATCTGCCGGCACCACACTAAAACGTTAGATATTCTCGCTGGGCTACTTCGATACCCTTCAGTGGGTAGCAACGGCTACCTTTTCAATGTTTGTGGAATATATTAGAAGAATAACTTGTTTGTATGACTGCTGTGTGTATGGTGTAAGAGTAAAATACAAATCCCACCAAATATATTAATGTGAAAATCGGTAGCCAAGTCCAAGGTTTAAGTAAAAAAAGTGTTGATATGTGATGTGAGTGGGTGCCAAGTTCAATTGACAGCCCTGAAATTTATTTATCCGTAAAAAAATTAACATGGTACAAAACTGAAACAAACAACTTAAAATGTAGAGCATCTCAAAGTTCGTCTCAAAGACTTGGTTCCTATTCCTACTACCGGCATAGGAACTTTCCAAGTTTTCTCAAAACTGAAAATTTTGCATGACTGTGTCATAAACTCATATAAGTTTGGTTACCAGTTACCTTTGATAGTATCTATGTCATTTATTAATTTGTCTTATTGTTACCTTGACACTTTTACCACTTTCATGTTTTGCTATATCCCGTTTCACAGAAAAAAGGGAATGTAAATGGCGGCTGGAGGTCATGCTTTCTCACTCACACTAAGGCTCTTACATACACCAGGCGTTCATGATTTCTCCCTCCCACCTATTGAACGACCGCCATTTGTATTTTCTTTCTTCTATGACAGCTGGTAACCGCTACACAAGCAAATCTTACTAAAAGAAAAAGGTATGACCATAAATTGAAAATGAGAAAATTGGAAAATTAACCAGGGTCCGCTAGGCGCCCGTAGCTCAGTCGGTAGAGTGGTGGAACGGTAATCCACAGTCCCGGGTTCAAGTCCCGGCGGTCGCTAGTAAATTTTTCAATTTTTCATTTTCAATTTATGAGAAAAATATTGCGCTGTGAGTGCATTAAAAATTCCATAGCTAGTATGACCATATTCAAAACCGCTTATGCCTCATACCACGCTCGAGGCGATTCCGCGCGCACGATGTTCAAACAAACCTAGCGATAGTTGCTAACTGAACCCTCACGCGGTTACGACACATAGTCACGCCCGCACGGTAACGGGGTAGGCAGTAACGGTACTCGCTAACTCAGCACTCACGATTCGGAGAGCACGCGGTTACGACAACTATCTAGTTTATCTATCTACATAAAAGTAGGTAGGTACTTCTTCATTTCGAGTGGGACACCGAGTCGTTCAACGACACGATTAACCCTAGTGTCAGTTTTTAACGACTTACTACAAGTAGTAAGCCTCTGACATGGTTGAGTAACGACCACCGTCTAAGTGATCATAGACTGCAACCAACCGGGACCGACGGGTTAACGTGCCCATCCGAAGCACTGAGTCATCTTGCTTTCGGGCAAGCAGCGGGTTTAGCCTGCAATGTCCTATCCAGACTGGGAACAAATACACAAAGTGATAAATATATCAACTTTGTGAATGATCCACCGGGAATCAAACCCGAAGCCTTCTGTCATAAAAGCCTGTGCTGTAACGGTGTAGACAAAATGATGTTTATGAAGATTGCTTGAATGTAACTAAATATCGTGCTCCGAGCGCACGGTAGTGACACGGCCAAGACTAAATCAACACCTATCTATTTGAGTAATTTCAGCGGCCTTATTTCTCCTTTATTGAACAAAAATATTTTTTGTATTTATAAGAATTCGGTTAAAATACTATTCAATGAATATAATCAATCATCAACGTACAGACCAAAATCCTCGGAAGGTGACTGATGGTACTGGATTAGAAAGAAAGAAAGAAAGAAAGAAAAATGTTTATTTGTTACCAAATATTCCAGACACAGTAAACTTAGAACATAAATACAACACATACATAGGTAACAAAAAGGTGTCCACTCAGCAAAAGCTTTAAAAGTATACACTCTCAAAGCGCTGGTCTTCCGTGGAACCAGAAACATGGCAACAGAAATAACAATAGAGTAACAATATAATTTCTTAGCCTAGAATATACTACAGCAACTTTAGCCCAATGTAGGATTATTGTGAATAGCTAATTTACATCATAATTATATAAAACATACCTAGATAAATAAATACAAGATAACTAGAAATAACCACAGCTAATAATAATAACTACAGACTATACTCACATTCCACCTATACATAAATGAGATCGAAAAAATTTATACTTTAACTATGAATTTATTTGTAGGTAACTTTGCTTGGTAAAAAATATACACTTTATTGTAACTTTACTTAGTAAAAAAAATATATATTATTTATTAATTTATTAAGGAATAACAGGGTACAACTGCATGTTTAAGATTGCTTTTGGTTTTCTAAAATGTGTTTTTTGAGATTATATTTAAACGAACTAATAGACTTCGAGTTTCTTATCGGAGGGGGTAAGTTATTCCAGCATTTCGTGGCAGCATACCGAAAGCTGCCACGAAAAGCAGTTGTACGGTGTTGGTGACTAGTGAGACGGCTAGCAAATCTAATAAGACGATCAGAGAAGTTCAGCTTCTGATATAAATACTGTGGAATTTTGTTTTTTATGACGCCGAAAAGCAATGTTGCAAAATGTAACGAACGCCTTGATGCCATATTCATTAAGTTATTCTTATTTAGGAAAGGGGTGACATGGGCTCTTTTTGGAATTGGGAAACAAAACCGGGCACAAGCATTTTGTAACCTTTGTATGGATTTTTTAGTTCGTTCTAATATGCATTCTCCTATAACAGTATCAGCATAATTTAATTTTGACAGAATAAGTGTATCACATAGTTTAATACGTAGGTCTACATCCAAGAAATCACGCATCCGGTAAAGTACCTTTAACCTATAGAAGCAATTGCGTATTGTCAATAAAATGTGATTCTCAAAATGTAATGCTCCGTCCATCAAAACTCCGAGATTACGAGCTTCAGAAACCTTTTCTATAGGATCAGTTTTAATGGTAACAACAGGGTTTGTAGCTGCAATTTCTTTAATTTGTTTCTTGGAACCCAGGATTAGAAACTTAGATTTGGTGGGATTTATAACAAGGCAATTTGCTGCGCTCCACTGGGCTATTCGGTTTAAATCATCGTTAAGCTGATTTACTGCTGCATTAGTTTCACCAGGTTTGAAAGACGTATATAACTGTAAATCATCAGCATAGATGTGGTAGTTACAATTTTTAATCTTTGAAATAATGTCAGCAGAATATAAGATAAATAGCACTGGTCCAAGAATGGAGCCCTGTGGTACTCCTCTTTTAACAGGTGCAATATTGGAAACTATTGAAGAACCGTCTGCATTTTGTAGCTCAACTAGCTGTGAACGACCTGATAAGTAGCTGGAGAACCAATTAACAGCATGATTATCAAAACCGTAGAAAGCAAGTTTCGATAGGAGAAGCGAAACATTGATTGTGTCAAAGGCGCGTGAATAATCTAGCAGAGCTAAAATGGATCCTTCACCTTTATCTTGAGCAGCCAATATATTGTCAACAACTTCCAGCAATGTAGTGGCTGTACTGTGACCTTTCCTGAAACCGGACTGTTTTGAGGGTAAGATATTATTTTGTTCGATAAATTTATACACTTGCATGCTAACAGCTTTTTCTAAAATTTTTGAAAGAAATGGTAATATACTTATTGGTCTTAAATCTTTAAATTCAGTAGGATGATTATTTTTAGGTAGTGGTTTAATTATAGCAGTTTTCCAGGTTTCAGGGAAGGTTCCAGTTTCTATTGATTTATTGACTAACGCTGTGATGATGCTAAGTGTATGCGGAAGAGTTAACAACACCATATCTAAAGAGATGCCATCAATACCGACTGCGTTAGTTTTAACAGATTTTATAATGTTCAATACGGTCAACTCATCAACAGGACTTAATTTGAAAGTGGCAGTTCCGAAACGGTGAAATTCATAATACGATAAGCTTGAAATAGTAACGGAATCATTTCCGGGTAAGTTTAGGAAGTGGGCATTTACACCATTTGGATCGAACAAGTGTGATGGAATTTCCGTTTCGTTGTTCCTAAAATCTGCAACATCACGTTTAATATTCTTCCACAAGCAACGTGGATTGTTTATATTAGAGTGGATATGATTTTTAAAATAGGTTGATTTTTCACTTTTAAATGCTGCAATCACAATATTTTTTAAATCTTTATAGTAAGTTTTATGACTATCGAGTTGTGTTTTGCGGCATCTAGCATGAGCCTCATCGCGTAAGCTCATCATCTGGGGTATGAACGCTCTTTAATATAAACTAGTTTCTTCGGTGCATGTCGATCAAATATGATAAGGATATATGAGGTTAGACTTAGTAATATGTCATTGACGTCGTTGGTTATTAATTGTTGCCAGTTTATAGACTCTACGTCAGTATTAAAGAGTTCCATGTCTATATCTTTTAGAGGCCTATACAGTATATATTTGGGCGATGGCTTAATTTTTTTAATGTTTGTTTTACATGATATAAAAGCATGATGGCTGAGGTCGGGAATATAATCAACATTCACCTCAAAAATGTTTGTAGTAGAGCATATGACGTCAATTAAGGACTCACTGTGGTCAGTAAAATGTGTAGGCTGTTGATCTATGTACTGAGTGAGATTCATACACTTTAAAAAGTCTAGAAGTTTTTTTGCATTACTTGGGTTAAATGTATGAGATGTTACCAAAAGATTTGTATTAAAGTCTCCTAGAAGAATAATATGGTCGTATAGCGAAAGTGAAGTTATAGATTCAGAAAGTGCATCAATAAAATTATCAAGGTTGATCCATTGCGGTCGATAGGCAGTGCCGACCGCCACTTTAAGTCCGTTAATGTTAATACCTAACCACATTTGCTCTACAGAATGTATGGAGGGACATGTAAGATAACGCACATTGACGCCACGCTTTATATAGAACCCAACACCGCCTCCACGTGATCTTACACCGGCAGGGCGTGGTAAATGACGCAGCCGGTACCCAGGTGGAGCAGGCGCACGGGCTTCTTCACCAGCTGGAAGCCATGTCTCATTAATTGCCAGAATATCTACCTGATGGCGTGATAGAGCTACCATAAACTCATCATAAGCAGTACCAAGACATCCAGGGTTAAGCAAACCTATAGATAAGTTACTTGTCTTAATAAATTGAAAAATATACGCGTGGAGGATTTGGCAGTATTTTCCCCTCATAAGTGAAAATGTAAGCAGAGTTAAATGCCGCTTGTTAACTATAGAAAAATTTAGAGAATATGCTACTGACGTATAGTACGAGTTTCTTTCTAGTTTATAGTTGTAAGAAAATGGGACACGACCATAATACATAGTAGGAATGATAAGATATGTATATGATACAATAAATATGAATACAAAAAATATTTTAAAGTTACAAAACGTGTCAGTCATAGAGATATCTAGTCTTAAAGTTAAATACTTAACAAAAAATAAAATTACGTAGTTGTTTAACAAAGTATTATCGTAACAGTAGTAACAGTACAAAGAGAAATTATGCATCTGAAAGCAAATCACAAAGTAAACGAGAGTCATAAAGTAATACCGGCATACTGAATAAAATGACATGCTATATGCCACCAACATTATCAACACCAAAAACCCCTGCAATGTCTTTTTAGTTACCGCTAACAGTAGCTGGACCAAAAACCTTAGCGATATCAGCTTCTGTACGTATACGCATTACAGGCGCTTCTAGATCCCGACGTACTAGGATAGACCCATTTTTGGTCCAGGCAAACTTCCAGTTTAAGCGGTTTTTTTCTTCTCGCACGCGTTTAAACAATTGCCTATTTGTCTTTGTAAGGCGCTCGTTAATATAAAATCTGCTTGTAGGGCCAGGTAAGTTGAGTCCAGCAGTGTCAAGATTGCGGCGCACGCGAGCGGCGCGCAGCAGTTCATCCCGTTGAGCGCGGCGTTGCAGGCGCACCACCAGCGGCCGTTGACCCGCCGTGACCTCCGCGTCTGCCTGCCCGCCGCCGGCGCCGGGCGCCGCGCGCGCGCCGCCGGCGGCGGCCACGCTCGCGTAGTCCCGGCGCACGCCGACACGGACCGCACTGATCACGTCGCGCTCCTCCACTTGCACTCCGAGCTTGCTGCCGACGATGGTGGCGATATGCACCGGGTTCTCTCCGCTCGTTTCCGGGATTCCAGAGATCTCGACTTCAGTGAGGAGTAGCTCCTGTTCCCTATCGTTGAGTTCACGTGTTAAGCGGTCGACAGTGGCAACAAGGTCATTCACCCGTACATTTCCTTCGTTAGCGAATTTTACAGATTCTGAATTTTCGAGGCGCTCTTCTATTGTAGAAATTCTCTGTTCAATTGCGTTTAAACGTGAGTTGAATGAACTGATAGAAGAAGCAATCTTATCAATTTTAGAAAGTAGGTTTTGAGTAAATAAGGTCATCTGGTCTTCTACGTATTTCTTCAGATCAGTTGACAATTCAATAGCTTCATCACCCACACCCACAGCCACAGCAGGACTCTCGAGTGTTTTTTTTGCGCTAATACTTGGTCGCGTACTCCCTCGCGTCATAGTGACGTTCAAGTAAGGGTCATTGGCCGCCGGATCAGGTGTTTTTTGGCGGCACGGAAGGCACTTCCATTGCGACTTACGTTCAGCATCCATGGTTGTAAATAGTTTCTCATAGCCCGTACATGCTAGATGGTAATGAAGCCCGCATTCAGAACACAGCAGATGAGCTTTTCTTGTGATAGCATTCTTACATTTTCCGCAGCGTGTTGGCGGTGTAGCAGGTGCCATTTTAGCAAAGGTTAGTAGAGTAGGTAGGTTTTGTTAGTAGGTATTTGAATCACCAAAGCAGAACAGTGACTTGCAATGCGATCTTGTAAGTTATTGGTTAATTTAGCGCCAAAACCGTGTTGCTAGGCGGCGGCTTCGGCAGCGCGGGGCACAGGCGGGGGTGGCGGGGGAGCGAAACTCGCGCGCCGGGAACCGACGCGATGTAGTAGCAAAATGTAGAGTTTTGAAAAGATGCTTTTGACGATAACTCACAAACCAGACAGCGCACACAAAAACTAATTACACCACTGAAATCCTCAAAGCACAAGCTTGAAAATGATGTAAAGTTTATTCGACGAATATCACTTTTTACCACATTTATAGATTTAATTACGGAGCACAATAAAATGGCGTGTTGTCTCGATCAGTGTTGCCACACCCATTCTTTATTTGATTATCGCAATTGATTATCGCAAATCGTCGAGGATTCCCCGGGATATTGATTCGGGCCGGTGGTCCGTCGATTCCCGGGGGAATGCTTTTGTTTTATGACACATTTTACTTTAAGAATGGTGTCGGTCTAACTTTTGTTGCCGACTTTAACAAACAAGTTCTTTTTTTAATTCTATTTTATTTGAACAAGGTAATGAAATTGAATGCGAACCCAATAACTTGCGTGTGAATGTTTCTCAGAAATTTAAAATATTGTATAAATCAAATAATATGTTACACTACATAAATGTTACAAATATGAAATTTTTACCTCGTTTGAAATACGTTCAATATCTAATTTATCTACTCATGTTCAGAATATAGGATAGGATAGTTCGGTCCTGGCTAGGCTATGTCACTAAACGTAGCGACAACTTGCGATAAAAATGCAACGTGTCTGCTTAAATAAATCCCACCCAAAACATAAATGTGAAAGGCTGCCAAGTTCGATAATATTGGAATGCTTCGCCTATAAAAGAAGTGAGATCTAAAGAAGTACCAAGTTCCATACACAGACCTCAGTTAAAAATAGTTACAGGAATGCACACTTGATTTTTCGCAGTTTGGAAATAAGAATCTACTTTCCAAACTGCGGAAAATCAAGTGCATTCCTGTAACTATTTTTAACTGAGGTCTGTGTATGGAACTACTTTTAGATCTCACTTTTATAGGCGAAGCATTCCAATATTATTTCACATTTACATTTATTTTTGTAAGGTTTATTTTCTTTTTTTCTTATGATTAAGTTAGGTAAGGAAATATCTCATTTATACTTTACTTTGACTAAATACAAACCTTCGTAACGAATTTTAGGTCGGTACGACGATTGGAAGATATAGATAATTTTTTTGTTTTAGTTCCTTAGGGGTATGAATTTACACCTTCATTATTTTTAAAACCGACTCACACTTGGCCATTTTCAGATTTTTCCTTTACCTTGAACTAAAGACCTACCTCCATGCCAAATTTCAAGTCAATACGACCATTGGAAGTGGTCTAGGTTTTTGATGAGTGAGTGAGTCAGTCAGTCAGTGAGTGTATAGTAAAAATAGCGATTTTCTGACGTCAATATCTCAAGACCTACAATAGGTACATTAATGAAATTTTGTATTTTAGATAAGTAAGTAGATCTCGACAGATACTAGAAATTTCATATGCGTAGATAAAATAGATTTTGAGTCATAGGTGGGTCGAACTTGGCCCGAAATGGTTCGTGTAATATAACCCACGGCCGGTGTGTCGCTTTTTTTGCTCGAACTTGGCGGACACACTGCCGTGTGTCTAGATTGCTTTTTCACATACATAAAGTCGTATGCAATAAACAGATTCGGGCAAACACGGAAAACTCCTAAACACCGTCTGAGCGTCGGCCGCGCGCGCGCTGACATTCAATAAATAATGTCGCTTTGCCGCTGACAGTTTCCAAATGAGTATCGCCGTCTCGCCCGCACACCTCGGACCTCTCTTTTGCACACGCGCCGCGGTGAATATTTGATGCGTCGGACTTTTTGCGATGTACCCGGGTTTTTGTTTGCGTTGGAAAGTGGTGAAATGTGTTTTTCTGTTTCACACCTTATTTTTTCGTTGACGTGTTTTCGACTGAAGTTTTTCCGTCTGCGGCGAGTGACGCTCTGACGGAGACAGGTAGTGATTTTGTTTTAAAGTTTTCCATTAACGTGTTTTAAAATGCGCTATTTTTGTCGGGGATAATGGTTCGGCTCTTACAAATAAAGCAGTATATTTAAAAAGTCAATATTTCTTTTTACGTTTGATAACAATCGTCAGCATTGGTGAATACCAGTGTAGATACCGGTATCTCTACCTACCTACATAAATACGCCATGTCCTTTGCTTGGCTAGAGCCGATAAATAATTACCAAAGCAATATTCTTACAAATTAAAGTAAAGATATAGATAAAGCATTAACATTTCACATATTTTCGTCGTGAAAAGTTGACAAATAGTGTAAAATCAAGTCAAGTTTTTAAATCATTTACGGTAGATATTTTGTAAATACAATATGATATCCCCCCGGCGATTATAAAAAGAAAATAAATAAAATCGGCTAGCTAACGAAAACCTGCGCAATGAAAACTAAATTTAACTTTTTCTAGACTTACCATTTTTTTTTCTGCGGAACATCAATGTTGTTGGTCGGGATCAAAAGAGTATACCTAGGACCGCATCAAATGGTTCAAAATACACTTCCCATCAAAAAAATCGAAACACCTCGGTTTTTCTTGTTTTTGGCCGAATTAAACACCAAAGAGTATTGTTTGCATTAAAAAAAATATATGACTGTGTAGCTGGCAGTTTTGTCTTTTCAGTGTGTATAAAAAAATTCAAAATTCGAAATTGGAACCCCACCTGTTTGTTCTGTAAATTAGATGAATGACTGAGACACGTTTGCAGTTTGCGCCTTTTAACGATTCATAACATTTTCAACATTAAAATTTAGAGCTTGTCTTATCCTATCCCAAAACTTTTGTTTTTTTAATTGTTTACTGTGACTTTGGATCGCCTGAAAAAAGTTAGATTTTATCTGAATCATGGGTATTTTGCCCGTAAACGTCCAAGTGGTGACATTGCCAAATTTTGAACTTGGTCATTGTTTTGTGGATGAATGTTTGCATTTAAGCTTCACCTCTGTTCATAGAACTTACAAACGCTATCAGAAGTGTTATAAAATGTAAATATACCACTAAAACCAAGAGTTTAGATGTTTGCAAGACAGCTTATTTTATTAGAGTGTTTTGACTGATGTTTCTTATATTCTATTCACATTGACAAAGTCAATTCAAAATATACAATGGACAGGGTGTGCCATTATCTAAAAGGAGTATTTACAACACCTCCCCGTAATGGGACATCCTGTACCTATATACAAATAAACAACATATCAAAGTTCACTATACAAACACACGATAACACAACACAAAATTAACACTATACACAAACAAAAATAACATCAACCTGTATATACACTTCATCAAAAAAATCATCCTGTATATACACCTAACCTAGAGAACTATTTACATACCTAACGATGATCTGAATCCTAGCCTAATCCTAATGCACATGAAAATTTACAATGTTTGATTTTTGGGAGAGGCTTGGTGAGGATGTCCGCGATCATGTTATGTGTCGGTATGTATGTGATGATGTAGTCCTGTTCTGAGAGTAGGCGTATGAAGTGATGTCGAATGTCGATGTGTTTTGTGCGTGCGTGGAATGTGTTGTTGCGGGTGAGTTTGATGGTGCTTTGATTGTCTGTATGAATGGTGAGTGGCTGTGTGACGTTATAAACTTCTTTAATGAGTGTGCGGAGATAAATGACTTCTTTACAGGCTTCGCCTAGAGCCATGTACTCTGCCTCTGTGGTGCTCAGTGCAGGGGTGCGCTGTTTCTTGGACTCCCAAGAGATGGCAGCACTGCACATCTTGAATACGTACCCCGTGTACGAGCGTCTATCAATAACGTTGCTGGCGTAATCGGCGTCAGCATAGCCGGTGGGATACCCGTCACCATTTTTATAAGTTAGTTTAAGGTCCTTCGTAGCCTTCAGGTACCTTATAACCCGTTTGGCAGCCCTAAAATGCACCTCCCCGTAATGTCCATTGAACTGGCTCAGATAAGATACAGCGTAGGATATATCTGGTCTGGTGCCAATTGCAATGTACATTAGAGAACCAATAAGTTGTTGGTATGGCAAATCGGGTTTCTCATCATCCTTATCAGGTATTGTGAGCTTCATACCAGGTTCCATGGGTGTTGAGACAGGGATGGCGTCAGTCATACCAAACTTCCCGATCACTTTCTCGATATATTTGGTTTGATCGAGAGATATGTTGCCAGGCTTTTGGACAACACGCATACCGAGACAGTCTTTGACAGGACCAAGGTCTTTGACCACAAATAGTTTCTTTAAACCGAGTTTAAAGGTGTCCTTCATGCTGTCATTACTACAGAGGATAAAAAAATCGTCTACGAAGACCGCTACTACAAGCAGGTCGTTGCCGTCACGTCTGTAGTACAGGCAATGCTCGTTAGAGGCTTGCTGTAAGTTAAGCTTTTTCATTGCTTCACAGACTTTCAAGTTCCATTGTCGTGGAGCTTGCTTAACCTCGTAAGGCCCACGTATTTTTACGATAAGTAGTAATAGCGGCCCAATGTCCTAATTTTAGGAAACAGCGTTCAGGCCCAGATATTCCATGTGCAAAAATAATGTGTTAATGACCTGATACCGGCTCCAAATTTTTGTGTGTTGCTTATTATCACTAAGAGCATCTGACAGGGTTCATAAAACCTAAATAATTTATGTCCTATTTTTAGGACGTTGGGATGCAATGACAACAGAAAATCAAAATATTTTTCCGTAAAAAAGATGGTTCCGTGCTTCGGAGGGCACGTTAAGCCTTTGGACTCATATGCTGTTTATACTTCCTTACTAAGGTTTTGTTGTATAACCTCGTCAAAGGCCTACGAGTTAAATAGTAGGCTGTTTGAGAGCTCTGACTCCAGGGTTCATCGGGTCGTTCGTCGACTCAGTAACCCACTCAATATGATGATGAAGATGTGTTTTGTGAAGCCTGAGATCAGGTTCATAGGCAGTGTCATAAATATTCCAATTTCCGCCACTATCTTAGAATCGAGCTTCATCTAAGTTCAGTTGTTTTACTATGTCTTGACCTTGAAAAACGTAGAAAATTCAAGATTTTAAGGCCCAGCGGCCTAATTTTAGGACATAGAAGTTTGGGACAGAATATTTCATTGACTATGGCATATTTTTACAAAATTTAGTTCAAAAACCAATATTTATTCATTTATCTTCAAATTGCTTTCTGTTTTTATCCAAATAACAAACAGATTTTATAGAATTAAACAGATTTAATGAATTAGAAAAATTTTTTTGAATCAGCCATCTTGCTCAGCTTCCAGGTCAAAATCACAGCTGTTTTTCCTTTAATATGTCAAAGAGTGTATTTTTTTAAAGATGCGTTCACGCACTACCCAATTGAAACCTAGTTTCGAGCTGGCGCCAAAATTAAAATTAATAATCTGACTTCAAAACTTATGTCCTAATATTAGGCCGCTGGGCCGATATTTGATGTTTTTTAAATCCAGTTTGGGCCTGAAGGACTACTGAACGTATGTCCTAAAATTAGGCCGTTGGGCCTTACGAGGTTATGACCATATAGAGCCTTCTTTAGTAAACAAACTTTTCCTTTCGGGTCTGTGGAGAAACCGTCTGGTTGTTCCATATAAATTTCCTCATCGAGGTCACCATTTAGGAATGCAGTTTCCACGTCTAGGTGGTCAACTTGCAGTCCACGTTGAGCCGCAAAAACCAATAGAAGTCGCACTGACGACAGTCTAGCGACTGGTGCAAAAGTTTCACCGTAGTCAATTCCTGCTACTTGGGTGAAGCCTTTCGCAACTAGTCTGGCTTTGTATTTTGTTATTTGGCCACTGGTGTCCTTTTTTAGTTTGAATACCCATTTGCATTTAGTTGTTTTCCTACCCGAAGGTCGGTCAACGAGAACCCATGTTCCATTTTTGATTAACGAATTGTATTCAGCTTTCATAGCTTCTAGCCACTGTTCTTTCTCGGCATGATCTGTCACTTCTTTGTAAGATTCGGGTTCCAGGTCTGAAGTGAGGTAGCCAAAGCGTTCAGGAGGATTCCTTACACGGGTCGGGTACCTGCGCTCAGGTTCAGTGGGAACATCTGAAATAACAGGTTCATCCGGTTCAGAAGTAGCTGACAGATACTCTGGTGATGCTGGTTCAACAGTTGCAGATGTATCTAGCTGTGGTAGAGGCTGTGAGTGGGGTTCAATGCTTTCAGGGATTATATCAGACTCGGGGAGAGGAACTGGAATTTCTGAAATCTGAGGTGGCGGTGGACTTGGCTCTTGTTGTGTCGTTGGTGGTTGTGGTTGGTCTACTCCTGTACTCACGATTAAATCGTAAGTGAGACTATCGTTTGGGATGGTGGGTTGCTGCGGTTCAGTAACACCAAGTTTATCTTCAATGAAGACTACATCCCTCGACAATATGATCGCTCGTGGGTTACGGGGATCAATAAGGCGATAGCCTTTAGTCTCGGTTGAGTATCCAACAAATATGCAAGACTGGGTTTTTGAATCCAGTTTGCTGCGCTTTTCTTTTGGTACAAAAGAGTGCGCTTCACAGCCAAAAACACGAAGGTGCGAGACGTCAAGTCGTTTACCGTACCAAAGTTCGTCAGGAATTTTGTTATGTAAAGCTTGGGAGGGCGAAATATTTTTTAAGTAAATTGCAGTATTTACTGCTTCACCCCAATATGCTTTAGGGAGTTTTGCGTCATGCAACATTGCTCTGGCCTTTTCTATAATCGTCCGATTAACCCGTTCAGCGACGCCGTTTTGCTGAGGGTTGTAGGCTACAGAGGTCTGATGGATAATTCCATTCTCCCTTAAAAAGCAAGACATCGGTCCGTTTACAAATTCACGACCGTTGTCGGTGCGAAATTTTTTAATTTTTTCGCCTGTTTGGTTTTCTACAAGTTGTTTGAATTCAACAAACTTTGAGAAAACTTCACTTTTTGACTTTAGCAAGTAGCCAAAAGTTTTGCGCGTAAAGTCATCTGTGAAAGTAAGTAGGTATAGGGCACCGCCCCACGAATGTGTGCTCATTGGTCCACAAAGGTCCGAATGAATGAGTTCACACTTTTTGAATGACTTACTTTTTGACCTTTTAAATGGCTTTTTTGCCAGTTTACCTTGGAGACAAGGGACGCAGGTTTCATTCAAACCTAAACTATTTATTTCGCAATTTATGCCAACTGTCCTCTTTTTTAGAGTAGCTAGCGCTTTGACATTTAGATGTCCTAGGCGTCTATGCCACAGAACAGCTGTCTCATTGTTGACATTTGTCAACTGTGCTTGTTGTGGCTCAGGAATTTGTAATTTATACATGCCCTTATAATTTTGACCTGTTGCTACTACTTCCCCCGAAATTTTCAGACTATTTTCTTTAAAAATTTGAGCACCCTTACTAGTAAAAACTGTAGCAAAACCCTTCCCCGCCATGGAACTAACAGATAATAAATTAGCCGAAAGTTGAGGTACCAAAAGAGCATTAGAAATTTTGTCTATTTTTCCACTATTTACAAAAATTGTACCTATACCTTCGCTGGTTATCTGTTGGTTTTTGGCTACGGTTACTGTATCTGACTGGGGTGAAAGATTACTAAATGAATTTCTATTGTTACACATATGTGATGTTGCACCCGAGTCGATGAACCAATGTGAGGAATGAGGTGTTTTGGAAGAATGACAAGATGAGTAAAGTGTAAAATGTGTACTAAAATTAGCGTTATTCTTCTTCTTGAACTTCCGGCACTCCGAGACGAGGTGTCCATGCCACTTGCAGGACGAGCAGACGCGCTTTGGGCGCGGTGGCACAGGCGTAGTCTTGGGAACAGGCGTACTTGTAGATGTGTGCAGAGCAGTAGACGTCGATTCCGATGGCCTCTGGTCTTCTCTGAGTAGCACTGTTGTTACGGAGTCCGACGAGATCTTGCGCCGTAAAAGACCGCTATCTGCATAGGCAGTTTGAAGTTTCTTCCAGGTATCCTGGGCTGTTGGGCAGCTCATTATTACAGGGTAGATTGACGTAGATACCGATAGGCATATTTTTGCCTTTGTCTTGGCATCAAGACGCTTGAAATGGGCTTCTCCAAGCTGTTCTTGGATTGAACTTAGGTTTTCGACGAAATCCCATAAGTCACTCACTATGAGTACATTCTTCATTGCGAAGCTCCAACTGGAGAAGTTTCGTGCTCCTTCCAGCTTTTCTATGATAGGCACGCCGATTTGCTGCATAGTCGTAAGATGCTGCGGCTGTGTACCTGGTGAAGCTTGCAATGGTCGTGGTGCCGTTGGGTGATCACCCGCCGATGGAGAGTCGTTTTGGGTCTCCATAGCACTTTAGAAGATACTCAAGAATCTAAACTTAGGTTAGAGGGGCATGAGGCCCATAACCTGTTATAAAATGTAAATATACCACTAAAACCAAGAGTTTAGATGTTATTATTATTATTTATTTATTAATATGGACTTCTACACAATTAAGGTAATTCTGCCAGTGTCAGTATAATGAGATTCCAGCGCTGCTGAGCCGGACGGTTGGTGGCTCCAGCAGAATGATGATAGTGTCTTCTGCGGGAACCAGGGACGTCCTCTTGATACCAGCCGGAAATGTAGAGTAGCTTCTTCAATTTCAAGTTCTCAGTTCCATGTTTACATTGGGCACTTGACTGGTTAAATTACTATCAAAAATAAGCAGTGAAAATACGAATAAACTTGAAATAAAAATTTAAAATTGAAAAACACGTCTGCCATTGACGGGTGAAACAAAAGAACCCCCAGTTTAGATGTTTGCAAGACAGCTTATTTTATTAGAGTGTTTTGACTGATGTTTCTTATATTCTATTCACATTGACAAAGTCAATTCAAAATATACAATGGACAGGGTGTGCCATTATCTAAAAGGAGTATTTACAACAAGAAGACTGGTCAGTTTACGCGACGTTCAGAATCTGTTGGAAATCGGGTCGGTTCTGACCGACATGATCGAATTAATGTTATGAGTTCTTTGCAAAATCGACGCCTTAGCGATTTTCAACTGCGGCAAAAGATATCAAATGTACAAAAGGTGGCTGAAAGCGGTTCTACAATCAGAAGAAGGTTAAAGCAACGTACACTGGTACCGCAATAGCCAGGAAACGGACCCAAATCAACTGAAGACAATTAAATAACGCACCTTAACTTTGCAAGTGAGCACCTAAACTGGTCGTATACCCAGTGGATCAAATTTCTCTTTTCTGCTGAGTGTAGAATTACGCTGAATGGTAACTACGGAAGCACTATGGTTTACAGAACGGATTAACAATGCTTTACACAATGCTGCATTGATAAAAAGGTCAGTTATGGTGACAATTCGTGAACGGTTTGGGAAGGAATCAGCGCCGACGGCATGACAGATTTTGTCTTCGTGTCTGCAGTTGATTTGGGCCCGTTTCCTGGCTATTGCGGTACCAGTCTACGTTCCTTTAACCTTCTTTTGATTGTAGAGCCACTTTCAGCCAGCTTTTGTACATTTGATAGCTTTTGCCGCAGTTGAAAATCGCTAAGGCGTCGATTTTGCAAAGAACTCATAACATTAATTGGATCATGTCGGTCAGAACTGACCCGATTTCCGACAGATTCTGAACGTCACGTAGTCAGTCAGTCAGTCTTCTGGTAGCGTTTGTAAGCTTTATGAACAGAGGTCAGGCTTAAATGCAAACATTCAGCTACCAAACGATGACCAAGTCCAAAATTTGGCAATGTCACCACTTGGGCGGCTTCTACGGGCAAAATACCCATGATTCAGATAAAATCTAACTTTTTTCAGGCGATCCAAAGTCACAGTAAACAATTAAAAATCAAAAGTTTTTTAGATAAGGTAAGACAAGATCTAAATTTTAATGTTGAAAATGTTATGAATCGTTAAAAAGCGCAAACTGCAAACGTGTCACAGTCATTCATCTCATTTACAGAACAAACAGGTGGGGTTCCAATTTTGAATTTTGAATTTTTTTATACACACTGAAAAGACAAAACTGCCAGCTACACAGTCATATAATTTTTTTAATGCAAACAATACTTTTTGCTGTTCAACTCGACCAAAAACAAGAAAAAACGAGGTGTTTCGATTTTTTTGATGGGAAGTGTATCTCTCTACATTACGTAAATTATTTCTATTGTTGTCTATGCAGCCAGTTAAACTCTATTTATAAAAGTAAAACATTAATGTAAACCTTGCGAATAAAAATATATTTTGAACCATTTGAGGCGGTCCTAGGTATGCTCTTTTGCCGCCGACTACGACTCGCGATAGAAAAGTAGTACACCTACGCCTCCTTCGCCATTAGTGGTACTGAGTCCCCAAGGCCCGAAGTAGTCCATTTATCTCGATTTCGCAAACCCTCGGACGAGCGTAATCTCGCGGATCGTTCAGCGATCGCGCGTCATTTGTCAAACCGGAGATATTGATAGGTAAGTAATGTGGGGATGAGCTGGTGATCTTTATTTATTGATATTTACCCCGTTTTGACGTACGGTGTTGCTGTTTGGGGCAATGTCGCGAAAATCGAACGTGTTCCTTTTTCGTTCTTTTTGAAGATAAAGGGATATTTATTGGCTTATTTCATTTTCTTAGATACTATTACAGCCACAACAGTCCACCGCTGGACATGGGCCTCCCCCAATTGGGGGGTATTGCCATACTCACAACGCTTGGCAGACGGATTGGCGAGCGCAGTGCAAGGTGTTGAAGATATTCACAAGGAACGCTGCTGCCCATTCCTTGGATTAATCCCTTAGTCACCTTTTACGACACCCAGGGGTAGAAATGGGATGATGCTATTCTAAGCCGGCAGCACACGGCAATTTTGCTTAAATAAATGAATATTATTCAAATAAAACATAAGATTTGTAAAAGTGTCTCATTTGACCTGTTAGTACCCACCTATCATTCGCTTCCTTTGCCACGGTTTCTAATATTTTAATTTTTGACAGCAAACTTATTTTTGTTCGCAGGTATGGTTCCAGAACCGGCGAGCGAAATGGAAGAAGCGTAAGAAGAGCACGAACGTCTTCAGATCCCCTGGCTCCCTGTTACCATCACACGGCCTCCCTCCCTTCGGCGGAGACGTATGCAGTCCTGGTGTGTTTGGGGACCGGCCTTGGTCTATGCCTGCAGGTTAGCTCTTATATTTTCTGCTATCTTGGTACTTGACTTATAGTACCGGCGTTCGGATAGGCTATATTTGACAGCTGTCAGACCCATACTAGAATATATGTCAACAAAGAAAAATAGACTTTATATCATAGCATTAACATGATTTTGACAGCTGTCAAATATGGCCTATTCAAACGTCGGGACTATAGTCCCTATAGTCACTATAGATAGTGCTGCATGAAATCTGTACGATTTGTTTTGTGGTTTTTATAATCACCATCTTCTTGCCTGTATCCCAAATCTTTGGGCGTCGGCGCACAATTTTGTTAGAATCAGAAAACAAAATTATGTAGCAAAAGAATTTATTTATTTAAAGAATGAATTTATGTTTTATGTCGACCGGCCGTCTGCCTAACGTCAACCCTCTTTGAGAATACTATTGTAGGTGGTATCACCGTCATCACGCGGTTGACCCAGAGATGGGCAAAAATTATTCGCCGAATAAATTGCCTGGCGAATAAATTTTTCACGAGCAAAATATAGACAAATGGCAATGACCCATAAAAAACTTTTGGATGAAATTAAGGGTACTTTATGTATCTTGTAATAAAGAATATAAAAAACTTGCATTTTATTCCTTGTTCAATTAACTTACCTACTCATCAAAAATTTATTCACCGGGCAATTTATTCGGCGAATAATTTTTGCCCATCTCTGGGTTGACCATAGTCGACAGATATTCAGCTGACGTCAAAAACAAAAACTCTAAACACCCTAAATGGACTACGGGTGGCAGTATTCTTTACCGCTACCACACGGTATTTATTTTTATAATCATGAGATGACATGACAGACACTTTATATGTACTAACAGCTCCCTGCCTATATCTGCTCGTTTTACTTTGCGATTTTATTAAACACTAGCTGGTGCCCGCGAACTTCGTCTCGCCAAGGAATGTTTATGCGCCAACATAAGATAAAAACCGGCCTAGATAGTGACAGACACGCCCACAACGTAGTCAACGTTTAAATATCAAGTTTTTCAGCGTTACAAAATTAATTTCGTTGCTGGTTGCTTGCAGCGGTATGGTTACCAACGGAAAATTGAAAAACAAAACTCAAAACTTTAGTGGTACAGTATGCGTTATAATTTTCATTGTAACTTCAGATTAAGAACTATATTCCTTATAGCTGGTACCCGCGAACTTCGTTTAGTTTTGTACTTGTAAAATTCTGATTTCTACACCAGCTTCCTAAAATGGTATCCATCACGCTAATTATATATTAATTGTTGGAGCCAGTTGGATTGCCAGCAGATGCCAACAGAAGTGTTCCGTCAAGCTGAACAGCTTTTGCTTTGGAGTCACTTCTGTATCTCCTAAAGTTTACCTGTACTCCGGTTGGTGCACCTGGTGGTTTACTCTTGGTCAGGTACTCCAAACCTTCGATGTCTTTTTGCCAGCTGAAGCGCCCATAAAGCTGAACAACTTTTGCTTTGTAGTAATGTCTATATCTCCTATAGTTTACCTGTAGTGCTGGTGGTGCACCTGGTGGTCTACAGCAGGTACTCCAAATCTTCGATGTCTGTTCGCCGTCAGAAGCGTCTCATCAAGCTGAACAACTTCTGCTTTGGAGTCATATTCTTTATCTCCTATAGTTTACCTGGGCTCCTGTTGGTGCACCTGGTGCTCTACATCAGGTACTCCAAACCTTCGATGTTTTTTCGCCAGCTGAAGCGTCCCATCAAGCTGAACAACTTTTGCTTTGGAGTCATATCTGTATCTCCTATAGATTACCTGAGCTCCTGTTGGTGCACCTGGTGGTCTACATCAGGTACTCCAAACCTTTGATGTCTATTTTCCAACAGAAGCGTCCCATCAAGCTGAACAACTTTTGTTTTGGATTCATATCTGTATCTCCTATAGTTTACCTGGGCTCCTGTTGGCGCACCTGGTGGTCTACATCCGGTACTCCAAACATTCGATGTCTATTTGCCAGCAAAAGCGTCCTACCAAGCTGAACAACTTGTGCTTTGGAATCATATCTGTATCTCCTATAGTTTAGCCGGGCTCCTAATGGTGCTTCTGGTGGTCTACATCTGGTACTCCTGACCCTCGAGTGGTAAAATGTATCCTAGATGTTGACCCGACTAATAAGGTATTACTATACAAAATTTGGTAAAAATCCGTCCAGTAGTTTTTCCGTGAAAGATGGACAAACAAACAGACAAACAGACAGACAAACAGACAGACATACAGACAGACAAACAGACAAAAAAATTTTTAACTGTTGTTCTGAGATCTGTATCCTGAGCACAATTGAAAGTAAAAATCCTTTTTTTAAACTATCCCATGTACAGAATTGGTTTCGTTTCTGTTTTATTATATGTATAGATTCTGCGCGCTATGAGACCGAGTCTGAGCGAGAACTACGGTTGTCAACCAGAAGGAAGGACGTTGCCGTCGGGGCTACCACGGTTAGGCCCAGGCTGACCGTTTTTAAGCACAGTCCACGTTACCAGATTCCGCGGTTGTTTAATAAATTGCCACTAGAATTTAAATCGATAACAAAGTTGACACCTTTTAAAAACAGACTCAAGAATTGGCTTATTCAAAAATGTTATTATTCTGTTAATGATTTTGTTAATGATCGTAACTAATGAAATTTACAATGATTATTTTTATTTTCTGTCGACTTTTGATTTTAATTTATGAATTGTCTATTTTTTTTCTGTTGACATTGGATTATAATTTATATTTTTTATTGTTATTAATGTTATTATTGACATATTAGGGATTATTTTATGATGACATTGATGAATATTTGCTTACTATTGTATTATAGAATTATTTGTGATATTGTAGGTAGGTATTATGTTGTGACTGGTAATTTTGTTATTTATATAAATGAACTGTTAGAATTAATTAATATTTGTATTTTACTTTAATTTACTTTATAATGATGTGTGTAAAATATTCAATGTAAAGTGTTTTTTGCTATGAATAAATTGAAATTGAAATTGAAATATGCACCTAATAATTTGTGATCTATCGGCACGGTAGTGCCCTGAGCCAAGTTGAGGATATAGTTCAATATTATCCTTCCCTCAAGGCAATACGGAGTATAGGTATTTTATAGGTAAGAAGTGGTTTGTATTGTGTTTTGACCCTAAATGGTTATTATATTGTTCCAGGCCTAGGCCAACTATCCCAAGGCAACATCGGCATGGGAGGGTTTGGGCCGGGTGGACTACCACAGCTGGCAGCTGATCTTAACCCGGCGCTACCCATCAGCTCAGTGTCTTCAGGACAGCCGTACCAACCGCATTACCCTCTCAATTCTTTAGGTAAGTAATATTCAAGGAATTCAGTTATAATCACAGCCGATGTGGCGCAGTGGTAGTGCCTGCGACGCAGAAAGTTCCGGGTTCGAACCTGGTGGGACACTTTACAAAGTTGATATTTATCACTTTCTGGCTAGGACAATGCAGGCTGCACTACCTGATTTTCGAAAAGCAAGATGGTTCCTTTGCTTCGGGCACGTTTAGCCATCGGTCCCGGTTGCTGTCTATGATTAGGTTACTTAGACGCTGGTTGCTACCCAACCATGTCAGAGGTCTGCTATTTATAGTAGGCGGTTGAAAAACTCTGTCACCATGTTATATCGGGTCGTTGTACGACTTGGTATCCCACCCGAAAGAGAAGAAGTAGTTATAATGACCGAGATATGACCGGTAATATAAGGTGTAAAAAATCAACTGCAAATATTTTAAGGGGTGAACCAACGGGGGGAAAGTTGATCAGCTTCATGGGCTGGTTAACCTTTTAAAATATTTGCAGTTTTTTTTTACATCCTGTAGATTCAATTCCAAGCCGATGCTAGATTGGATACATATTTTTTTTGTTTCAGGAGACACGATGATGTCCTACTGCAACAACATCGGCGGCGGTCAGCAGGGCGGAGGACCTCTGGAGGGCTCACCCACTCCTCCGCACATGGCTCACTGCGCCAACAACAACGCTTCACCTACTGCTTCAGGTAATATGAATACATCTATCTATTGATATTTGTAATGCACTTACAGTGTCATATTATTCTCACATGTGAAAATAAGAAATAGAAAAAATGTCATGCATCAACCGGGGATCGAACGGGGCCGCATGGGTAAACGCCCCACATCTCTTGATGCTCGTCTCCAAGCGACGATCCAGCGACATCTAAAGAAAGTGTACATCTATCTTACAGTCATAGTCTGGAAGTATAGCGACTAAAATGGCAGTGGTCTGGT
Source organism: Phthorimaea operculella (assembly GCA_024500475.1). NCBI lineage: Eukaryota > Metazoa > Arthropoda > Insecta > Lepidoptera > Gelechiidae > Phthorimaea > Phthorimaea operculella. The sequence continues at coordinate 111,703 of JANFCV010000239.1, forward strand.
CACAGGCTCTTCCACACATGGCTCACTGCGCCAACAACAACGCCTCACCTACTGCTTCAGGTACTAAATAATGCTAGCGTACATCTGTTCATCATCTCCCCACAACAGTCCCAAAAGATTGTTTGTGAAAGACCGATTGAATGATAAAGTCGTTTATGGTTTAGTGATATGAAAATACCGTCCTTTTGGATATCGGCAACAAACATTTTCACTGTATAGGCGTCGTCGTTTTGGGCTCATATCATAACAACGGTTTGCGAACGATTGCGGAACGGAGCGGAGGCCCAACGGATGCGCAGCGAATTCTAACGCTTTGAGCCGCCGTTTCGCTCCGCATTCGCTCACAAGTCGCAAATCACTTTTGTGTTATATGAGCCTTAAGCTTTTCTCTTTGTACTCGCTCATTCTACAGTTTTTTACTTGGATAACTAAAATTCACTTCTTTCTCCCAGGTGGCGGCAACGAAGGCGGCGAGGAGGAAGTATGGCGCGGACACAGTATCGCAGCATTGCGACGACGAGCGTCTGAACTATCCGCCGCCATCCCTCCGTACCTCCAGCTGAACTACGACGCTCACAGCCCCGTCTACTGACCGCGCCATGTGTTCGGGTAGACAAGGGGAAATGCCTGGACTTGAAGAACATCTTTTTCGTCACATTTTAGCATGAGAATAAAACATGTAGTGACGATGACGACTGATGAGCGTCTAAACGTCTAAACTAGCAGCAACCATAGAAACCTACTGCTGAAATTGATGATCATAGAGAAGTGCTAGAATCCGAAATTAGAAATATCTTTTTCATTGCGATATTATCTAACAAAATCTAGAAATATTTCGGTTTTGTTTGAACCTCGGATTCAGAATTCAGAACATCTATTTGACAACATCAGATAATACTAATAAAAGACAAGATCTTCAAGCAATCGCAACCATCTTCAAAGCGAATGTTAATGAAGTTCCGAAGCGACCTAAAAAAATAAAACCTAGAGATTCTTTTTCTGGGGATCTCATGAATATTTTAGCTGCAAGCAGAGTCTTGGATGATATTAATCGAAAAGCAATTGAGATATTAAAACGTGTGTTTAACTACGGTTAACCTGATATTCTGTATCTTATGTAGTTTCTGTTTGCCTAAACATGTTTGATTTTTGCCATATGGAAAAAGAGAACTATAGGTACTAAATTTTGAAAAAGCTTATCTTTGGACAGCTACCGTATTTTCTAAAGCTTCGAAAAATAGTAAGTGTAAAATTTGGCCAAGTTCTACAAAATACTATGCCGAAAAAAAAACAGTCCTATCTTATTTTCTTAAGTAAACTAAGTATACGGAAGGATGAAAACATTGTGACATTGCGAAGGCAATATGTAAGTATTTAATAATTGAGCTGTATTTGGAAATATGTATACGCGTTGGTACAATAATAAAATAATAATAATTTTAGTACATAGTTTACAATTGAAGCTATTTAATCTTTAAGTAATATTATTATTAATAATTATAAAATAGCGATTAATATTGATGTTTATAAAGATTGTGGTAATCAAATAAGTAGATATCGTTCTAAAACATTCCAGTTTAAATTAGATTTAATACTTGTTGTAGGATAAAACAGAAAACATGTCTTTCCTTATTTTAATTTTGTAATGTAAAATTAAACCAGAATAAAATATGTTCGAAATCAATTTATACCAACAGTCACGATCACAATTAAAAAACAGATATTATTTGTATGTTTGATTTGACGACGAGGTCTACAAGTTTTTTATTTTGCGTATCGCTAAAGTCTTAACGCCAAACCACTTTCCAACGATGTCGCGACGTCAAACTACTCAAAATAAAAGTTAATTATAAGTAGGTATTGCTTTATATTTGACGTCACAATCACAATTGCGTCGCCGCATCGCAATTAACTTTCCATATGCCGAGCGAAACCGGCAAATATTTTGCATCAATCTATTTAAACGACTGGCATCGAAACTCCCAGCCACAAAATCACTAACTTACGAGTGGTTGACAGTTCCTATTTTTTATAAGTTTACAACCAGAAAAACAAACATAAGCATAGATCTTTAGTTTTACCGACATAGTTATAATTTCTTGAAGTAAATTATTTCCGTCCGTTATTTTGTCTAAGAAGTACTGTTACTTTTTTGTTCCTTATTTATATTACTAACTTTAAGTTTGTATATTTTAAAATGTACAGTGAAACCAAAGTGACAGTATTAGTTCATTTGGTTAAATGGAGCATTTACAATTTATGTGTAGCCTCTAGTTTGGTAAGTTCGCTTTTATTTTCATAATATATATTGGTGTTATAAGAATCAGTAATGCAATAATAGATTTCACGATTCGATGACAGATAGGTACTAAACATTTATTTCAGTAAATCGTAAAAATAAAACAAAAGATACGGTTATAATTTCTAAACATACGGTTTCAAAACAACATAAATATGAATGAAGCCATACTTAGTTACCTAATCTGAAACTTGGCGGTTGCACTACCGTGCGACGTTCTCCAACTTTTTTTATCTAACCCCTTTTTTGGTACCTAGTGTCTAAAAATGCAAAATGGAGCATAATATATTTTGTAATTTAATTTTATATTATAAATGCGCCAAAATTCATTTATCTTTAAGCCAGTGTTACGTAAAGGACTGAGTGAGGTTTTCTAGCGATTAGAAAAAGAAACTAATATTATTATTATTATAATAAAACAAAAGTTTCGCTCGATCCGTGAATGTATAGCCCAGTTTAGTATATGTTAGCACTAAGACATACATAAATAAATAGACAATGTTCATTGGATTGTTTTATTTTATATCCCTTACCTCCTAGTCCTCCTACTTATCAACCTTGTGTTTGGACAAAATAAGAGCACTTATAATACAGGTACTTACCTACTATATCAACTTAGGTAGGTACTTACCGCTTTGAACCAAGGCGGTTCCGCTCAGGTGTGTAAACTAAGTTCAACATATTGGGAATTCAACATTTTGGTCCTAAAGGTAGATTTCATACGTTATGTTAATTCGACCAATAAATAATACTAGAGATATTCAGTCAATAATTGCTTGAAAAGGACTTGGGACGGTGTAGCCGTTTTTTTATTTCAAATTAAAAGTAGGTACTAGAGTTCTAACTCTTGCTTCAGCAGCAGTAATCAAATCACTCCTGAAAGCCAAAATAGATTCTACTCTAGGTATCTAGACACACGGCAGTGTGTCCGCCAAGTTCGAGCAAAAAAAGGGACACACCGGCCGTGGGTTATATTACACGAACCATTTCGGGCCAAGTTCGACCCACCTATAACTCAAAATCTATTTTATCTACGCATATGAAATTTCTAGTATCTGTCGAGATCTACTTACTTATCTAAAATACAAAATTTCATTAATGTACCTATTGTAGGTCTTGAGATATTGACGTCAGAAAATCGCTATTTTTACTATACACTCACTGACTGACTGACTGACTCACTCATCAAAAACCTAGACCACTTCCAATGGTCGTATTGACTTGAAATTTGGCATGGAGGTAGGTCTTTAGGTCAAGGTAAAGGAAAAAATCTGAAAATGGCCAAGTGTGAGTCGGTTTTAAAAATAATGAAGGTGTAAATTCATACCCCTAAGGAACTAAGACAAAAAATTTATCTATATCTCCCAATCGTCGTACCGACCTAAAATTCGTTACGAAGGTTTGTATTTAGTCAAAGTAAAGTATAAATGAGATATTTCCTTACCTAACTTAATCATAAGAAAAAAAAAACCTTACAAAAATAAATGAAATCCCACCCAAAACATAAATGTGAAAGGCTGCCAAGTTCGATAATATTGGAATGCTTCGCCTATAAAAGAAGTGAGATCTAAATAAGTACCAAGTTCCATACACAGACCTCAGTTAAAAATAGTTACAGGAATGCACACTTGATTTTCCGCAGTTATTCTTATTTCCAAACTGCGAAAAATCAAGTGTGCATTCCTGTAACTATTTTTAACTGAGGTCTGTGTATGGAACTTGGTACTTATTTAGATCTCACTTCTTTTATAGGCGAAGCATTCCAATATTATCGAACTTGGCAGCCTTTCACATTTATGTTTTGGGTGGGATTAGAATAGGTTCTTGAGTTTATGCTTCTGAAAGGGGGTCGTCGAACGACTCAGTGTTCCACTCGAAAAGAAGAAGGGGGGCGAGCAGTTAAAAGCAAATACCTGTCACTGAACAGAAACTTAAATGATTTTGTTTTAATAATTTATAGAATCCTTTTAGAGGACCTATTCAACATAATAATTTACGTTACACGTAGTTTCCGGTATTTAAAATTCTTACCGCCATCTTTGGATCAGTAGAAACACTAGTTGTTATTGCGTCATCTGTTGTCAAATAGCATTATTTATTCAGTTAGCGCCATCTCTCGTGTAAGAATTGAACTTTAGTTTGCACTTAGATTTCATAGATGGCAGTAAAGAAATAAAATTTTATAAAAAATAATTAAATGGGATTATGAGCGGGATTTATTACTTATCACCAGTGTTCCCAAACCTACCGATTTTTCGGTAGATCTACCGAATTGGAACTTAATCTACCGATCTACCGAATTGAGACAAATATCTACCGATTTTTCAGATTTTAGGGATTTTCCTTAGAAATGTACGCCGCACCCTTCTATTTTCATGAATTTTATCAAAATTTGGACGATGCTTGCGTAAAGTTCAGTTTTCTTCAAGCGATTCAGATTCGCGACTTCGCGCGACGTTACGCACGCACTTTAATGGCCATCACCGTCGCGCACTCGCGCACGTTACCAGTGCAATTTCGCTTCGTTTTTTGATTGTATTTGTACGCGAATTGCAAAAAAAGAGTTCATTTTGCTCATTTCCAAAATCTACCGAATTCTACCGATTTTTCGATTGAGAATCTACCGAAATTATTATTTTTGGTTTGGGAACACTGCTTATCACGTCCACTGCAGCATAACATATTCCATCTGTGATAATTAAATGAGAGCTCCACAAGGGTAGCAAAAATTTTCGGTTTAAAGCGCAGGATTATACAGGGAGTAACGAAAAGGGTTTAACACATTTCGAAGAAAAAGTTGTTCAGGTTTATTTATATGCTGTCTTGTCTAACCTTAGAATATAATAAACATAATACATAATAAAATTATGTATAACTCTTAAGACATATTTAATTTACTGCCATCTATCAAACATAAATACAAGCCGGAGTTTTTCGTTCCAACGAGAGATGGTGTGGTGTATATTAGTTACAACTACTCGATAACAGATGGCTAAATCTGCTAGTATTACTACTGAATTGCAGATGGCGTCAAATAGACATACAATACAATACATACCCCCACCCCCAGACCAAAGTGACCAAACTGACAAGTGACAGACAGGATGGTGACAAAATAGGCTGTTTTCTGCAAAGAGTATGTAAATAAAAACTGGCGTTTTATTTAGTGTTTTGTTTTGTGCTTTTTGTGGTTTTGTATCGTTCGTTACCAATTCGTTACTTTAGAAAATCAAAGAGGTGTTTTGATTTTGTGATTTTAAAATGAATATGAATGTTAGAAGCATCAAAGCCATGAATTTCACGTTAGAGAGAACTTTTGACTTCATCGATATGATTAGGGAACAACCAGCTCTATACAACCCGAAAGATGTGGGCTATAACGCCAGTTTACTCAAAAAAACTATTTGGGAAGGAGTCTCTGATCGTTTCGGCCAAAGTGGTAAGTGTTTTTGGTACCGTAATGCATGCTTAACCCCTCAACCCAGTGGTACATCCTGCTCTTATGGTGTCTGTCTGCAGGTCAACCGAGGCAATCCTGCTGTTCAGGGCCCCGAGTCCGCTAAATAAAAATCGTTTCAGTCGAGTCTCGATGGCATCTCAGTTGGATGGTTTCGGCCATTTCGTAGTCTGCTAACAGTTTTTAGTATGGAAAATCACAGTGGCAGTAGAATGACAGTTGAGTCTCGCTGGCATTATATACAATGGCTAAAAATTAGCAGACTTGGGGCCCAGGCTGTCTGACGCTACCCCATCCTTCAGGGCGTCCTATACCTCAGGGGGAGGTGCATAACGTACCTCTCCACTCCTCGTTCCTATTAGGATTTCGGCAAAAAACCTGGATCAGCTTAGGACGATGACTGAATGAAGTTGTCGATTTTGCCATATGCCGGCTTCTGCCTAGTAATTGAATGGAATCTTATGTTTGACATCAACAAAAAAGACATTGTCAATATGTAAACAATAATATAACCACTAAGTCAAGGTCCTGGGCCTGGCTCAGGGGAGGGGGGGTCATGTCCTCCATGACCCCCTGGATCCGCCACTGTCAACAGCAGTCCTACTCTGCAGAGCCCCCCCCCCTTCCTGAGATATTGAAAATAACTGGTCCAAAAGTGATAAAATGCCATAAATACGTTTTAAAATGAAAGTGGGAAGATTAAACCCCCTTCCCACACTCATCCAATATTTGTTTGTTTAAGTTTTTAACCTCAGACAGGCAGCCATTTCCAAATTACGGCCTATACATAAAACATTGCCAAATTTTTTGCTACATGATTTTGTGTTCTAATGAAACAAACTACTAATTTGGGATAAGGGCAGGCAGATGATGATACCAAGTCAACTAACATCTGCTGACTGATTTACTCAACTGACAAGTTATGAAACTTTCCTTTCAAAATCTGGGGGCACGGCCGTGCCATCCACCAAGTCGAGCTATTTTATAACTTTTAAATTTACAATAACTAGAATGACTTGGCAATCGCACACTATTTGCTTGTGAGATACAATGGTCAGGTGCGATGGCCGGGTCATTCTAGTTATTGTAAATTTAAAAGTTTTTAAATATCGATATGGTTACTATAAGATGATACCTGTTACCTAATTACGCAATAGCTTAAGATGAAAGTTCCCTGAAGTAATCCTTGAATAAATCAATAACCGACTTGGCATCACATGGATCTCACAACTTTTTACAGTAGAAGAAGGGTCAATCTTCAAAGCATGATTATTTTCAATTTCCGAAAGAAAATGCACACATTGATTACTCGCAGAGCTAAAATTTCTACCTTATTTGGAGAGCCTGAACCTATTTAGTATAGCGCAAAAACAATTACAACAAAAGGATAGTAGATTAGGTAGATATAATTTTTTTTAGTATCAAAAATTCATTACCATGACCTGTTCTCTGATCAGAACCGACAAAAAAAAAAGTATATTTCCAAAATGTGCGCGGAGAACATCACTTGCTACAGGGTACCTAAATTCTAAATCATTAAGCTTTCAAATCTATATTTTTATTCATAATTTGGAATACGAAGACATATTGTTTTTGTCACCTTAACTTTTGTCACGATAAAAATTTCATTACCATGTGCAGATTTATTTGTGTTTGAGGTAGTCGTAATTTCCTTTGATCTCGCTGCAAAACGCCGTCATTTCTCTCGCCGCGAGTCAATGGATCGGCGGACGTTGTGTACTGTGTGGATGTGTCTACGTTTTCGCGACAAAATCAGATCGAAGTGCGAAATTTGGTGTTTCAACCAGTTTATTCTTCATTACACGGCCTGAATTATTGAGTTAAGTTTATGTTATATCTTTAATTGTTTGCTTTATAACCATTACTCTCAAGTAGTGTTAGGTAACCATAAAAGCTTTTATGAGAAAAGGCGGGAAAGATGCGAGTTTTCTCAAATATATTTGATTTCTTCATTACCAGGCCCTTCATTACCGTCTTTACCGTAACCTTTTTGAGGCTACGGTAATGACGTTGCCGCGACGGAGATGAGAAATTCTTTTTTACGTTTTTCTTTTTTTAGAATTGATAAATAAGTATCAGCAGTTAATGCTCAAATACTTTTCTGTATGTTGATGTGCATGTAAAATATTGATTTCCCAGTAATTAGAATAATTAAATGTAGTGTTTTTGTTGACTTTCAGTGGTTGGTAATCCGATTATATAAGAGGCCCTGGAGAGCCTCTTCCATTCCTCCATATTGAAGTCCCAGGAGGGTCCAACTGCGTTCAGCTCACTTTGTGTTGTACGCGTTCAGGTTTCAACAGGTCTGCCACGTCGACGTTGCCCGCTTGGCTGCCACATGAAGACAATCTTGGCTAGGTTGTCGTCGCTTTAGCGTAGAGTGTGTCCAATCCAACTCCATTTACGGTGAGCAATTTCCTTTGCGACTGGTGACTGCCTGGGTATAGACTATAGTAGATACCTAGTATGAATACAACGATTTATTTAGGAAAACTTGGATTTTGTTCGACAAGGTTTTAGTTACCTTCCACTACTCATAGCCGTACAACAACACTGACTTTTCGAGCGAGGTGAAGAGTGAGATTTTGATAAGTTGGGTAAGGATGTTTGTTTTCCAAACAGGTTTTAACTGAGCGCATACACCTTTGGCTTTCTTTATCCTGTCCCGCCGTCAACGTCCTCGTCTGAGCCACCACTGTTGGTAATGGTGCTGCCCCGAAATTGCTGCTATAGAAAATTGAAAGTAAAAAACATCACTGTTTGACTTTTGCGATTATTTTTATCGGGTCTGCTCGTGAACCACTTTGCAGGTGCTGTGGATGCAGCAAGCTTTGATGATATTGACCTGTCTTTCGTGGTAAACCCCTCCTTCTTAGCGTTGCCAGCATCGCACTCCTTTTTACGGTGTCAAACGCCTTTTTAAAATCAACGAAGTTATGTACACCTCAAACTGCAGTTCTACACATTGCTCTATCAGTATCCGGAGCATGTTTTTTGGTCAGCACATGAGCGCCCAAGGCGAAAACCAGCTTGCTCTTCGCGTAAGGTTCGTTTTATGTGAGGTGACATCCTGCCCAGCAGGTTCTTAGCTAGAACCTATGCAGCAGAAGAAAGTATTGTTATGCATCACCAATTGTCGTTCTTCGGAACTTTAATCAACGGCCCTTGTTTCCATTTTGTGGATGCTTGATCTTCACATTCCCAGATTCGTGCTATGAAAGGGTGCAGTGCAATATTTCAGATGACCGCACTGCGTATTCCATAAGTAGCTCTACCTTAATGTTGTCAAAACTAGAAGATTTTGCCGGATTAAAGTTGGCAATAGTTTTGACAACTTAGTGTACAGTTGAGGCGGTCATAGGTCTATCAAGCAAATCGTCAGGATTCATTCTAAAACTGCTGTCCGCTTCACTAACAGCAAGTATGAGTAGACCACACTGAAATGTTCGTGCCATCTGTCTAGATGTTCTTCAGTTGTACAAAAGAGTTGTCCATCCTTGGCTTTAAGAGGTTTCTTAGACAGAGTTGCATGCCCCCCACTAAACCGAGATGTGGTGTCATACAGAGTTATTGATTTATGTTTTTTATTTCATTACCATACCCTAAATAAATCATTACCAGTAACAGTTTCATTACCGTAACTAAGCTTTTTTTATTTGTGTCAGTATCTCCTTAAATCCTAGTTCTATCAGCGTGCCTTGCACACATGTGATACATTAGGTTATAGTCTCTCGTTACCTACGCGAAAATTTGATTTTAAACGTATTTTTTTACCCTATTAAAAAATTGCGCAAATATTGCGCCTTTTGAAGATTGACCCAACAGAGAGGAGAGACTTGGTTCTTTTTACCAGTGAATATTTTTGGTGGGTTATTAACTTTCTTGTTTCAACTTGTTTCTTTCCAGTTCCCCAATGCAAGAGAGCTTGGCGCTACTTGAGGGAAACATATGCACGTTGCAGAAGACAAATGGAAAGTTTACCCAGATCAAAAATGGTCCGCTTTCCAAAAAACTACAGATTATACCAAAAATTGTCATTTCTAAAAGACAGTGTACCAGCTGCTTCAACCGAGTATTCAGCTCCAAGATCCAGAATCAAGCCCAGATCCAGAGTAAAAATTTCAAAAAACCCGATAGTTATTGGTATTGACCATATGGGATTTGGCAATTCAAATTGCACTGGGCTGGATAATGATGTAAAAAGGGAACCTATACTTTATATTGCAAGCGCTGAAAATGCACAGAAGCCAAAGAAAAAGAAAAACTCAAGGCCTTCTGAATCAGACAAATCCGAAGAACCCGAATTAGACATAAGAAAGGTGACAAACAATTCTCAAAGATTATTGCAATCAGATCTTGCATCGAATCCAAAAGAAAATTCCATCTCTTCTGGGTCTGTCAAACCAGACCAACCAGTAATAGCCATTATAGACAAAACAAGGAATGTAAAGAAAGTACTACGCAAAGCGGACCCTAGATACGTTCCTTTAGCAATAAAATGGCGGCGTCTAGAAGAATTATCCAGTACTTCAAAAATTCTAAAACCAAACGAAATAACTAAAGATAGAACAATACAACGACAACATCTAGAGGAATCATCCAGTAACTCAAAGATTCTAAAACCAAACGAAATAACTAAAGATACAACAATGAAACGGCGACATCTAGAAGAATCATCCAGTAACTCAAAGATTCTAAAACGAAACGAAATAACTGAGGGTACAACATTACAACAACAACATCTAGAGGAATCATCCAGTAACTCAAAAATTCTAAAACCAAACGAAATAACTGAAGATACTACAATACCGTTGTTTGTCGAACATGCAAAAGAGGTTATAAAGAGATTGCCACCATTGCTGCAAATAAAAGCCAAAGTTGAAATGTTTCAAATGTTGACCAAATATCAAATGTTAGCTTTGAATGGGTCAAGTAATCAAACAGCTACACCGTTAGACACTCCCACACATATGACCAATGGTTCAAAAACTCCTGAAAATGGTCAGTCAGTGGATATATCAGCGAAGAGTAGTGAGAGTATAATAAAAAAAGAACTGTATGAAGTGAAGGAAGATCCAGATGCGCAAGTAGAACTTAAACCTGAATATAATGTGTACGATGATTTTATTGAGTGCAAGGAAGAAGAATTGATCCTACCATAGATTGTATGTTTTCAGTTCTTACCTTAGACCTAGTACTATTAATATTCTGTGCCTTCGATAAGCAAGCTTTAGAGTGCGCCTAAAAAGATCTTTGCCATATTCTTATTTCTTAGCACATTTCCTGCCAGCTAGAGAGAGAGGAAGATTTAGTTTCGTAGTCGGAAAGAAGAAGAAGAGAATAAGATTTTTTTGTTATTTACTCAGTTGGCAGCGTATTCCTGCTATGTAAGCTCGTATGTAAGTAAATGAAAAGATACGGGTAATCTGTGATTAAGATAATACAATTTATTTGAGTTATTGTAGTTAGTTAGTTATTTGAAAATGAGACTGATAATTAGAAAAATAAGGTGCTCTTTTCACATGCTATTTGTCTAGTATTAATTAACAAAGATACAAAGATTATAATTGTTGCAATAAAGGTAGATCCTTGAATGTCTGTTTTTCTTTTTTCTAGATTGTGCGAAATTAAATAAGTAGGTAAGTACGTAATTAATTACTTTCTAATCTGGGGGCACGGCAGTGCCCCCACCAAGTCGAGCTGAAAGCGGCACGGCCGTACCATCCTTTTCACGAACCAGTTCAGGCCAATTTTGACCCCCCCATAACTCCCTTGTCGATAAGTTTAGAACCCTTATTTTAAAATATCTTATCAAGCACTGCATAGACACGATACATTTTAAATTTCATTTAATTAGGACCAGTAATTTTGAAGTTATAGTTAGTCAAAGTTTCTTAATTTTCTGCCTGACTGACTGACTGACTGACCGATCATCAAAATTCTAAGGTACTTCTAGCAGACTGAGGAACTTGAAACTTAGAATACACCTTGTATTTAGTGTATGAATAAAGGGAAAACTATAACATTCTGCAAATTCGGTTGCAACTGCATAACTAACCTTGTATTTCCATACAAATGTATAGGATTACAAAGTTAACTTTGCGGATGGGCTTTGAGGAAATCTGTAGCTGAGGCTCAAGAAGTAGTTCCAGATAAGAGAAAGAAGAAGATTATCTACAAAAAGAAATGAGATTCCACCAAAAACATTTACTTGTAAAAAGAACCAAGTCTCGCCTCTCAGTTCATCTACTGTAAAAAGTTGTGAGATTCATGTGATGCCAAGTCGGTTATTGATTTATTCAAGGACTACTTCAGGGATTTTTCATCTTAAGCTATTGCGTAATTAGGTAACAGACATCATCTTACAGTAACTATATCGATATTTAAAATCTTTTATATTTACAATAACTAGAATGACTTGGCAATCGCACATTATTTGCTTGTGAGATACGATGGTCATTCTAGTTATTGTAAATATATAAGTTTTTAAATATCGATATAGTTACTGTAAGATGATGCCTGTTACCTGATTAAGCAATAGCTTAAGATGAAAAATCCCTGAAGTAGTCCTTGAATAAATCAATAACCGACTTGGCATCACATGAATCTCACAACTTTTTACAGTAGATGAACTGAGAGGCGAGACTTGGTTCTTTTTACAAGTAAATGTTTTTGGTGGGATTATTTTTCCGTAATGCCATGTGATGTCGGCTTAGGATAGCATCACCCACATTCTACCTGTGGGTATCTTAAAAAGTGACTAAGGGTTTTTCATCCAGGGAATGGGTAGCAGCGTTCCCTGTAGAAGCAACATCTTGCACTGCTCTCGCCAATCCGCCTGCTAAGTGTGGTGAGTATGGCAATACCCCCCGATAGGAGGAGGCCCATGTCCAGCAGTGGATTGTTGTGGCTTTTATGGGTTAATGGTACACATTTTTCACATCGCCATCTATGGCCTATACCTACAACACAAGCGTTCTGCTACTGAAAGCTAGATGGCAGTATGATGTTTAGTATTTTCATTGAACGAAAGATGTCGCTACCAGTTTTTCGCCCGCGTATTTCATTGATAATTTTGAACTTGAAATGAACACTGATCTGTCCTTATCTCAAAGAAGCTGGGGTCGGCGCAACATGTTTTGTTACAACACAAAATCATGTAGCAAAACAATTTGGCAATGTTTTATGATCGGCTGCCTGCCTGACGTCAACCCATTTTGGGAATGCTATTGTAGGCGGTATCACCGCCACCATGCGGTTGACCATAGTCGACAGATATTTAGCCGAGACCAAAAACTCCACGTCGCCTTTTACGAAACACCCTGAGTGAACTAGGGGTGGCATTATAGCCAGCCGCTACCACACGGCTGCGCTGATGTGAATGCAAAAATCCAGTGTGATTAACACCCTGTATAGGTACCTCTTTATAATGTCCATTTTCCACACATACGGAAACGTGGTAGGTAAGTTTCTACACTGAGCTCTCGCTAACCCAATAAACGAATGCAGGCCACTGATATGCTATGATTCGAGTAATTCGCTATAACACCAATTGCAACATTTGCAACATATCCTGTATGTGTACTGTACCTACCCATCCACATAGGTATTATTTGTAGGTAATACTTACTCTAATTAATGCCGTGTGGTGTCGGCTTAGAATAGCATCACCCCATATCATTCCTGCGGGTGTCGTCAGAAGCGACTAAGGGATTTGAGAGTTGATGTGTATTGGAATTGTATTGACAATCTGTCGCTATCGTGATACACAGTCTTCTGAATGACTTTCAAACTATTATCAGACGTGGTGTAAGTGGCTGTTTACACTCTGCCTACCCCGCAAGGGATATACTTAAGCGTGATATATGTACCTCTGTCTGTATGTATTTGTATGTATGTACTAACTTACCCGCCTGTCTAAACACTGCTAGGAGGCAAGTACTATAGGTACTTGGATTTTAGCTTCCGGCAAAGAAAGTTCCTTTCATGATATAATAATAGACGAAGTACCTATTATAATGGCCTAGCGTAATCTATTTACAATGGTATCAGCTGTGTTGGGCAATACACTTCATTATACTGGGTGTTACAAACCAACAAATAAAGCCGAAAGGAGGCCAACGTACTCATGAAACTGAACAACATTCCCAACATGGGTCGAAATATGAAAAAAATTGACCTCCCATACAAAATTGTCAACATCTGATTTGAGTTAGGTACCTAGGTACTATAGGCCGTTCAAATTTTATTTCATATGTCGAGCCATGTTCCGCGGGGAAAGTTGTTCAGTTTTATGAGTACCTTGACTTTCTTTCGGCTTTATTTGTTTTGTAACACCCAGTAATAGCCCAGAGTGTAATCTATTTACCCCACTGCCTCAGAAGGAGGGTTATGTTTTTCGAGAGTATGTATGTATGTATGTAAGTTTGTATGTATGTGGACAAGAAAATTCTTTTTCACGGGCTACAGCCAAAACGGATAGTTGGATTTTGACATAATATGAGGTGTCGTTAGATTCGTCTCAGCAGCGCGAGTGACACAGGCTATATTAAAAAATTATAGATTCAAGATGGCGAATTTTTACAGCAAAATACTACTTCAAAATTACCGCAGCGGGTTTTTGTTTTTTAACACATCTACGTGATTAGATTACAATGGTATCAGCTGTGTTGGGCAATTGGTACACTTCATTATAATTTAGAAATTGCCTATTTAGTGAGTACCTTGCGTAGCTAAATGAACTACGTAGTTAATTGGAGATTATCTGTAGTGAATCATTTGCCGTGTGGTGCCGGCTTAGAATAGCGTCACCCCTTATCTTCCCCGTGCCGTGGGTGCCGTAAGGAGCGACTTAGGGATTTGAGAGTTCACGTGTAGGTATTGGAATTTTAGGCGAAATGCTGACAACCTGTCACTATGGCGATAGACAATCTTCTGAACGACTCTAACTTTTGTCAGACGTGGTGTAAACGTCTGGTGTTTACAGCCACCGTTTACGCTCTGCCTTCCCCGCAAGGGATATAGGCGTGATATAGGTATGTTATTTATGTAGATCTTTACGTCTGTAAGTATGTATGATGTCATCGTACCGTATTTCGTAATTTATGTCATACCGGAACACTTTTACCGGTCACCCATCTTTGACCACATGATACCTTGCGCAACTTTCCCAGAAATTACAAGCCTGCCATTACAGGTAATGTACCTATCTTACAGCCTACTAATATAGTTTGGGTCCAGTGACTGATGCGGTAATAGCTTCTTCTTCTTATCGAGTGGGATACCTACTGATGAACCCTGGTGTCAGAGGTTTTCAACCGCATTCTTCAAGTAAGTAGCAGGTCTCTGACATGGTAATAGCTACGACATAAGAATAAATAATAACGCTACGATTTGAACATGAATCTAAATTACGTAACGCGCGAGTTTATGGTCATCCTGAAACGCCTGAAATAGGTATGTACCTACCTCTTTGTCGTAGGTACTAACCGTGGTACTGGCGTGCGATAAGGAAGCATATACCTATTTCAGGATAGTTCTATAGGTTTCTGTCATTTTCATAAAATCATAAATGACCAAACGAAGAGGCACATATTATGCATCTTTAACTTTTGAGTTTGCCCTGACGTTAGATTTCTTGACAACTTTATACCTACCCTTTTATACCTTGTCCAAAAACAAAGAACTTTCATATCCCCTCATCACATCACACAATACAGCGATATTTTATGAAGTAAAGGAATTATGTTTAATCCATTTAGATGTCTCAGTAACTACTACGCGGATCTACCTACGCCTACACCAGGGTTGTTGCGGATGCAGATTTTTTCACATCCGCGGATGCGGATGCGGATGCGGATTTCTAGGGTCACACATCCGCGGATGCGGATGCGGATGCGGATGTGTACAAAAAACTTAAGTTTTGGGATAAAAATTTAAAAGACATGTCAAATAAGATGTAGTTCGGCCCTTTCGAGAATATATTTTACTACATATTTTACACTGAGATTTATCTCTGTCATTTTCAACAGGTTGAAAATAGGTCCATATTTCACTTTGCGTAGGTGAAGGCATAATTCAGTTCACACAAAAGCAACACTCAATTCACTTGACGTAATTGTTACCTACGTAAACAATTACAACGCAAAAATACAATAATTAAAGCAAAAAACTTGATATTAAGAAGAAAACAAACGAGCACGTCAAATCTTGTCACTACACAGTGTGTAGTGACAAGATTTGACGTGCTCGTTTGTGTTGTGTAGTGTGTAGTACACACTACACAACACAAAAACAAAAGTGAGGCGCGGGGCTTCCCCGGCGAATAACAGACACCGAAATTAAAATGATAGATTACCTACTTATTGGTCAATTAGCACGAGCGCGCGACACGCGCCAATCGCCGGACCCGCCCCTTTCTTTCTTGTCCCGACCTGCTTCACATCCGCATTCGCATCAGATCCGCATCGATTTTTGCGGATGCGGATGCAGATGCGGATGTCTAAATTGATGCGGATGTTCCGCGTATGCGGATGCGGATGCGGATATTCGCAACATCCCTAGCCTACACCTTACTCGTCAGTAAACTCGTCAATTTTCTCAGCGTTGATGCGTATGACGTAAGACAGGCAGGCAGGGCGTGGTGAAGAAAGTGCGGACTAACTACATTATATCACAAAATAGAGAGTTTACAGAAGGTTCACTCGGCCCTATTTCGGATTTTCGCGATAAGCACGTCTTGTTACATAGCCAGGGTTGCTACTGTCAAAAATCTCAATGTATATAAATATAAAAACAACAAATTCTGCTATAGAACGTCATATGATTCTGAGCCAATTTTAAATTTCAGAAATATAACGTTCGTGTCAACCACCTTCTTAGTTACCTTGACTTCTTCTGAGATTCTGGTTATTTCCGGTTAAAGTCAGTAAAGGTCAAAATCGTCACTATACCGGGAGTAACGGAAAGGGTATAACAAGCCGAAAGGAGGTCAAGGTACTCATGGAACTGAACAACTTTCCCCACGGAACATGGGTCGAAATGTCAAAAAAAAATTGGATCACCCATACAAAATAGCCGATCAGCCAATTGATTTACTATGGAAGGTCCAAATTATTTTTTCACATATCGACCCATGTTCCATGGGGAAAGTTGTTCAGTTTCATGAGTACCTTGACCTCCTTTCGGCTTGTTATACCCTTTCCGTTACTCCCTGTATGAGTGAGCCATCTGGTTAGGTGCCCCGCTCGCCATTTCCCTAATTTGTGGTGTTACGTTCATACATCATTCATTCTATCATACCTAACCACGGGTTTCAGCCCTTAGGGGCAAGTTCCATAGAAGAGACGCAACGCGCAACATGACATCTGTCAGACAAGCGATCACCAACCGCGCGTCTATAGTACCGTCATTCGAATAGGCCATAATATTTGACAGCTGTCAAGCCCATACTAGGAAACATGTCAACAAAGAAAAATAGACCTTATGTCATAGCATTAACATGATTTTGACAGCTGTCAAAAATGGTTTATTTGAATGACGGTACTATAACGCATATGTAACTGTTTCTTCTGTTTCATACATTTTATATGTAAATGGTTTCAAGCGTCGCGATGTCGCACGTCTCACGTGTCCGACGATCACTTGTTTGACAGATGCCATCTCATGTCTACACTCTTGAGTTTGTGCCTAAAATGTCCTAACCAAACTGGGAACAAATTCACAAAATGATAAATATGAACTATACTGCCGACTCTTATACCGTCTGGGCTACCGCAGCTCAATCTTAGCTTGCGAATCAATTATGTTGGTAGGTACCTATATCTTGGCCGCTAAGTTTTACCAAAATTGTATGCCTTAGGTACCTACCTACACGGGAAGTTTATTTTGTGTTAAAATTTGGTATTCACCAAGTGCATTCAAAGGGATGTGTAAGGATGTTCACCCCATTTCTTTTCCGTGCTTTTCGTGATAGCCGTGATTTTTTCTCTGGCCGGTATGCGTGGTGATGTAAGACCACCACCGGCCGCGCCGGCTCGTATCGCAGGGCGTGGCGAAGAAACTGTGTGGCTCGGCTACTACATGTGACGTGGATGAGTACTTGTAGGGCAATGAGTACCTTAATTGCTTGAGGAATTGACTTAGGAAGTCAAGATGAAATACTACTTTGGTACTACTCTGCTTTAGCGATCCGAAATGGTTCTTGACTTGAAGTAGGAATAAATTTCTTGCAAAAATATAAGTATGTTCGTTCACCTCATTTCTTTTCCGTGTTTTTCGTGATAGTCAAAGACAACCTACATTACATATAATATCATTGGTGATAGCTGTGATTTTTTCTCTGGCCGGTATGCGTGGTGATGTAAGACCACCGGCCGGCTCGTATCGCAGGGCGTGGCGAAGAAAGTGTGTGGCTTGGCTACTACATGTGACGTGGATGAGTACTTATAGGGCAATGAGTACCTTAACTGATTGAGGAGTTGACTTAGGAAGTCAAGATGAAATACTACTTTGGTACTACTCAGGTTCAGCGATCTGAAATGGCTCTTGACCTGAAGTAAGAATAAATTTCTTGCAAAAATATACGTATGTTCGTTCACCCCATTTCTTTTTCGTGGTTTTCATGGTAGCCGTGATTTTTCTCTGGTTGGTATGCGTGGTGATGTAAGACCACCGGCCGGCTCGTATCGCAGGGCGTGGCGAAGAAAGTGTGTGGCTTGGCTACTACATGTGACGTGGATGAGTACTTTAATTGCTTGAGGAGTTGACTTAGGAAGTCTATATGAAATAGGTACTTATATGTTACTACTCTGGTTCAGCGACCCGAAACGGCTCTTGGTCTAAGTAGAAATAAATCTCTTGTTCACCCCATTTCTATTCCGTGGGTTTTGTGCTTGCTCCTTCCTGCCCTTATCCCAATTACTTGGGGTCGGCGCAACATGTTTTGTTGAACGAAAAATCGTGTTGCAAAGGATTTGGCTTAATTTTACGACCGGCCGCCTACCAGACGTCAACCCTCCTTGGGAATGATTTTGTGGTGGATTAACCACCATCATACGGTTGGCTCTGGCCGTTTGGGCCGGGCTTATCCCTCGGTCGCCTCCTACGACCCCCACGGGAAGAGAGGAGGTGGTGCTATTCTACTCTGCCGGCACCACACGTCGTCGTTTCCGTGTTTTTCGATAGTCTTGAATTTTTCTCTGGCCGGTATGCGTGGTGATGTAAGACCACCGGCCGGCTCGTATCGCAGGGCGTGGCGAAGAAAGTGTGTGGCTCGGCTACTACATGTGACGTGGATGAGTACTTACAGGGCAATGAGTGCCTTGATTGCTTGAGGAGATGACTAAGGAAGTCAAGATGAAATACTACTTTGGTACTACTCTGATGCAGCGACCCGAAATGGCTCTTGGCCTAAGGAGGAATAAATTTCTTGCAAAAATATAAGTATGTTCGTTCACCTCATTTCTTTTCCGTGCTTTTCGTGATAGTCAAAGACAACCTACATTACATATAATATCATTGGTGATAGTTGTGATTTTTTCTCTGGCCGGTATGCGTGGTGATGTAAGACCACCGGCCGGCTCGTATCGCAGGGCGTGGCGAAGAAAGTGTGTGGCTTGGCTACTACATGTGACGTGGATGAGTACTTATAGGGCAATGAGTAGCTTAACTGCTTGAGGAGTTGACTTAGGAAGTCACGATGAAATACTACTTTGGTATTACTCTGGTTCAGCGACCCGAAATGGCTTTTGACCTGAAGTAGGAATAAATTTCTTGCAAAAATATAAGTATGTTCGTTCACTACATTTCTTTTCCGTGGTTTTCGTGGTACTTGTGATTTTTTTTTCTGGCCGGTATGCGTGGTGATGTAAGACCACCGGCCGGCTCGTATCGCAGGGCGTGGCGAAGAAAGTGTGTGGCTACTGCTACTACATATGACGTGGATGAGTATGAGTACTTATAGGGCAATGAGTAACTTCCCTACTTGAGGAATTGACTTAGGAAGTCAAGTTGAAATACTACTCTGGTTCAGCGATCCGAAGTGGCTTTTAGCCTAAATAGAAATCTCTTGTTCACCCCATTTCTTTTCTGTGGTTTTGCGTGCTTGCTTTTTCCTGTCCTTATCCCAATTACTTGGGGTCGGCGCAACATGTTTTGTTGAACAAATAATCGTGTTGCAAAGGATTTGGCTTAATTTTACTACCGGCCGCCTACCAGACTTCAACCCTCCTTGGGAATGCTTTTGTGGTGGATTAATCGCCACCATATGGTTGGCCCTGGCTATTTGGGTCGGGTTTACCCCTCGGTCGCCTCCTACGACCCCCACGGGAAGAGAGGAGGTGGCGCTATTCTACTCTGCCAGCACCACATGGCGTCGTATCCCTGATTTTCGTGATAGGCGTGATTTTTCTCTGGCCGGTATGCGTGGTGATGTAAGACCACCGGCCGGCTCGTATCGCAGGGCGTGGCGAAGAAAGTGTGTGGCTTGGCTATACTACATATGACGTGGATGAGTACTTACTTATAGGGCAATGAGTGACTTCCCTAATACTACTTTGGTACTACTCTAATTCAGCGACCTGAAATGGCTCTTGGTGCTCTTGGTAGAAATAAATGTGTATATGGAGTTCACTCCATTTTTTCCGTTTTTTTGGTGATAGGTGTGATTTTTTCTCTGGCCGGTAAGCGTGGTGATGTAAGACCACCGGCCGGCTCGTATCGCAGGGCGTGGCGAAGAAAGTGTGTGGCTTGGCTACTACATGTGACGTGGATGAGTACTTATAGGGCAATGAGTGCCTTAATTGCTTGAGGAGTTGACTTAAGAAACCAAGTTCTTTGGTAATGCTCTGGTTCAGCGAAATAAAATGGCTCTAGACCAGAAGTAAGAATAAATTTCTTGCAAAAATATAAGGGTCTTCTATCCATCCCATTTTTTTCCGTGGTGTTCGTGATAGGCTTAATTTTTTCTCTGGCTGGTATGCGTGGTGATGTAAGATCACCGGCCGGCTCGTATCGCAGGGCGTGGCGAAGAAAGTGTGTGGCTTGGCTACTACATGTGACGTGGATGAGTACTTATAGGGCAATGAGTGCCTTAATTGCTTGAGGAGTTGAATTAGGAAATGAAGTAGAAATACTACTCATGATGTACTACTTTGCTTCAGCTATACGTTAGTATATTATATTATCTGTGGTTCAGCGACCCGAAATGGCTCTTGGCCTAAGTAGGAATAAATTTCTTGCAAAAATATAAGTATGTCTGTTCAGTTTTCGTGGTAGGCGTGATTTTTCTCTGGCCGGTATGCGTGGTGATGTAAGACCATAAGACCACCGGCCGGCTCGTATCGCAGGGCGTGGCGAAGAAAGTGTGTGGCTATTGTTACTACATATGACGTGGATGAGTACTTATAGGGCAATGAGTACCTTAACTGCTTGAGGAGTTGACTTAAGAAATCAAGTTTTTAGGTAATGAACGATAGGTTTAGCGACCCAAAATGGCTCTAGGTAAGCCTAAGTAGAAATAAATGTCTTACAATACTATAAGGTCTTCACCCTAATTTTCGTGGTTTTGGTGATAAACGTGATTTTTTCTCTGGCTGGCTGGTATGTGTGGTGATGTAAGACCACCGGCTGGCTCGTATCGCAGGGCGTGGCGAAGAAAGTGTGTGGCTCGGCTACTACATATGACATGGATGAGTACTTATAGGGCAATGAGTAACTTTACTGCTTTAGGAGTTGACTTAGGAAGTCAAGATGAAATACTACTTTTTTACGATTCTGGTTCAGCGACCCGAAATGGCTGTTGACCTGAAGTAGGAATAAATTTCTTGCAAAAATATTAGTATGTTCGTTCAGCCCATTTATTTTCCGTGGTTTTCATTGCCGTGTGATGCCGGCTTAGAATAGCATCACCCCAATTCTACCCGTGGGTGTTGAAAAAGCGACTAAGGGATATGTATCCAGGGAATGAGCAGCAGCGTTCCCTGTAAATGCGACATCTTGGCACTGCGCTCGCCAATCCGCCTGCCAAGCGTGGTGAGTATGACAATAGCCCCCGATAGGGGAAGGCCCATGTCCAGCAGTGGACTGTTGTGGCTGTTATGGTTATGGTTTTCATGGTAGCCGTGATTTTTCTCTGGCCGGTATGCGTGGTGATGTAAGACCACCGGCCGGCTCGTATCGCAGGGCGTGCCGAAGAAAGTGTGTGGCTCGGCTACTACATGTGACGTGGATGAGTACTTATAGGGCAATGAGTGCCTTGAATGCTTGAGGAGTTGACTTAGGAAGTACTCTGGTTCAGCGACCCGTAGTAGGTCTTGGCTTAAGTATGAATAAATGTCTTACAATAATATAAGAGTCTTCAAACCATTTCTTTTCCGTGATTTTCATGATAGTTGTGATTTTTTCTCTGGCCGGTATGCGTGGTGATGTAAGACCACCGGCCGGCTCGTATCGCAGGGCGTGGCGAAGAAAGTGTGTGGCTTAGCTACTACATGTGACGTGGATGAGTACTTATAGGGCTATGAGTGCCTTAACTGCTTGAGTAGTTGACTTAGGAAATCAAGTTTTTTGGTAATGAACCATAGGTTCAGCGATCCGAAATGGCACTAGGTAAGACTAAGTAGAAATAAATGTCTTACAATACTATAATGTCTTCACCCTAATTTCCGTGGTTTTCGTGATAGTTTTGACTTTTTCTCTGGCCGGTACGCGTGGTGATGTAAGACCACCGGCCGGCTCGTATCGCAGGGCGTGGCGAAGAAAGTGTGTGGCTTAGCTACTACATGTGACGTGGATGAGTACCTTAATTGCTTGAGGAGTACTTAGGAAGTCAAGTTGAAATACTACTTTTGGTACTACTCTGGTTCAGCGACCCGAAATGGCAAATGGCCTTAGTATGAATAAATGTTTTACAAAAATGTAAGGATGTTCATCCCATTTCTTTTCCGTGATAGGCGTGATTTTTCCTCCGGCCGGTATGCGTGGTGATGTAAGACCACCGGCCGGCTCGAATTGCAGGGCGTGGCGAAGAAAGTGTGTGGCTTGGCTACTACATGTGACGTGGATGAGTACTTATAGGGCAATGAGTAACTTGACTGTTCGAGGAGTTGACTTAGGAAATCAAGATTTTTGGCAATGAACTATAGGTTCAGCGACCCGAAATGGCTCTAGGTAAGACTAAGTAGAAATTAATGTCTTACAATACTATAAGGTCTTCACCCTAATTTCCGTGGTATTCGTGATAGGCGTGATTTTTTCTCTGGCTGGTATGCGTAGTGATGTAAGAGTACCGGCCGGTTCGTATCGAAGAAAGTGTGTGGCTTGGCTACTACATGTGACGTGGATGAGTACTTATAGGGCAATGAGTAACTTGACTGTTCGAGGAGTTGACTTAGGAAATCAAGATTTTTGGCAATGAACTATAGGTTCAGCGACCCGAAATGGCTCTAGGTAAGACTAAGTAGAAATTAATGTCTTACAATACTATAAGGTCTTCACCCTAATTTCCGTGGTATTCGTGATAGGCGTGATTTTTTCTCTGGCCGGTATGCGTGGTGATGTAAGACCACCGGCCGGCTCGTATCGCAGGGCGTTGCGAAGAAAGTGTGTGGTTTGGCTACTACATATGACGTGGATGAGTACCTTAATTGCTTGAGGAGTTAACTTAGGAAGTCAAGTTGAAATACTACTTTAGTACTACTCTGGTTCAGCGACCCGAAATGGCTCTTGACCTGAAGTAGGAATAAATTTCTTGCAAAAATATATGGGCTTCACCCCATTTCTTTTCCGTGTTATTCGTGATGTACGGGATTTTTTCTCTGGCTGGTATGCGTGGTGATGTAAGATCACCGGCCGGCTTGTATCGCAGGGCGTGGCGAAGAAAGTGTGTGGTTTGGCTATTACATATGACGTGGATGAGTACTTATAGGGCAATGAGTGCCTTAATTGCTTGAGGAGTTGACTTAGGAATTCAAGATGAAATACTACGTTGTTTAGGTGTAGCGACCCGAAATGGCACTTGACCTGAAGTAGGAATAAATTTCTTGCAAAAATATAAGGGTCTTCACCACATTTATTTTCCGTGGTTTTTCGTGGTAGGCTTGATTTTTCTCTGGCCGGTATGCGTGGTGATGTAAGACCACCGGCCGGCTCGTATCGCAGGGCGTGGCGAAAGCTACTTACTGCTACTACATATAACGTGGATGAGTACTTATAGGGCAATGAGTAGCTTAACTGCTTGAGGAGTTGACTTAGGAAGTCAAGATGAAATATGTACTACTTTGGTATTACTATGGTTCAGCGACCCGAAATGGCTCTTGGTAGAAATAAATGTCTATATGGAGTTCACCCCATTTCTTTTTATTCGTGATAGTTGTGATTTTTTCTCTGGCCGGTATGCGTGGTGATGTAAGACCACCGGCCGGCTCGTATCGCAGGGCGTGGCGAAGAAAGTGTGTGGCTCGGCTACTACATGTGTCGTGGATGAGTACTTATAGGGCAATGAGTAACTTCCCTACTTGAGGAGTTGACTTAGGAAGTCAAGATGTAATACTACTTTGGTACTACTCTGATGCAGCGACCTGAAATGGGTCATGGCGCCAGTCTATTGGCGATCGCAATAGGTACTCTTGAATGTCGTAGGTGAACATACCTATACGTAGATAGAAACCAAGACCGATAGTTTAAGTGCTCTCCAAAGCACGGAACCATCTTTCTAACGAAAAATAAAAATCAAAATTTAGGTAAATATTGAAAATATCCACGACAATTTTCTGCCGCGCCCCCTGGTGATCATCTAAGAACATCAAAACCGCATCAAAATCGGACCCGTAGTTTAACAGATATTTTGTAACATTGGTCAACACAACACCGTCTCTGTTCCGTCGTGGGTAAGATCAAGTGGTTCAGACTAGAAACAATCTCACAAAACCTCTTTATCACACGGACACCGAAAAACTTGCTTATCTCAGGTAAAATGATCAGATCAACATTCCTAATACGATTATAATCTGTTTCCAACATCCGTATCGAATATCTAACCCGTAGAAGGACAAACACGACTTTTTTGGAGAACGACAAAAAATGATTGGGAAAAAGTTGATTATGACGTAAAAAATAGATTCTATTTTTATAGTGAGCCGACTTACCCAGGGGCGGATTTAGAAAGTCACCTGCGTTCGTTGATATCGTAAGAGACTCTGAGTCGATCTTATTCTTTTCGAGTGGGACACCAAGCTACTGTTCCAATAATCCGAACTTTCTGCGTAGTCACATCTGCTGTCTAAGTCTACGAAAGACCCGATGAACCCTTGTATTAATTACTGCCTTTAAAATGTACTAATGGTTAAAATTGTATAGATTCCCTTTGTAACAGTTTTGTTACTAAGTTAGTTTTATTTGGTCACAGTCTCATTTGGTCACGCGTGTGTAAATTGGTCCACTTTCAAAATTTTACTAACGCAATTAAAATTATTCTAACAAATTATTAGAAAATAGCTTTGTAGTATAACTTTTTGGTTACAAAGATAATACAAACGAAGCAAGCGGAAAAAATTCACGCCACCGATGGCTTTGTAATTTGTAATAAAAACAAATTATTCGAATCAAGTACATAACGGTGAATTATGAGGGTTGTCTAAATTAAGTCAAAATACACGTAATTGTTCGCGTTATAAAATGTAACTCATTTTTTTAGGGTTTCGTAAACTTGACAACAGACTTGACGAAATGATAAGGGTTTCTAGTAGACTACGAAACCCTAAAAATCAGGGTGCCACGTAAAGACATTTCCGTGGAATGCCCCAAAATCAAACCTATCCTCTCCAAGTGCGCCCCTGTGCTATTAGGTGACAGTCAACTTAAGGCCCTCTCTCCGCAAGCTTAAACTTACACCGCGCTCAGTCAAGTGGCAGCAGGCGACGCGGGTACTCGCCTTAAAACTTACTTAAACTTAAAAACAACTTGAACATAACTTAGTGCAAAATGATTTCCAATATGGAAAATGTGTGAGAAATATTAAAGATTTTTTTTTGTTGATTAATAAATTTTTGTAAGGATTTTTCGAGTGATAAACGTTAACAGGATCGTGGCCGGTGCATTTTAAAGTGATATTTTCAATAAATAAGGTAAGACTATATTTATATTTTATTGAATAATCAATAATTTTTTTTTATTTTAAAATATAATGAAAATGTATACAGGTTCTCAAAATTTTACGAGATGTTTAACTTTTATTTAGTTAAACGTAATATAATTCAACAAGTTTCTAATTTAATTTGTAGAAGTACTTAACTATTAAGTTTATCACTAAATAACTACATTTTCCACTATGAATCAATCTACATAATATATATGCGAAAGGCAGATAAATATAATTCCCAGAAGTTCTCAAAAATATATTTGAACAAAACAAAATGTAACATTACTTCGCTTTTCCGGTTGAATATTCCTGCTCTAGAATCCAGCGTTTAAAATCTCTAAGAATGCTTCGCGTTTTCTTCAAAGACGCTCCACTGGCGCGCAATTATTAACAAATTAACATAAACCTCTATCCACACACATTTATCTTTTCATCAGAGTTCTTCATAAATTGGTGATTCTGCTGTAACGCTTAAACCAACAAATAAAAGTTAGATCCCTGTCTTAGTTAACCATCTAAGCACAGAGGGATCTTTTTAAGTTGGTTTTGTTCAGTGTTTCTAAGTAACAATATAAAGTAGACCTGCGAGTGTTTAGACTAGAGCATACAAATTAAGGTCTGCCTTATCTGGTCGTGGTCTAGAATTTTAGCTCTGATTCCCATATGTGCGGATAGTTAGTCATAGAGTTTAAACTGAATTTTAAGCCATTATCTACTCATTGGTTTTAGAAAACGGAGTAAATAATATTCGTTAGTGTATTTTAGCTAGAAAGTTGATTGATTTAATATTTTTCGTCCATTTTTTTCTTATTATTCAAAATGGAAACATGAGAGGTTGGAACTTGAGATTCCGCGATACAAGTTTGACAAACACTTTCACTGTCCAGTAAATAATTCAAAAAGATATCGCAGAGATTACCATAAATGTTTATGAGAAACCTATTTCCTTTACAGAGATAAGCTTCTCAAAGATTTTATCGAAAGAAACATTGTGCTTGCCTAAAGACATTTTAATGCACCTAGGTTCTTATTTTTAGATAACTTTTTATTGCAGAATAATCTTACTGAATTACTGAATTTTATTACTGAATCAACTTTGGAGCCCAAAGAACAACTTAGGAGCTATAGAAACAACTTAGGAGGGGTTAGGGAAACAACTAGGTAGAGTGTTAGAAATATATGTAAATATTAGAAAGGATCAGCGTAAATAGGCACATAACATGTAAAATGAGCTTTTATTATTATTACTGACTAGACTTAGCTGGAAGGATAAGAAATAATCAATTCATTTACAACCTATGACCTAATACGACTATGACCAAACGACACACACACAATGCTCCGACAATCGTAAAAAAGAAAATTGACAAATAAACTTGACACACTGAATAAAATCCGTCAACTCACGCGTATTATTCACATCGTAAAACTACAGAAGATGCCGCGCCCTTGAACCCGGAGCGTCAGTGAAAGTGCCGGTGCCTCACGACTGCGCTATCGCGGTTATCAATCACTACATTATTATGATCGTATGATTATTGATGTCTGAGAGATTTTCTCTGTTATTTCATTGCGTTTTGAATAAGAGCAAGCTCCACAAAGTGGACGTGAGACGTAAGATGGCATCTGTCAAACGAGTGATCGTCGGAGACGTCAGTCTTCAGATTCCATATAAAATGTATGAAGCAGAAGAGCCAAAGCTACACCCGTGAGACGCCGAATTGACAACGGCTGACAATCACTTGTCTGACAGATGTCATGTTGCGCGTTGCATCGTGCGACTATTCTATAAGGCTTGACCCTTAGACATTGCGTTTCGTAGCAAGTAGTGAATTTTAAGTTTAATAACTCGCTTGCGTAAAGTTTAGCTTGAAGTTCCAAATTGTCGTATTCCTTACCTATAAGTATTGAATTAAAAATGTACTGTAAATATACCTACAGACTTTATTGGAAAAATGCATATTATCCCATGGGAATAGATAGATTAAGTTGTGTTACGCAAGAGATTAGTCAAAAAATATTATTCTTTGTCTCTTCCTTGTTAATTTAAGTACCTTTATAACGTTAAAACATTTCGTCAGACAAAGAATGTGATTAATTTCCTACATTGCATCAATCAAATAACTTTCTCTTACACATTAGTTAAATAGTTAGCAGTTAATGGAGGTATTTCTTATTAGCAAATGCCAAATGCGATAATTACGAGTATTGTCGTTGTAACAATTTGTTATTAGTGTTATTATATCGTTAGTACTGAGTTTGATACTAGCAGGTTGCGCAATAATGTCGGTTGATAATCAAAATGTAGAATGTGCTTAGTTTTGATGGTTCGTCGGGTCTTTCTTGCCCTTATCCCAATTATTCGGAGTCGGCGCAACACTCTTTGTATGAACACAAAATCATTTTGCAAAAGGATTCGGCTTAATTTAATTTTACAACCGGCCGGCCTGCCTGACGTAAACCTTCTTTGGGAATGCTATCGTAGGTGGTATTACCAGTATTACCACCACTATACAGTTGACCAAACGGCAGATATAGTAGCACATTTATGACTCAAAATAATTACTTGCGCTACCAAACTGCAAAATCTGCCGGGACAAAGCAGAGGCTAAAGAAACAATCCGAAATAAAAAGTCTCTGGAGAAAAATTGATGACTTCTATGCTCCACGAGGAGTTAGAGGATCAGTCATCAACACCATAAAAGAATAAAATGGACGTTTTTTGGAGAAATTAAACCACAAGATAACGTTGTACGCCGTCATAGGACTAAGATGGATAAGTGTCAAAAGACAGCCCCAAGGCCATGGAGGTGTTCAATTCTTCTTGTGGAATCATCATCTTCCTGCCCTTATCCCAATTACTTGGGGTCGGCGCAACATGTTTTGTCACAAACAAAAAATCATGTTGCAAAGGATTTGGCTTAATTTTACGACCGGCCGCCTACCAGACGTCAACCCTCCTTGGGAATGCCTTTGTGGTGGATTAACCGCCACCATACGGTTGGCCCTGGCTGTTTGGGTCGGGTTTATCCCTCGGTCGCCTCTTACGACCCCCACGGGAAGAGAGGGGGTGGTGCTATTCTACTCTGCCGGCACCACACGGCCAAAGTCCAATGCTTCTTGTGGAATAGTTTCTCTAAAAATCGTCAATATTGTGGTATTTATAGATCAAAAATGTTGACAGCAATTTTTCATCAAAATGTGTGTGGGCGATATAAATTTCACTGGCAGTTACTATCTCAAAGCGATAAGTCTACTACCGCCGAACCCCTGAGGCTCACATTACTTCGACATAATGTAATGTAATACTGGTAATTTATTACAACTGTATTACGTATATTGTCATCCAACACCATCTGTCGGCGAAAGTTGTTAACTCGATTATCACTCAGAGAAATCCGGAACTCAAGAGCTGTTTATTACCCGACTGCCTCAGAAGGAGGGTTATGTTTTTCGAGAGTATGTATGTATGTGGACATGAAAATTCTTTTTCACGGGCTACAGCCCAAACGGATAGTTGGATTTTGACATAAGAGGTGTCGTTAGATTCGTCTCAGCAGCGCGAGTGACACTGGCTATATTGAAAAATCTTAAATTCAAAATAGCGATTTTTTATCGCAAAAACAACTCTTGAAATTGCCGCAGTCAGGTTTTTGTTTTCTAATACATCAGCTGTTTATCATTTGCATATCGGAACGGAGTTATAAGTGAGTTTTATTATATTGGGGAAAGGTATGATAAATATTGCGAAATGCATCTAATATTTACTTCTTACTAGCTTTCCAAAGATTCTTCTTTTGTAATACCTATTCAATCCCCTGTGATGCTGGTTTAGAAAAGCATCACCCCACATCTTGCACTCAGAGAAATCCGGAACTCTAGTAGTGCTTAGCATTTGCATATCGGAACGGAGTTATAAGTGAGTTCTATTATATTGGGGAAAGGTATGATAAATATTGCGAAATGCATCTAATATTTGCCAAGTTTTCTTGCTAGCTTTCCAAAGATTCTTCTTTTGGAACACGTACCTAAACGACCCGTCAGATGAACCCTGGTCTCCGAATTTATTTTTAAGGAAGGTATGTTTTGGAAAATTTTACCCAATTTGGTTTAGCGTGTCGAACAAAAAAGGAGTGAAATATACAGGGTGTTAGGGACGGTGTACCGAAAACTTTGCAGGCATGATCAGACCATCAAACTGAACAACTTTTACTATGGAGCCAATGGTGGGAAACGAAAAAAAATTTTTGACCTCCCATACAAAATTCACCATCAGCTGACTGACGTTGTATGGGAGGTCGGAAATTTTTTTTTGTTTCCCACCATTGGCTCCATAGTAAAAGTTGTTCAGTTTCATGGTCTGAGCACGCCTGCAAAGTTTTCGTTACACCGTCCCTAACACCCCGTATTTTTAAATTGTAACCATCTTTTTCAGTATTCAACATCCACTTTTCTTATCAAACTAAGGTCAATTTCACGAAATAATACATTGACAGATAAGTATCTTCTTCGGCTGGTAAATCTAAGAAATCGAACCAGGAACCTACGAAATCTGAGACTGAACTCGGAACGCTAAAGTACGGCCGCTCGAATAAGTCCTATTTGACCGTTCTCAACTTCATACTAGAAGATTTAGATGGAGGTCAGAAGCAGTTAATTGGTTCCAGAGATCAGTTATTGCTAACCTACGATATGCACTCTCAGTTATCCACGCTTAATAACTTCGTCGAGTTCAACTTTCATAATATTTACAGCCACATTGACACAATTTCTAAGCGTGAAACTTACATACAGATATATACATATCCCTTGCAGGGAAGGCAGAGAGTAAAAGGCTGTAAAAAACGGCCATTTACACCACGTCTGACAAAACATTTAAAGTCATTCAGAAGTCAGTGTATCAATCACCATAGTGTCAGTTTGTCAGCTTGTCGCTTAAATTGCAATACACTTCAAATCCCAAATCCTTTATTAGCTTCTCACGAACTTCACGACATCCTCGGGAAAGATATGGGGTGATGCTATTCTAAGCCGGCACCACACGGCAGCCAATAGAAACCCGCCTTTCAACAGAATGGTGTGGTGACTGGTGAGCTAAATCAACAGCGCGCGCGCACCGGCCGGCGACCGCAGACTTTCCTTCCACTCTCTGCGGTCAGACTTTAGCCGCGGATGTGGAAATGAGGATTAAAGGGTTTAGGATTTGATTTCGTTGTTTGTTTCCGGTTATGTCGCGAAAATCAAGTGAAGGGTTAGATAGATAGATAGATAGAAAATCGTTTATCCACACTAATATTATAAATTCGAAAGTAACTCTGTCTGTCTGCTACGCTTTCACGCCTAAACCACTGAACAGATCTTGATGAAAATTGGCATAAACATAGATAATAACCTGAGAAAGGACATAGGCTACTTTTTTTTGCAAAAAATTCCGTTGGAAAATTGAAAATCCAAAAAACGATTTATTCAGACGTCCAAAACCACCTGCAGACAAGTTTCCGTGGTTGATATTGCTCTGCAGGTTTTGTCAGGCGCTTGCCTACTGCGTTTACAGACGTTCTTTCTAAAAAAGATTTAGGACGTATCATCAAGACCTTGCTAACAAAAAAAACTTTGCATGCTAATTTGTCCCAATGCATAGTTCATAAAAAATGGGAGGATGAATGAATGCCTACGTAGGTATCAGAATAGCCTTCGTGCGCCTTAAGAAACATACTAAACGCATCAAAACTTACTTTTAACACAAAAAAAAAATGAGTTACATAAGAAACCAAGCGTCATGCACAATCCATATTCACACTATCCATACATTCCATACTAATAATTCGAAAGTAACTCTGTCTGTCTGTCCGTCTGCTACGCTTTCACGCCTAAACCAATGAACCAATTTTGATAAAATTTGACACAGAGATTACTCATACACCGAGAACAGACATAGACTACTTTTACTTCCACTTAAGGGCCTGGAACACCCGATGTAGACCATCAGAAGCACCACCAGGAGCCCAACTAAACTAAGTGATACAGATATAACTCCAAAGCAAAAGTTGTTCAAGTTGATGTGACGGTTCTGCTGGCAAACAGACAACGAAGGTTTGGGTTACCTCATGTAGAGCCCAGCTAAATTTTAAGAGATACAGATATAGCTCCAAAACAAAAGTTGTTCAGGTCAATGGGACGCTTCTGCTGGAAAATAGACAACGAAGGTTTAGAGGACCTGATGAAGACCACCAGGTGCACTACGAGGAGCCCACCTGAAATATAGATACAGATATGAATCCAAAGCAAAAGCTGCTGGCATCTGTTGCAATGCAACTATGGTTTGAAAAATGTATTTCCAACAATATTAGCGTGATGATTATCTAAAGCGTGACGATTTTTGAGATACTGGTGAGGAAATCAGAATTTTGAAAGGAATGAAACGATACGAAGTTCGCGGGTACCAGCTAGTTCAAAATACTGCGAAACTTTACACAACAAAATACTTACTTACTAAAATAAACAAAGAAAGAAAAAATAAAAACATGTAGCATCACAATACAGTGAGGTACCTACTCTGATATGCAACGTGGCGCAATAATGAAGAGGTCAACGACTCTGCCAAATTGCCTATCTCAGGGGAGAATAGACGGCTGTTTTTCAGTCAAAAAAGTTATCTGGGTTTCTGTTTTTCAGGGTTAAATTAAAAGTAGGTAGGTAGGTATTGCACAAGGAACTTTTACCGAGATGAAAAATTATGTCTTCTCCTCTCATGTTTTTGCGGGACTATGCACACAAATACACGGCTTGTAGTCCGATACGGCTAGCTTGATTTGAGGCCTTAGCTTACAAAAATTCTAGAGTCGCTCATTTTTTGCATAGTGGTGCAATGTGTGTCTATAAAGCACATTTTGCATTATTGTGCCATTTGTCATGCTTCCAAAATTGCCAATTCAGGGATTGGTGACACATATTTTATTTTGAACTTATAAGTATCTGTAAATAAATTAAAGTTTGAAAATATGCCAGTATTGCGAATGTGACAGATTGGATAGTGTAATTTTCGATTTTGTGTAATTTTCGACCACTACAAACCATAGTAATGTCAAAATTACATAAACGAGATCTAAAAAATATTAGAGTCAATGAAATATGTACAACTGATCTTAAAAAGCATAAATAAGATCAAATTATAAAAATGCCTAATTGACGCAATACTTCATTCTATTATTTAAAAGAACTGAAATGCCTTACATAACATAGAAAAGAATATTACAATTATTAGAGTTCACAAATTTAATACTGTAAAGTTGTGACAATTCGGATGTATGAAGTTGTGCAACTTTATTCCATAATTTCAAGAAATCTCCCACATTTTCAATAAAATGCGTTCAGAGGTTAATGACCGCAGTGAAGCGGGGTAAGTCCTTGAGCGGGGTCGGCGCGGCGGCGGCGGCGGCGGCGCAGTGCGTGGCGGTGGTGGCTGCGACGGCTCAAATGGCGGCGCAATGCGTGTGATTTCTTAGAAAAACTCCATTTGTTTATTTACGTAGGTACCTGTTTTTGTACATTTAATCTTATCGTCATTTCGATTAAATCTTTCTAATCTCGCGTCTTTTATAAAAACCAATATTGACAGCGGTAAAAATCATACCAATGCTTTGACATGAGAGTTATCTTTCTTTGTTGACCGGTCTTCTGGTATGGATTTGGCAGCTATCAAAATGGGATTTTTAAAGTGGACGTACTATATTTGAGTAAATCTGAAGCATATTTGGTTAGGTACCTAGCTACCTACTTACCTACCAACATGTTTATGGGTAGATCAGAACTGAATGATAGTAAAAAAAACGGCAAATCTAAACGGCTTATTTAGCTGGGGAGCCGACGATGCTACATGTGTAGTGACTCGAGCGTCTCTTCTCAGTGCTTACAAACATACATAAATTGATCTTTTCTTTTTATACCTACCCCTAAAACTTTGGGGCCAAGTCGAGCCTGGGTTGAGCGGGTATTAGGGTTTCTCATTTCCCGACTTTTTTTAATTCCTGGACACCAAACTCCCGAACTCCATTTCCTGGTAATTCCCGGGAAGTCGAAATATTAATTTTCCTAGTTGAAAATCATAAAATTATTTTAAAATTAAACAAAAAAATCGTAATCAACAATATATACAGTTTATTTAGTCTCTCTTCGTAAGTTACCTAAAAATATACCATTTAAACTACAATAATTGGAATAAATTATGAAAAAAATCTGGTTTTGATCTGCAGGTGCATAAGCTAAGAATTTATGAAAATAATAATAATATACAACTGTGAGTAAATTAAAATACCAAAATAATCAATACAATACAGTTTTTAGGGTTCCGCACGTAAAAGGGTAAAAAACGGAACCCTTATAGGATCACTTTGTTGTCCGTCCGTCTGTCATTCTGTCAAGCAAGACCCGTTATCCTAGGAACGCGTAAAGATATCGAGTTGAAATTAAAACCGTATGCTCAAGTCTATGAACGCTAGTAATTATGAAAAGATCAAGCACCTAACTTCAAGTTAAAAAAAAATGTAGCCGTTTATGCAGTAAAAACGCGTGTTTTTTACCCTCTCAAGAGAATCAAAATTCAGAGGGTACTTCCCGTAGACCTAGAACAATGAAATTTGGCAAGTAGCTTCTTTTTGAAGTAAGAATTAAGGAAAAACTTTAAAAATTTTCATTTTCATCAATTTATTGTTTTTATGGGGGCCGAAAAAACAAACAAAATTAGGGAGTAAAAGTGGAAAAAGCAAATACACATATATTTTTTTAATGAGTAACACTGATTGAAAATGTCGTCAAAATAATATTTTTTTTGTTTCTACTTTATTTCCTGAATTCCCAGGAATTTGATCCATTTTTCCCGTCCCGACAAAGGCCAAATTTCCCGGAGAAACCCTAGCGGTTATGGACTCTGTATATACCGCCACGGTATTCGTATGGAGGTTCCGTATATAATCGGTATCGCATTAAGTTACGGAAGTTGTAGAAATGAACCCCAGTATACTTTTCGTAGGTACCTACTTTCATATGAATCTCGAAATTCGCATCCCTACAAAGCGCGCCGGCTGTAACCTTCAGAGGTAGTCGTAGTCGTAGGCGATAATATAAAGTAGGTATCCAAAGCCGGCGCGACGGAAATTGTTCTTTATTATCGAGAGTAAAGGTTTCTATTTGTTGAATTGCTATGGCGGAGTGCGTGTTCTGTACAGCCATTTACAGAATTCCATATAGACTTTACAGAGACATGCACATGAGCTTTAATTCTAAAGTCGTTTGAAGCCAAACTCCACTCACACATACAAAGAAGCGCGTAGTAAACCGATTGTAGCAAAATAATAAGATGACTAATCAAGCACGTTCCAATAATGACTAATAGTGAAATGGGTAACAAAATTTCACACTCCGTGTTAAATGTACGGATGGCGCATTGGTAAAGACAGTGGCCTAACAATCAGGGATGTCATGGTTCGTATCCTCATGGGTAGATTCTTTTTTTATTTGAACTTTTTTTTAAGTATTTTTATCGTAATTAAACTAAAGACACGTGTTATGTGAAATTTTTCACCTTGACCTTCCACTATATAAAATAATGATTGACCTCTGAGGATTTTTAAGCTTTCTTTCAACATTTTAAGTATTTTTATTTTTTATTTTGAAATTATGTTACTTTCACGGCTTAAAATAACATCACTCTATTTCTACCCGAGGGTATCCAAGGGCCGAATCCAGGGAATGGGCAGCATTGTGCAGCGTTCAGCGTCATTCTATGTCGTAGTTTTTGATAAAACTAGGTTTTTGTCCAAAAAGCTAGACGCTTGAGATAATAAAATTTTAACATAAGTTTTGCCAAATTTTTTATCATAATCCTAATTAAGTTTTTAATCAAAGACCAGCATATTATTATGACTACATTATATTAATGTTTTTGGCAATAACTTTACCATATTTAATCCGAAACTACTTCAGGTTCATCATCAGAAACCTATATTGTTATAGATTTTGATCAAAATCCTAAAACAAATTAATGTTTATGATAAAATTGAATTTTACCTTTGTTATCTACTGGTCTTTGGTTTTTGGTCAAAAACCTGGTTTGATTAACATCGCTGCGACATATAGCATTAACGCCACCGGTTATTGTAGCGATTGTTCTGTGGTTTTGAATTTAAAGCGGTTGTATTAAGAGTGAGTATCGAGGAGCGCGCATTGTTTTGCATGTGTGTGTATAGATGTAAACACAACGCGTAAACGATTTTAAAAGTGCATAACTTCAGCGTGCCTATATCCACTTATAACTATCACTGTACCTAGTATTATTATGTATTGTGTGGTAAAACATGATGATAAGTCTTTTTATAATATGATGTAGCTACTAGCCTTGGTTGGATACTATTTACCGCGGGAAAGTCGCAAGAAATACGATATTAAACAAGGCTCGAGGGCCTGTCTGCCTAACTACCTGACGTGGAACACCAGGAGCATGGCTTATCTACACTTCCCATCAAAAAATCGAAACCCCTCGGTTTTTCTTGTTTTTGGCCGAATTAAACACCAAAAAGTATTGTTTGCGTTAAAATAATTATATGACTGTGTAGCTGGCAGTTTTGTCTTTACAGTGTGTATAAAAAATTCAAAATTCAAAATTGGAACCCAACCTCTTTGCTCTGTAAATAAGATGAATGCCTGAGACACGTTTGCAGTATGCGCCTTTTAACGATTCATAACATTTTCAACATTAAAATTTAGAGCTTGTCTTATCTTATCTTAAAACTTTTGTTTTTTTTAATTGTTTACTGTGACTTTGGAACACCTGAAAAAAGTTAGATTTTATCTGCATTATAGGTATTTTGCCCCGCCCAAGTGGTGACATTGCCAAATTTTGGACTTGGTCATCGTTTTGTGGCTGATTGTTTTCATTTAAGCCTGACCTCTGTTCATAAAGCTTACAAACGCTATCAGAAGACTGGTATGTTTACGCGACGTTCAGAATCTGTCGGAAATCGGGTCAGTTCTGAGCGACGACATGATTGAATTAATGTTATGAGTTCTTTGCAAAATCGCTTTTCAGCTGCGGCAAAAGCTATCAAATGTACAAAAGGTGGTTGAAAGTGGCTCTACAATCAGAAGAAGGTTAAAGCAACGTAGACTGGTACCGCCATAGCCAGGAAACGGGCCAAAATTAACTGAAGACAATACCAAATTTGGTATTCAATTTATCGCGGGTTTTCATCGCTTTGACTACATTCAATCTGTAAAGAATGAATTAGTCGCTGGGAATTAGTTCCAAAAAACTATCCCGGTAGATGGAGCCCATCCACGCGATAGTGGACAAGATATACTTTCATAATTTCGCGGGCTCGATTAGAACCGCGGTAGCCCAGTTGGTTAGGGCGTCGGCAGTACTGATTCCGAAGGTCGCAGGTTCAAATCCTGCCTGCGGTGAAA
The DNA here is from genome assembly GCA_024500475.1 of Phthorimaea operculella. Lineage (NCBI taxonomy): Eukaryota > Metazoa > Arthropoda > Insecta > Lepidoptera > Gelechiidae > Phthorimaea > Phthorimaea operculella. The sequence goes on from JANFCV010000239.1 coordinate 149,077, forward strand.
ATTTTGGAAGTTTTCCAAAAATTGTTTACCTAACACGAGAAGTGTTTTAAAATTTGGTATTCAATAAATAAAGTTATTCGCGAAATAATTTATTACTTCGCGAATAACGAATAAAGATAATTATGCGTTATTCAAATAATTTTTCCGCGAATAAACTATTTTTTTTAATAACGAATAATATTGGAATTTTCATTCGTTATTCGAATATTTTTTGCCCATCTCTGGCACCAGCTAGTATATTAAATCGCATTTTAGTGTAGGTAATTTGTTTTTGTTACTTGCTATTATAGTTAGCCTACCAGATCCACTGCTGGGCAAAGACCTCCCCCGCGGTTTTCCACCTGTTGCGGTCTAGTGCAACCTCCATCCACTCCTTCAGATAAGCATCAAAATCGTCACGCCTTCTTTTTCGGGGTCTATTTCTGCGACAGGTCCCGCCTTGAGGTACCCACCCAGTGGTCCGTGACGATTTTGGCCCATCGATCCGGGTGCATCCTGCAGACGTGCCCGGCCCAATCCCACTTCAACTTGGCAGTTTTGCTCCCTACATCGGTGATGCCTGTCTGCTACTTGCTGTGACTTGCTAATACATTTTTTTGCAATAAATTGTAACGTGTTTTTGTTTCTAAAAAGATAACTGAAATGTCTTAAAATACCCCACTCGGCCCCAAAGTGTTATGGGTATGGGTATATAGTCGATGTATGTATGTAAGCACTGAGAAGTGCGCTTTAGCCACTACACATGTAGCATCGTCGGCTTCCCAGCTATAATAGCCATTAAGATTTTGCGTTTTTTCACCTTGGTTGCCGACTTGTTCAAAGTTTTTACAAAATATATAAGGGCCCGAATGTATGAAATACGATTTTCCGGATTTAAAATACAGTCACATACAAATACGCTGGCAGAGCAGAGCGGTCGAACCATTTCACTACATTTTCTTGTGCCCATCACGGGCATCATTTATTACAACAAAGAATGTCTTGGCCGTCCAAAAGGGACGGTCCATCACCAAAAGGAACGAACAACCGTCCGTTTTGGAGACGGTTTGGCAACGCTGCAAACAACACGTGATCGTTACCGCGCGAGCGCCGCGTAGGCCGGCAGCCGCTTTGCCCCGCCCGCACCCCTCACACAGATTGCGCCGCCCGCGCTGCCCAGCGCTAACCCCGCTTGCGAAATAATGTATGAAGAACATATAATGATGATAATTAGTGGATGAAATAGGCACAAATTACAAATTGTGACTCAGTACCCCAATAAAATAATGTAAATGCAAACTCTCATAACTTTAATATTTTTTTATAGGTATACAGGTTGTCACAAGATAAAAAAAAATAAAAAAAAATAATGTGTGAGTGAATTGCGCACAAATTAGTATGAGCGACATATATTACTAATCCGAAATTTATAATACCTATTTAAACGACTCTAATTTTTTTTCATGAGTTGCTTTTGAGTAAGTAGTGTAAAATAGGGGGCTTAATTCAAATTCGATATTCTAGTTGAAAAAAATGGCACAAAATGCATTTACACATCTATTACCGTTTGTTTAATACCAAGAACAATAAATTTTCATCTTTAGTTTTTTTTTCTATGAATAATGTCAAAAATCAGGAATACCTAAATATCTACCTAACGAAATACCTAAAACCGCACAAAATTATGAATTGGCTTGGAGAAATGATCTATAAACAATAAGTAAAAAAAGAAACAACTCTAATAATCTTTAAACCTAAAAAGCTATCCATACGGGTCTATTGCGGCTACTATGTGACAATGTATCTTATCTCATCTAATACCTTTCATACCTATTATCTTGGAAAGGGCTCCAACGATTTTCACGAAATTCCTTATGTAGGGGGGGTCGGGGCGATAAAATTATTCTATCTCGGTTTCTCCTAAAATCGTTTTAATTACACCGGTTTTTCGAGAATTGTTTTAAAACTAACAACTTCATCTGTTATTGATAAACCGAGGAAACTCGGTCAGCTAGGTACTTTTCTTAACCTCTAGTTATCTCTCTCTCTCTCTCTCTTGGCTACGAATCCTAACTTTTTCAAGTGTTGCCTAAAATCGCCAAAAAATTGTAACATTCCTAAAATAGCTAACACGCACTATTATCCAACAAAGTGTGGCAAGTGGCAACGTCATACCGAACTATCATTTAGATCGTGTAGTCATAGTTCACGCGTAATGTAGAATATACAGGGTGTTAATTTAAACGCGTGCCATAGCTTCATGGTAGGTTTAGATCGATAAAGTATGCAGGTAAAAAATATGAAAAATTCTAGAGCATTTTTTTATAATTTTGGAAATTTCCATATATTTCATTGAAAACATATATTTTTTTATACCTTTGTCGTTTAGAGAGCAATACAAATACTTTCGTCTAATCACTTTTGTGTTTAAAAGAATATTCGCTGAGATAGGGGGCATTTGAATAAAATGTAAAATATTTTTTTAGCGCCCTTTATCGATACTTAACCTATCCTTAAGCTAAGGAAGGTCTTAAAAAGTTTAGATGGATTGTATAAAAGACGAAATTAAAAATAAAGGCGTAAGTGAGGCTTCCACTGCTGATAGAGATAAATGGAAGAAAATTACATGTTGCGCCGACCCCAAATAGATTGGGATAAGGGCAGGCAGATGATGATGAACCTACCTTAAGTTAGAGTAATACACATTTAAATTAACACCCTGTATGAGTAACCCAGTGAACCAGTTGCCCACTCGCACCTGCAGCACGCAATGTATAGAGATCACTGATCTGTAAACTCCAGCCAGTTTAATTTAATAGCTTTGATTAGTCATGCGCTGTTAGAGATAGGGTAATTTTACTTTACTGACATGCTTTTGATAGCAGCTGAGAATACTGCCACCCCTAGTTCACTCAGGCACAGAATACATACTATTCAGGGTGTTTCGTAAAAGCCGACGTAGAATTTTGAACTTTTTGACCTCGTCTGAATATCTGTCGATTATGGTCGACCATTTCTCTATATCTGTGATATCTATACCTGTAATATCATCTGCCTGCCCTTATCCCAAATTAGTTGTTTTTTTTTTTCCTAACTTGTCCCTACGATAACTACCTACTTAGGCAACGATATCTACACCTAGCTGAGGTTTGGGGAGCGGAAGGCTCACCCGGAAGTGTGTGTGTGTTGGTTGTTCAAACAACCAGCCCAATCGCGCCCCTGGGGCGCGGTTGGGCTTACGAGTTGTTCTGGGAAGAACGGATCGGACTATGTCTACCGGGTATATGCCGGTAGTTGCCAAAGAATGGCACAAATGAGGTACCTCCGCGTCCCCGCCGGCGGGGACGACGGTTGCTTGAAGAGCTTGTGGAGTGTGATCTACTTGCAATGGCTGCAGCTGCTGCTGCTGTAATTTCATCGTCTTCATCCGAAAGGACATGTTTCGGACGGCGACTAACGAAATTAGTTGGGGTCGGCGCAAAATGTTTTGTTAGAGCACAAAATCATGTAGCAAAAGGATTTGTTTTATGACCGGCCTGCCTGATTTCAACCCTCTTTGGTAATGCTATTGTATGTGGTATCACTGCCGCCATGCGGTTGACCATAGTCGACACATATTCAGTCGAGGTCAAAAAGTCTATGTCGTCTTTTACGAAACACCTGAGTGGACTAGGGACTAGGGGTGGCAGTATTCTTAGCCGCTACCACACGGTACGAATACACTAATAATACTTCCCACACTAATCATGGCATGATATGATGATATAACAAGCTCCGGAATTCAGAATCAAATTAAAACACTAACCAACCTCAGCTGTCGATGCGGCTATAAAATATGACTTCAACAAATCAAAATCAAACCGTCCATTACTTCAATTACATCAACACTAACAACTCTATCGGAGTATTAAAAGACGAAATCCCGACTGCGGTAATTTCAAAGTTGTATTTTGCGTTTAAAATCCGCCATTCTGAGTTTTTGGAATTTAAATACAACCAGTTACCAGTGTCACTTGCGCTGCTGAGACGAATCTAATGACACTTCGTATGTCAAGATCCGCTCAGCTATTTGGGCTGTAGCCCGTGAAAAATAATTTCTTGTCCACATAATTATCCCATACCTTATTAAGGCCTAAAAAAGTTTGGATGGATTGTATAAAAGACGATATGAAAAATAAAGGCGTAAGTAAGGACTTGACTGCTGATAGAGATGAATGGAAGAAAAAGACATGTTGCGCCGACCCCAAATAAATTGATAAGGGTAGGCAGATGATATCCCATACTTACATAGTAGTATATACTCTTGAAAAACATAACCCTCCTTCTGAGGCAGTCGGGTAAAAAGACCTCGACTCCGATCCGTGACGCAATATTAAAAAAAATACGCCGGCCGCCATGTTGGTTTTTTATTTTTTCCGGAGCCACTTTCGCTTGGACCGGTTCGGGTAACTTTCTTCGGCCGGTTCGGTTCGAGTTCGTATCTTTTGTTTCGAGTTACTTAAGTGTGATGTAAGTACTGTCAAGTTACTATAGCTTACAGGTGTATTAACGAACTGGACGAATTTTGTAAAGATGTGTGGAGGCACAAGAATGAGATCATTGGATTCTTCGGAGTTTGGAGGGCCTTTGCCCAGCAGTGGTATATTCAGTTTTCAGTCATATAAAAAGTTACTTTTAATTTGCGTAATAATTCGGTTAAAATTGGACAGTAAATAATAATTGTTTCTGAAAATACGCAAAATAGTTTATGATCACAATTACAAAATCTTTATCGGTTTATTATTGAAATTAAATAGGTAACACAAAAATAACACAGATCAATGAACTTTGACAAAGTCATTGAAGCATTCATTGAGTTGACTACTGACTGACGTAAGCTTCAAGAGAAGAAACAACGAAAAGATTAAATGAAAATGTAGGTCAATAATATTAACCTTTATTTTTGTAATTCTTCATTAAATCGGTATAATATTCCCATAGTCTAGTTTTATGACAGCATTGTTGATTTTAATTGGTGCGTACGCTGCTAAATTATGTCAATTAATTTGTGTTTTGTTTGTCTAATTGTAAATCTGTTGTAACTCGTCTAAATTATAGCTTATTTTGTAATAGAAATACCTACCTAATATCAGATAGGTATTTATGTCATATAGATTCGGTTAATCTAGTATCTAATTTTAGTTTTTTCATAAATAAAGATTTTTTTGTTTTTTCCAAAGTGTGACGAAAGTGCACTATGACCAAATAAAACTAATCTTTAGATTCTTCTAGCTCATTGTATAATTTAAATGTAAAACGTAGGGTTTTCTTACTTCATTCATTGCATACGTATTGCCTTGTTTTTAACAAGAAAGAGTTGGAAACAAATTATTTAGCTGAGTTGGTATTTATTTTACTGAGCTGTACTTCGTATAATTAATTTAGTTAGCTTTCTTCCAATCATATTTTTTTATAGTTAGCTCATGCTTCAAGGGCAGAGTAGATTTTCTTTTAACTACAAAATAATAATTGAAGGACGAGGAAGGGAGTGTATTATCAACATTCTCTGACTCAATTATTCAACTTAATTAAATTAATCGAATGCAGGAAATAAATTTGTTGCTACGAGTGTGTAATCTATATTAATTCCTTACTGCTTCCCATCAAATCGTTAATGTTGAAGCCGCTTCCTATTTTATGCAGTTAGGAAATTGCATACAACTATGCATTAGGTGTAATGCGTTTTTGTTACAAGTGTGTATTGGTCAGTAATATTTTAATTTACGAGAATTAGGTAGTTTAACAATGTTTAAAAAACGTAAATAACGATCGGGACACAGACCTGTGTATACTTTAGTTGTCTCTACTGATGTATGGACATACTTTGATTGGCTAGGATGAGGAACTCTGCTGCGCATAGATAGACACTAATATAAGTTCTTGCGGAATTCGACACAAACACTTCTACCCGTGGGTGTCGTAAAAAGCGACTAAAGGGATAATCATCCAGGGAAAGGGCAGCAGCCTTGGGCAGCAGCGTTCCTTGTAAATGTAACACCTTGAGCTGCGCTTGCCAATTCGCCTGCCAAGCGTGGTGAGAATGGCAATTCCCTGCCTGCGATAATGGACAAGATATACTTCCATAATTTCGCGGGCTCGATTAGAACCGCGGTAGCCCAGTTGGTTAGGGCGTCGGCAGTACTGATGCCGAAGGTCGCTGGTTCAAATCCTGCCTGCGGTGAAAATTTTGGAAGTTTTCCAAAAATTGTTTACCTAACACGAGAAGTGTTTTAAAATTTGGTATTCAATTTATCGCGGGTTTTCATCGCTTTGACTACATTCAATCTGTAAAGAATGAATTAGTCGCTGGGAATCAGTTGCAAAAACTATCCCGGTAGATGGAGCCCATCCACGCGATAGTGGACAAGATATACTTCCGTAATTTCGCGGGCTCGATTAGAACCGCGGTAGCCCAGTTGGTTAGGGCGTCGGCAGTACTGATGCCGAAGGTCGCTGGTTCAAATCCTGCCTGCGGTGAAAATTTTGGAAGTTTTCCAAAAATTGTTTACCTAACACGAGAAGTGTTTTAAAATTTGGTATTCAATTTATCGCGGGTTTTCATCGCTTTGACTACATTCAATCTGTAAAGAATGAATTAGTCGCTGGGAATCAGTTGCAAAAACTATCCCGGTAGATGGAGCCCATCCACGCGATAGTGGATAAGATATACTTCCATAATTTCGCGGGCTAGATTAGAACCGCGGTAGCCCAGTTGGTTAGGGCGTCGGCAGTACTGATGCCGAAGGTCGCTGGTTCAAATCCTGCCTGCGGTGAAAATTTTGGAAGTTTTCCAAACATAAGGTGATGCTATTCTAAGCCAGCTCCACACCTGATATAATTCACATGATAGGATATTTCACCAGACATTACAAGTCTTTTTAACGGTTCGCCGGTCCAGTTAAATAACTGCTACATATTCAGTGAGGCTTACCAGTGTAGTATTGATGTTAATTAATTATTTGGCGTTGATTGCAATGTTACCTTACAAGATTACTGAATTACAACAGCATTTACAAAAAAAAACTTTATTTAAAACAAGTTTCTAAAGTATCTATTTTTACTTACTGATGCGATACCTGATTTTAAGATTCCGTGGTAATTTGTTATCTATCACTAATTTAGTATTCTTTGCTAAGCATAACCATAACAGCCACAACAGTCCACTGTTGGACAAGGGCCTCCCCTTATCGAAGGGTATTGCTTTATGCTGTGTGATGCCGGCTTAGAATAGCATCACCCCATTTCTTTCCTGTGGGTGTCGTAAGAAGCGACTAAAGGACTCGAGGGTATCATGTGTATTGCAATTTTAGGCGACAGGCTGACAACCTGTCACTATAGCGATACACGACAATAGCTAAAACGGCCCTCAAATATGTGTCAGACGTGGCGATAACGACCGTACTTTTACGGCCGTTGATGCTCTGCCTACCCCGCAAGGGATAAAGGCGTGATGTATGTATGTATGTATTGCTAAATACTCACCACGCTTGGCAGGCGTATTGGCGAGCACAGAACTGGATGTTGCATTTTCATATCACGTTGCCCATTCCCTGTATTATTATTAGTTGCTTTTATCGACAACCGCATGGGTTGAATTGGAGTAATGCAATTCCGAGCCAGCATCAGACGGCATCTTTGTAAATAGGTACAATTTACATACGGTTTGTTTATTTGTATTCCTATTATTGTAATATGTAATAGGTACGTTTTATTATTATTAACCATTTATTGCACACAAGAAACATAACAAGAGACATATACAAAGAAAAACGACACAACAGGACAGCTTATTTCTACTAAGAAATTTCTTCCAGCTTCATTTATCTTATGTATTGGGATTTTGATGCACTCACTGCAATATAGGTACACGTTTTATCTAACTAACTTGATCTCATCGAATAATTTCAAGCTAAAGCGAGCAATGTTAATGCATGCTATGGTCCATGGCCGAACCCTGCCAAACCACTATGCACACAGAATTGCGAAGCCCGCATTGTATTTAAATCATCCATTATACATACAAACAACACCTTACACACCTGCATACAAAGGGTGTTAATAAATTATAGTCCATTCGCAATCATCTAAGTATTGCGACCAGCGTACGTAACTTGGGCTCCCGCTTAGATTGGTCATGGCACTATGTTTTAAATAAACTAGGCTCAATGCGACCCTTGAAAAACCTATGAAAACTTTCAAGTTCATAGTAGGTATTCCAGACTTTCAGACTACGTCACTATCTTCTTCCATACCACTCAATTCCATATTTTTTTTGCTATTTTTTAGTGAAAAGGTAATAAAAATGCCATCTGACAGACTGATTTTCTATGGGCAGTTATTTGTTCCTACAACCAATTTTACGTGAGTACAGTTGTTCAGTTTCGAGGCAGCAAACTAAAGAAACGAACTACAGTCCGGCAAAAAAGAGTAGAAATGAAATAAAATGGAACAAAAAATTTCATATTAAATTGTTGCCATTCATATATATATTCTTTATTGCGTACCATTTATAAAACAGGTGAACTTAGAAACTAGATTACAAAAGGTGGACTTATCTCTATAAAGAGATCTCTTCCAGCCAACCTATACAGTGGAATTAGTGAGATGAATAAAGACGGGAACAAGACTGTACACATAAATAAAATATAACACTAATACATAAATACAAATCCAATAATATAAATATATTTACTACTTTACCAATATACACAATCATACAATACATATATACCTACATACATATATATACACAAATAATTATATTTATGATATTTGTGACAAAAAATGCTCTTTCACTCTTTTTTTGAATGATGTAATAGAGGGACAGTCCTGTATGGACTTTGGAAGTTTGTTCCAAAGTTGTATAGCTCTTACCGTAAAGGAGTTAAAGAAAAATGTGGTATTAGACCTAGGGCACTCAAGTACCTTGGTAATACATGAGCGCCTAGGCCGGGAATCGGGAGGTAAGAAATGGAAACGGGAGCGGAGATAATCAGGAGAGGAGGGGTCTTTAAGGATTTTGTAGAGAACAGAAAGGATGTGCACATCACGGCGAAGGCGGATGGGGAGCCATTTCAACTGAGCGCGAAACTGAGAAACATGATCAAACTTTCGAAGTCCAAAGATAAAACGAATCGCAAGATTTTGGAGGCGCTCGAGTTTATTTAGTAGCTCCTCAGTCACATCCAGGTAGCACACATCAGCGTAGTCAAGGATGGGAAGAAGGAGGGCTTGTGCCAGCATGATCTTAGTATGAAGAGGAAGGAAGGTCTGGAGTCGTTTGAGAGAATGAAAAGAAAAATGCATACGCCTGCTAACATCGTTAACTTGCGCAGACCAAGATAGATCACAGTCTAAAATTATACCAAGATTTTTAGCTTTACTAGTATACGGTATGCATATACCGTTATAAATCAATTTGTGTTCATCTGTGACTACAAGTTTACTACGAAGTCTGTTGCTGCCTACGATCAGGGCTTGGGATTTAGTAGGGTTGACAAGTAGGCCGAAGCTTTTGCCCAATTTTCAATAGCTATGAGGTCTTCGTTAATTTGAACAACAGCACCAGTGAAATCAGTTATAGGAAATGCCTATATATCTGAAGATCGTCTGCATACAGATGGAAGGGTGACGAGATAACACGAGTAATATTATTAATAAATATAGAAAAAGAAGAGAGAGAGGACGCCGCCTTGCGGAACACCAGCAGTTAAGTCAAGCCAGTCCGATTTCAAATCGTCAGTCCTCACACACTGCTGGCGACCATGAAGATATGATCGGAACCACCCGATCACCGAAGGAGCAATGTTAAGAGAGAGGAGAACCGAGAAGGATGTCAAAGTCAACCGAGTTAAATGCATTGCTGAAGTCTAGCAAAGTCACAATGGTCAACTGAGTGTTGTCCATGGCATAGCGGATATCCTCCGTAACATTCAGCAACGCACTAACCGTACTATGAGAAGGACGGAAACCGGATTGGAGGACAGAGGAGGTTATTGGAAGTAAGATATGAGTAAAGTTGTCGTTGGACAACACTTTCGAGTACTTTCGAAAGTATGGGAGGATAGAGATAGGACGATATTGGGATAAGGAAGTTGGATTGGAAGTTTTAGGCAGTGGTATAACGAAGGCCTTTTCCAGGCTGATGGAAAAACATTACCCGTTAATGAGAAATTAATAATGTGAGAGATAACAGGAGTAATGTTATCCAGGATAGGAAGGAGCATATCGAGGCTCAAGTCGTCACTGCCCACTGCCTTTGTGGAGATGGAAAGGATGCTCTTCTTAACTTCGTCCCTCGTGACCGGTCGAAAAGTAAAGGAGTGCAGTCTGGTAAGGCAAGACTTGAAAGATAAAGAAGAAGTTTTTGTATAGGTGTCAAGAGTGACAGGTGGTGTAGAAAAATGATTATTTAGAGCATCAAGATCCATGGTGCCACTAGGGGTATCCACGGCCTTGCCCACTCCAATAGACTTCAAAATCTCCACGTAAGAGCTTGAGACAGGTTTTCAAGTTTGGAATGAATATAGCGGCGTTTCGCATCCCTACACATTCTGTTGCAGATGTTACGAAGCTTCTTGTAGATTGCAAAGTTTTCATCCGACGGTTCTTTTTTAAGTCGGCATTTTGCTCTATCCCTTTTCGCCATTATCCTTCTGATAGTTGGGGTTAGCCAAGGAGCTGGAGCATGCTTTACGCGCACAGGTCGAATAGGCGCATGAACGTCAAATAAATTCGTCAAGATTTTTGTAAAGCCGCGACCTTCGCATCAATGCCATCGGCCTCCAGTACTGGAGTCCAATCGATACCCTCGGCATCTTCTCTCAAACGATCCAGATCTATGTTACGAAAATTTCGTTGGAAAATGACTTTACTTTTGGCTTTTGGAGGACGTACTTTATAAGCAAGAAAAATAAGATCATGATGAGAAAAGGTGCCGTCATCTGCCCATGCGTGATGACAGAATCCGGTTTGGACACTATCATGACATCAAGCAGAGACGACCTACGATTGGGGAGATGATGAGTTGAAGAGAGAGGCAGAATGCTTAAGTTTAGAGCCGAAGTTAAAGACACAAGATTTTTAGCTCTATAGTCATCCTTTAGATGGCACGTATTTAAATCACCCATAATAATGATGTGGTCGTATAAAGTACTGAAGTTTTCAAGCATTGTTTCAAATGAAGTAAAATAGGACACACTATCATCAGGGCTGTAAACAACACCTAGAAGTAGCTTTCTATGGTGAAGAATAATTTCAATAAAAGGTATTCAAGAGAACCAGAATATGGAGGGACAGAATTACTAATTACAGTTGTGGGAATTTCACTGCGGAGATATATACCAACTCCGCCGCCTATCGTGCCAACTCGGTCGTTTCGAATCAGTTTAAAGCCAGGAAGAGAAAAAGATGTTGAGGGAAGAGAAGGCTTGAGCCATGTCTCAGAAACTAAAATTCCATCAACTACTCTGTTGCTGAAGGATGTGAGAAGATCAGTATGGTGAGCTGGTATGCTCTGCGCATTGATGTGCACAAGGGAAAGGAACGGAGAGCTATGTTGAAAAACAGTAGCAAGCTTGTCCACTAGCGGATTGGAGTCTGACAGAAACGAGCTATCAGAATCACTATTAGCACTTAAATATTCGTCAGATGATGAGCATGAAAAATAATTATTGTGTAACATAATAATATATAAAAATAAATAAAATATAATATATAATCAAAATATTTAAAAACCTATTTAAAAAAAAATCTAATCCACTTTCATCTGCACAAGTTGACAGTAAGAAAAATCTTGGTCGTATTGTACTTTAAAAATACACTCACACAACACATTTATCTACTATGCATTTAACATAACACAAACATTTTTATTCTTATGCCTCTTAAAATAAAAAGTAATTATAAATAAATATTAAAATAAGGAAAAAAAAAATTGAAACGAAACGCAGTTGGCTGTATGGCTAGTAAGCACCTTTGCCTATCCTAAAAAACTACTAGCTGCCAAACCAAACAAAATGTCAATGTCAAGTCGAAATTCAACACAGTGAGATTCTTTGGCGGGAATTTGAATCAAGAGGGTGAAAATTTTTCAAAGAAAATTTTAAAATTGCTTTTTGCAGAATAAATTGATAATTTCTTAGTAAATTTAATTACTAGTAACTTATATTCTAATAGTGCAATAAAAAAGCAACACAGCTTTGCTGCCCAGCCATGGGTCGCAAAGGCAAACGTAAAAAGGGAAACGATGGCGGAGAGGTAAGCGAAGGAGAGGACCCCGCTATGAGCGATGATGCGGGCGACGACGATGTAGACAAATACAAGCCATACAAAACGGAAAACTACATTTGTCAGTATCCGGAGGATGGCGGTGAGTTCGAATATATAGTAATTTACGAGAGCGCGGACGACAAGACGCCGATAGGTGAGAGAGACTTGATGGGCTTGGGAAGCGCATTGAAGCTTAGTAACAAAGGTATCAAGCAATTGAAAAGAATCAATCGTTACAAAATAGCGGTTATATTTGAGCGACCAGGGTTAGCAAATGCAGCTCTTAATAATCTCAAGTCTCAAAAAGAGCTAAAGTTGAGGGCGACTATTCCAGCAAGATTAACGGAAGTGACAGGGTTAATAACAAACGTTCCAACATACATGAGCAACAAAAATATATGATGGAATTTCTAGTTGCAGAAATGTTGTATCTGTACGCCGATTCATGCGACGTTCCAAAGACGACGAAGGTAACTCCTGCTTGGTACCAACGCAAGCGGTATCGATAACTTTCGCTAGTGCAGTACTTCCTGATTATGTGGATATTAACAGCTGGTATTTCGAAGTAAGGCCATACACGCCTCCTGTGAGCCAATGCCTGCGATGCCTGCGCTTTGGGCACATTGGTAAATTCTGTAAAAACGCCCAGAGGTGCTCAATCTGCGGTGATTCTCACAATTATAAAGATTGCGTAAAACGGCCAGAAGAAGCAGTCTGTGTTCACTGCAAAGGAAAACATGTTGCAATTGCCAAATCATGCCCAGTGAAAATTCAAAAAGCAGAGGAGATAAAAGTTCAGATGCGCAGGGCCTCGTATTCTGAAGTTTTTAATAACAAAAACTTCCCCACTAAAAGTAAAGTAGACCCAGTTCAACAATTGTTTAAATCGGAACAATTCATGAATCTTCTGATTTCTTCAATTATAAAAATTATTTCCGCTAGTAAAGATGCTGAAAATCCCATCCCAATCTCTACTCAAAGTATAAAAAGCGCTTTACTTGATTCATTCAGTATCAATAAAACCACAGACCATAAAACTAAGTAAATTCTAATTTATGGATCAGTTAAATATTGTTCAATGGAATGCTCAAAGTTTGTCTAGTAATTTACATGCTTTTACTTATTTTTATATAATAATAATATTCATGTAGCACTTATTTCTGAAACCTGGTTAAAACCAGGAAAAAATTAAAATTAAAGGTTTTAACATCGAAAGATTAGATATAGGTACTAAACACAATGGTGTTGCTATATTAATACAAAATAATTTGCGTTACAATTTGTTAAACACACATTCTGATAACTCATTACAAAATTTGGCAGTTCAGTTACATTTCAACAATGAAATTATTACAATAATTAGTTTCTATAGTCCCACGTTGGCTTCTCCTTCCAACTTTACTTATTCCCGTCTTGATAGTTTGATTAAATCTGTACCGGGCCTCTTATTATGGCTGGGGATTTCAATGCACACAGTACTTCGTGGGGTTGCACGTCAACTGATGCGCGTGGTATAATTTTGCAAGATGTGATTGATGATAATAATTTATGCCTCCTTAATGACGGCCAAGCAACTACTGTGGGTTCACATGTGTGAAACCAAATGCATTGGATCTTACTCTCGTTTCTTCCTCAGTATCATTACGTTGTAGCAGGTCAGTTCATGATGATACAATGGGAGTTATCATCTTCCCACTGTTACTAGTATCCTTGGTTCTGTAAATAGAATTAACAATTCCAATTTAAATCAAGGAAATTACATCCGTCCAAATTTTTCAAATGTCGATTGGAAAATATATCAAGAAATAGTTAGTGACAAATTAACTACTTTTAACTTTGACTTTGAACGACCCCAGGAATCCTATTCTAATCTCTGCTCTTTACTACTAAATTGTGCATTTGAGGCTAATCCCACAACCAGAAATAATTCAGTGCAGCCAAATTTAACACGTAGGAAAAGACCATGTTTGCCTTGGTGGAATAATGCCTGCACTTTAGCAGTAAATAATTCTAAAGCTGCTTACATTCAATTTTAAAATGACCCGACATTAGAAAATTATATCTATTTTAAAAAACAACAAGCTATTAAAAAACTTACCATTAAAAGGGAAAGAGAAGCTTCATGGATGGCTTTGTGTGAAACATTTAACCGGCAAACACCTCTGTCTGTAATATGGAAAACAATGCGCATGTTTAATAAATCTTTTCTGAATGTAATGTGATACGGTCTTCTAACACAGATTGGATACCAGCATTTTTAAATAAGTACACAACCGTTTCTCCAAATATTGTCACTACTACTGTTAACTCTCCAGTCACTGGTGGTAATGATTATTTAATTACACCTTTTACTTTAAATGAATTTATTAGTGCACTTAGCTCTAGAAGAGATACTGTTTTTGGTTTAGATCATATTCCATATAAGTTATTAAAAATCTTTCATTGTCAAGTAAAAATGATTTTGGACATATTTAACTTTCTTTGGTCTAATGACATAATTCCCACTGAATGGAAGGTTGATTGTTTAATTCCAGTTTTGAAACCTGGTAAAGATGCGGATAATTGTAATTCTTATCGACCTATAGCATTAACATCCTGTATAGGTAAAGTTTTTGGACAAATACTAAAACAAAGACTGGAATTTTTTATTGAATCTAATAAGTTATTACCTCCAAATCAGTTTGGTTTTAGACATGGTCACTCTGCAATCGAAAGTTTGAATAATCTCTTTCTTGACATTCATCATTCCTTCTCATTTAATAAATTTGTTGTTTGTGTCTTCTTTGATATTGTTGGAGCCTTCAATAATGTTAATCACCATGTGCTTGCTGCGGAGTTACAGTTGTTAGGTTTACCTGGAAAATTAATTAGTTGGATATTCAACTTTTTAAATGGTAGGCAAGTATATGTCAAGTTTAAAAATAATTTATATGGACCACAATCGTCATATTTAGGTGTTTGTCAAGGTGGAATTTTAAGTCCTTTGCTGTTCATCTTGTATATTAATAAATTAAATAGTATACTGGGTACCGAAGTAAGAAATTTACAATTTGCTGATGATTTAGCTATATATTGTATTGGGTCTAACATGCAAGCAACAGAAATCAAATTAAATTTAGCATTAGAAAGATTAAAAACATACTTTGATTATTTACATTTAAGTGTTAGTCTAGAGAAAACTAAAGTTGTGATCTTTAGTAGATCTAGACTTTTAATATCTCATATATATTATGATGGTAGCTTATTGCCAGTAGAAGATGAAGCAAAATTTCTTGGAGTAATTTTTACTAGAAATTTATCATGGAATAAGCATGTAAGTTATGTGTCAGATAGAGCTTCTAGAGCTTTTAATATTCTTAAATCCCTCGCTAGAACATCATGGGGCTGATCCTAAAGTTTTACTTATGTTATATAAGTCTGTGGTACGTTCCCACTTTGAATATAGTTTTCTTTGTTATGCTTCCAATCCTATTTTGGTTAAAAGTTAGAAACTTTACAGAATAAAAATTTACGTTTAATAACAGGTGCAATGAAAACAACACCTATTGTTTCTATGCAAGTTGAATGCAATATACCTCCATTGATGTTAAGATTTAAATATCTCAAATTTAGATTTCTACTGAAATTATTTTCTTTTACTCACCATTCCTTATTAGAGAAAATCGCTGAAAATCAAACTTTGGCCTCTGCATCTACTTCAATTAAATTCCCTTTATTCTGCTTGATTATTCTGAAATAAAAGTTTATAATGAAAGGCATAACATTCACAAATCTGACAAGTTGGCATGTTACGAAGGAGCTTTTGAAAGCAAATTTTGCAATATGAATATAGTTATAGATAACTCCATTAGAACTAGAGAAGAGCTATATGAGAAACTATCATTATGGCCACAACACCAGCATATTTACACTGATGGCTCAAAACTGATACTGGTGTCTCTCTTGCATACTATCACAGTGCCTTGAAGATAGGAAATGGATATAAACTACCAAAACCTGCAGTATATTTACGGCAGAAGCTGCAGCAATTCAAGCCGCTTTAGAATATATAAACAATTTAAATCACTCTTTCCTAAATGGCTTATTATTAGTGACAGTATGTCAGTTTTATCAGCTTTAAAGAATAACACTCTGAGTACAAATTATATTATTTATAAAATTAAACAGCTGTGGCAAACACTATACAACGCCAATGTTTCAATTGAATTTTTATGGTCTCCAGCACATAAAGGTGTGTCAGGTAATGAAACAGCTGACTACCTTGCCAGAACAATAAACAATAGCTTAATTGGACAACCCAGAAGAATGTCACTTCCATGGAGAGATTTAATCCCATTGATTCAAGAGGAAATTAGACAAAGCTGGATAAATCAACATCAAATTATAATACAAGAAAAAGGTGCATGGTATGCTGCAATCAATAAGAATCTTGAGAGAAACCCTGGTTCGCTAAGAATAATACCTTTATAAAAGAAGATTCTTCACACAAATATGCAGGTTACGATTTGGTCATTGTAAATTTAAAGCCCATCTACACCGCATGAAAATTATTAACTCACCTTTATGTACAGATTGCTCTCTAAATGAAAATCAAACGCTGGAACATATATTTTCAACTGTCCTGCTTTAAATATTAACCGAATTTTATTAATTGACAAGCTGCAAGATATTTACAAAGACAGTATCCCGCCTTCGCTTCAAGAACTTCTATCGAACCCTGCCACTTTTAATCCAATATTTGACTTTATTATCTCCACGGTTGGAGAGCTTTGACATGGATTTAACCCGGACATGGAATTTTATGAACCTGAAAATTACACAAGAATATATAGAAGAAATGGCATTTTTGCCTTGTTTTTATTGGAAATAAGAAATGAACTATAGAAGAATTGGCATTTAATGCCTTATTTTTGAAAAGATAACAGAAAGAACTAATAAAAGACTAGGCTGTATGGCTAGTACCATTGCCTATCCTGATGGATGAATTTTTAAAACAACAACAACAATCAACACAGTGATGATCAGTGATCGGAATCAGGGGGCTATTTGGTACGAAATCGTTAACATGGATATGACTTTCTTCCGGAAAACAATTTGCTAACCGGAAAAAAAACTAATGACCGGAAAACCGATATTAATTATTATTTTAACTGAACGTACACGCAAAGCTAAAATATAAGGTTATTTTATAAGTTACACTACAACAAATATATTGGTTTATGTCGTAGTTGAGATCTTCAACCGAAACCATTATTGTAACTCTGTTTCTTAGGCATGTGTACAAAAACTCAAAAATACTTGTCAGGAGCGTCCACACCAAGCAAGGCTGCTCGCATGCTCACTGCCTCCCGCGGAAAACGACCAATAAATTACGTGGCTCAACCGATGCTACGCTAAGTCCTTGTGCTACGCAGGCTCATGCTCGGAAGAACGCGTGCGGGCCAAGCCAAAGTCAACGCGCCTCAGACGTTAGCCTATTAGATATCGGCAATATTCCCGATGTAAACTAAAATTTAAGAACAACCGCACAAATCTAAAAACATGTATTGAAAACGGCTTCATAGTAAAAGTTTCTCAGCATGGCGGGCCGCTTCTACTGGAGTACCTGGAGTACCTGTAAATCACCAGCATCCCATATTAACTATAAGAGATAAGGGAATGGCATCTGCGGGTCTCACCGGGGGTGTATTCCAGGTTCCTGCGCCCCGAGGGCAGGCTACGCTTTATGCGGACTAGGTCACTCAGATACCCTAAAAAGTACTAATTTGACCGAACCCCAAGCTACACTGCGAGTGTTGACGCCCACACGCCGGTGCGTCCATCATGGACGTCGTTCGACGGCCGCCGTCCCGAACGATGCTCCCACCAGACTGGGATAGAAATTCAGAATTATTGTGATTGTGAGAAGCAAATGATGTAACAAGTTGCTAAGCGAGTTATTTCTGGGTTTTGGCAATCACTGTTTATGAACATTGCTATAAGCACTTCAAATTATCAATAGCTTTCTCAAATTCAAGATGGCGGCCAAAAACAGAAAATTAAAATGCGTTCCTACCATATGGGGTACCAAATAAAAGTGCGTCTTGAGTAGATTACAAATATAAAACATGTACCGTATCAGCACTCACTGCTCCAGAATTTTTATTTAAAACGTTGCAAGAAATCAGGTTTTAAACTCGACCATTTTTACTCATTCGTGCAATCAATACATTGATAGTACCTCGTGCAATCCATCCTAGCACCGCGACACTTACATCGGTTTGTTTGACACTTTTCAAGTTTACACTTACAACTGATAAAGTCTAAACAAGTTTATGGCACTGAGCTAGTAGTAGTCCAAATCGTTTTTAAGGTATTTTTCTCATCGTCCATTTATTGGAAAATATGGGCATTTTCCCAAATGTCAGTCTGCAGGTGAGCTCTTTGAATATGTAAGTGTGCAGTATCACTAGTGGGAGGTAAGGCCTCCACTTTTCTTGTAATGCCAAAAAATATGGTAACGGTGTGTTGCAATCGCGCACATCTTCGTTTTTTAAAGACACAACTTTTTTTCCCTCTCGGAATTTACCACCGATGATGCACGCGTGAAAAACTAGTTCCTTTGAAGAAGTTGTAGGTCTTGCCGAGATCTACATTGTAAGTGACAGCTGTCAAAATTAAAACTTGTTTATCTCGTTAACTGTGCATGCTACACTACTAGGATCTTTGGAAACGTTGAAAGTCTTGCCAAGATCTTTACTTTAAGTGACAGCTGTCAAACTTTAAACTCGTCACTTAAAATGTAGATCTCGTCAAGACCTACAACTTCTTCAAAGAAACTGGTTGTGTAGTATGTAGGGTGCATTTTAACGAGATAAACGAGTTTAAAGTTTGACAGCTGTCACTTAAAATTTAGATCTCGTCAAGACCTACAACTTTTTCAAAGAAACTACTTATGCGTACTGAAAATTTGAGAATGTGGATCACAGACAACTCAATGGAACTACTGCGAATGATCGTAAACTAAGGTTCGGTAAAGTTTCTAGGAACTAGTGCGAAAAAAAACGCAGTGGTACGCATCATGGAACTACTTAATGGAACTACTGTGAATAGTTGGCTAACACAGCTAAGTAGAAAGAAATTCGAGGGTAAAACCACTTAACATTGTAATGATGTGGCTAGCCGTCGGAGGCAGCCACTGTCATTGACATTTAAATTGAGGTGAAACTCTGATCTCAGGGGTTGAGATTGTGTGGGTTCTAGCTCTGTGTAGGTGGGTGGCGCAAAATTAAACACAACGGTTTTATAATACAATCACAAGGTAATCTTTATTCATTATAATTCGGTACGGTAAATACGGTTTAATACTTATTTCTAAAATACCTAGCGTTCAGAGCGAGAAGGGAAGTGCAAGGTAAAAGCGGGGGTGAAACATAGAGCGCGTTATCATAGCAATAAAATATAGGTGAGTGCGTTTCGCTTGCTTACTGGAATCCGGGGTAGGACATCAGATCTTCAGCCTGGCCTTGAATTTAATCGTAAGGCGGCTAGTATCTGGGATAAATCAGAGCGTCTTCAGCTGGGCCTTGAATGTATCGTAAGGCGGCTGGGATCTGGGATAAATCAGGGCGTCTTCAGCTGGGCCTTGAATGTATCGTAAGGCGGCCGGGATCTGGGATAATTCAGAGCGTCTTCAGCTGGGCCTTGAATGTATCGTAAGGCAGCTGGGATCTGGGATAAGTCAGGGCGTCTTCAGCTGGGCCTTGAATGTATCGTAAGGCGGCTGGGATCTGGGATAATTCAGGGCGTCTTCAGCCTGGCCTCGAATTTATCATGAGGCGGCTGGTATTTCGGATAATCAGGGCGTCTTCAGCCTGGCCTCGAATTTATCATGAGGCGGCTGGTATTTCGGATAATCAGGGTAAGCGTATGGCTTAAGAGCGGCGGGGAAGCAAGCGAAAACGAACACCACTAACCTGGACCTTTGCTGCAGGCTGGAACCACTTTTGGACTAACTGGGCTGAAGGCTAACGGATTATATTACGGTACGGAAAATCGGGAGCGCTGACGGAGACTCAGTTTACGCGCTGAGTCGCGGGAGCAGCCTTTCGCTGGCTTCTAATGTAGAGCTTGACTCGCGGCGGACTGTCGGACTGCGCGGCGCGGGCGAGCTTTTATAAGGTCGCGAGGGCGCGCGGCCTTGTGACGATACGCGGTGTGCTTGTGTGTGTGCCGCTACGGCGTAGCAGGACAGGACCCGTCTCGTAGCAGGACGCGTGGGCGGCGCGCATACGCGGTGCGCGCGCGCCTCCAGGCGTTGCACTCCCCTCCTTCGCTGTGAGATTTTTTTCTGTCAAGGAAAAAATCACCGGATAGAAACTGTTACACATATATGCACCGTCCCGGTGCTAAATTACAATAGTTACCTATCACTATAAGTTACCTTAATCTTCAATCCTATTGGTTATACATTTTATATCACTCTGGTTTATTGACTATATTACACTGGTATACCTGGGTGCTAAAATACTACCGGGGGTTGAACCCGGTATTGTACTATTCAAAATGATCTATCTAAAATGTTCCTGGAATACGGTTACGGTAAAAACAATTTAATCCTAACACAATAATAACTATAAAATACATTAAAACATAATCAAATCGGCTATCAGTCAAGTACCCTTAAGCGCTGATTTCTACTTCCTCTTATCTGCTATATACTACGGAACAGGAACTATGTTAACATTACCTATTAAATGCTCAGGTTTCCTCATCACATTTCTAAAAATAATTCATAAAAATGCACTACTAAAACTTTTCTAGTTATGAATGGTCTGCGTGCACACTCGATAATTGATTTCATTCATAAAATCGGCTCTAATTACTTTGATAAGATAAAATAACGGTTCCTTTGTCATTACGCTATTGCAATCAATTACCGGGCCGCTCGGCATTATGCCTACCGTAATGTCAGGTGTTTATGTTAAGCACCTGTTTACCTTTCTTTAACCAGCTTCCTAAAAGAAAAACATTGGTTACATCATTAATATCTACATTTCCGGAATATATATCACAATGTTTATATAGTCAGCATGTTTGATAAAACATACATATCTCCTGCCTATATCCCTTGCGGGGTAGGCAGAACTTAACGGCTGTTCGATGATTACGAATACAAATTAACGGGATTATTAATTATCTTACTGGATTAAACTACTATGTATGCACTGAGTGTGCCGGAATTTAATACCTACTATTATCAAACATGTTTGGCTTTTTTTTTGAAATATATTTTAATTAGACTGGATTATTTTTCATCAACTCTTTCATGTACAACGAATGATAAACAGACTTACAACTAGTGACTGTATGAAAAATCGGCAAGTATATAAAAAAACTAACACGTATGCCTGGTAATATTTACTGGGACACTTTTCGAGTGTCTTGCTCATTAACTGGACTAATATACACTTAGCGGGTTCTTCAACATATCTTTAAAAAATAGCAAAAACAAAATGGATTAAAAGTTTAATAAATAGCATCTGCCTATACCTTCTTTTATTCTTCTTCGCTGCGGGCTTGCGGTTGCTTCTTCTTGGGTCTGGACTTGCTCTTCTTCTCGCTCCGGTCTTCGGGCCTTTTGCTGCCACTCCTGGCTGGAGTCGCGGCGCTGCTTGTCCACGCCACCCCTGCGGCGGTAGCTACCCTTCGGGTGGGAATGGTTCTTCCACTGGCAGGTGGGCAATGGACCCTACTGAAACGGCGGCGGTGGTATCTGGATCGCGCTTCTGGGCGCGCGGAGTCTCGGGAACAGAACGGTGGCTGTGGCGGCTAGGAAGCTCCTCCATGAGCGGCATCCAGCTGAGGGGGCATAGGCTCCAGAGCTGGCTTTTACGGCGCTCGAGCCTCGCCTTCACCTCCCTCGCACGGTTTTACACTTCTGGGGCAAGCTTCGCCGCCAGCCTCGGATTCCTCAACAGACTTGGCTTATCTGGGTCTGGAGGAAACGGTGGGCCATCACCCGAGCGGCTTTTGCCACTGGTGAGCCTTCGGGACGGGGCCTACAACTGGGATTCCAGGGGCACCTCGTCATCGGTGGACTAAATAGCCCTAAATATCACGCTCCAAAACTCCCGAATTTCTTTTATTTGATCCGGTCAAAAAAGAAATACTATCGCGCTTTCTCACATCCGCTTGCACTTCCTATCACGGGTTTACGTATTTTTAATTTTATAAAAAAAAATATAAAATTTGCCACAATAACATAATAATAGGTATATCTCGCCCAAATACGTCTTTATTCATTCCTACTGGCTGCATCCTACCTAAGTAGCAAAACTGGTATCGCTTAATTTCGGGCTATTAAATCGGTTCGGTTTAAATATAACGGTTAAATCATGGTATAATAAGATACTCCGCCTGGTATTCCGTTCCGAGACTCGTGGACCACGTGACCAACACATGTCTACGTCATCATGCTTGTGGGTTACCAGAACTACCCACTCTTATGATGTTTTTTGTAAATCATTTATGATACTCTTAACTAATAAATACAATTGAAGTGTTGTTGTAAAGTTCAAGTTAATACACACGTAAATCTAAATTATAAAATTATTAAGAAATATTTTAGGTCACTTTTCTGAGATTGAATTTACCCCATAACGTATTTTATTGAAATAAAATGGCAATACTAAGTGACGTTGTCTTGTGTTTCTCTGGGAAGGAAAGACCATGTTTTATTAGACTATGGGTTAAATGACGTTAATCTTATTGTTACGCCTGCCGTAACGTAAAAGTGTCGGGGTTAAACAAATACCTAATAATTAAAACACTATATCTATTACTGTGTCGAACAATCTCACCCTCGATGCTGAGATCAATACTCGTATCGGCAAAGCAGCGACCATGTTCGGCAGGCTCAGTACAAGAGTATGGAATAATAAACACCTGACCACAAAAACCAAGATAATTGTTTACCAAACTTGCGTTCTAAGCATACTCTTGTATGGAGCTGAAACCTGGACTTCGTACGCAAAACAAGAACGTCGACTCAACACATTTCATATGCGCTGCGTAAGAAACATCTTGCATATAACTTGGCAGGACAGAGTCACAAACGAGCGAGTTCTAGAAATTGCACAGCTGCCTAGCTTTACCGCTTTGCTTAAGCAAAGACGATTGCGGTGGCTAGGGCATGTGTACCGCATGGAACCTTCGCGTCTACCGCGGCGTGTCCTGCTTGGCGCCGTAGCTAACGCCAAAAGAGGAGTTGGAAGACCGATGCTACGTTTTAAAGATTGCGCCAAGCGGGACATGGCTGCGTTTGACATCGACCATCAAAGCTGGGAGAAGCTTGCTGAGAATAGGGATGTATGGAGAAAGCGTGTGTTTGATGGGCGTAAAGCTCACGATGATGCCTGGTTCGCTGGTCTCGCAAACAAAAGGCAAAAACGACATCTAAACATGCATGTGCCAGTCTCTAATTCCACCTTCGTTTGTAGAGCGTGCGGAAAGTCATGCCGCTCCCGTATCGGCTTATACAGCCATGAAAAATCTTGCCTCAGACACTGAATAAATCGTCTGTCACAGACGTATGAGGCCAATGATGATATCTATTACTCACATGACCTTAGCGCGGACAGTTTGTAGCCGGCTTCACAAAATAAATTCGCACTTTTTAGCGGCACTATTTTTATAAGCAAACACACCCGGGCTGCGGAGGGACGGTCCGGTCGTTAGCGCGACGACGCGGCGGTTCCCGTCTCCTCACTACGCAATACTGGCGAGCATGGCGAGTGGGGCGTGGCGGCGGTTTGCGCGCACGCTGCCTACCGGTCGGGTAGTATCTGACTCCGGCGCGCCGATTTATCGACGCGTAAGTGTTGCAATGTCCATTGCGAAGTGCTGCTTTTGCGAA
Source organism: Phthorimaea operculella (assembly GCA_024500475.1). Taxonomy (NCBI): domain Eukaryota; kingdom Metazoa; phylum Arthropoda; class Insecta; order Lepidoptera; family Gelechiidae; genus Phthorimaea; species Phthorimaea operculella. The sequence goes on from JANFCV010000239.1 coordinate 173,261, forward strand.
ATTTTTCGTTCCTATTTAGGTGCGCTGTAAAACTATCTTACTGGCTGCAACCTATTTAGTGCGTAAAATACTATCCTTTTCCGCATTTAAACATTATATGAACAAATATGTTTAACTGGTACTTGGCTATTTATAGCGCGCAATGTACGTCAAACTTATGTCGACGGTTTTCGCCAAATGTTAACAGGTCAGGTCGGGAGTATAGTCGGACGGAACATCATACATTGGCAAGTTTAAACTTAACGAAATCTATGAACTTGCTATGCACTTACGGGAAACTTTGTTTTTACAAGCGGGATCTATTTATCGGCGGGATTGGAATATCGGAATGTTTGCGTTTGTTAACATATTTTGTAACGTCTCTGTACATCCCGGGCCAGTAATGATTTTTCGCAATTATTTGTAGCAATTTCGATGCTGTTAGGCTTGTATTATTGAAATGGTACTGCATAATTGCGTTAGTCTCGCTGGGCGGAATACATATTTTCCACTGCGCTTCTTCTTTCATTTTTGTACGGTACGAGGCGCTAATAATTTTTCGGCGTAGTCTACCATCTTTGACACGGTAGTCGGGATATTCTTTCGGGTTTTCCTGGACTTCGGTGATTTTTTTCTCGTACCAGTTAGGCTTAACTACCAGTAATCTGGCCGCGCAAACGCTTTGTGTTTGGTTTTCAGTGGTGTTTTTCGGGACATTGATCTCTGTCGTATTTGGAGTACGGTTATTCAATTTTCGACGTCTTCTTTGGTGCCTCCTCTTTATTAACTTTTATTTGCCGCGGGTTGGCGTACCTCGCTCGCCTCGGACGGATCCTCGCCGTTTTGGAAAACACCGGTTGGCGGCTCACTGCTGCCCGTCGGCAATGTGGGCTGATAAACTGGCTGGTCATCCACGACGTGTTCGTCGGGCGGGAAAGGGCGCTTTGTATGCGTTGCTCTGACGTTACTCTCAGGCGCTTCCTCGTTCGGTGTTTCGGTCTCTTTGATATACTCCCATATTTTGTGCAGGCCTATTTTTCTCATTAGGTCCATGCCGACTATTACCACGTCAGAATCAGGTAAAAGATATATCTGTTGAATGAAACGGCTACCCAAAATGTCCATTGTCGGAAATACACTGCTCGTCACGGAGACTAGTGTATTGTTCGCAAGGACGAATTTATTCGTTACTCGCTTCTGTTGAACGGAACTGCGTGAGCATAATTGAGAAGACGTAGAACCGGAATCAAGCAATGCCTGGTAATGTTTGCCGCAAATTTTCACCGGAATAAATACTCTATTCTCTTTATCGGTCGGGTTTCCCACGGTAAAAACTCTCTCGGTCGGCGACTTGCAGCAATTTCGATTTAACACACCAATTCTACCACAAGTGCTGCAAAAGATCTTTTTTCTCCCTGTGCACTCTGTGTATTTATGGTTTTCACCTCCACAAGAAAAACATGACGTTTTGCTGTTATAATTTTTTAAATACTCGGGTTCTCTTCCACCCATCGGCTTGCTATTTTTCGCCTCGGCTCTCCTGCCGTAGGACGAGTTCGGTGGCCTACTCGGGCCAGCGTCGTTTCGTGTATCGGGCCTACTGCTTTCAAACGGGTTGGCTGCTAGATCGTTCTCGAACATTCTTGGCTGCCAGTTTCTATACTTTTCCTCGGTTATTTTCTCATATTCGGTGCATAGTTCTATTAAGTCGTGTACGGAATCAAAGTCCTGCCGCTGTACATACAACTTGTAGTTCGCGTTCATATTTTCGTATATTCGTTCTAATTTCTCTTGACTTTTAAGTTTTCCATAGCGACGCATGATCGTTTGTAAATCTGTTAGATAATCCACAAACTTTTCTCGGAAACCCTGCTTTCTTGCAATTATTCTTTCGATCAAGTTCATCTCATAACCCCTTGGGTAGAAATATCTCTTAAAATCTTTTATAAATTCATCCCACGTCGACCAATCGTCACGGTTATTTCTGTGCCACAAATTGGCTTTTCCTTTGAGAAATCTGGTTAACACAGGCAACAGTTTCTCCTTCGGGACCTCGCATGAGGTCGCATACTCATCTAAGCTTTCTAAAAATTCTACGGGGTCATTAAAAGTGTCAAAACTGATTTCCCAGTTTTTTACGATATTGTAAACGCTCTCCTGGCCTGAAGCGGAGCTATTTTCCTGCTTAGGCGGCATGTTTTCTGTTTGAACGGGGTCAACTGTTAAGCTAGCTTCCACGTCAAAAGAATCCTCTGAATTCTCTCTATCGGGCTGCGACGCCTCGTCGTCCGACTCTACTTCGGACTCGACACTGTTGACCGACGTTAACAATTGGTTGGCGGCTGTGTTTTGGTCTACCAGGTCTAATTCGGATAATAAATAATTTAACAACGCGTTCTTGAGCTGTTTTACGGTATACAGTTTGTTTGTAACGGGATTAACGGTTGGCAAATCTCTACTTTCTGCCAATTCTAATAAATCTCTCTTTCTTAACTTCGGCTTCGGCGCGGGCCCAGACATACGTTCGCGATACAACCTAAGATGCGACCGTGTGTTACCCAAACCTACAGAGCTTTTTCACCACAAACAAAAAACAAATGTACTTACCTTCGTCACTAGAAAGTAACGAGAATAGTACGATTTTACACGTTGGGCGCCAAAATGTAATGATGTGGCTAGCCGTCGGAGGCAGCCACTGTCATTGACATTTAAATTGAGGTGAAACTCTGATCTCAGGGGTTGAGATTGTGTGGGTTCTAGCTCTGTGTAGGTGGGTGGCGCAAAATTAAACACAACGGTTTTATAATACAATCACAAGGTAATCTTTATTCATTATAATTCGGTACGGTAAATACGGTTTAATACTTATTTCTAAAATACCTAGCGTTCAGAGCGAGAAGGGAAGTGCAAGGTAAAAGCGGGGGTGAAACATAGAGCGCGTTATCATAGCAATAAAATATAGGTGAGTGCGTTTCGCTTGCTTACTGGAATCCGGGGTAGGACATCAGATCTTCAGCCTGGCCTTGAATTTAATCGTAAGGCGGCTAGTATCTGGGATAAATCAGAGCGTCTTCAGCTGGGCCTTGAATGTATCGTAAGGCGGCTGGGATCTGGGATAAATCAGGGCGTCTTCAGCTGGGCCTTGAATGTATCGTAAGGCGGCCGGGATCTGGGATAATTCAGAGCGTCTTCAGCTGGGCCTTGAATGTATCGTAAGGCAGCTGGGATCTGGGATAAGTCAGGGCGTCTTCAGCTGGGCCTTGAATGTATCGTAAGGCGGCTGGGATCTGGGATAATTCAGGGCGTCTTCAGCCTGGCCTCGAATTTATCATGAGGCGGCTGGTATTTCGGATAATCAGGGCGTCTTCAGCCTGGCCTCGAATTTATCATGAGGCGGCTGGTATTTCGGATAATCAGGGTAAGCGTATGGCTTAAGAGCGGCGGGGAAGCAAGCGAAAACGAACACCACTAACCTGGACCTTTGCTGCAGGCTGGAACCACTTTTGGACTAACTGGGCTGAAGGCTAACGGATTATATTACGGTACGGAAAATCGGGAGCGCTGACGGAGACTCAGTTTACGCGCTGAGTCGCGGGAGCAGCCTTTCGCTGGCTTCTAATGTAGAGCTTGACTCGCGGCGGACTGTCGGACTGCGCGGCGCGGGCGAGCTTTTATAAGGTCGCGAGGGCGCGCGGCCTTGTGACGATACGCGGTGTGCTTGTGTGTGTGCCGCTACGGCGTAGCAGGACAGGACCCGTCTCGTAGCAGGACGCGTGGGCGGCGCGCATACGCGGTGCGCGCGCGCCTCCAGGCGTTGCAACATATTAAAATATAAATTGAATACCAAATTTTTAAAACACATCTCATGTTAGGTATACAATTTTTGGAAAACTTGCAAAATTTTCTACGGCAGGCAGGATTTGAACCTGCGACCTTCGGCATCTGTACTGCCGACGCCACTACCAACTGGGCTACCGCGGTTCTAATCGAGTCTGCGAATTTAGTAAGTATATCTTGTCCAAGCAAGTTGTGTTTTAAAAATTCCGAGATGTGTTTTAAAAATTTGGTATTCAATTTATCGTGGGTTTTCATCGCTTTGACTACATTCAATCTGCAAAGAATGAGTTAGTCGCTGGGAATTAGTTGTAAAAACTATCCCGGTAGATGAAGCCCATCCACGCGATAGTGGACAAGATATACTTGCTAAATTCACCGGCTCGATTAGAACCGCGGTAGCCCAGTTGGAAGTGGCGTCGGCAGAACAGATGCCGAAGGTCGCAGGTTCAAATCCTGCCTGCGGTGGAAAATTTTGCAAGTTTTCCGAAAATATTAAAATCAGTAAGGCTCTAACGATTCCGATGAAATTTGGAATCTGAGGTTTTTCGGGGCGAAAAACTTAAAAAAAGACCACTACAAAAATTTAGCGTTTAAAATCCTACAAAAATATTTTAGCTCCATCTTGGAATTCAGGCACCAGGAGTAAATGTCAAAGTAGTAATAGGATTTTTTATATTCAGCGATGTCCAAAACCCCGAAAAATATCAATTAGCATCTTGTTACAACATTTACTTCTCACCATGAAAATAAAAGGAATTCTCAGTCTATACTGCTCGTCACGACGCCGCCGCTGCCTCCTTCCCCCTCTCAGCACACTGCTCTGAACGCCCTCAGGGAGAGTGCTGCAAACTTACAGGCGTGAGCGCAGAGTGCGCAGCGCGCAGAAAAACGTGCACATGGAGCTTCATATTCCACCTCATCGACCCCGCCGAGGACCTGCACGGTTCCAGTTACGAGGGTCACGCCGCCGCTGTCCGTACCCTTGCTGCTCACAAACAGCTGGGGTAGGTACTGGAGACAGCCCAGCGTCGACATCTTTCCAGATGACTTACGCGTCCACGCTGACAATTCTGAAGCCTGCGCCCAGCAAGCCCAGGGAAGACGCCGCCAAGATGGCGCCGCCTGCACCCACAACATCCATGAAGACGCCTGGATGCCTTAAGAAGCCGCGGCCCATTGTTGTGGACTTACCCCAAGACTGGAATGTTCACTTAAAGAGGCTTAAAGACCAACTTGGGTACGCCCCGAATGTACTATGGACCAACTGGATTCCGCTTTCTAGCGAAGACTAAACAGGATTTTCGCGTCCATCAGCGCTAACTAACCGTGCTAGAGGGCTCCGGGACTGGAATCTTCTGGTTTGCGCATGCTCCGCCGGAAGAAAGACCCGTGAAGTTCGCAATATGAGACCTTCCTGTAAACACTGATTTCGCGAAGGAGCTGACCACCCTGGGCTACGAGGTGGACTGCGTACGCCCCATCAAGGCTCGCAAATGACGCCCAAGACGACGGTCGATCTTTTCCGCCCAACTGACACGCACGGCAAACCTCACCCCGGATATTTACAACGTCAAAGCTGATGTGTATGCCCGGCGTGAGGATCGAGGAATGGCGTGGCAAGCAGAGAGCACCACAGTGTCACAGATGCCAGCAGTTCCACCGCAAGCTGGCATGCGTGATCTGCGGCGGTGAATATCCCGCCCGGGAGTGCAGAAGACTTCCTGAGGAGCCGGTCACATGTTCCAACTATGGCAGCACTCATCCGGCCTACAGCATCGACATCCCTGTACTACGCCGTAGTGTACGCAACAAGCTGAGAAGGCAGAGAAAGCGAGCATCGACGCCCGCTCCACCCCCCAGGACGTTGAAGCACCGGGTCAGCCACGTCAAGAGCCACGCAAGGGTTTTTTGGATACAGTCGGCACCTCACAGTGGATACCTTAGGGGCCTAGGGGGAGAACCCGGAACTCCAGCGGGCTCCAACTTAAAAAAGCCTAAGAGTACATGTGCTACAAAAGACAGACAGGTTCTTATCCAGGCAATCAGGACTTCCGCATGGGGGCGGGTGGTGCTGTCCAGCACAGTTTAACCTGGCTGGTTATCAGCCGTCCACATCCTCTACTCCACGTCGAGTAGATAGGACCTTGGGCACATTCCCAGAAATGCCCGACTACCGCTGCTTAACTAGACATGATCGCTGCTTCGGTACACTCTTGCGAGGAAGACTTGACCCACCAGATGTAACGAGCCGCTGGCTAAAGCGCACTAACTGGGCTTCCCCCAATGAAGTATTGCCTGGATTTTTAAACTGCCGCGCCGCTCACTAGAGCGACCCCCCATCGTCCCGCTAGAAGGCGATTGATACAACATTAGAGTGGTTCAGCCACGAAAACGAACTCTACGATCGAAGAGTCGAACATTTTGCCGCGGTCGTCCGAGCTCTACCCAATTTATCAGCAAAAGGATGCTCCCGCGACTCAGTGCGTAAACTGATTCTCCTATTTAAGATCGTGGAGATCTTCTCGAGTCGCCTAAGGACCTTAGCCTTTCTGGCGATGCTTCAATCGCCACCTGGGACGACAATCGGGGTGATGGGGGGTCACTCTGATGAACGACGCGGCTATCCAGTTATCCTCTTAACCGATCCTCCTGAAACTTCGCATCGTGATTGTTAAGACATCGGTGACTGGCTGACCTTTTGTCAGCATTTGAGGGTCAAGGGTACTTAATGTAACCACCAGGAGCCCCAGATTTTTAGTAAAATAAACTTACCGGAACGGCCGATTTCCGGAATTACCAATTCGAAATCTGCCGTTCCGGTAAGTGAAAGGCATATCCATAGTTTTGATAATGTTAGCCCCCTCCGTTCCGATCTTTGGTGATGATTTTGCAAAAAGAAATAAAAAGTGAACCAAAAAATAAACATTACTACCCGTACTGGTTGTTCAGAAACCAAAACATAGAAGTACTTAGTATTATCCGGACAAATTGAAGATTACATGCGTAAATAAAATAATACGAACACTCATTTCGATGTGGGGCCTGCATTGTTCAAAGGATGTTCCTGAACAGCGTTGCCAGAACGTAACTTTTGTTACGTTTTACGTAACTTTTCACCCTTAAGCGTAACCCTGGCGTAACCTAACCACGGGCGTAACTTTTACGTAACATTTCGAGGAAAAAATATTTTTCGTAAAATTACCTACAGAACAGACTGAAATACTATATAGATAGTAACTAGCATTCAATTTTCTAAATTAGGTTTACGGTTCTCAGTGTCATGAACTGAAACATCGGCTATTAGTGAAAGATTCAAGAATACAAGAATATTTATTTGCAGTACCTAAATGTGGTCTTACATAGACATTCACCTAAACAACAATAAAAAAAACAAACATTGTATCTATCTATCTATACTTAACACGCGAAATAACACCTAAACAACAATGAAAAAAAAACATTGTATCTTTACTAAACACGCGAAGAATATATTTTTATGAAAAAAGATTGTGGCGTAACTTTTTTCTTCAAAACGTAACTTTTTCAAAGAGTGTAAGTAACTTTAGAACATACGGCGCTGGCAACACTGTTCCTGAATCAGTTTTTGAAGCGCAGACATGGTGACCAGCTTCTTTCGGCTCTTATCGGGGAGTTGCACTACGATTGCGCCATCCGCCGACCAGGAATTCTTCATACCGAAGTGCTTTCTCGCTGCAGTGAAAATGTCCTGCCGCGACTTAGTTAAAAACTCCGACACGGACGTTTTGGTACCTTTGAGCTTCGTTTTGGCACTCCAGACAGCTGAGCGATGCGTTGCAGTGCTGAACCGGACTATTATAGAACAGGTCTAGCCTTGTCCTTTTTGGCTCCCAGACGGTGGCACACTTCAATTGCCTGTGTATCTATAGATGTCAACTTCATTTGGCCGCGTAGTATACCCTGGAGTTTTTGAGGCAATTCTTCTGTGCTTTCTTCAGGGATCCCATGGAAGAGAAGAACTTTCCGCCGAGAATGTGTCTCCAGTCGGTCCAAGCCATTGACCACAAGCTCCAGTTGAATCTTCAACATGTTGAGTGTAGTCATCACAGTGGACTTGAACATGAGATAGTCAGCAGACAGGGTCTTCACAGTATGTCCACTTGAACTCTGTTGAGCATTCTCAAATTCGGACATCCGGGTATCCATCCACGAAGCAAGATCTGCCATACTCTTGACCAAAAGTGCAGTGTTGTCCATTGTTTTGAGATGATGATGTTGATAATAGAGTAGATGTGATGTGAAGATCAAGAATATTTGTGAAATAGAGAGGGGACAAGTCAACTTGTAAGCACAGTAAAAATTTATATCATTTAAATGTAATTTTATATTTTATTTCAATAAAATTATAGGAGAGATAAATATTGCTGTTATTATCACTGTCTTGTCTCATAGTAATGTTGCCATTTAATTTTAACTTTCCATACAAAGTGGCGCCCTCATTTTTTGTCTACTCTTTTTTGCTAGACTGTAAGTACTTGTTCCTAACACCCTTTGTAAATACCTTCATCTATATCTAGCTGTTTAATTGCAGACTGGTTGAAGGTAGAGAATAGAGATGAGATACGATCTTTCAATGTATAGGATAAGACTGTCTTAGGATGTGATAGTCGAACTATTGTAGGTTTTCAATGGCAGGAAGACTTCGAGATTGGTGTACTTTGTACTTCCGTTTTAGAAGTCTCTTCACTAACTACTTTGTGAAGGGTGAGTACCTAAAATTGTGGAAGGCCGTGGTACAGTCTCTCACGCTTCATGAAATCAACAATTCCATTTTTAAGGTTTCGATTTACTTTTGATTGACACCGACAAGACGGCCAAAAATTGTGTTGTACGATTCAATAAACGTTGCTGCATCTATCTATAAGGTGTAAAAAAAGCAACTGCAAATATTTTAAGGGGTGAACCAGCCCATGAAACTGAACAACTTTCCTCAAGGAACATAGGTCGAAATAAGAAAAAAATTTTTGGACCTCCCATACAAATTGACTTGGTCGGCTGGTACATTTTGTATGGGAGGACCAATTTTTTTTTTTCATATTTCGACCTATGTTCCTTGGGGAAAGTTGTTCAGTTTCACGGGCTGGTTCACCCCTTAAAATATTTGCAGTTGATTTTTTTACACTCTGTATAAATTACTGTAAAATATTACAGTCTGAAAAAATCGAAACCTTACATTTTGGATTGCCCATGAGTGAACGGGAGAGACTGTACTACGGACGAGAAGTGAGATATAGTTGGCAACATTATTATTACCATCATCATTGTTCTGCATGCAAAACCTATATAAGGTTTTTTATTCAATCAGCAACTTTTCCATCATCCTTCATCATAGCAAATCATTTGGGGTTGGTGCAACATGTTTTGTAAGAACCGGCCGCCTGACTGACGTCTAACCTCTTTGGAAATGCTATTGTAGGTGGTATCACCGCTACCACACCGCTACCATGCGGTTGACAATAGTCGATAGATATACAGGTCAAAAACTGTATGTCCCCTGTTACAAAACACCCTGAGTGGACTAGGGGTGGCAGTATTCTTAGCCGCTACCATTTTTAATCAACTGCGTAATGTTGCGTATGTATGTACCTACTTGTACCTACCTACCTATGTACCTACCGTGTGGTGCCGACAGAGTAGAATAGCACCACCCCCTCTCTTCCCGTGGGGGTCGTAAGACTCGACCGAGGGATAAACCCGACCCAAACAGCCAGGGCCAACCGTATGGTGGCGGTTGATCCACCTCAAAAGCATCCCCAAGGAGGGTTGACGTCAGGCAGGCGGCCGGTTGTAAAAATAAGCCAAATCCTTTTGCAACACGATTTTGTGTATAACAAAACTTGTTGCGCCGACCCCAAGTACTTAATTGGGATAAGTGCAGGAAGATGATGATGTATGTACCTACTATTAGATACCCTTCATCTTCAGTTAAAACCGTTTTGTTAACCCAAGCTTATAAAGTGTAACATGGTACCATGAACAATGGATAAACAATGGTAGGTGGTACCAGGAACACATGGTAACTTAAGAGGTTGTCGTCTTACTAGTAATTACATTGATAGCGTACTCGATTCTTGCGTTCGTTTCCTTAGCTCGATAATAAATATGATATCTTCGAATATTTTATTTTTAGTTAGATACAGCAGATAATTTTGCCATTTGAAGTACATAGCCATATGTCTGCTGCCAAGATTTGTCTGTTTCAGAAACAAATGTCAATTAAGTCGCTCAGGGAAATTGTAGTGTAGGTACTTTTCGTTACTTTTAAATACCTATTTAAAAAGCGATATGAAGTACTCTTATTGTAACCTTAGCCCCAAACTCCACAGAGAGGACAAGGAGAGGACATAGGACGTAGGGCATGACGCTTGACGTTTGACATCGCGACGTTTCCATACAAAATGTACGAAAAAGTATTGACAAAGGCACACACAAGCGTCGCCAAAGCGTCGCATCTATGACAGCTAGCGTCAAAAACTAAGAAGAATATTTGACGATCACTTGTCTGTCAACTGTCATTCTTACGCCCTATGCCCTTCGTCTTTTTGGTGGAGTTTGCGCCTTAGGCGCAAGCTCCATAGAGTAGACGTGACACTTAACACGTAAGCTGACATCTGTCAGAAAATTGATCGTCAGCCGCCATCGATGCAAGGCGCGTCTCACGTGTGTAGCTTTGGTCTTCTGTTTTATACATTTCATATGGACACTGTTTCAAGCATCGCAAATTTGTCTCATGTCTCAAGTCTTATGTGTGGAGTATGCCTATTGTCTTTTCTCGAAAACAAAAAGCAAGAACGACATCTAAACATGCATGTGCCAGTCTCCAATTCCACCTTCATTTATAGAGCGCGCGGAAAGTCATGCCGCTCCCGTATCGGCTTATACATTTTAAAAAAATATAATAGAAAAATATTGCCTCAGGCACTGCATAAATCGTCTATCACAGACGTATGAGGCCAATGCCTATTGATAGCAAATTTGTCGATTTCATGGCTACAAATAGGCTCTTTATTTAGCTATTTTTCACAGAATCGACGCCCGTATAGTGGGTATATTATTACATTTATTACTTAGCACAAATTAGTCCAGATAAGTGTAGATTTGGATCTAGTGTGGGTGAAGCGGGACTTGTTAAGGTGGATTTACTTCTTAAGGTGAATGTTATCAACCGGATGTACGTATTAGGTAAACTAATGAAGATTTAAGCAAGTTTTTGTTGGTAAGTTTCTTTTCTTTGATTTTGTGCGTCTTTTGTTATATGATTATCCCTTATTGAGATAGATGTCCATCGCCAATGCTGAAATCAGACGGAGAGGGATCATCAGAGTATACCTTGCATTCGTTTTAGAATCTGATTCGGGTACGTTAGTTTCAAAATCAGTGATCCGGTGATGGTAATATAAATCCTTATGACTTAAGTTCACGTCATACAAACTAAAAACTGAAATTCAACACGAGTGACAGAACAGTTTTTTAAAAAAGCTTACCTAGATGGAGGCACACGTTAATTTGTCGCAAAACTACACATGGTTAAAAGGTGACGGACGAGTGAAGCTCCCTCTTTTGATGCATAGAGGAGAATCGGATTTTACAGAGAAATCTAACGGCATTTTTTTTATTACTTTGTTAAAATGTATATGAACACGAGACTTCTCATAGGTTTTGTAATCAAAGGTTTGTCTCCTTCATTGACGTAGGTCCATTTAACTTTTGTGTGGGAATAATCCCAAACTTAAGAGTATACCTATGGCTCAAAATAAGAGAAAAATAGCATAGCCGCGCGTTGATGTCTTTTGTATGGAAACACACAGCTATTACTAGCCACCGTGAATCTAGTAGAGGCAGAACTATTAGTTTTCCTAACATTTCTTTGCCAAGATAGTATCTATTCTTCGGACAGACTACAAGGTTTCAACATTTAAGGTTGCAAAATTTGTTTATGACTATTTGTTCATTCAATCTGAAATTCTCGCTTCAACCTGAAAATCTAAGTTTGCAACTAAAATAATGTACAAAACAACATGATAAATGAACAATTCGTTGTACCTTTGTATTTTGCTGAGATCTGTATTAAATTCGAGAAGTCTACTCTCTGCATTCGCGATCGTATACTATAACTATAACAGCCACAACAGTCCACTGCTGGACGTGGGCCTTGTCAGGCGGATTGGCGAGCGCAGTGCAAGGTGTTGTATTTACAGAAAACGCTGCTGCTCATTCCCTGTACCTACTCATCCCTTAGTCGGTTTTAACGGACCCCACGGGTAGATATGGGGTGATGCTATTCTAAGCCGGCAGCACAGGGCGATCGTATGGCAAGTGCCAAGCCAAACGATTGCCACACGGCGGCATATGCAGCAAGTGGTCATCAGAATAGCTCCTAGAAGTTGAATCATACCTACACGTAACATTATGTACAAGATGTAAAAAAATTAACTGCAAATATTTTAAGGGGTGAACCAGCCAATGAAACTGAATAATTTTATCCAAGGTAGGAAGGAAACATAAAAACAAAATTTTGTACCTCCCATATAAATTGACTCGGCCGGCTGGTATATTTTGCATAGGAGGTTCAAATTTTATTTCTTATTTTGACCTATGTTTCTTGGGGAAAGTTCAGATTCATGAGCTGGTTCACCATTTAAAATATTTGCAACTGTTTTTCTTTTACACCTTATAGAAGTTAAATATAAATAAAATGACAAGCCCTCCTGTCACATTAATCTGAGTGGGACTTTGTGACTGCACTTTTAATACAGCTGATTAGTATCAATGTCAACAATAATTAACAAATGAATACAGTATGCAATTAAACAAACACAGCTTAATTAGACAAGTTAAAACCTACGCGTTACCGAAGGTTAACTAACTTTCAACCGCCCACCTGCGTTTGAGCATTCAACAAGTGGATGTAATTTTAAAGTAGTATTTTGCTGTTAAAATTCGTCATCTTGAACCTATAATTGTTTAATATAGCCAGTGTCACTCGCGCTGCTGAGACGAATCTAACGACACCTCACATGTCAAAATCCAACTATCCGTTTGGGCTGTAGCCCGTGAAAACGAATTTTCGTGTCCACATACCTACATACATACATACATACATACATACTCTCGAAAAACATAACCCTCCTTCTGAGGCAGTCGGGTAAAAACAAAAGATAATCACGGAAAATGGCGGCTGCAAATAAAAGACAATCGTTCTATAAAACGATTAGTTTTATTTCGTAAAGGTTTATTCTTAGATTGGTATCAATGTCATTGATTCGTAAATGAATATACCTACCTACCCACCGTACCTACGAGTGGCCTTATCCCAAATCAGTTGGGGTCCACGCAACATGTTTTGTTAGAGTTAGTTATATGACCCGCCCCGTTCATGACATCAACCCTCTTTGGGAATGCTATTATAAGTAGGATCACCGCCACCATGCAGTTGACCATATTTAACAGATATTGAACCGAGGTCAAAAATTTGCGAAAAACCCTGAGTGGAGTAGCGGTGGTAGTATTCTTAGCCGGTTTTACTAAGATTGGCCAGTCAATACTTGCTTTGTAGTATTATGGTCAATACTAATTTTGTGTTTATTTTCTTTCAGGTAAGTCCAGTTTAAGTAAATCATCATGCAGAAGCTGAGTTCTACTAAATGGTAAATAAACAAAACGGGTAAGTAACCAATTAAAGACTATTAGAACGCGTAATTTTACGTAATTATTACTGAAATTTTAGTAGGTACTTAATTATTTAACAATTTGTTGATTTATGTAGCAATAAAATATGTGTTATTTTAACAAAACAAACTTTCAACGCTCCATCGGCTTGGCTAATTTGTACTTGTTCTACTTACATACATACATTTACTATATCACGCCTTTACCCCTTGCGGAGTAGGCAGAGCGTAAATGGCTGTAAAACGGCCATATACACCACATCTGACAAATAAATAAATATTCCTGGACGAGACACACAGCGCCATCTAGCCCCAAATTAGGAAAAGCTTTTACTATATACATATACGAATTAGACAACTGATTTGTTACTTACTAGCTGCCCGTCAGCGGTTGCACCCGCTGCAACCCAGTTTTTGAGCCTTTAGATATGGGGTGATGCTATTCTAAGCCAGCACCCCTCCTCGGCTGTCTTAGCCGCTACCAAAGAGGATATAAGTAAAAGCCGCTACCACTCGGCTGTTAGGAGCCTCCATTTATGGTCTTCATTTCGTATGGGACACCGAGTCGTTCAACGACCCGATGAACCCTAGTATCAGAGTTTTTCAACCGCCTGCTGCAAGTAGCAGGCCTCTGACATGGTTCTGTAATGACCGCCATCATAGACAGCAACCGGGACCGACGGCTTAACGTGCCCATCCGAAGCACGGAGCCATCTTACTTGCAGACAATCAGGTGGTTCAGCCTGCAATGTCCTAACCAGACTGGGAACAAATTCACAAAGAGATAAATATCAACTTTGTGAGTGACCCCACCCGGAAATTGAACCCGGAACCTTTGCGTGGCAGGCAGGCATACTAACCACTGCGCCACATCGGCTGTCATGTTTATGATCATTTATTGAGACTCTCTGCCACAGGCCCACAGCATTGGCAAATAGATCTTAGTTACGTATTCCTATATAGTATAGTGGTTTACTATCTGATTGTCTTAAACGCTTCTGTGGAAAATGTTAGGCAAGCTCCTCTCAGTTTAGGTAATGGTTAGATGCATGTGAATCAGAGCGTTTTTGCGTGTTTCGAAAAGGACGTTTTGGTCGATGGGTTTACAATATATATAGATTGAGCTGCTTGAGATAAACTTACTAACATAAACATCTAAATGATTTTATTTCATTGACCTAACCTAAATACCAAATTAACCTAATCTAACCGTGTGGTAGCGGCTAAGAATACTGCCACCCGTAGTCCTCTCAGGGTGTTTCGTAAAAGGCGACGAGTTTTTGACCCCGGCTGAATATTTAATGATGACACAGTTCTTCTGTGCAGTTCTGATAACTGGCTGGACACTTTTAAACAAGCACAGATTGGTTTTAACTTAATTAATCAATGGCTTAAAGAAAACCTGCTTTCGCTTAATATCGGCAAAACAAAATATATTACTTTTTCCTATAACACGTTTAACCAACCTCTCGACAACGCACATACAATTATAGCACATCATTGTTCTAGATAACCCTGTGACTAACGCATGTGTTTGTCCCAAGCTTGAAAGGACGGATAATATAAAATATCTAGGTGTCATAATCGATAAAAATCTTAACTTCCAAGCACATGTGGAGTCTGTTATTGCTAGAGTTCGTAAATTAATTTATGTTTTTAAGAACCTCAGACATGCTGCAGGTAAAAAAATTATACGGGAAGTTTACTTTGCTCTTTGTGAATCTCTTTTAACTTATTGCATAACTGCTTGGGGAGGAACTAATATAACAACTATCCTTGGTCTAGAAAGAGCACAGAGGGCCGTTTTAAAAGTTAGCACATTTCGTCCATTCTACTATCCAACAGCACAGCTGCTTAAAGAATGTAATATTTTATCTGTTCGCAAACTATTTATCTTACTAACAATTTATGAAGCAACATTCCCTAACTCAATATGATCCTGCACTCGAATCCAATAAAAGAAGATCAGATATTGTCTGCTCATCCACTAGGTTTAATAGAACCCATTCTCGGCACTTTTTCTGTTTTCTTGGTGGGTTTCTTTACAATAAGTTAAACCGCGAATTAAACTTCTTTGGGATGAATAAACAATTGTGTAAAAGGACTCTTATAAACTGGCTAAAGGGTAAAACTTACACGGATAATGAAAACCTGCTTGAATACCAAATTTTAAAACACTTCTCGTGTTAGGTAAACAATTTTTGGAAAACGCCCTAACCAACCGCCGTAGCCCAGTTGGTTAGGGCGTCGGCAGTACTGATGCCGAAGGTCGCAGGTTCAAATCCTGCCTGCGGTGAAAATTTTGGAAGTTTTCCAAAAAAAGAAAACCTGCTGTTAGTTGTTACTTAATCTTAAGTTTAAATAGGTTAGTTACAATAATAGGATATTTTTGAACTTTATATTAGATATTGATTTTGTTTAAGTAAATTATAATCAAGATAATTGCACTCAACATAATTTTTAGAATAAGTATACTTAAGATACAAGTGAATATTTTTTGTATTCACTTAGTTTAGGTTAGTTAATTATTTTATGCACCACTATACTTTATATCTGCAAATTTACTAACTGTATGTACTATTTTATTTTGAAATAAATTATCTTTATCTTTATCTGTCGACTATGGTCAACCGCATGATAGCGGGGATACCACCTACAATACCATTCCCAAAGAGGGTTGACATCAGGCATACCGGTCATAAAACATAGCCAAATCGTTTTGCTACATGATTTTGTACTCTTTGGGATAAGTGCAGGCAGATATTTGATATGAGTCTTTTTCGAACCAGCGAACAGCATATCTAACCGAATGATCGTTTTTTTATTGTATTTAGTTATTGTATTATTTTGATTATATTTAATTTATTTTTTTTACTTTTGACATTTTTATCATTCATGAATTTATTAGTTATTGTATTAGTTTCATTGTATTTTAATTCTTTTCTTTGACATTTTTATCATTTATTAGTTATTTTTTAATTTAATTTGATAGTGTTTTAGTTATTTACTTTTACATCTTTTATTTTATTACTGTACTAATTTTCTATACAATGCTTATTGTTATGAAATAAATGAAATTGAAAAATTGAAATTGAAACCTAATGTATCGCAGCATAGGAGGTACGTACGTACCTATATGTACTAATTTACTAACGAAGCTAGGTAGTGCTGCATGGTTTGGTGAAATCCTACGATTCACAGGACCGACCTAGAAGCAACCGGTCGGGCTGGCAGACCAATGTTTCACAACCGCAAGAATTGGGTTATACAAACTGGCTAGCTGTATGTATATCAAGTAAGTAGATCCTACAGAACATTAATAGAAGTAGTACAACGAAATAGAGAGATTCCAGAAGAATCACTTCTTAGGAATTTCGCAATTGTAACTTGTTACATAGCCAGGGTTGCTAGATTCAATACAAGGACGAAATACAGCTAAATCTGATCCAAGAACGTAATACGATTCTGAGGCGATTTCGTAGATATGACGTTCGTGGCTGCCAACTTCTACCTGCCTTGAGTTCCTCTGAGATTCCAGTTAGCGTCAGTAAACTTCAAAATCTTCGCTAGTACCACTAGTACTGAGTGAGCCACCTGTAAAGGCGTCCCGCGCGCCATCTCCTTATTTTGTGGTAATGTCGTGTTTCGTACCAGTCCTACATATTCAGGCTAGCAGACCAGTTTTACTGCATCTACCTCTAGCTGCATAAGGCCTGAACGTTCCTCATCATGACGAAATCTTGTACGAAAATGTTGTTAGTAGGTATGTGACTGGTTATTATATGAATTTAGTACCTTTTAAGTAGAACAAGACCAAATTAGTCACAGCGATGGAACGTAAAGGTATGCGCTATTTTTATCGTTAAAAAATAATGAATAATATGTCGCTACATAACTCTACAGATAGAACAGTTATGTTATACTAGAATTTCAGTGATAATTACGTAGACTTACGCTTTCTGAGATTCTCACTATAGTGATACACTGTCTTCTGCATGACTCTCAAACTTTCGTCAGACGTGGTGCAAATGGCCGTTTTAACAGCCATTTACGCTCTGCATACCCCGCATGGGATATAGGCGTTATACCGGGAGTAACAGAAAGGGTATAACAAGCCGAAAGGAGGCAGCCAACTTTCCCTATGGAACATGGGTCGAAATATGAAAAAAAAACCGGCCAAGAGCGTGTCAGACACGCCCACATATAGGGTTTCGTAGTCAACGTTTAAATATCAGGTTTTTCGGAGTTAGAAAGTAAATTTTGTTGCTGGTTTGTTAGCAGCAGTATGATGACCAACCGCAAATAGAAAAACTCAATTTTTTCTTAAACCTTTAAGGGTACAATATCCGTTATAGTTTTCATTGTAACTTCAGATTGTTAGCTATATTCCATATTTATTTCAAATTTTTAGCGTTTATACTTTAGAAGTTACAGCTGGAACAAATTATGGGTCAAAAACGCCCTTTTTAAAAGCAAGTATCTCGTGACAGAAACATTTTAGTGACTTTGTTTCAAAGAAACCTCACCTTAGTTTTAAAAGACCTATTCAACGATACCCTACTCAATAATACAGAAAAAAAAATTTTTTTAGCCCTTCTTTCACTTGTATGGGAGGGGGTCCTAAAAACATTTAGGTAATATAATTTTTTCTTAACATTTCTATATTTGGGTCAACATGACCTATCTTCTCACCAAACATGTCGTAGCTCTAAAACTGACGAAGATATGAGGGCGCGGCATACAGACAGACAGACAGACAAACAGACAGACAGACAGACAGACAGACAGACATGACGAAACCTAGACTATGATTTCTAGTAGACTACGAAACCCTAAAAAATGGGCCTCCCATACAAAATTGCCGACCAGCTGATTGATTTACTATGGAAGGTCCAATTTTTTTTTCAAATTTTGACCGATGCTCCATGGGGAAAGTTGTTCAGTTTCATGAGTACCTTGACCTCCTTTAGGTTTGTTATACCCTTTCTCTTACTCCCTGTATATGTATCTATGTACGTAAACACAAGTACATTTTGCTTCAAACGTGTCGCAAAATATGAAGAAGTACATTACGTAGGCAGCGGTGCAATATGCTGGCCTTGTAACTTGCGAATGTATGGCAACCGTACTCCATACACTTTGTATGAATAATATGTATGGAGAGGCGTAGTTTGTAAGTTATTATTATCTATACATATAATAAAGTTGTAGAGGGTCGAAAGTCTGTACATAGAAGATTTTCGAAAAAAAATTGTTTGGTGATACTTAAAATTGATAACAGAACACGTTTCAGCAATTTTTAGATTTTTTTTCTGTTTATCTGTTTATTTGTTTATTTGTTTATTTGTTTATTTGTTTATTTGTTTATCTGTTTGTATGTGAAAGCATCACGCAAAAACAACTGAACCGATTTTGATGCAAATTATACCAAAATGTCGGGAAAATTACCGACCAGGTTATAGGCTAAAAAAATTCGACCCCTAAAAGGGGGGGTTGCCACTATACTTGAAATAAGTTTGCACGTAAATCGATATTGCGTGCGTTGCGTGCGGTAGAGGAATAAGTTACTATAAGATGTAAAAAAAAACTACTTAAATTATTCCAAGGGGTGAACCGATCCAAGAAACTGAACAACTTTCCCCAAGGAACATAGGTCTAATAATGAAAAAAAAATTACCTTCCTTACAAATTTAACTTGGTCGGCTATCGACGGCTGAAGCATTTTTGTGTGGGAGGTCCAATTATTTTTTCCTACAGTATGTAAAAAAATAACTGCAAGTATTTTACGACTAAACCAGTCCATGAAACTGAACAACTTTTCCTAAGAAACATAGGTCGAAATACGAACAAAAATTTGGCCCTCCCATTCAAACTGACCCGGTCGGCCAGAACATTTTGTATACATGGTCCAAATTATTTTTTCATATTTCGACCTATGTTCCCTGGGGAAAGTTGTTCAGTTTCATGGGCTGGTTCACTCCTTAAAATATTTGCTGTAATTTTTTTTACTCCTTACATTTTGAACTACCTATGTTTCTTGGGGAAAGTTGTTTTCATCCCTACTGGGTACTATACTCTAAGTATACTCTAAGTTTTCATCCTATGTATTCGAAAAGAACGCGCCGCAAAGTTCTTTTATTCGCACTTTTTAAATAAAGAACTCAACAAATGCGAATAAAACTACTTTGAATTTAGAACATTTTGATGTTCAGTCGGCGCCAAACAAATAGAACGCAAATATTGTTCGAATAAAGGCTGTATGGGACGACGGCCCATAGTCGCGCGTCCCCAATAGAACTAAAAAAAGATACGCGCGAATTACAGTCCGTAATTTTCACTAAAAATTACACGTATGTTAGAATTTTATTAAACTTTTTGAAAAATTAGTTCAAGTGACAGTGAAAGTATAACATTGCAATAAAATATGAGGCGCCTTCTATTTTCTCATAGAGGGTGATGAAAAGTAGAGTGAATTACTCGGGCGCAAAATATATTTTGGCTTCGGAGATTCTACTCTTGAATCTCTTTAGAGGCAGAATCAATTTTGTGATTTTTTTAAAAAAACCTCTTCTTAATTTTTTAAGATCTATTTAACGATACCCTACTTAATATAGCAGATGATTTTTTTATCCTCCTTTCACATGTACGCCAAAAAATAAAAACATTTTTTTCCAACATTCTAAATTTGTGTCAAGCAACACGAAAAACTGATGAAGTTATGAGGGAGGGGCATACAGATAGTTTGTGTCTTAAATGGGTAGGTGGATTTGCTGGCGATAGTACATAAATCTATACATCTATACCTACATGTATTTAAACTGTAACAGGTCGGTGTCAAGTACCCCTGCAATAGTTTTCAAAAGAACATTTCGATAGCGTGTCTTAGAAACAGCTACAAAAAAAATATGTACAGCTTGATGGGCCGCTCCTGCAGGCCTATCACTTTTGGTAGATAGGTACCTAAATAAATAAAAAGTATACATACCTAATACCTACACAACTATTTAATAAGAAAACAAAAACAGAAGTGAAACATATAGGTAGAAGAAATAGAAAGAAACAAGCACCCTTCGACACGGGTCAACTCGGATTTGCTCCTTCACATAAACATAATAAAGAAACACCGGTGTGGTACTGTAGCCAACTACCTAGGTATATCATCAAGATGTAACTCTGGCGCTCAGACTTTGAAACAGGAGGGATCGAAGTGGGCTTTCCCCTTCAAAGACAAGTAACAAACTCACATCGGCGGAAGTCTGGGGTTTCTCCAGGTTATTCCATCATCATCGTCATCACCATTATCTTTGCATGCCCTAATCACGCATAAAATACGAACCATGAGACAAACATCGAAAATAAAAACGTACCATTATGTGTAAAAATTGTGCATGAATCACTCAAAAATTAAGCGATGTTTTTAGATGTTTGGTATGATGGAAGATAAACGTTCTGATCATATTTTATGATTAGTTACCTTTATCAGCACTGGAGGTACTCTCTGTCTACCTACGTGACGGAACACCATGAACTTGGCAAAATATTAAAGAGCGCCACACACCGGGCCCGTATGCGTGACGTGCACGTTATCACGCGCATAGAGATACCGTTGTATCGTCTGGGATTGTATGAGGCACCGCACACCGTGCTACTCGCGTGATTACGTGCACGCATACTTAGGCCAGGCCTCTCATACAATCCCATACGATACAACGTCATCTCTACGCGCGTGATGACGTGCACGTCACGCATGCGCGCCCTGTGTGTGGCGCCCTTTAGAGATACGAAAATGTCTGTAATGAAAAATTTGTTTAGCATGATGTGCCGATTCCGTTGGCTCAAAAACTTCCCTTGGCGAAACGAAGTTCGCGGGCACCAGCTAGTTATTGTAATAGTTTTCGACACGGTTTAATTGTAGGCGTTTTACTTAAGAAACCCTTTAATTTTTTAATTGTTTTCTAAGATAAGGTGATGGTACGTACCTAATGGTGAATTAATTATTGTTTCAAAAGAGAGGCCGTTCCGTGCCGTACCTATATTGCCAGTAGAATCAAAGTGAGTTGCCGAATATATGTACGAACGGTCTGATCGTATGAAAGTCACCAGCTGGTGGACCGAGCTCGCTCTGTTTTTGTTTTTTATGCATTAGTTTCAAACGCGGTTATACTGACTTACTCACCAACAGATGTCGCTGTTCGTTTTGAAAGAATTTGCAAAAAAAGTGTGTAGCAACGATTTTTGAAAAATGAAACCTATCTAAATCGATTTATCGCCCCCCGAAGCTCCCTATTTACGAAATTAAGTGAAAATCGTTGGAGCCGTTTCTGAGATTCCGAAAAATATATGTTTATAATATTTATACAATTCTTGCTCGTTTATTTATAGGTATAAGATTGTTTAGAAAATTTTCCAACTAGTTTTAAAAGCGAAGCTAGACCTACATCAGAAACGATCGCGACAGGAAATCGTTAAATTCTGCAAGTTAAATACTATTATTTAAGTTTAGTACGAGACATGGGTGTGGGTACAAGGTAAACCAGATGTAGGTATAAACATGCATATTTTAGTTATTAGGTCCTGGTTAGCTTATGTAACTATATAACTTATATGCCCAGAAACTGAACAACTTCTTCACTCATTATTGATAACTTTTTGATTTTTTACAGCGATGCGTTGTTAATTTTCAGCATTAGATAGATATTTTTAGGGTTTCGTAGTCTACTAGAAACCCTTATAGTTTCGTCATGTCTGTCTGTCTGTCTGTCTGTCTGTCTGTCTGTCTGTCTGTCTGTCTGTATGCCGCGCCCTCATATCTTCGTCAGTTTTAGAGCTATCGACATGAATTTTGGTGAGAAGATAGATCGTGTTGACCCAAATAAAGAAATTATAAGAAAAAAATATTTTAAATGTTTTTTTGACCCCCTCCCATACAAGTGAAAGGGGGGCAAAAATTTTTTTTTTCTTCTGCAGTATTGAGTAGGGTATCGTTGAATAGGTCTTTTAAAACTAAGGTGAGGTTTCTTTGAAACAAAGTCACTAAAATGTTTCTGTCACGAGGTAATTGCTTTTAAAAAGGGCGTTTTGGACCCATAATTTGTTCCAGCTGTAACCACTAAAGTATAAACGCTAAAAATTTGAAATAAATATGGAATATAGCTTACAATATGAAGTTACAATGAAAACTATAACGAATATTGTACCTTTAAAGGTTTCAGAAAAAATTGAGTTTTTCTATTTGCGGTTGGTCATCATACTCCTGCTAACAAACCAGCAATAAATTAAGTTTGTAATGCTAAAAAACCTGATATTTAAACGTTGACTACGAAACCCTATTTGTGGGCGTGTCTGACACGCTCTTGGCCGGTTTTTTCTGGAGTAAGTAGGTACGAAGTTTCAACTCCAAAAGCTGTACTAAATTACTAACTCTACTTTTCTACTCTCTCAATGCAAACTTGACGAGCATGACTCAGAATATCATCAAAATAAACAAAGTCAATCTCTTTAATCCACATACTAGAGGTATATCGTACAGACGATCTTAATGACACAGCATAAAAACATCGCATACACTTGTCTACTTTATTTCGAAGCATGTAAAATCGTAATGGGCTCGGTTAGAAACCTGTGGACGTTGGTTCTTCTAGTCAGAGTGCTGGGTACATCTATGAACTTATGATTTGATGAGCAAAGAATAAAGTTTAGCAAGTTGGTTAGTCATTCTACTATTATTATTTACTACTCTAAGTTGCCACTCTCTGTTGTCTGGCATTGTACTTTTCTAGACTGAGGTGCTCTTTGGCATAGGGGATTAGATATAAAGCTATTGAATATTTAGGCTAGAGTTCAATCACCATTAGGTATCTTCCTGCCCTTATCCTGAAATCAGTTCAGGGGCGGCGCAACGTGTTTTGTACGGTTAGAACACAAAAACATGTAGTAAAAGGATTTGGCTGTATGTTTTATGACCGGCTAGTGTCCAACATACATACATACATACATACATCACGCCTTTATCCCTTGCGGGGTAGGCAGAGCGTCAACGACCGTAAAAGTACGGTCGTTGTCGCCACGTCTGACACTTATTTGAGGGCCGTTTTAGCTATTGTCGTGTATCGCTATAGTGACAGGTTGTCAGCCTGTCGCCTAAAATTGCAATACACATGATACCCTCGAGTCCTTTAGTCGCTTCTTACGACACCCACAGGAAAGAAATGGGGTGATGCTATTCTAAGCCGGCATCACACGGCCACTAACCAACAAAAAAGTCTTAAAAGTTAAGCAATTGGTGCAAATGGTCCCACTACTTATTTCATTGAGAAATCATTGCTAAGTACCTCTAACACCAGAGTTAAGCGTGTCAACGTCGCCTAATTAGCGCTGCTTTTCATTCGAAGTAGGTAAATCCCTGTAAAAAGACTGCCTAGCGCCACGATATCTTGACTGGCTGAGAACCTTTAGTTATTTGGAATGGCATTTCGATACATGGAATGAACGCCTAAAAAGTTTGCATGGATTGTATAAAAGATAATATCAATCAAAAAGGTGTGATCGAAGATTTGATGGCTGATAGAGATGTATGGAAGAGAAACACATGGTGCGCCGACCCCAAATAAATTGGAATAGGGCAGGCAGATGATGATGATTTAAAGCTACATGGAATACTCTTACTCAACAATAATTCTAACGTCACTATCTCTCCGTCTACAAGTTTCTCCATCTCCATGGACGGACATCCATTAACTGTTTTGTAGGCCAGGTGGATGACAATGATAGGCAATTGCCAGTATTTGCCAGTAAAAGACAAGTATTTGAAGTAGGTACTTATTAGTGAACTGCTTAAAGCCTTACTGGTCGTAAAAGGCGACTAAGGGATGGGTCCAGGGAATGGGCAGCAGCGTTCCCTGTGAATATCTACAGCTCTTTGCAGTATGGTGGTAATACTCTCGTTAGGGGGAGGCCCATGTCCAGAAGTGGACTGTTGTGGCTTTTATGGTTATGGTACAGTTGAAAAATACCAGGATTCATCCATCGGGTTCTTAGTCGGCACTGTGTCCCTAAAGACTTGCAATGAAAATGACCGGAACTCGCTGACCGGTGAACGAACGAATGAATGGACAAAGGAGAAAGGCACACATCTCCGCTCCAAATTGAACGAAGGTGAAAGTGTAGGATCGGAATGAAATGAAAATTGATGTAAATTACTACAAGGCTGTTTTGCTCTTCTTATCCGAACATACATTAAGTTCTGATCTTTTTTTAGGGTCCCTCACAAAAGCTAAAACCCCTGGAACGGGACGGAAGATGAGTTGCTCGAAGCTAAAATTGGCTAAAACCCTGTTACAGATACTTCACTGTCCGTCAATTTGTCACCAGGCATAAACTGACAGACAGATGAAGTTCTCTGCTGTCAGGTGCCGGACGCGTCTGATTTGACAACTGTCGCGTCTACACGAGGTCACGAGGATACTCTGTTGCTTTGCCACAGTTGCAATTGCATCAACAAAATATACTAAGAACAATCATTTTTGAGGGTGTTCCCGTACAACAATAGTAGGTTGTTGACGAGGACGGAAAATAAGACTTTGTATTGACGAGTAGCGTTTGAAGTCCGAGCCGCAGGCGAGGACTTTAATTATACGAGTCTAGCAAAGTCATTTTCCCCGAGGCTTACATAGTGCTTTTCTCAAAAAAATGCTAGGAAATTATAAAGATATTAATTTATTTTATAGTAATTTGATATAAAAAGTTGTTTTACTGATTACTACGTCAAGATGTGGATTTGGAGTTATTCTTTTTTTATTTCGTAATTTCTGAACGATTTCGATATCGCGCCAGAAAAGTTGTATTGGAATCCATTGCAGGTGTGTAAAAAAGAAATCGTTCAGAAATTACAAAATCACAGACAATGTCAAACTTTCTGGATTGTTTTTTTGAAAGAAATTGTCATATTTCCTAGCATGTTTGAGAAAAATGTATTTGATGGATAATGATGATACAGAACCTTTCGTATGCGAGTCTTCAGTTGCTCTGCCTACCCTGCAAGGAATGTAGGTGTGACGTGTGTTCAAAGTACTCCTGAAATGGAATACTTGACAAAAATATACCAATAATCGATATGATAGTGTTGGCATTAAATGAATTTACTGATGTTAAAAAAGGCACGTAGAGAACACATCGATAGCGCGTTTTACAAACTAACAGCGACATCTGTTGGTGAGCAACTAATGCCGACTAGCCAAATACTAGATGTCCTAGAAATCTTTCTGTGGGCACTGCACGGTGCACACTGCACAGTCACAGTGCAAAAAAAATGAAACTTATGATGCAGTATTGCGTCGTATAACCACGGTTTCTTTTACTTCCGTTTAATTTGAACCATAGTTTGGAAATTTTGCCTTTTTATCAGAGGTACTTAATACATAATAGTACGGAATCCTTCGTGCGCGAGCCTTCTCTTACTTGTTCGGTTTTAAACAGTTTTGAAAAAATACATCATTTGAAACGCAAATAGACCGTCTTGATTTCATCATCTCATTTCTTCCGAGAGCAGTGTCGTAGAAGGCAACCGAAGGATCAAAGCCAAGGAATTAAATTGATGCTTGTCTCAAAGCAACGCACCGACAAACGACTTCGATAAACGACCGATGTTTATTTTGTATCTGTCACGGTATCTTTCTCTGACAAGTATCAATCTCATTCATCAACTCGTGACTAAATATTCAATCGACAAGCACAAAAAATAATGATAAACATCGATTTGAACCGATTTATAAGTATAGCTTGAGAATTGATTCAGTGAATGAGTCATGATCATGACATGACATGACCTCTCACTTGAGGTTTAGTCGTTTGAGTACTGGTCTCACGATCTGGAGAACTCTGGTTCGAATTCTGCTAAGTTCAGAAAAATTGTGCGTGAAACACTTCAATCGCTTGATAACATCCACAACAGTGCTCAGCTGGAATTCGGTCTCTCATCATCATCTTTCTGTCCTTATCCCAAATCAGTAGACTTCTTCTTCTTTTCGAGTGGGACACCGAGTCGTCAGTATCTGTGCTTATATCGTAATCAGGAGTAATTCTATTCTATTAGTCAGTCGATGCCTAACGGCGCTAATGGAACGGTATCCCATGGACATAGGTTCAAATATTCAAGTTCTGGCTTCTAGTCTAGTCTTACATTAAGTCTCTCTATTACTTTTAGTATGAACTTTCGACAACACTAAGCCATATCGACAAGAGGAACCACGAACCACAATAACCGCACAGTATTGAAAGATAATGCTTTTTGCGTTTTCACTTCATTTTACTTACAATTGATAGATTCGCTCCTCGCCTTCCGTTATTCATTTGTATTTGAGGTAAAATTCTGCCTTCGGTGGAAAATTTTGCATGTTTTCCAAAATTTAATACCTACCTAACACGGGAAGTATTTTAAAATTTGGTATTCACTTCTATCTGGCAGTGCAACTGAAACCTGGTTTTCCATCATAATAATGGAATGTAATGTGGAAAAAAAAACAAGGAAAATTGTTAAACTTAGCAATTTTATAAAGAAAACGCAATCACTTATTAGGCGTAATAATAATATACTATTTTGCAATAATTCAAATTGTAATAAGGAACGTACTGAATTGATTAATGATATTAAATCTTGCACCTCAACATTAGAACAAAATAGGGAAAATTACGAACGTGACACACAGCGCCTCCAGTCAGAAATGTCGGCTTTAAAACGATCTTTAGAACACATTTCTATTAAATACGATTCAGCGCGTAAGGAAATAAAGGAGCATGTGCTGGCTATGAACAGTTTGTTGGAGTCGTGTAAATATAATAGTAACAATGCTCAATCTTTGACCAACAATCAATGCGATTGTAATAAAATTCCAACAAGCTCATCCTTGCCGGCCGTGTGTCCCGAGCCCGCGTCATCACCTCGCGTCTGTACACAGCTGACTGGAGAGCGGTCGGTGCCCGTGTCGGTCGCCGGCGCTGCCGCTGCTGCCGACGACGCCGCGCCGGTCTCGCGGCCGGTGCCGATGGCGGCAACGCGGCCCGCGCTTGCGACTGATAACAGCGCTTCTTTATCACGCGCACAAATTGTTATGTTCAGCGATGAATTTGGTAAAAATATGGGCTTACAACTTGGTCAGTGCATGGGTCAGGCAGTAATTAATCATTGCATGCCTGGCGCCGATTTTTCTACACTCTTAAATACAGTGTTGGCATCACAATTTCATGAAAATTCATTCGTTAATATATTTAGTGGTAGAAGGGGAAATGCGACAAAAAAAGACTGCATTATTTTCAAACAAATTGTATTTAATGGAAAATGTCAAACAAGTGATTTTTTTTGCATTTCCCTATAGCCAAAAAATGACTAACTTAGAAAATAATACTCGACATTGGTGTAACAAGTACTTACATACTTTGACATGTCGCAATCCTGACAAATTTCATTTTATTGACACCAATAATTTTATTGGAAAACATTTCAATGTAACAAAAGATAGATATTATCTATCTAAAGTTTATAAACGACAGATAGCAGAGATACTATCATATTATTTTAAAAATTCAGCCAATTTGTTGGCTAATCAGACAACTGCTTCTATTGAGCAGAATATCAATACGAACCTTATAACCTTGGAATTGGTTCCAAGTACTTTAAATTAGTGCCTAGGACAACAGAGAGTTACTCTGGCAGTACTTCAACTTCGACATCTCCTACTAACCTAAGTCAGACTATCTTGCAAAAACAAATTTTGAAAAATAATAATAATAATAAATGTACGTATAATAATAAAAATCAAAATAGCCATGTTTTAAAAATTGTACACCAAAACATCGAGGGCATGTTAAGCAAGGAATTAGAAGTTGAGCTTTTCATGAACTGCAATAATATTGATATTCTTTGTGTGACTGAGCATTGGCTCAGAGATTACCAGCTCATGTTCAGTTTTAATAATCACCATGTAGTAAGTTCGTTCAACAGATCTACGGCAATACGCGGTGGCTCGTTAATATTACTTAAAAATGAGTTTAAATATAAAGAACGCACTGATATCGTTGTTAGCCTATCTGTTGAGCGAACTATCGAAATAGCCTGCGTAGAACTTGAGCATATTGTTATTATGAGCGTATACAGCCCACCAGATGCTAAATATGATTCCTTCGAGAAAGTTATGGAGGTAGCCTTAGATAAAGCATCAAAATCTAATAAAGGAATTATTGTTTGTGGAGATTTCAATGTAAATATTCTTGAAAATTCTAGTATCAGTAAGAGGTTTCAATCATTATTTTTATGTTACAACCTCGTACATCTTATTTCGGTGCCTACGAGGATCACGGCTACTTCAGCCAGGTGCATAGATAATATTTTTACAAATATTAAACCCGCAGACGCGTCTATCATAAATAAATTAAGCTCTGACCATACTGGTCAGCTAGCTACGTTCAAAATAAACATTGAGAAGGCACCTAAACAAGATATTACGTGTGTGCCGGTAAACGAAAGTAGGCTAAATCGGTTTAGAGAAAATATCATAGAAAAACTACCCGAATTACAATATGATGTAAATCCAAATAATTTATATAACTCAGTATTCAGCCTTGCCAAAACAGAATATGACAATGTATTTAAATCTAAAAATATTAAAGTTAACACAAAATTATTATTTAGTGATTGGGCGACGGTAGGAATTCATAAAAGCAGGGAAAAATTGTACGATCTGTATGATGAAAGGTCATATAATAAATCAAAAGCTTTTGCTGATTATGTTAAACGTTATTCTAAAACTTTTAAACAAGTTTGTTCTGTAGCAAAATCTAACTTCATTAAAAATAATATTAAAAACAGCACGAATATAACAAAACTACTTGGAAATTTGTAAATAACGAAACTGGGAAATCTAAACGTCGTAACGAAAATTTTAAACTCATGATAAATGATGAAATAAAAAACACCAATTCGGAAGTAGCTCAGGCTTTTGAAAACTTTTTTATTGATATTCCAGTTTCGACTACCAAATCGTTAAACTCTTGTCCCGATCTCGCTGAATCAGTACTGAAGGAAAATGTAAGCCATTGTGATAAATATTTTAGATTTCGTCACACTAGTGACGTTGAAATTATAAAAATATTTAAAACTATACAAATGAAAAGACTTCAGATCTTCACGGCCTCTCTGTCAAAATTATAAGTTCTATAATCGATTGTATTGCTCCATGTCTAGCATTTATTTTTAATCAATGTGTTGACAGTGGCGTGTTTCCTGACTTGATGAAGCATAGCAAAGTTATCCCGCTGTTTAAAGCCGGTAGTACAACTGACCCCACAAATTTTAGACCTATATCAATATTACCCACACTCAGTAAAATTTTTGAAAAAATTATCCTAATTCAATTGCAAGGTCATTTTTATCGTAATAACCTAATGCACTTACAGCAATTTGGTTTCACACGGGGTCGTTCTACTACTCATGCAGGTCTTGACCTCATCAACCATATAATGGATGCCTGGGAGGAATCTCATGACGCCATAGGTTTATTTTGTGATTTGTCCAAGGCATTTGATTGTGTCCATCATGAAACTCTAGTCAGAAAGCTATGTCATTACGGCGTAAAGGACCAGGCTCTTAGCCTTTTGGAATCATATCTGATTAATAGAATCCAAAAGGTTGATATCAATGGTGAAAGATCATCTGGATCTAATTTAACCATGGGCGTTCCACAAGGTTCGATTCTTGGACCTTTCCTGTTTCTTGTATACATAAATGATCTACCGTATCTTGTTAAAGACAAACATGATATAGTATTGTTCGCCGACGATACCTCATTGCTTTTTAAAGTAAAGAGGCATCAACTCGACTATGACGACGTGAACAATACTATAATCGATGTAGTAAAATGGTTTACAGTAAATAATCTCCTATTAAATGAAAAGAAAACTAAATGTATAAAATTTGCATTGCCAAATGCTAAACCGAGCACTACAATTATTAAGGTAAAGGATGAACAGTTGAACCTTGCAGATTCAACAGTATTTTTAGGTATAACTTTGGACGCCACGCTCCAATGGGGGCCACATATTGAGAAATTGTCGAAGAGACTGAGTTCAGCAGCATACGCAGTTAAAAAAATAAGATATCTCACGGATGTAGATACTGCTAGACTAGTTTACTTTAGTTACTTCCATAGCTTAATGTCTTATGGCTTATTATTGTGGGGCCACGCTGCGGATGTAAAGAACATTTTTGTTCTGCAGAAACGGGCTGTTCGTGCAATTTATAAATTAGGGCCTCGTGTCTCCTTAAGGGAAAAATTTAAAGAAATCAATATATTAACATTTGTGTCACAATATATATACGAAAATTTGATTTACGTCAAATCTAATATTAATACTTTTGAGAAAAATTGTGATATACATAATTTCAACACTAGAAATAAGGACAAACTTGTAGCACACAAGAGCAGGCTTAGTAAAGTAAGCAAATCCTTTAAGGGAAATTGTATACGCTTTTATAATAAGCTTCCAAAAAATATCCAAGAATTACCCTTAAATAAATTTAAAGAAGTAATAAAACATAAATTGTGCAAGAAAGGCTATTATGAAATATCCGATTATATGCAAGATAAATCTTCATGGGAGTAGTTTTACATGTTTGTTTATATACAGTATTTTTTTAAGACGAAACAGTTAGAATATTCTACTGTAATTTTTTATTTTATTTTTACTTATTTTTAATTTTGTGTTGGGCCGTTTTCGGCTATTACTATTCTTGTTTTTTTTTCAAACTTAGCTAGGGTAGCTTAGGGCCTACAAAGATTGTAATCTTTAGAATAGGAGCACTTCTGGGCAGGTTTTTGGGGGGTTTTCCTGTCCAGGAGGTCCGACTAACTATACACATGTAACACCTTTTTAAAATCTTGATCGAATTTAGTTTCGCTTACTGGTCGTTAAGGTATAAAGTTACATACCGTGTGGTTAGCCTGGCCAGCCCCGAGGCAGTGCCTTTATTTAAAATTTTTTATCCCGCCCGAGCCGCGTTTATAGTAAGAATAAAAAATTGTTATAAAAAAGAGAAAATTGTGCTTTGCATATTTCTCTTTTTTACAATGTCTAATCCATCTCTGCGTAATGTAATGACTATCAATAAGTGATATTTTAATGTCCTATTTTGAATAAACATATTTCATTTCATTTCATTTCAATATATACCTCTATAACCCCTTATATGAACAGCGTAAAAGGTGACCCAATCAAACCCTTCTAAAATTAAATTGCTCTAGCTGTGTAGCTTTTTGATATCTACTACAATTAGACACTTATTTCGATACTTACAAAAGTAAAAGTACAAGTAACAGCCGATACGATTAATGAGTTGGTTTCACCGGCACAAATGTAGTAAGACCGATTGATTGGTTTCGATCGCAGGTGCTGTATCTGTAAGGTCAAGAGCGGAATCACGGTTGTGGTTCTTGTTCGTTTTGTCTGTTGGTTATGCAAGTTTTGTTTCCGTTTACATAAAGAGGTTTCTGAATTTGTAGAGTTGTAGCACAAAATAGAGCCCGCCAATACTTACGCCAATGCGTACTAGAACACCTATCATGACGCCGAATCCTTAGGAGCACACCCTTTTTCACTCGTCCGTCGGCCTTTGCTTTTCAGATTTACCTAGTTTAGTTTCCTGTCATTGCAAAACTCATCATATTATATCTACTTCTGGCCCTTGGCTTGTGAGAACCGAGAGAGTTCGATTCAATTTCTTAATTGGCTCTAATCTATTCTATTCTAATGTCTGATGATAATTTATGTGTGTATTAATCATTACTGCGCCCTTACAGGGTGTCACATTTGAGCTTTTATGTATTGTTAACATCTTTTGTACTGTGACTTGAAATGAATAAATGAATACTGAATGAATACTGAATACTAATCTTTTTTTTTTTATCTATGATGGGCTTACTCTTGACCCCAATCTTACTCTAGAGCAGAGATGGGAGCTACGGTGGAGCGAGCTTGCCCAGAAGATGCCTATTCACTCTAGACTTAAAGAGATTCAGGTTATATGCACTCGGAAATACAGACGCAGGCAGGGAATTCCATTCTTTAGCCGTGCGCATAATGAAAGATGATGATAATCCTTCGAGACGGAGGTATTTTCTTAAAAAACTCTTTTGACTATAGGTACTCGGTTTCGCATAGGTACCAGACAGGTCAGTCAGGTCAAATTATACGTAGGTATTGTAAGACTAACAATGCACTAGGCTCTTAACACACAAGCGGTTTGGGAGCGAAGACGGATCTTGTGTGATAAAAGCCTAACCTAAGGGAAAAGTTCGTACTCAATTTCTCAGCTAATCAAGCTAGATTGTCGGTACTTTATCTACAAACGATGGAAAGTACCATCACTGACCCTTGCAGTGGCCCAAGACCAATGCGAATTGTGATCATAAAGAACTGTTTAATGAATCAATTGATTTGACACGATCGCATGGAAAGTTAGGTCAAGAGGATTAGAAGCTTATTGTTGTTGAGTAAAATGTACAATAACATTGTTATTTTTTTTTTTACTGTGTGACATTGCTATCTCACCTGGTGGTAAGTGATGATGCAGACGATGTTGGAACATGTTGGAACATGGTTAAGATTTTAAGAGTATGTAGGTATTTATGTGAACAAGAAACTCTTTTACAGCCCAAACGGCTGGGCGGGTCTTGACATATTAGGTGTCGTTAGATTCTTCTCAGCAGCGTGAGTGACACCGGCTATATTGAAATTCCATAAATTCAAGATTGCAAACATGGTCAAAGTTGACCTACAGTATGAAATAACCTCAGCCGTCGCTCCCACCAAGCCAATCGGAGAAGTTTTACATGGCTTATCGGGTCGTTGGACGACTCGGTGTCCTACACGAAGAAAGGTAGAGAGAGAGTGCAATCTGGAAATGATTCTGTAAAGTTTTACGAACTTGCAGAGGTCAACCATTTAGGTACCAAGTTCACTCGTACGAGATTGGCCATCAAATTCTCACGCTTTTCTAATCCATGTTTTATGCAAAACATTAATTTTATACCCAAATCAGCTGTTCCAAGCTGATCATCCACTTTTTATGGTTTATTTATTCAAAACACAAAGCTTTTGCATAACACCGGCCGTTTCGGTGGTATTTGATTTTGGAACTCTTTAGAGTTCCGGCGGATATAAGTGAAACGGAATTTTTGCAAGTTCATTGACGTTTTGACCTTTTAATTTAGATATTTTTAAATGTTATTCATTCTAGTTTATATACGTAAGGTTTTTAGATATCAGATTAGTGTAATTTAGTCTAATCTAACCTTAGTGTTTTGTTATCGTCGTTGCAGTGCAATTTGGTCACACTTTTGCAGTGTTATTTGGTCATACCTACTTTTTTTGTAAGATCACTTAAAAAATTTACCATGTTTGGTTTTTTTTTTTGCAATTGCGTTACGTTGGAGTTTGCATTGTATAAATATTTTAGATTCTGTAGGTTCAATCACCTACAAAAACAATAAATCTTTTCGATCATTTAAGAC
The DNA here is from genome assembly GCA_024500475.1 of Phthorimaea operculella. Taxonomy (NCBI): domain Eukaryota; kingdom Metazoa; phylum Arthropoda; class Insecta; order Lepidoptera; family Gelechiidae; genus Phthorimaea; species Phthorimaea operculella. The sequence continues at coordinate 207,342 of JANFCV010000239.1, forward strand.
TTTCAATACACAAAGTCATATCATAATGTCAGCATTTTGGCATTAACCCACAAAAATACTTAGGTATCTACATACAAACTATATAAAATAAAGTAGGATTGTAAATTACATTAATAAAATAACAAATTCCATAAATTATTACCACCCATAGTTCTGCTCTAATACCCTGTAGTACCAAGTACCATTTGTGTGGTCTTGGGCCAATGAGGTTTAACTTTCTATGTTATATTGTTTCCATGCCTCAAGAGACTAACGAATCTTTGTCAATGTCGCTTTCTTTCGCGATCCGATCAATTACGGATAATTAGGATAGAAAGTATAGAAAATTTTGGCATTAAACTTGAAATTTCAGACTTAATAGTCTTAGACCTGACGGTATAATTTTATTGAAATAATAATATTAACATTAGTGCCGTTTGGCCACTTGAAATGGTTTCAATTCGTCACACTTAAAAGTTCATAATACTTTTAATTAATTTTTTGATATAACCAATAACATTGTAATAAAGCCAAATCAAATCAAATAATTAATGTAATACAATTTAGCAAATCGTATTCCTGTGGGTTTATTTTGTTTTCACGTCTTATTCTGCAATCAAAATAGTTATGGAAGTAAGCAGAGAAAATAATAATTTCACAATGTATTGTATTCAAAGGTCAAAGCCATTTCACCACGCTACATTATTCAAAAATCTTAATATTATGAATGGATGTTGCGGTCAATAAATAAACGTCTGCTGTGAGTCTTGGTCGTTTTCACTTTCGACGAACCGCCGAACTGGTTCGACGGCTGTCACATACCACAACCGTGTATTATGGCGAGGATTCTGACGCAATGCGTTGAGCTTTTCACTTTTTGTCAATTTTTGGAAAGTTACGTTGTCACACCACTTGCCGGTGGCGAAAAGATGTTGTCGTAGAACAAATATTAGATTTTTATCGCCTTCCTTCGCTCTTACCCTCAAGAAAAACGAGTTTTATCATAACGACGGTGAACTACTTACTACAAGACAATGAAATATTATTGAGATCGATTTCGAAACGCAATCAAAATGTCCACAACTCAATGTAATTGGGGGTCACTTCAAGTATCAAAACATAACAATGTTATAATTTGATCACTAACTTTATGGTTTAAATTTCACAATAATAAATACGTTCTGATACTGTGCTCGTGACCTATTGTCAGAAGTTAATCTGTTGATCGTGGAAAAGGGCAGTAACCATGTCTATTATTACTGCCCCAGTTAGTTATAAATGTCCGTTACAGATTTAGTCATTGAGTGGTTTGCCTTTACGCTGCTACGCTGCAGGTGGCAAGGTCATCCATGTACTATGAATATTATACAAAACAGTAACTAAAAAGCTCAAATTGTCTGCAATTATAAAAAATACTCGAAGCCTACGAAAGAAGAAACTCGTTCCTAGTGTGAATAAATGACCTATGTATCTATCAGCGCTATATAAAAGCTCATTCCCAATTTCCCATTGACTTCCCTTCAAATGTCTCTCTCCGCCTTTGGTATCTACCATGGTCAAAATTTTTAGGGCGAGTTAATTTAGTAACCTTTTTTGTGTAGGATACCAAGGCAACAAACTATTCAATGAATTTTACGATAGTTTAAGGGTTTGATAACTCTGACAAAACAACATAAAAATATTTCAGAAGCACATCTACATAAGCATTCATTTTATCTGCTGTTGTTATTAGTGTGCAATAATGTCTACTCATCATTGAACCGACAAATGCATCATCAGCATTAAAATACACCTTGCATCATGTTGTAACATTACAAAATCAAGTTCATACAACTAATGTCTAGTGTGAATGACCTCTTGACACTTTATGATGGATGAGTCTAAGTTTTGTCTACTCCGGTCATTACACGGTCCCTTTATTTTATTTTAGCCGCCATCTTTAAAAACGTTTTATTTACTTTTGTCGGCCTTCTGACTGTGAACTTGGCCACTTTTAAGTACGGTCAAATGTTGTTATGTCATGGATGATATTCATCAACTTTTACGTTTAAGTTGTGTGATGTAATAGTTTCTTGGCTTTTGAGAAATTAGACCTTCCCACGATAGGTCGTTAGTTCTGTTCAGTTGAAATTAGTTTGAATATAATAGGCAAATGTAGGTGACGCTTGGAGTAATAAAATTGCTTCGGTTTGATATTATCATACCTAATAATAAGTGATGTATAGCTTACTACAATATTATAATATCTAATACTGTGGAAAAAAGTAAAATTATTACTATCAAATCGTCGTCAAAGTAAACTTTGGTCATAACTTTTAGTTTTATTTTCATAGTGGAGTGCCGTTTCGTCACACTTTTCACACTTCATTATTATTTATTTCATAACGTCTTTTTCTCTTCGCTTTACAATGTTATGACTAAGGCATCCCATATTTCATCACAGTGTTGAAAAATGGCTACTTTCCCCAATCGGTGCAGGCCCAATGGCAGTCACTTTCGTACGTTATGTAATATTACACAAAATCCCACGGCTCCTTATTTGGGAGGATAATAATATTATATCTGAAATCTCAACGATATGTTTATGTAAAAATAAATATTTTGAGTGAATTAATAATGAGGCACGTACTTCCTATTCCTAGTAACAACGTAACGATTTAAGTAGGTACTTAGATTATAAATTATCCCATAAGTTTTATATTACGAACCATAAAGATGGTAGTGAAATAGGTGTATCAGGATCATAGCAAGTGGAAGGATGTAGTCTCTGCCTACCCCTTTTGGGAAAGAGGCGTGATTATATATGTATGTACGTAGAGGTATAAATAAGAATTGGTTCTTGATTATAAGTCTAGGTCAGAGATTATAGAAATAGAAAACGCCTATTCACTATCACTTAAAACTTAATATGAACCAGTTCTTACTTCCTCTAAAAGCAATCACAAAATTATAGATAAACTCGGTAAAAGCTACAGGTATTTTGTGTAATGAATCGATTCGGAAGCGATCGCGAGAAAGCTTTCGAATCTCGAGCAATGAGCTAAATAGCGATATCAAATTGAAGAAAGAGTAAAATTACATTGACTTCTGTTTATGCTTTTTAAAATAATTATAACCCCATGTTATAAATATAATGGCACATATTTTTTTATATTTTCCTTTAACTATCGCCTATACTTAAACCTCTTCTTCTTAAGGCTATGCCCGGAAACGGGACGCATTCTGTCATCTTCACACACAGCAGGGAAGACCATTCCAATGAACAAATTTAAATTTCGTCGCCCTATAAAGTGACATCCTATGAAAGCGACAGGAATTGACCATAACAGATGGTATGGCCTTCGGAAGGCATTTACTACAACCGGTTTTACCTCCACCAGTCACAACAAAAACCTGTCTGTGAACAACGAAGTAGGTGACCAGGTGTCTTGGTAGAGTGGTCAAGCGAGGTGGGTATTAGAGACACACAGACATACATATTTAGATAAACATTAGCGACCACTTTCCTCCCGGTAAAAGCGCTTTCGTTGAATCTATTTCTTCTTTGGTCTGCTTTATATCTAGATTGCTATGATTAGAATCGGTGGGTGGAACCATTAAACTTCGGATTGCTTTGAATATTGGCAAATCTTTAGTAATCTTATAATTATAAATAACTAGCGCAGATAAATAATTTATCCCGAAACGGCAAAATTATTCTTTGCCTCTCTATCATATTAGGTAAATGACATTGTGTGTATCTATCTAGCGGGGTCCCCTGAGGTATAACGATGAAATATATGAAAATGAATAGGCTTTTCAATGTACTTCACGACTTTGATAATGAAATCCAATGTACCTCATTCATTTTTGGAAAAAAGCCAAAAAACTACGTGATCTGGCTAGCGGGCTACTTTTTCATTTCAAAACAAAAATAAATTATAATTATACAGTTCGATTCGCCTTCCAATGTACTCACCAAAACAGGTATTAAATCTTTAAAAAGTTTGTTAACAAAAGATTTCTCTATCCAGCGGGCTACTTTTTATATTTACCACGTACAGACTTAAGAAATATACCATTTGGTTGCATTTTCAATGTACCCCTCAGTTTTGCTAAGTTTTATTTATAAAAGCATTGAATAATTGTAAAATATCTAAAAACAGATCTGTAAGATCAGCAAAAAAACATTCAATGTTTATTTATTCATTTATTATTTTTAATATCGACTTTTACCCATCTTGGGTAATTCTGCCAGTGTCAGTAATACAACGTATTACAGAACAACCAATGAATGTCATGTAGGTACGTATACGCAGCGGGATCCTAAGCCAGAATGGAATGAAACTTATGTGGTCTTGTAGGTATTAATTTGTGCCTACAGAAATGTGAAATAATAAAATTTGTACCTCTGTAAAAAAAAGTTATGGACCAATTTGCAAAACGTCAACCCAGCGGGACCCCACTTAAAATGACAGTTTAGACTCAAAGTAAGCATATATTCGGAAAGCCCTGAATTTGTACCTTCCAAATATTATTCTATCATTCTCCTGAAGCGAATAGTCTAGGAGCTATAACCGATTAAAGTCAGCGTCAAGCCAGCGGGACCCCATGTCAAAGTACAATCCACACTTTAAAAAAACATATTTTTGGAGAGCCCTGAATTTGTACCTTCCGAAAATACCTTTATACAGCTTGTAACATTAATGTTTCACGAGATATTAACGATTGAAATTTAAAAGTCTAAGAGTCAGCGTCCAAGAAATATTTGGTGATTTAAAGTTACCATCTTAAGTTCCCCTACAAACAGAGTACCAAGCTAGTATCCTAAGAAGGAATACTGACATTTTACCGTGACAATCGATTTTAGTTATATATGGATGGATGGATATAGTAGGTTTTTTGTGTCCCTCAAGCTGTAATCTTCACTTTTGAAAACTTAACGAAAAGTAATTTTTGTTCGGCCAAAAAACAGTGCTGAAATAGTGATAATTAGTGACCCATGCGAAATAATTAGTGACTTTATGGTTCCGGAGATATAGCTTTAGTTTGGTGAGGATTACAGATCGAGGCTCATGCTGTAATCCTCACCTCTCGTGTGAGCTAACGGTAGGGTATTTTCACTTGGTTTATATTCCAAAAAATAGTGACTAATTAGTGACTATTACGTACAAAAGGTGAGAGATATTCGCTTTGTAGTTCCGAAGTTATGAGTGCATCTTGGTGAGGATTATACCTAAAGCAAATTTGCTATAATCCTCACCTCATTTTCTGCTGAACGCTTTGGTCTTTAAATTCAAATGTAGTATCAAAAAATAGTGTTGAAATAGTGTTCTTAAAATGCATTGTTATTTATTTAATTTTATAAGCAAAAGCCATTTAAAATCCCGTAATAACTTCTTCATACAAAATGTTCAGGTACAGTCGCGAACACTACTGAATATAATGGAAGTAATTTTTGTATGTAATCAAATAAAACACACCTATTATTTCCTTTCAGCTGTTTTTTTTGTGTCTTTTAGTACATAAATAGAGTGTGCCGTGTGGTGCCGGCAGAGTAGAATAGCACCACCCCCTTTCTTCCCGTGGGGGTCGTAAGAGGCGACCGAGGGATAAGCCCGACCCAAACAGCCAGGGCCAACCGTATGGTGGCGGTTAATCCACCACAAAACCATTCCCAAGGAGGGTTGACGTCTGGTAGGAGGCCGGTCGTAAAATTCAGCCAAATCCTTTTGCAACACGTTTTTGTGTTCAACGAAACGTGTTGCGCCGACCTTAAGTAATTGGGATAAGGGCAAGAAGATGATGATGATGATGACTTATGTTTGAGCACTTACGTAAGTATTGTAGACAACAATAGTTACTCAATGTCCACTCTAGGTTCATTTAAAGTCCATTAAAAGAGGGAAATTTACAATAAATAAGATAGTCAAGAAAATAATAAATATACCAAGAATAGTTTTTTAGAATGTCACAATTTGGATTATTTAGATCACTATAAAAAAAGCCATAAGTATTTTTTTAAATCTTGTTTGTATTTATTAAAGACCTTGGTCAAGTTCATAAACAACCAAATTTTAGAATTTATGGAAGCCTATTTTATTTTAATTTAATTATTCGCCAATAATTTGTGGCCTTAGAAGAAAATCAAACACCACAAAAAAAATCACTGCCAGGTAAAATTTAAATAAAACCTCAAAACTCATTAAAAAGTCGCCGCTTTCTAGTCAAGATGGATGTTACCACATGTTACCTCAAATTAGTCCCCAAAGTAGTCTATTTACTATCCATTTTCAGTTTTTTTAAGACCCAGAATGGTATCAATTTGTCGCCGCGTTAAATACAAGCCTTATTTTAAATTAATTTACTACGCCCAAATGAAATCTACTTGAAAGCAAACAATATTATAAACACACACACCCAAAAGGCAGATATCACTTTTGTTTGCGACTGTACCTGACTTTACAAATGTATGGGATTTTTTATATGGACTTTTTGACTAATTTGGGAATGCAAATGAATCAATTGCTGTGTAGTTTAGAAACACTATTTCAACACTATTTTCTGATACTACATTTGAATTAAAAGACCAAAGCGTTCAGCAGAAAATGAGGTGAGGATTATAGCAAATTTGCTTTAGGTATAATCCTCACCAAGATGCACTCATAACTTCGGAACTACAAAGCGAATATCTCTCACCTTTTGTACGTAATAGTCACTAATTAGTCACTATTCTTTGGAATATAAACCAAGTGAAAATACCCTACCGTTAGCTCACACGAGAGGTGAGGATTACAGCATGAGCCTCGATCTGTAATCCTCACCAAACTAAAGCTATATCTCCGGAACCATAAAGTCACTAATTATTTCGCATGGGTCACTAATTATCACTATTTCAGCACTATTTTTTGGCCGAACAAAAATTACTTTTCGTTAAGTTTTCAAAAGTGAGGATTACAGCTTGAGGGACACGGTTTTTTAATATACGTATACGTTTTCTTTCTTCCATCCATCTAAATGACGGCTGCGAAACTCAAACCTCGTCTATCTCGGGAACTATGTTTGTTCCGCCGCGCCGACTTCGACGACTCGCCGACATAACTGCGAATAGGGTCTCGTAAGAGGCGACTAGAGGGTTTCATGACTATTGCAATTTTAGGCTAAACTCTTCAACAAAAAAAATATGAACACGGTGGGATAAACCCGAGATTTCAAAGCCTTCAGCTTAGTGTTATTATTTATTCTTATGCTTTAGCCTTCTTTCTTCTATGTAGGGTTGCTTCCTTACATATTCCTACTTCTGTGGCCGTACCGTACATTGCATGTCATGATGAACCTGCCTCGTTATACCTGGGATCAAACTACACTGATTACTCTTAGTAACACTGTATGAAAAACCAGAAGCAGTTTATCCTTTACATCGATTGTCAATTCAGGGCTTTCAGAATATATGCTTACTTTGAGTCTAAACTGTCATTTTAAGTGGGGTCCCGCTGGATTGACGTTTTGCAAATTGGTCCATAACTTTTTTTTACAGAGGTACAAATTTTTTTATTTCACATTTCTGTAGGTACAAATTAATACGTACAAGACCACATAAGTTTAATTCCATTCTGGCTTAGGGTCCCGCTGCGTATACGTACATATGAATGTCTCATACAAATTGAGATAATTTTGTATGGGAGGTAATTATTTTTTTCATATTTCGACCCATATTCCATGGGGAAAGTTGTTCAGTTTTTTGACCTACTTTAAGCATTATTGGTTGTTTTGTAACACGCAGTATAAGATTCCAGCGCTGCTGCGCCGGATGAGTGATGGCTCCAGCAGGGAGATAATACTGTCTTCTGCAGGTGCTAGGAACATCCTCTTGATCTATCCCGAAATGTCTTGTTAACTCTTCAATTGAAATTCTTAATTCAATGTTTACACTTACAGTCCAGAAAAAAAGAGTAGAAATTACATAAAATGGAACTACAAAATTTTCATTCTAAATTGATGCCATTCATAGCCAATGTTGCCATTCTATTTTTAAATTTCATTCATAGTGGCGCCCTCATTTTTTGTGGTAGGTACTCTTTTTTGCTGCACTGTAGGGTACTTCACTGCTTATAATACAATTTAAGTTAATCATTGAATATCCGAGTAAAAATAAAATAAATAATTTGATTTGAAAATACATCTGCCATTGACGGATAAATAGTTATTTGTTCAACAAGAAAGCAAAGTTGATTTTTGCTGCGAGTGCTAATTTTGAAACCCGAGGTAGCGAAGGATACTAAAATTGAATCACAAGCGTAGCGAGTGATTCAAAAGAAGTATCCTGAGCTCAATGAGGGATTCAAAAGCACGAGTTGTAAATGTGTTTGCTTTCGTGTGGTACACACAACTTTTCACCTCTACCAGTAAGAAAATTATGTTTTTTAAGGTTTTGTTCTTTATGGCTAGGCGAAGGGTGTGACTATACCGCCTAGAATTTAATCTATAAATATTCCCGCCAAACAATTTTTCAAAGATGCGTTCAGAAATTTTACAAAATGTCAATATTTAGAAGTTTTCGTTCTGAAATCGCCGCCTTTATTACGACTAGTTTTTCAAAACTTTAGTGTTAAATTAGATGTTTGAAATTCAAATTACTTTTCTCCACTACTTTTCTCAACAAGTTGAGAAATGTGATTTGAATTTCGAACGATAAAGACGACCTTTGCCGACTAAATTTACGCAGTAAAATAGTCTTTTTCAAGCTGGTGAGGTGAAAACAAAATGTTTATGAGAAGTAAAAGAAAAATACCAGTGCAATGGTTAGAGTTGCCACTTTTTTTTTCATGGTGGTCCATTCAGGACAGGCAAAGATGAAAGACTATACTGCCTAGCTTTACAAAAACTTTTGTTGACCATAAAACGGAAGAAATTATAAAAAACTGTAAAAGATGAAGGAAGTCTAGATCAAAGCGCAGAGATTAGACTTAGAAATCTGAAACTGAGCATCGACATAGATGTTAGCATCAGAAAATAGTTAAGTGTTATAAAAATACTAGCTTTTTACCCATGGCTTCACCCGCGTGCTCGTATAATTAAGATTCCAGCGTTGCTGCGCCGGACGGTAAGTGGCTCCAGCAAGGAGAACATAATGTTTTCTACACAGGCGCCAGAAACATCCTCTTGAACCATCCGGAAATGTCTTGTAATCTCTTCAATTAAAATTCTCCATTCAATGTCTACAGTTTTAGGGTACTTCACTGCTTATAATACTATCGAAATAATCATTCGGCCCGGGACCGTATGATACACCACACACCGCGCTACGCGCGTGATTACGTGCACGCGTACTCAGGCTGTGTGCGGCCCCTCCTACAATCCCATATCTACATTCCAACCGGTACGCGCGTGATCACGCGCACGCATACATCCTGCACACTGAGGCAGTGTGTGGCGAGTTTGAAGGGCAGAACACACCACCTCCGTATGCAGAACGAACAAATGCGTGCTGCGTACCGATTTAAATGTACGCAATTGCATGAGAGGCGGCACATTGACTGACGGCGTCATCACATGTCGCCGTCAGTTGATCACGTGCCGTGTCTCGTACGATCCCATGCATTACAACATCATAGTTACGCGCGTGATGACGTGCACGTCACGACCGACCTAATTTTATTGTCGTTTGAACCCTTTTTATAAGCTTGTAACCTCTAACTGGACATTGGCAAAATTGACCATTCTTGACAGAGGCCACTTTTAACAACAACACTGCAACATTTTTGCAAACCATACCTACATGCCTCAGAGTTTTTTACTACAGGGGGTTACACCTACAAGCATGATAAAAAATATTGTAAAGGATCTTGATTTTTTGCCATACAAACCAGTATCATGTTTAACGCATCCAAACGTGAGCGTACCATGAAGACACAATACTTTAACAATAACTTAACTAATTATCTAACTGCACAGCTAAAAATAAAAGATCTAGGCTGAAGGAGATCTTGGATAATTTAGTTTAAAAGTTATGATAAAAGTACAGAAATAAGTTTTGTATGTCAAAGATGGCGGAATAATTTTAGTTACGTGAAGAACCCATAGATGGCGCTACGCGAAGAAAAAGGTACTCTAATCTAGTCTCTATTTCATCTGATATTTTACTATCTAAACCATAAGATGGCGCTTTCTGTTTTTCTTTACTTTGAAACTTCTTAAAAAAACCTTGTTGACCTACTTATCGGGTACTTTGTCGACTCGCACATTGGTAATAAAAATAAAACATGTTTTTTCTAGTTTTTTAATTATAATAATAACAAGCAAGTATATACAAATACAATAAGGATTGTTGTAATGTAACACATTTAGATGTTATATTCGTCCTTACAAATTAATTTCATATATTTTTTCGAGGATAAACATATACCGCATCATTTAGTATCTGTTTCTCTGCTACGGTCTTGCTGCAGTGCCCTTCTTTGCACCTCCCTGCTGGCCAGCAACCAACCAAACCAGCTCACTCGCTCCAATCAGGATACCTTAAAAGACAAGCAATAATTAATTAATTGAAAGGGGAGAAGTCCGTGTGGAAGCGTCTAATAATACTGCCACCCCTAGTCCACCTCAGGTGATTCGTAAAACGCAACGCAGAGTTATGGACCTCGATTGAATGTCTATCGACTATGGTCAACCCTTGGTCAACCGCATGGCCGCGATGATACCACCTACAGTAGTATTCCCAAAGAGGGTTGACGTCAGACAGGCGGCCGGGCATAAAACATAGCCAAATCCTTTTGATATAGGTATGAATTTGTTTTTACAAGCAGATTTAGTTCAGTATACTCCAGCTTGGAAATCCTATCTTCTTCTTCTTTTCGAGTGGGACACCGAGTCGACGAAGGACCCAATTAACCCTGGTGTCAGAGTTTTTAAGCCGCCTACTACCTACTGCTAGCAGGCCTCAGAATTACATCAAAAGTGCACTTACAGTTAGTCCGTTCCAAAGACTTTTAACCATGTTGGGCAGGAGAAATTATGATGGATCTGGTCGATCAATTGCGCCAACCAACTAATATTACTCGTATCTTCAAATATACAGACAGTTTACTTACTATTGTATTTTTCTGAAAAATAATTTGGCTTTAGATTGTCAATATAAAAATCACATGTCAGTCACGAACTGACGTGACATCTTTCTATTTCATACCAGCTTCAGAAAAGATTATTTTGAAGAGTCCCTAATATTATGACATTTAAAATCTTATTCATAAATTCTTCTCGCGAGAAAAATGGTAATGATTTGACATCAGACCTCCATATGATAGATGACGTTACTCAGACTTTGACTGAGAAAGAAGTTGGAAAGAAGTCAAATCGAGCGGATGTTTTTATGACACGGGAAATGAAGAAGATCTTGGGAGAATAATATTACTTTTATTTTCTACTAATTTCTCCCTCAGGATAGCCCGTTGTTGTTGAGAGCAAAGGACCGCACAAATCATATTAACTTTTCATAAAATGCGAATTTGTGGTACGGTGCGTATTTCAAGATTTTAAAGTAAGGGTTCCTAAATGACTGAAATGGGGGCGGCGGGGGTAGTGGGCCTAATCCACGGCATGATCCTTTGGTAGTAAATCAGTTAGGTGATCACTGATATGGTAAATTCGTGTGAACGTCAACTATGTTCCTTACTTTCATTTCTAATTCCTTGCTAAAAATGGTTGACATTTGAACACACACATAACCATAATGGAGTTTTACGTTTGTACAGCATCCTGTATATAGTCATTATCGTTTTTTCAAAATATTTTTGCATCAGGATATTATCTCACATCAAACTTAGCAAAACTGAGGGTACATTGAAAATGCAACCAAATGGTATATTTCTCAAGTCTGTACGTGGTAAATATAAAAGTAGTAGCGCTGGATAGAGAAATCTTTTGTTGTGGTATTTCGCGTAAAATAACAAACTTTTTAAAGATTTAATACCTGTTTTGGTGAGTACATTGGAAGGCGAATCGAACTGTATAATTATAATTTATTTTTGTTTTGAAATGAAAAAGTAGCCCGCTAGCCAGATCACGTAGTTTTTTGGCTTTTTTCCAAAAATGAATGAGGTACATTGGATTTCATTATCAAAGTCGTGAAGTACATTGAAAAGCGCATTCATTTTCATATATTTCATCGTTATACCTCAGGGGACCCCGCTAGATAGATACACACAATGACATTTGATGTCAACAATACTATTGCTAATTCGGGATATGTTCTTTATCTGCGTCAGATATACTTGTTTCGGTTTACGATTTTATATTTTCTCTATTACCTACTTACCCTTTTTTTTAATTTTATTAGATCATACCTACTGTTATACATAAGTTATGATTATGATGTAACTTATGTACAACTTATCTTAGGTAACGTAATCTCACATGTATATATCAATGCACACACACCAATTTTATACAGTACTAGCGGCCCGCCCAGCGGTTTCACCTGCTGCTACTTTCCTGTTTTCCTGTAGAAATTGGATCTTTGCCCGTAATAATAAGTCCATTACTCCGTTCCAGCAAAAGTGACTCATTATGACCATGTGCCAGCAGTAGCGGCCTATCATACTGAATAACTTTTACTTTGAAGCCATACCGTATCTCTAATACTTTAGATGGGATGCTGGTGGTCTACATCCTGGATGACCATGTGCCCGCAGAAGCGGCCCAACATGCTGAGAAACTTCTACTTTGAAGCCATTGCCGTATCTCGTATAGTTTAGATGGGATGCTGGTGGTCTACATCAGGTACTCCAGATCCTCGATGAACATGTGCCATCAGATGCGGCCCGTCATAATGAACAACTTTTTCTATGAAGCCATGACCGTATCTCTTATAGTTTTGATGGGATGCTGGTGGTCTTCATCAGGTTCGCCAGATCCTCGAGGGCTGTCAAAAAGTGGTCCATGTCCGTTTTTAATATGCTAGTAATATCAGTGCCAAAATTCGCGAATATCGGTAAAGCGGTTTGGCTAATTTGGGTAATGTCCGCTATATTTCCCGCTTTTCCTGCTTTTAACCGTTTTCCCGTGGGAATGGGCAACTTTCTCGTAGTAAAAAGTAGCCTATGTTACTCAGGAATGTTGTAGCTTTCTAATGGTTAAAGAATTTTGGAAATCGGTCCAGTAGTTTCGGAGTTTATCGATTACATACAAACAAACAAAAAAACAAACAAAGGTTTCCACTTTATTATATTAGTGTAGATGTAGAAGTGTAGATTAGTGTAGACAATCTGGTTCTCGCCAGACCAGTCACTTTTCCTGTCATTTCCTTTCCACCATATATGTATGTATGTAGGTTGTATCACATGACTATACTTAACTACTGGTCTTTATATGTTGTTTGATAAAAGCATTTCTTATTTCTTGCTTCCTGATCACAGCTTTATGGAACGTTATAATTATAATGTAGTTGATTCATGTTAAGAGTGTTAGTGTTCAGAATTAGTAAAATTTCTTATCATGCTGTTTAGATTCTCAATCACTTTCACCTAACAAAAATTTACGTAAATTTCGTTACCTACGTTTGTAACTTCGGGTTCATCGGGTCGTTGGACGACTCGGTTTACTTATCCCACGAAGAGAAAGAGTTCGTAACTTAGACTTTTTAATTCGAAAATATAAATGTTCCAAAGTTATTTCTACAGTATACTACTAAGAGACCAACCTTTAAGATAAAAATCATAAAGAAGTGACACACTTTTATGACTTTTCTTACGACCAGGAAAAAATAAAACATTTCTTTCCACATTTCAGAATAACTAAAGACCCTAACGCAACACTCTACACCCATAAACGACTGTTTTAAAATCTGGTGCAGCGATTACGGCGTCGGCTTAATAAGGAAAGCGTTATATCGGGCTAATTTCTTCCGTGTAAAGTGTCGTTTTATATCTACCGTGGGTCTTATCTTAAAGGCTTACAACAGGTACACAGAAGTAGAGTAAGAAATAGCAAAAATTTTATAATATACTTTCTAAATATCTATATTAATAAAACTTTTTATCAGAAACCCACTATTTACTTACAGTATGCGCGCTAGTTCATTACCATCCTGAAGTATGCGCATCCTTATCGCACTTTGCAGTATCTCGGCGTGTGCAGCAAAGAGGCGAATACTTCAGGATGGCATTGAAATCGCGCGCGTACTGTATTGATACACGTGATGTAAGCTGGTTCTGCAAAAATCAACCTTGCATTATGACAACTTTTATAATATTTTTTCCAATAAAAGTTTCATTTGGTTATAAGTATGACCAAATAGAACGAAAAGCTATTAAATTTGTTTTAAATTTTATTTTTTCTTACTTTGACAAAACTTTCGTTTCGCATAAAGCTCGCGTTATAGGTATTTTACTAGCGAAAGGCTAATTATTATAAAGCTGTGCTTCTTAATCAGACTTTGGTTTCAATAATTGATAATGATAAATCTTTATAGCCGTGAAATCGATAATTTAATTTCAATAATTAAATACAAATATTTTTAAATATCATTCCTAAAAAGGAGGTATTTTATTTTGTTTGAAGAGGAAGTAAAATTCTGAAAGCTATTTATTACCTACTGTAATATGCTATCGATCATTAAATTTTATTTACTTTAGTATCTAAGTACTTAAAAATACTGACAGTCTGTACTAAATTATTTAATTCCCATATTGTATTTCTATCTTAAATTTTCGACACAAATTTTCCAAAACATCTGTTGATGCCGCATTACTTCCTGTTCCAGCTGCAATCAGAAAATTTTCTTTTCAACTTGCGGAAATCACACTTTGTACGATCCTCCGCACACCATTTCCAACATTCTGCTCGAAAATTAAACCTTATCTCAAGTCTTGACAGTTTTTGTTGGTACAGCTTGATGCGTGCTAGTCGTATGACGCTACGAACGAATATAGTCTTTATTCCTAGTTCAATATAGTACAGATTGTAGTGCGTTGGTGGTGTGAAAGACGGTTACAACGCTCTACTTGTGTCGAAGAATCAGCACGCTCGGCTAGCTTCACGGGATGCGTCTGCGCAAACTCGCCTTGGCTATTGATGGATTTACTGGAAAACAAATTGGCCGTGTGATGCCGGTTTAGAATAGCACTACCCTATTTTCAACCGTGTGTGTCGTAAAAGACAAATTCAGGGAACAAGCAGCAGCGTTCTTGTAAAAGACATTGCTATACGCTTCCCAGCGTGCTTGCATGCCCAACGTGCTGGGTATGGTAGACACACCTAGTACAGGCAAGCCCATGTCCAGCAGTGGAATGTTTGTAATGATTATGAAGCTTGGTTTTTATAGAAATTATAATGATGATTATTTTTTGTAATAAGTACCTATTAAATTGTAACAAAATTTTACATTAGACTCTGTATTGTATTAAACTACCACAAACTCAAACCAGTGCACCTTAACAACATTGTAAACTTCAATCTAACCTAGAAATTGTTCGCTCGGTCTATAAACTCTCAGGCTTCACATTCCATAGTCATTATAGAATCCACATACCCACGAAGGCGTGCCAAATTACCAACTACACACCACGGTTCACCGGTTAGTGCAGGTTCGATTCTCGGTCAGTGCATCGCTAATCACTGTGAAATGAGACTAATGAATGTGTGTTTATTTGCAGGTAAACATCGTGGTTACATAAGTGGATGTACGAGTAAAAAGGTGTAAATTGTAAGTTACTTGACTTGTATCGAGATCTGTTTACCTACTTAGTTATTATTATTATTATTATTCTTAGCCTATAATGTCCCACTGCAGGGCAAAGGCATCTCCCTACTTCTTCCACATACCCACTAAGTTATATGAATAATAAATGAAAATAAGAGATTGAAAACAAAAACACTTTACTTCGACGACATCGTTGACGCTTAACATTTTTTCAATTTCTTTATTTTCATCTTTAAAAGATTAGGGAGGCAAGGATGGAGATAGGTGGAAAAAGGAAGGGGCGTCCCCTTCCTTTGCCCAGCAGTGGTACACCATAGGCTGATAATAAAAGGTGTCAAAAAATTTAAATGGTGTCACAACACCCAATTGAATAGTTTCTGCCTTTCATCCGAAGTTATAACTCTCACATTGTTACACTTAAAGACAAATCCAAATGTGGTATAGGTTGACACAACAAATTGCCACTAATAAACTATAAATGCTCAAAATAATAGTCGTTGTAGACCACAAATCGTTTGTGATAAAGACTGTTTGGCAAAGCAAATAACTTAGTGCAGCCTTCAAATAAACTGTAGGCGCCGGAATAATTATTATGGTGCCATGGCCCTACGGTGCATTGTCTGAACCTACCTACTCCTAATTTGGCAGGCTTACTTGCAAAATTACATTGGCCATAGTTACAGTATTTAGAAGCTTGCATCTTTGATGGCAAAGTACAAATAAAGTTATGATCATAAATGAAAATAAGAAATTGAAAAAATGACATGCATCGACCGGGGCTCAAACCCGGGCGGCGTGAAGACGAGCATCAAGAGATTTGAAATTTGGCAAGCATCGAACCATCGAACGATGCATCCATAGCTCAATGGCAGAGCAGTAACCTGTAACCTGTAATGTTATTTTAGCTGAAAGACATGAATCTCGAGAAAAAGTGCTGCGCCAATCGACTTCAGTCATGGTGTAAATAAATGGGCGTATTCTACAGCTGTTTACGTTTTGCGTGATGTATGTATGTACTTTATATCTTACTCCACCTCATTACATTTAAAGCGTAGGCCTACAAGCCGAGTGATCCCACATGGAGTTGCGTTTGCGCAACTTTTTCGCAGTAGTTGTTCACTAATGACGACAGCCACAATGCTATCTGAGAATATCTAAGAAGTATATCTGGTTTTGTTTGGATGATGGATGTGAAGCAAATGTCAGTGGGACTGAAGGACCAAATAGCACCAGGTGACATTTCGACACGTGTAAGTCGATTCAAGTGCTACTAGTTTTGTGACAGCTCTATTTGCCCTACTTTGGGAAAAGTTGTTTAGTTTCATGGAAATCCTCACTTTTTCTTACTATTTGTAACATCCTGTAAAATAGAAACTGCGTTTTTCAACACCCTTGTGCATTTCTTTTGAAAATTATAGTAGTTTTTTAATTTTAAGACTTTGGAACAATGTCAACGTTATTATTCTAATTTTCAGTTATTAATTTATGACCAAATGAAACTATGACCAAAGTACACCAAATGTGTAGTAACAAAATTCATTGGTTGCGTTGATTATCGGGCAGGTGCCATAACTAGGATAGGAAAACCCAATGTAGCCAGTCTTACTGACTACTATACTTAAACAAAAGTTGTTCAGTAATTAATTATGAAACCTTTCACTCGATAAATCTAAACTAGGTAAGTCATAGATTATACTAGATTTTCATCTCTAAGAAAATAAGTAGGTACTAACATTTACGACTATTTTACTATCACATAAAATTTAAATTATAAACACTTTTAGCTTTCCATTTCTAACACCTTATGGAAAATATTTTCTTCGCCATTAGGTCAGTAAAATAGAAATACTACCTACAAATAAATTGAGCAGGTTTTTTTTGTTAGTACTCACTTATTTCATTTAAAGCCTTATTTTAAAAAAGAATTATTGGTTTTTATAAGTTCCGATACATTGAATTGTTGTTTTCAATCAGTAAATTGTTACTTTAGAAGATAAATCTGTTAATACTGTCAAAAACAAGCGGAAGAATGATTATACTTATTATTATTAGTATTAGCTACTTATTACGTCTGCCGTGTCAAAACAACATACTGTAAAGTCCAATACAGTGTTTTGTTTCTATAAAACCAATTCGCTATCTCTTCCCTTCCTACATGTTCCCCTAGAACATTGTTTTATGTTAAATACTATAGTTATAAAGATATTGGTATGGAAAAAACACTGTATGTCTAAAAACTTAAAGTTTATAATTGCGTAACACTGTACTCGCCGTTGCAGTGTTTTGATTTGACAAAGCCACGCGCTAGCCGCAAAACTAATTTCACACTCTATGTCTATAAAGTCAAGGTCTATAATTGCGACTATACTCGCCGTTACAGTGTTTTGATTTGATTAACTCGCGCACGCGCCGCGGAGGATATCACGCTCTCTCAAGTGTTTAGTTATATCAGGTGTAAAAAAATGAACTGCGAATATTTTAGGGGTGAATCAGCCCATGAAACTGAACAACTTTCCCCAAGGAACATAGGTCGAAATATGAAAAAAATGGGCCTCCCATACAAAATGTACCAGCCGGCCGATTTTATTTGTATGGGAGGCTCAATTCATTTTCATATTTCGACCTATGTTCCTTGGGGAAAGTTGTTCAGTTTCATGGGCTGATTCACCCCATAAAATATTGTTTTTTTACATGCTGTATAGCTAGACCGTTGAGATAGACAATCAGTTTGTTTGGGAAAGTTGTAGGCCTTGATGAACTTTTATTTTATGTGACAGCTGTCAAACTAAAAACTCGTTTATCTCGGCATATATTCATGCTATGCTAAACAATCAGTTTGTTTCGGAAAGTTGTAGTTGTAGGCCTTGATGAGACCTTTATTTTATGTGACAGCTGTCAAACTAAAAACTAGTTTATCTCGGCAATCATTCATGCTAGAAAATCAGTTTCTTTGGGAAAGTTGTAGGTCTTGATGAGACCTTTACTTTATGTGACAGCTGTCAAACTCGTTTATCTCTGCAATCATTCATGCTAGACTATCAGTTTGTTCTAGAAAATTGTAGGTCTTGATGAGACCTTTACTTTATGTGACAGCTGTCAAACCCGTTTATCTCGGCAATCATTCATGCTAGACTATCAGTTTGTTTGGGAAAGTTGCCTCGATGAGACCATTACTTTATGTGACACCTGTCAAACTCGTTTAACTCGGCAATCATTCAAGCTAGACTATCAGTTTGTTCGGGAAATTTGTAGACCTTGATAAGACCTTTATTTTATGTGACAGCTGTCAAATTAAAATTCTTTTGTCTCGGTAATCATTCAAGCTAGACTATCAGATTGTGTGGGGAAGTTGTAAGCCTTGTTGAGACCTTCATTTTATGTGACAGCTGTCAAACTAAAAACTCGTTTATCTCGGTAATTATTTATGCTAGAATCATTTTGTTTGGGAAAGTTGTAGGTTTTCATGAGACCTTTATTTTATTAGTTCAGTAGCGGAAAGTAATTGTGTTATAATATTATTAAAGTTCGCAATTTTTTTAAACCCTATAACTAACATGTTTATAAGACTATTCTTTGAAAAATTAGAAATTATACATACTTGCTTTAGGTACTGTTTAGGTATTTACATATTTAGCAAAAATAAACAGTTATTATAAAATTCGAGTGGAAGAAAAAGTTACATCTAGAATGAAATATCGATGTCTTAAAGTTATGAAATTTTTAGAAGTTTAATGTACTTGCTACATACCTAAACGGAAAAATGCTTATAATTTCGCCAATATTAAATTAGAGTTAGTCTCATAATGGTAAAATTTTCTTTTAGCTTTTACTAAATTCGTTCATAAAAGTTTAGAAGTCTAGGATTAAAGCTTTTATAACGTCAAACTTATTTTTTCATATTAGGCTTATATTGAATTCGAGTGTATAAAGTTAATATTACTCTACCAGAATCATGTAATTAACAAACATACAAAATATTAGAAGTTTATCTCCATGGCAACATACGGATTTAACTATATGGCCGACCGAAGCACGGCGCGGCGGAATTTATACCTATTTGTCGCGGACGATCCGTAAGCGCGCCAGCCGCCGGCGCACACTGATCGCGGTCAAACGAAGAAGCATTAAATCGGATCGCGGCGCGGATGTAATACCTATATTATATTGTAACTGTTGAATAACTATTAAAGTTATACCTATTTATTTAACGTTTAACAACACATTCTACGTAGGTATCGCGAACTTTTGTTCAATTATTTTTAGTAGCGCCATTTGATTATATCTATACCTCTAAATCGACATTAATGTAAATAAATAGGAACGTACGCGTACTCCTTCCCATCGTTTCTTTCTTGACTGGCAGATAACAACCGATCAATTCCTCGACTTTTCACAGTTACTATATCACTATTTGGCTTATTCTCCTCGGAACGCGTTCTCCTGACAATTCCGTCATCATTTTTCAAATTGATGTTATTGTTATTTTGAAGACATGGAGTCATTCTTTGTAGGAATGTAAATAAAATTATGTGAGAGGCCCACTTTTCTATCGAGTAAATGCGAAGTTATAACAAGGCTACTATTTGCTGTGACGGAATCTAGAGAACGGAATTGGGTTGTATGATGGATCTAACAAAATGATTCATGTGGCTTTGTTTACAAGTATTGGCAAGATGTTCATAAACATGTGCATACATTATCGTGTTATAAGGAAAATTTACAAATCTGTTTTGAATTTAAATAAGATATTTATAAAGAAAATTGAAGCCCACTATTTTATGTGACGGTCTGATAAAATGTCCACTATTTGGGTTCTATTTCTATTTCAGCCTATTGCAGTCCACTGCTGGACGTAGGCCTCCCAGGAACGCCATAAGGCACGATCTCCCGTTTTGCCATCCAGTCGCTACCAGCCGCCTTTTTCAAGTCATCGGTCCATCTGGCCGGAGGGCGTCCAACGCTACGCTTGCCGAGGCGTGGCCTCCACTCGAGAACCCGCTTACTCCACCGTCCGTCGGTTCTACGACAGATGTGGCCAGCCCACTGCCACTTCAGCTTGCTACACTTCCAGACTATGTCCGTCACTTTGGTCTTTTTTCGGATGGCCTCATTCCGGACTTTATCCATTATAGAGATACCAAGCATAGACCTTTCCATAGCTCTCTGAGTGACATGTAGCCGGTGGGCCAGTTTTACTGTCAAGTTCCACGTCTCGGCTCCGTAGGTCATGACTGGTAGGACGCATTGATCGAACACCTTGGTCTTAAGGCATTGTGGCAAAGATGATTCGAGGATGTGACGCAGCTTTCCAAATGCTACCCAACCAAGCTGCACTCTTCTGGTGATTTTAGCCTCAAAGTTGTCTCTTCCCATCTGCAAAGTTTGCCCAAGGTACACGTATTTCTGGACAACTTTAAGGACTACACCTTCGACGGAGACCGGCTCGGGGATTATGTGTTGATTGAACATGACCTTCGTCTTATCCAAGTTCATCCCAAGTCCAACACGTCTCGAGGCAGAGTTAAGACTAGATAGCATTTTTTGCAGGTCCTGCAGCGATTCGGCCATTATGACTATGTCGTCGGCAAAGCGGAGATGCGTGAGACTTTCGCCGTTGACGTTGATGCCCAGTCCATCCCACTGTAGAGTTTTGAAGACATCCTCCAATGCGTTGGTGAAGAGTTTCGGGATATAACGTCACCCTGTCTTACACCACGGAGCAGTTGGATGGGTCTTGTATTATGGTTTTGTACTTGAACGGACATCGTAGCCATTTGATAAAGGCTTCTCAGCACCTCCACATACCGCCAGTCGACTTGGCACCGCTGCAAGGACTCCAAAACAGCCCAGGTTTCGATAGAGTCGAAGGCTTTTTCGTAGTCCACAAAAGCCATACACAGTGGTTGGTTATACTCTTCTGTCTTCTGTATAACCTGCCTTACAGTATGGATGTGGTCCACGGTACTGAAGCCCTTACGAAACCCGGCCTGTTCCGGTGGCTGAAAGGCGTCAAATCTTGATGCCAGACGATTCGTGACGACTCGAGAACAGCTTATAGACGTGGCTCAGAAGTGTGATCGGCCTATAGGTTTTGAGAAGCGTTTTGTCTCCTTTTTTGAAAAACAATGCCACTACACCTCTGCTCCACGCCTTCGGGGTTGTCCCATTGGCTATTACAGAGTTGAAAAGCCTTTTCAGCTCCTCGAGGACAGGTTTTCCACCGGCCTTAAGTAGCTCAGAGGCCACCCGTCTTCCCGGAGCCTTCCCATTCTTAAGCTGTCTGAGAGCCGCCGCGATTTCGTCTATATCTACGTCCGGGAGATCTTCTGTAAAGTGGCGGGAGAGGGGAGCTCTTGGGTCTGGGGTCGCATCAGGTGGAGGCTTTTTCGCATGTGAGGCATACAAATTTCCATAGAAGTCCTCAATTTCAGCGAGAATCTCTGGAACCGATGTGACAGTTACACCATTCGAGGTAGTTAGCTTTGCCAGATGACTCCTTCCCAGTGTCTTGGTAAAAACTTTCGACCCTCGGTTTTTCTCAATCGCCTCCTTTACGAGTCAAGTGTTATAGCTTCGGAGGTCGCGTCTTACCATACTTCGGATCTTTTTGTTAAGTGACTGGGGATCTGGCAATGCATCCTCTGGTGTTTTCGCCTAATTCGCATCAGTTCCAGGGCCTCGCTTGAAAGTTTGGACTTCTTGTCTGTTCGCCTTTTACGAAAATGCTTCGTCCCCACTTCGCGAATAGCCCCGACTATGCTCTCTAGGTCCTCGTCAACGTTTGCCGGGGTCTCCAGGGCAGCGAATCGATTTTTCAGTTCAAGTTGGAACTCCTCATGTCCGGCTTGGGGCAGATTGGGACGGAGAACTTGCTTCACCATGCGGTTTCTTTCTAGCTTGAAGTTGATATTTAGTTTACTCTTACTAGTCGGTGATCACTTCCGTTGTTGAACCTACTGATCACTGAGACATCCCTAAATATATGCCGTTTATCCGTCATGATGAAGTCGATCTCGTTCTTCGTCCTGCCGTCAGGGCTCTTCCAGGTCCACTTCCGTTGGGGCTTTTTCTGATAAAAGGTGTTCATACAGAACAGCCCCTGCCTGCTAAGAAAGTTGACTAGCATTTGGCCCTCTGGTTTCTGCTCCGTAGCCATGTGGTCCCAAGCTTGATTCGCCGTGCTCCTGTCCCACTTTAGCGTTGAAGTCCCCCATGACAACAGTGAAGTGGGTCTTAGTGGTTTGGTGTATGGCTTTCGACACGTCGTCGTATAGGGCCTCCACCTCTTCATCTGAGCTGCTCGAAGTCGGCGCATATACTTGTACGACCTTAAGAGAGTACCTCTCGGTCAACTTCAGTACGAGGTACGCTACCCTGTTCGAGACGCTGCTGATCTCTCCACGTTGTCACAGAGAGCCTTATTGACAAGGAAGCCTACGCCACCCTGGGATTGTGCGCTCCTTCCTGAAGTAGAATAGGTGACCTGATTCTAGGTTATCGTGTCCTCCCCCTCTCTTCGGATTTCTGACAATCCCAGAACATGCCACCGTATCTTATCTAATTCTACCTCAAGGATTTGGAGACTTTCGTCCAGCCGCAGACTGCGTCCGTTATACGTCGCCAGGGTCAGTCTATGGCAGCCGTAGTCCGTAGCCCGGGGATTCTTCGCACCCCCTGCCCTACCATTACCCGGGCCGCTACCGTAGCCCGGGGTAGTAAGGCGGCCGGGAACTAGGGGCCGGTTTTTTCTCGTCCTGTCCATGGGGGGTTTTGCCCATAGTCACCACGCTGGGCAGGCGGGTTGGTGACCGCAGTTTGCGTTTGTGGACTATGTTGTCAACACGAGGCGCTGCTGCCCACCTCCCGGAAGCCCTCTCTCCTCTACCGCCACTTTACAGAAGGTCTTCCAGACGTAGATAAAGACGAAATCGGGGCGGCTCTCAGACAGATTAAGAATGGGAAGGCTCCCGGGGAAGACGGAATGGCCTCTGAGCTACTTTAGGCCACGTCTACAAATGGGATAGACTGGGCATTAACGTCAACGGCAAAAATCTCATGCATCTCCGCTTTGCCGACGACATAGTCATAATAGCCAAATTTTGGAAATTTTGGACTTGAGATGAACTTAACTTGAATAAGACGAAGGTCATGTTCAATCATAATCACTCATTATCCCCGAGCCGGTCTCCGTCGAAGGTGTAGCCCTTAAAGTTGTTCAGAAATATGTGTACCCTGGGCAAACTTTGCAGATGGGTAGAGACAAGTTTGAAGCTGAAATCACCAGAAGAGTGCAGCTTGGCTGGGTAGCATTAGGGAAGCTGCATCATCTTTGCCATAATGCCTCAAGACCAAGGTGTTTGGTCAATGCGTCCTACCAGTCATGACTTACGGAGCCGAGACGTGGAGCTTGATAGTAAAACTGGCCCACAGGGTACATGTCACTCAAAGAGGTATGGAAAGGCTTATGCTCGGTATCTCCGGATAAAATCCGGAATGAGGCTATCCACAAATGACCAAAGTGACGGACATAAGTGTAGCAAGCTGTAGTGGCAGTGAGCGATGAACGGTAGAGTAAGCGGGTTCTCGGCAAGCGTAGCGTTGCCGCCCTCCGGCCAGATGGACTGAAGACTTAAAAAAGGCGGCTGGTAACGACTGGATAGCAAAACGGGAGATCGTGCTTTATGGCGTTCCCTGTGGGAGACTTACGTCCAGCAGTGGACTACAATAGGCTGATGTAGATTACGATCTTTGATTTGCATGTACCAACCAGCAGCACCAGCCTATCATATAAATTAGCCAAGTTCCTGGTGGTCTACATCACGTACGCTAGACCCTCGATCTCCATGTGCCAGCAAAAGCTACCCACCACGCTGAACAAATTATGTTATGGAACCATTCACGTATCTGTTATAGTCAAGATGGCCTCCTGGTGGTCTATATCAGACACTCTGGATTGGACTCTCCAGTGCTAACATATCAAAATATTTACTTTCACTTTTATGATTTGTATGTATTAGGATAAAAGGCCAACTGTGGACACCAAATTTTGTCCACTTTTATCGATTCTCTTTATTCCGTCGTCACCTTATCAGATCCGTCACCGCAAGGATGACGAAATATGACGGATCTGAGGTGATGGATCTGATGGCCAAGGCATATTTTTTTCAATTTGCAAGAAACTTACTACGCATAAGGCGAATTGCTCCATACGATTAATTTCAGTAAAAAGTGGTACATGACATACCAGTGTTCAAAAAAATTAAATGTGTCACTAACAGGAGAAAATCGCCTTAGTAGGTATGATGAAATCGGAAAAAAAATACGGATCTGAAATGTCTACGCTTATTTAGCCTATTTCTGTAAATAGTACGCAAATCTGACCAATAAATCTTCTTTAATAAGTATGAGGTAACGTCCTGGCAGGATAAAATTATATCTAGGTTTAATAGTTGAATAGAGATATGCTTTTAAAGTGGTGCTTACGGAACTGATATGGACAATGGACACCATTGTTTAAGTTAGCTTGTTTTTTAAACTATGGCTTTCATAAAATATACGATGGCATAATATGATACTTTCGTTCAGTTTTCATCTATACTTATTTATCAAAATGTAAGCCAAATTTACTGTAACAGTAGCAATTTTAAGGCGTTTAACAGCCAAAAGTGGAGTGGACACCGCCTACGGAATTTAGAGAATGAAGGTTTGAAAATATTTTTGAATTATCTATCTACAATATTAATGCTAATTTTGATAACCAATGGTTTATACTACCTAAGAAAAATCGACATATTTTTACCATGATCACATCTGTGTGTTTTCTTGTGCCACTCATCAGATCCATCACCGAGAAGAATAAGCCATTTAAATAAAGTCCACAAATTACACACTGATCACTCATTATGAAGTAATAAGTAGTAAGTAATAATTGCAGCGCAGCACGTAAACAAACAATCAAGTCAAATTTGTTTTGCGGTGGGCGGCGGGGTAGGGTAGTGCGCAGGGGGCGAGGCACGGCTCGCTCGCACGGCGCGCCGCCGGCGTTTTAGCGCGCGAAATATAAAATTACGCGCCTTTTTTAATATTGCTTATTATTTCGTAAAGCTTTTGGCGAAAAATTCTAAAATTTTGTATTATAGTTTTGTTTATTGGTATTATGAAATGGTTACGGACTTACTCACTTAAATTCAATATTAATCTTACTGCGACAAAAAACTTAAATAATTAAGTCAAGCTGAGTTCTCATATTTCTAATCTTTTATTGGTAGCTTTATATAATGCCTAAAAGTTTATTTTATGAATTTTAGAAACTCGAATTCAATATCAATGAAATCAGAAGTAAAGTTTTAATTTCCATATTCGCAAATACCTAAATATTCTAAAATTTATACAAAATAAAATATAAACGTGTGTGTGACAGTTTCAATCAAAAAATGTAACTTAAATATTATATTTAGTTGTATAATTAGAGATATTAAAAATACCTAAATTATACCTAACGCTCGTGCAGAAAAGTTCTAAAAAGTTATAGAAGTGTGTAAAAACCTTGTCCCTAACGAAATATTCTTAAATAATTTAGTCGAATAATATCAAAACTTTTCTAGCTAAAATCAAGTCCCACTATCGGACTATATGTGAACAATCAGAAAAAGATCTTATAATATACAACTTGTGTACAGGTCAGAACACAGTTTGAACCAGTGTTTCATTACCACAAATAAGTCAAGTCAAGTCAATACACTGCAATGTACAGTACAGTGTTTTGTCGTGACAAATCGCAAAGATTTTTCTAGCTGTTGTTAGAACAAAACAGTTTTATTTAAGTATCTCTATATGTCTTATGATTTTAGTATTATTTTTTTAATGGCTATAAAGATCTTGACACGTACAATCTATATAATTTCATTTTATTTCCAATATCTTCGAAAATCATATAGAAATCATACAAAAACCAAAAAAAAATGTTTTTGTGTCCGTTCTCAAAACTTGAAATCTGAAGTTACAGTCTAATGTTTTGACACGGCAGACGTGTTACCCAGTAAAGGGTAAGCCATTTGAATATCATGGGAACGGGCGTAACTGTTACTAATCTAACCTGTTATAATTATTATACAAACCTAGATAGACCCTGTTATTATACAACACTTGATAAACTCATTTCTTAGCGGTCCATAACCACATCCTGTAGGGCTAGCACGTAAGTTAGTTGGAACTAAAACATGACAAGTGGTATAAAATCGAATGAAAATTCATTTCACAACAAAACCCAAAAGAATATAGAAAATAATACCTAGCAGTATCTTCCAGGCAAACTAGTAGTAAAGAGATAGTTCAGATAATAAAAAGGGTTCATAGAGGTTTTACTTTCTGTTTTGTAACTAAAATGTTATTAAAATGTAACGGTTAGTTTAACCGTTTGTCCAATTATACATTTTAATCGGACACCTAGGTATTAGATTCAATCTAGACTAGAGCTCAACCTCAGGGCAACAGGTAGTCACGACCACATAATGACTTAGTTGGTAGGTGGAGTGGCAGTGGAAAGTGCGGTCCGGGTTTGAGTCCTTGGTAGGGCAATACGTGACACACGGACAGATGGTAAATTATTTTAATGGTTTTTAGATGTGGAACGGAAAATTGTGGTAACTAATCAGGATTTAACGTGACTTTAAGACTGATTTTATTCACGTTCTTAAGATTTGTATTATAACGTAGAATTAAAGTTATACAGCTAGATGGACTACTATATTATACCTATGCAATGAAGTTTTAAATTTAAAACTCATTTTGCACCTTGAATAAAAGTTTTATTGTGACTAAAATGCACCAATAAAGTGTTGTTTGATTTTGGCTAAATATAATTTATGATCAAAATGCATAAATAAGTGTGACCAAAATGCACTAATAAAGTGTGACCGAATGACACTTATATCTAGATACTAAAATGGTTTGCGAGGGTCGCATTATCAGACAGGAATAATTTAACTGTTAGTGTGTGTAGGTACTAATATTTTTCATAAAGATTTTTGTACGTATAAGATCCTAAGGTCTAAAATAAAGAATTGTTATTGTTACTTATTACATTTTTAAATTATAATAATGACCAAATGGCACTTGAATCTAGCCTAAAATATAATTATGAATGACCATAGTGCACTAGTAAAGTGTGACCAAATAACACTTGTATCTAGACTAAAGTATAATTATTATATGACCATAATGCACTACCAAAGTGTGATCAAATGACACTGCAGCAAGTCGATTGCTCGGCTGCAGATGAAGGAAATGTAAACAAGACGGTAACAAAGTGGGATTGTCTGTTTGTTTACCGGCGAGGTGTCGGGTGCGACATTGTGCGGATAGGAAGAGGGGTCACTTGTCAGAGTTACGGCTTCTTTCTTCACATCGAGTTTTCGAGGAGATGTTTGTATACAGGGTGTTAGGAAAAGTACTGCGTTCCTTTTGAGGGATGAACCAGCCCATGAAACTGAACATTTTTCCCCAAGAAACATAGGTCGAAATATGGAAAGTAATTTTGAACCTTCCATATTAAGTGTGTCGGCCGGTCGGGTCAGTTTGTATGGGAAGACCATTTTTTTTTCATATTTCGACCTATGTTCCCTGGGGAAAGTTGTACAGTTTCATGAGCTGGTTCATCCCTCGAAAAGAACGCAGTACTTTTCCTAACACCCTGTATAATTTGTTGTATCTACTGGATGATATCGAATTTTAGATTCTATCCGCCTTATATGTATTATGGCTTAAGTCGATTGACAACGTCAAATCGTATGGAAAAATAATTAAAACACTGTCTAAACGCGCGTGTCTAGCTTTTTGTAATCAGATAATAGCATATCTATACTTACCAAGTGCTTCTGTCTTCGTAAGGTCCGTTGGATCAAAAGCCTTTTTATAGTCGTTCAGACCCAAAACATTTTTAAAACTGAAGGATGGTGGATGTTGATGAATTATTCTTGCTGGACAAATTCTTAACTAGGTCTATACGTGATGTGTATTTAATTTAATACAAAAAAAGGATTTTGGTTCTTACGAGGTTATAGTTAAGAGCTCGGCTCTTGTCGGTGGAGAATATTGCGGCATTCAGTTGTTCTCCGCCAGTTTTTTCTTAATGTTCCTCTCTTATATCTATTAGATTAGAACCTCGACATCAATGGCATCAATCAATCGGCATTCGTATTGCATATGCATGTGCCTCGGTACCTAATTTAATATGACATGCATTCACACCATTTGCGAAATAACACTAAGCAAGGTGAACGTTCATTCAACGAACTGCATTTACCTAGGTACACTGTTTAGTTCATATACCTTTCCTAGGTAAATACACTAAACAGTGATAGTGATGGCACAAAATAGAGAATTTGCAGAAGGACAGCTCGTCCCTTTTTCTGATCATTTATATCTACTCCCTACCCTAGGGTTGCTAGATAGGTACTTTTTGTTTCTGAATTTTTGTAGTCAATGAAGTACCTACCTACCTAGGTAAAACAGACATTTTTTGTCTGGGTTCCATTGCCATACTTAAGAACAATACTTACATTAACTAAGCATATAATTCTGGCTCTAAACACATTATAAAACATATTTTGCACTTGCGAATTTCATCATTTCATTCGAGTAATTTTACCGTCCGTTGACACTCAACTTCTAGCCAGTTTGAGACGGTTTGGTTTTGCGCATAAACGACGGCTTATAGATGTCTGTGTGAGTGTTGTGACGGTTTCTTATAGCCGTCTCTCTGTATTGGGCGCCAATTCTTACCTAGGTACCTGTGCATTTACCTAGGTACACAAAACAGTAAGGGCGATTGTACTGACCAGCGAGCTTTCACAAACCAATTAGCAGACAGACAAAGATCCGTCCGTCCGGCTGTCCGTCCGCTATTTGCAAATGGAGTATTGTGTTGCAACTCACAACTGCGGTTGCAGAGGTGCGCAAGTCCGGTCACAGCATTAACATGATTTTGACAGCTGTCAAATATGGTCTATTCGAATGACGGTACTATAAACAGTGATGGCGATGGTACAGCCCAGTGAGCTTTCACAAACCAATTAACAGACAGACAAAGGTCCGTCCGTCCGCCTGTCCGTCCGCTATTTGCAAATGGAGTATTGTGTTGCAACTCACAACTGCGGTTGCAGAGGTGCGCAGGTTATGGTTCGACACATGAGTCTGGTTGAATTGAAAATGAGAAAATTGAAAAATTCACTTGCGACCGCCGGGACTTGAACCTGGGACTGTGGATTTACAAACCAATTAGCAGACAGACAAAGGTCCGTCCGTCCGCCTGTCCGTCTGCTATTTGCAAATGGAGTATTGTGTTGCAACTCACAACCGCGGTTGCAGAGGTGCGCAAGTTATGGTTCGACACATGAGTCTGGTATATTATTGCTTTGCGATTGCGAGAGTAATTCATCATCTTCCTGCCCTTATCCCAATTACTTGGGGTCGGCGCAACACGCTTTATTGAACACAAAATCGTGTTGCAAAGGATTTGGCTTAATTTTACGACCGGCCGCCTACCAGACGTCAACCCTCCTTGGGAATGCTTTTGTGGTGGTTTAACCGCCACCATATACGGTTGGCCCTGGCTGTTTGGGCCGGGTTTATCCCTCGGTCGCTTCTTACGACCCCCACGGGAAAAGAGGGGGTGGTGCTATTCTACTCTGCCGGCTCCACACGGCCGTTTGCAAATGGAGTATTGTGTTGCAACTCACAACGGCTGCGGTTGCAGAGGTGCGCAAGTTATGGTTCGACACATGAGTCTGGTTGATTATTGCTTGCGATTGCGAGAGTGATTACAACCTTTAAATGGCTATTTGTTTCGTGTTGCCATAGTGTACTGTCCTGAGGCCGAAGTATGCTAAATGATAATCGACTCAGTCGATGTTATGTATGCGTCTGAGTTCGATTCCTTGCGGGTCACATACAAAGTTGATATTTATCACTTTGAGAATTTGTTCCCAGTCTGGTTAGGACATTGCAGGCTGAACCACCTGATTGTCCGCAAGTAAGATGGTTCCGTGCTTCGGATGGGCACGTTAAGCCGTCGGTCCCGGTTGCTGTCTATGACGGCGGTCGTTACACAACCACGACAGAGGCCTGCTACTTGCACTAGGCGGTTGAAAAAACACTGACACCAGGGTTCGCCGGGTCGTTGAACGACTCGGTGTCCCACACGAGGAGAGAAAATGGCTATTTGTTTCGTGTTGCCATAGTCTACTGTCCTGAGGCCGAAGTATGCTAAATGATAATCGACTCAGTTGTGTGTCGATGGCATGTATGCGTCCGGGTTCGATTCCATGTGGGTCACACACAAAGTCGATATTTATCACTTTGAGAATTTGTTCCCAGTCTGGTTAGGAAGTTGTAGGCCGAACCCTGACTGTCTGAAAAGAAAGACTGGTACAAGCAAGTCAGAGGCCTGCTACTTGTAATAGGCAGCTGTGAAACTCTGACACCAGGCTTCATAGAGTCGTTGAATTTCATTGGTAAAATATCTTCACTTTTCAAAATGTGTGCCACCTCTGGTTAAGACCATTCCAGGAGATCTAGGCCGCAAATATACTTAGGACATCTAACCAGTTCCAGCCAATTTTCTCTGACTGGTTTGCCGAGCAATTTGGACCCTAATTTGAACATCAGAACTACTTTTGGATTTGTTCTAGGCGGTAGACCTTGTGGTCAATGCGACCTCGTATCAGGTATGGCGTGGATTTGATGCAGTTTTGCTGAATGAATTCAGATTTATGTAATATTCTACAGTTAAGAAAAACAGCTATGAAATATAAAATTTATGTCCCGTTACTCAATTTAACACCTTGTTCAAAATTCTAGACCAAAGATCGTAAATCAAAGATCTAGTTTACAACGATAAAAGAAATTACGTAAAACCGAACGTTGCCAATGAAATGGCCCACGCGCGTTCCGTCGCACGCAACGCCGGTCAGCGGCTCACTTGTGCGCCGGCGCATGTCTAGCTGATCTGATATGCGGCGAAAATTCAACTATCGGGGTTTTGTCATATCGAGGAAAACAGTAAAATAGATACAGATAAAATAAAAATATAGCAAACAAAAGGCAAAAACGACATCTAAACATGCATGTGCCAGTCTCCAATTCCACTTCTAGAGCGTGCGGAAAGTCATGCCGCTCCCGTATCGGCTTATACAGCCATGAAAAATCTTGCCTCAGACGCTGAATAAGTCGTCTGTCACAGACGTATGAGGCCAATGATGATAATGAAAATAAAAATAAATAGAAGAGGTAGATAATGTTATCAACAGTCCACTGCTGGAGAATAACCTCCCACTTTTGGAGGATATTTGGCATACCTACTCAAGGCGCTGCATATAGCGTTGCATACAAAACTATGAATCTATGTGGTCATAGTCGTATTTGGTCAAAAAAAAACGTTAATATTAGAGATGAATAATATGATTTTTAAAATATTTCTGTATGTACATTTTTCAATCTGTTCCTCTAATTTACACAGGGAAGTTACAAAAAGGGTATAACAAGCCGAAAGGACGTCAAGTACTCATGAAACTGACCAACATTCCCTATGGAACATGAGACGAAATAGGAAAAAAAAATGGCACTCCCCTGGTAAATTAATCGGCTGATCGGCGAATTTGTATGGGACATCCAAATTTTTTTTCATGTCTTTACTCATGTTCAGTTTCATGAGTACCTACCTTGACATCCTTTAGGCTTTTTATACCCTTTTTGTTACTTCCGGTATAATTCTTAATCATAACAATAATTACGTAATGACTGATTAGTACCGTCATCAATTCATGCAACGTACCTATTTAATGTCACTCATTCATTAGAATAAAATAAACTATTCTACCTATCAATTTTCGCACAGTACGGAACCACAAGGCGCGGTAATAGACCCGAGTTTTAAATAATACACATTAACGTAACAAGCGCACAAGTCAAAACGCAACGTTGGCATGTTGACAATGCAGATGTGGTCGATAGAATTGCTGAGATTTTCATACGAGCAGTCAACCGGGAATCGCAAGCATGTTAAATAATTTATAATAGTGTTCCTGCAGAGAGTGATAATAAATAACACAAGGAAGATAAAAAACTTAATCAGACATCAACGTACTTTCTGCTAGTGCTACTTATATTATTTGACGGTCTTAATTACACCGCATTACAAATTTTGTGCATTCAACGCAAAGAAAGACGCATTATTCTTTTCCAGATTCTTTTGAGTTAGAGTAATTATTCTAAAAAGCCGTGTGATGCCGGCTTAGAAGCCGTGTGATGCCGGCTTAGAATAGCATCACCCCATTTCTTTCCTGTGGGTGTCGTAAGAAGCGACTAAAGGACTCGAGGGTATCATGTGTATTGCAATTTTAGGCGACAGGCTGACAACCTGTCACTATAGCGATTCACGACAATAGCTAAAACGGCCCTCAAATATGTGTCAGACGTGGCGATAACGACCGTACTTTTACGGTCGTTGACGCTCTGCCTACCCCGCAAGGGATAAAGGCGTGATGTATGTATGTATGTATGTATGTAATTATTCTAAAACGTATATGGTACATATATTATTCTATGCGAAGATTGTGTATGAATCTACTCGGTCAGCTGAGCAAGTAGTCTTCGAGAGTTTCATTTCATTCATCGTATCCACCAGACAGATCTTTTTATTTAGCAATTTGAGTTTGCTCATAAATCTTAATTTCGTATTATTTTGTGTAACATGGTGGTTATGTGTAATTAGTAAAATTACAGAGTATGTAATTGCATGTAATTTAACACTTTTGAATCTTGTAAGATGAAGATTTTTTAAATTAATTACTAATAAAGTTGCAGTGTTTCCTATACTATGCTATTTATGAAGTAAAAAACATATGTTCTGCAAATATTTCAAGGGGTGAACCAGCCCATGAAGCTGAATAACACAAATTCGTTAATTTTAGAGATATTATTTTCAATATATTTATAATATCTCTAAAGGTAACGAAAACTTTGTGACCAAACACGACTATGACCAAATAGCACTAGGACCAAAATGCACTATAACCGAACACCTTGATAATTGTTCCTTGATCTATATCATATTTATGAGACTTCCTTGTAAATAAGCACCTATCTGATTTGATTGTTACAATATTTATATAGGGTGTTTAAATAGCTCACTTTAAAAATATTTTAAAATGTGTTAAATAAATATTCAACACAAAAAAATTAATTCTACCTGATCGTAAGTTTATTAGATAAAGCAACTCCAATATTATGTTGTTCGTTGAGTTGGTAGCATTGAATTCCTGTTGTAACGTCCATTTTTTTTCTGGCGTCTCTGCGTAGGTACAGGCCTTTGCCCGCGTAATAATTTGGATAAAACAGTCGATTTGCTCTTTAAATATCTACCAAACCTGTATAATTGTACAAAAAGTACTTAGACCAGGCAACAAAACTGAGCTAGGTACAGTTCCTCCCGCTTACTTACGTATTGAACATTCCAAAATAAGTATAAGGTTTACATTTTTTCCAGACTGTAATAATTTACAGCAATAATTGTTATTATTCGTACAACATACTTTATGTCCGGCTTGTCGGTATCAATCACAAGAAAATCGAAACCTAAAAAACAATTGTTCATGAGTTAGCGTCAGGGTTGCCAGACGTACGAGAAATCTCGTAACGTTACGAGATTTAGAGTGTCTGTACAAGATTCAAGATTAACATAAATCTCGTACTCTTTTTTACGAGATTTTAACAAATCTTATTAAAGACACTGTATATGGTGCATTTTTAGCTTCTGAAAGCGCTAAAGGCACAAACTGTAAAGGTAATTGCGTAAATTTCAAAAGATAATTTTACTATATCCCTGATGGCGAATATAATTTAAAAAAGTATGATTTTCAACTGTTTCGTTTTAAATTTAACAGACCCAAGAGCAAAGAATATGACTTCCCAAGTAACATAGTAGAGTAAATAGCATAAAATTATTAATTTTCTATAAGCTTCTTTAAATTTATACTTTTACGAGATTATCTGTTGAAATTACGAGATTTTTAGCAGCCCTGGTACGAGAAAAAGAAATTGACATCTGGCAACCCTGGTTAGCGTGAGGGACTATACATTTCTCAAAGAACTTCGGTCAAAATAATGCAAATACATTTTGGACGCCCCATAATAAATGTATCAGAGCTAGGATACCTTATCGAATTTTGTATGGGAGGTCTAATATTCCTTCGACTGTAGTCCTTGGTTAAAGTTTTTCAGTTTCAAATGATATGCAACCCGTATTTTTTACACTTTTGCACCTCCTGTATTATCGTATCTGACTATGACTATGTTATAGCTTTCCCTTCTATTATTGCTGCTATTATTACTATTTACTGCAAAATGCTTTCACTTGGCAAACAACAGCATTAGCAAAGAGAATCTATGGTGTAGCGGCCGAAGCTTAGGCTCTCAAATCAGAAGATTTTGAATTATTTTCCCATGAGGTATACTTCTTTTTGACCAACAGGTAATTTTGTCACTTTGTGAAAACTCAAGTAGATTTAATGGCTAAGGATTTATTCAAAGTAGAATGATGAAATCCGAATTGCTGTTTAAAAGCTCTGTCATCAGAGTTCATCAGGTGGTTGAGTGGTTCGCTGACTCATCATCCCATTCTCTAGAATTAAAGGCAGATAGATATTCAACAAATCGTAATCAAGCAAAGCAAAACAAAATAATCAGACTTCATAGTGGAGAAATTTTAAACAACCTACTCTTACCTTGAAGCTACTGAACTAATTTTGACGAAATTTATTGAGTGTCAAATGGCGGACGTCCGCGATTTTACTCACGTTTCATTTCCACAACCAGATGCGGTCGGGAACGTAGTATGCAAAAGCCCACCTAAGTACAACCTGCTTGCCTACTTCCAGTTAGTCAGTGATTCCCAAACTGTGGGCCGCTAGGACCCACGGTGGCTTCTGTTCTCAGACTTACTCGAAACAAATCAGTAGTTCAGTTTAAGCCGCATGACAACAATATTTTACATACGATACGAGTAGCGCGCTCAATTACTTCTTCTTAAAAGCCGATCAGCGGCACAGGTCTTTCGTCGATTCTGTGCCCCGAATGAGAAGAAGACCCTAACATAAGCCTGGTTTTATTTGTCATGATTATTCTTTGTTTATTTTGTTTCTTAGTACATTTACAAAGCGAAAACACAAAAAATACGCAAGAGAACGCAAAAAAACGTAACGTGTCCCGTTCCGTCCACAAGACGGAAGAACGTGAGATTTGTATGAGATAAGTATTTGATGGATGATTTATTGAGTAAGTACCTATAACTAAGGCTTAGGGATTTTGCAAGCCAAACATGTATTTTCTGAAGAGAGAGGCTGATGTCATACAGTCAACGTTTACCCAAGCCGGTAGACGACGCTTAAATCTTTAAAAATTGTAATTGTATTGTGGTTCTGGTTCTCACTACTTTGAGAACCGCTAAGAGTGATAGTTAGTAGGTATGTTTTCATGTTTGTACAAGAGGCTGTGTTCCGGTGTGAAGGGCAAGATAGCTATTACCGGTACAAGGAGGGTTATTTTACAAAGTCAAGGCAGATAAAAAAGTAGGTAATTTCTCAGAACATCATACCCACTCGCTATCAAGGTTGTGTTTGAAGTTTTATGGAAGGTTCTGCTGGGCAATGGCAAGTCACCACACCTACTTAAAGGTAAACATAAGCTGACGCCGGCTCTACTTAATAATAATAACTTTTCCTAGAAATCATTTTGATAGATTTCCTCCAAATCATCATTGGCATTATACGTCTGTGACAGACGATTCATTCAATGCCTGAGGGTTCACCAGGTCATTGAACGACTCGGTGTCCCACACGAAAAGAAGAAGAAGAAGTGCCTGAGGCAATACTTTTCATAGTTATACAAGCCGATACAGGAGCGGCATGACTTTCTGCACGCTCTACAAGTGAAGGTGGAAATGGAAACTGGCACATGCATGTTTAGATTTCTTTTCTACCTTTTCTTATTTTGTGTTTCCATATGATGCCTGCCCCCCTGATTACCTCACTTTGAATAACTGGTCTACTCTGTAAACAATAACTAGCTTTTCTTTTTCATCGGGCATTTTCCGGTTTCCCAAGATATTCATTCAGATTGCACCTGCCTTACTACGATATGTAACCCGATGGCCGATACGGTTTATCAACATCTGCAAAACTGGTTCACTTACATTGCCCAATGGCTTCAAAAGCTCGTTTCACACATTAGATGCAATCTCGCCACGCCTGTACAAACTTTGTACAGGCGTGGCATCTACAAAGTAGAGATGGGCCGAATATTCGGTCAATGTTCGGTATTCCACATGTTCGGCACATTAATTACCGAACAGTCGGTTTCGGCCGAATGTTCGGGTTTTCGCCGAATAAAATGTATCTTTTCATATGTATCGCATTGTAAATTTTTATGTCAAGCCAAGCAGACAAGCAGTTTTATTTTAATTTGTTACAACATTTTCAATGTAAAAAGTTAGAGTGGTAAAGAGCGCAGTAGTTTGGTGCGAATCAGCGGATAATTCGTAAACAAATGATGCTTCTAATTATTTTATATTGACATCGATTCCTGCCGAATTATTCGGCCGAATATTCGGTTCGGCAAACTTTTTACTGAATGTTTTGTATTTGTATTTTTTGTATTTGTAATGTTCGACCGAATATTCGTATTCAGTGAAACCTATGTTCGGCCCATCACTAGTACAAATCCATTACATTCGGTAAGGCACGTGTCGCCAAGTGTGGCGAGTCGTGTGGCGAGAGCGGTGTCGAGTGACGAGTGTCGCGTCAAGCTCAGTTACTTGGCAAGGTGTGGTGTAAGGGATCGGTGAGAGCGGGTATTCTTGGCAGATTATTGGAATTGTCGAAATGCTCCTTAGATTATGGAAAGTGATACTCACGAAATGAGAGTTTACAGAAGGTTCACTCGACCCTATTCAGGATTTTTGCGATTGTCATTTGTTACATAGCCAGGGTTGCTACTGTCAACAATCTTAAAGTATAAGAATATCAAAACAGTAAAATCTGATATAAAAACGTCATTAAGATTCTGACTGAGCCAATTCCAATAAATATGCTGTTAGTGGCAACCAACTTCTTAGTTACCTTGACTTCCCCTGAGATTCTTTTTATTTCCAGTTAAAGTCAGCAAAATCTGATACAAGAACGTCATATGATTCTGAGCCAATTTAATCCAAAAAATATGACATTCATAGCAACCATCTTCTTAGTTACCTTTACTTACTTACCCACTTCACTTAATTACCTTGAGTTCCTCTGAGGTACTTACCAGTTATTTCCGGTTAAAGACAGTAAGCGTCAAAATCGACGCTAGTACTGAGTGAGCCATCTGTAAAGACGCCCGCGCGCCGTTACCTTTATTTGTGAATGGGTTGTTTAAAATCTGCCACAAGGGGTCACCGGGTAGTTATTTTCGCAGACTTCACAACAAGAAGATAAGCTTATTTTCATTTGATCCGCTTCCGCTTATGACTCTAGCCACGCGCCTAATCTAATAATAGTAATTTGTCGTAAAAAGTAATAGTTTCTTATCATTATTTCCTGCTATACTTCAGCGAAATGAAACGAAAGTAGAAAATTAGGTATATTATTGTCTGGGACATCATCATTTTGAGTTACGTGTTACGTACCTACTTACTTACAAACTGAATTTATTTTTAGAATAGCTTTGAAGTTTTTTTTTATTGTAGTAGGACACGAGCCTCGCCTAGCCTATTTGGGAGGAATCTTATTATCAGCAAGTTTAGCTCAGGAACTGGCGAGCGCAGTGTAAGATTTGTATGGAAATTTTAGAACTCGTTGAAGTCAATCAAACTGATAACAATCCAGATAAACAAGTTGACCATAGTAGGTATAATATCATAGTAAAACATAAACCACATGGGAATGAGAAGCAGCAACATTTAATTGAAAGAAATTAGGTTCAATGGTCTACTTTTGCCGGTTTCTTATAGTCATGCTAATGAAGTCTTCAAAAGGGAAGATTCCTTACATCATACAGTGTAAGAAAATCTAGTACAAAGTGCATTTAAAACGAGCAGTAAGTCACACAATATGTAACGGCGTTGCGTAAACTGTGAATCTTCGACGTGACCGGGTTTTGGATAGGTAGATGTGATCTAGTAAGAAAAACTATGATTTGATCATACAGGGTGTTAGGCAGAAGGTTGAACATACGTTAAGGGTAGACAGATGGGGTCACCTGTTACCTACCTGGCCCAAAAAAAAAAATTTTTTGACCCTTGGTTTTTTAATTTCATTTTTAAATTTATCGAATTTCATCAGTTTTAAAACTTTGAGGCTTGTAACTTTATGTAGGTGGATCTGGCAACTTTTTTGTTTGTCTCATTGTTGGTGAATTCATGTAAAATTATTTTGTACAAATAACAACTAAAAAAGTTACGAGCCATCAAAGATTACAAAGAGGTAAAACGTGATTTTAGCTTTTTCTTTGCAACGAAATAAAAAAACTAAAAATTATTGAACGATTAGATTTCATCAAAACATCTGAATGGCTTTCGAACGGTATTTAAATTGTTGAATAAAAATACTTAGCTATTCGCCATTTTTTACAAAACGGAGTTTTGATGAAACATTCGTTTTGAGAAATTTATCATTTAGCGGATTTTGCATGATTTGTGAAATTCAGCATGTAAATTAACGGTGATGATTAAGGCAATTTTTATTAAGGTAACACACTTATTTTTCTTAAAAATACAATTGCTGCTCAAATTGGCGTCCTGATTTGCGATGCAGGCTCGGCATCGTTTTCGTATTTCTGTTGTTGTAGTTCGTAGCAGCACTTCCTGCTTCATAATATCAAATGCAGCGTTAATTCTTTGGACTAGTTCCTCCCGACTTCCAACCTCAGTAGCGTACACTAACTCCTTAGCCCTTCCCACACGTAAAAGTCTAGAGGCGTGAGGTCGGGCGATCGCGCTGGCCAGGAATTGGCCCTCCTCTTCCAATCCAAGAATTCAGCGTGAATGTTTGGGCAGGAGTAATTGGAAATCAACTCATAGGCCCTCATTTTTTGCCAGACCGCTTAAACGGTGAAAATTATTTACAATTCCTAATGGATGATTTACCGCGTTTAGTGGAGGAGGTGTTTGATGAAGACAGACCCATCGTCTTTCAACACGATGGCTGCCCAGCGCACTGGAGTGTGAATGTAAGGAGCTATTAGATAATAGCTTTCCAATTCTTGGATTGGAAGAGGAGGGCCAATTCCTGGCCAGCGCGATCGCCCGACCTCACGCCTCTAGACTTTTACGTGTGGGGAAGGGCTAAGGAGTTAGTACGCTACTGAGGTTGAAGTCGGGAGGAACTAGTCCAAAGAATTAACGCTGCATTTGATATTATGAAGCAGGAAGTGCTGCTACGAACTACAACAACAGAAATACGAAAACGATGCCGAGCCTGCATCGCAAATCAAGGACGCCAATTTGAGCAGCAATTGTAATTTTTTTAAGAAAAATAAGTGTGTTACCTTAATAAAAAAATTGCCTTAATCATCACCGTTAGTTTAATTACATGCTGAATTTCACAAATCATGCAAAATCCCGCTAAAATGATAAATTTCTCAAAACGAATGTTTCATCAAAACTCCCGTTTTTTGTAAAGAATGGCGAATAGCTCCTAAAGTAATTTTTTTTATTCAACAATTTACATACCGTTCGAAAGGCCATTCACCAAGGATGTTTCGATGAAATCCTAATCGTTCAATAATTTTTAGTTTTTTTTTATTTCGTTGCAAAGAAAAAGCTAAAATCACGTTTTACCTCTTTTGTAATCTTTGATGGCTCGTAACTTTTTTTTTAGTTGTTATTTGTACAAAACAATAATTTTACATGAATTCACCAACAATTGAGACAAAAACAAAAAAAAAGTTGCCAGATCCATCCACCCTACATAAAGTTACAAGCCTCCAAAGTTTTAAAACTGATGAAATTCGATAAATTAAAAAAAATGAAATTAAAAAAAAAACCAAGGGTCAAAAATTTTTTTTTTTTGGGCCAGGTAGGTAACAGGTGACCCCATCTGTCTACCCTTAACGTATGTTCAACCTTCTGCCTAACACCCTGTATACTATATGGTTATCTCGGCAGTGTGATGCCGGCTTAGAATAGCATTACCGCACTTTCCCGCGGGTCTCGAAGCTTTCCTGTGTTTAACAATTCTAGGCTAGAGACTGACATGGCGATGACGACCGTATTTTTAACGATCATTAAACGCTCTGCCTTCCCTGAAAGTGAATCTATTCAGACAAAATGTATAGAACAGTTTTTTTTCGTGATTTCACAGATGGCCCCATAGCAAAAGATGTTCATATAGATAGATGCCTAATTTCACAATTTTGAATTAATGCCCGCTTGTCGGTAACACGATGTATGTAGAATACAAGTATAATTTGATCCTATACCTAGATGATTACCTCCAGCTACTGCCAAGTATATCAATGGGCAATCTTATGGATAATATGTGAAATAGTGAGATTACAGATATTATGTGTGGGGAAAACTGGAGCAGATTGCTCTCTAGTCACGATTTTTGTTCATGTGGGTTGTAGAAAATGATTCCTAAGTGTAGTCATCGGTTTAGATACTTCTTCTTCGAGTGGGACACCAAATCGTCCAACGACCCGATGTGGGTCAAGATTATTAAGATGTTAGTGGAGTCGTAGGATGTTACTGAAGTTGATTTCACATCACGTCAGCCCATAGTAGTCCGCTGCTGGAAGTAGGTCTCATGATCACAAGGCACGATCTCCCGTTTTCGTCATCCAGTCGGTACCAGCTGCTCTCTTTAGTCATCGGTCTATCTGGCTGTAGGGCGTCCGACGCTACGCTTGCCGAGGTGTGGCCTCAATTCAAGAACCCGTTAATCCAACATCCACCTGTTTTACAATAGATGTGAATAAATTAGTCATTGAAAACCAATTTTTTAAAGCATTTCCCGTGTTAGGTATAAACTTATTTTTTGGAAAAATTGCTAGGTATATTTTTGACCTCAGGCTGGAATAGACAAAAAATCCTAGCCACTGTACAAGTTTTGCAGGCTAAGATTGAGCAGTGGTAGCCCAGTTGGTAGAGGCGTCGGCAGTACAGATGCTGAAAGTCGCAAGTTTAAATCCTGCGTGCGGTGAATCATTTTGCAAGGTTTTCAAAAATTTGACATTGTTAAACCCAATACTGCTAAATACACGATGACGATGCCAGACAAAGACCTCTCAAGTACAAGGAAGTAAGAGCGGTCCGCAAACAAACCGAGTGTAGACTTGACGAAGGCTTTTGACCAAACCAACATTATGTCACACCACAACAAAGTGGTACCACAGTGGTACAGCCATTGACAGAGATGCTACGCTACGCAGTATTCTGATTGGTACAAATTGTCAAAGGATTATTGAGGTCCGCTACGCTACCTACATAATACCCGGATACCGCTAATGTAATTTGAATACGGCTTTTTATGGTTATTTTTTTGCAAAATAGATTAGATTGCACTGCAATAGTGAAAATTAGTGAAAATCATAAATACCTATAATTTGTTACGAACGTTTTTTTAATTATTACTATGTTGACTCCGCAATGCTTGATTTTGCCTACATCAATCAATCAATGATAACGCTTTTCTCCCCACTTGTACTGAGTAGTAAGCATCTCTAAACGCATGCTAAGTGGAAGAAAGCTGTTACCGTAATGACAAACAATGGCGTCCCTACTACACCTAGCTCTTACTCAGTACAACCACAACACTTATTCTAACGAGAAGTAAACAGACAAATAGACAGTGTTGAGTAATATAAGTGATAACCAGGCAATCGCAAGTGAGAAATGAGTATGAATCTAATGAAGTAGCTTTCAATTTTAGCAAGAAACATTGCCAAGACTCATTGAGCTTTAACTTTTAGTCAAGAAAGATATTTCCATGTTTTAGAAGGTCCTGGTTACTGTATATGATTGATTAGTCGGCGATCGTCACACAACCATGTTAAAAACCTACTACAAATCTAGTAGTTGACACCAGGAGTCTTCAGTGTCTCACAGAAAGACACTCGTATCTAGCCAAATCTAGTTCATCAAACGCGACCTCTTCCATTCACCAATTATCGCCACGTAACACCTAAAAAGAGACTGAACTAGATCATGAACCTAAGTAACACCACAAAAACTACGTAAACTATGAGAGGCGCATCTTCACAAATTCACACAATTGATTACACAACGGTTACGATAAAAACTGGATGCTTTCATACTTTGTAGTATCATCGTGTATAATAGCCAAACATTCTCAAGGCGTTTATGATCTACTCTAGATTCACTTTTAATGGGGCTATTGTTTTGTGCTAAAATGTGTGGCTTCCTATAATCAGACATCTTGGTATTTCCTATATAGACTTTCTGAATGGGAAACAGTCATTTTGGATGATCTCTTACAGAATTTGAATTTATTAATTAATTAAGAAAATACAATTTATATCTAAGTAATCAATTGAAAATGAAATGCATTCAACTCTCGTTTTAACGACTCATAGTATCATCACAGAATTCACAGATATATATTATGAATAGGTACAGCAAAAACTACAAACTATAAATATTTCGCTCTCACACTTCATTCATGTCATTGCCTCCAATTATCTAACTCTAATGAGTGTCATTCCTTTATCTTCCAAACTATCTTCTCAATCTTGAAACTTTTACCTTTACAGCCACAACAGTTTACTGCATCACACATCAATCTTTAAACATTTATTAATATTATCATTTGTCATTATTTTCAGATGGCGCGCCACACCCTGGCTTGCGTCTTCGTCCTCATCGCTGTGACGTCATCATCAGCTGGCAGCAACCAAGGAAGATGGTCGCGACAGATCAGCTCCTACACATCAGATCTAAGCGACTGGGTCCCGCTATCAGGACCAAGACCCTCCGAACCCGAAAGACAAAGATTACCCCAGATTAAAAGACAAGCTGTCGCCGAACCCAGGATCCTTGCTGAGCCCGTCTTCCCAGGCTTCCAGAGACCTACAGGATTCAGCCAAGACTTTGGACCAGGAAGAACTTACTTCAACTCTGCCGCTAACAGACAGTTGTACCTCCAATCCGTACCAGCTGTACCGTCCGCGCCGCAAAACTATCTGACCGACCAAGGTTTCAGTCAAGGAGTAAGATTCGGTTTGGCTCAGCCAAACTACAACCCGTTGAATCAGGCTTTCGTTGGACCTCAATTCACTTTTGATTCTGTTGCTCAACCGAAGCTGAGACCACAAGCACCTGTCATCTCTAACCCGGTAGCCTTCCCGAAATCAAACTCTGGGCATCAGACGCAAGTTAAACCTTTCGTCAATCAGGCGGTGAAGAAACCTGAAGGACTGAAGTACGTTGACGGTTACCGTGTGGAGCATGATGGCCAGCTAGTAAAGAAACCCCAATCATTGCAGAAACTTAAATATGACAGCTTCGAAAGTGCTAAGGTGCCTAAGACAGAGATGGTGCCGCCAAAAGCGAAAACAGAAAAGGAGGAAGTGCAATTGCTGTACGTTCCGTTAGAATCGCTGAACAAAGGACAGTTCAACTTCAGAAGTCCGCTCACATCCAGTCAGATCTTCAACACAAACTCCTACAACCAGAACCAAAGACCTGCTCCTGCAGCAGCAGTTCAAGCTCCTCCGAAGCAGACCTTCGCCGCAGATTTCCAAAGACCAGTGTCACAGCCTATCGACAACTTCAACCCAGAATTCTACACTAGCCTAAACTCTTACAAGGAGTTTGATCAAGTGCCGAAATTCTCGACGATCTCTACGCCGTTCCCGACTTCGCTGCCAACGACTCCGAAACCGAAGAAGCTGAAGCCTCATCAGCCACCACTTGCTATCTTTTTGACTCAAGAAGCAAAGAAAGGGTCACAAGTCAAAGTTGGAGACGTACTTTCATCCCTGAAAAACGCTCAATCCGTTGCAGTACTGGACTCAGTCAATCCCCAAACAGCTCCTAAAGTTTTCATTGGACCGTCGAACCTTACTCCACCAGAGAACTTCGTTAAGTTTGAA
This sequence comes from Phthorimaea operculella, assembly GCA_024500475.1. NCBI lineage: Eukaryota > Metazoa > Arthropoda > Insecta > Lepidoptera > Gelechiidae > Phthorimaea > Phthorimaea operculella. The sequence continues at coordinate 252,139 of JANFCV010000239.1, forward strand.
CTACCCTACCTGTCGAACATTGATCACAGTGACAAGAAACTTCGTCAGTTGCCATTCTTCGTTGCTCCTCTGAGCTACAATACTCCGCAAGGTTTTGCTAAGATCCCCTTCCCGTCACCTCACGTCGGTTCAGTCGTTATCAACTCCCAAATCAAAGAAACCACGTCCCATGCGCCATCTCCTGCAGCTGATGTGATCCCGAACTCTTATTCAACGTCGTCTCAGCAACAAGAACAAAAACCAATCAATCGTGGAACACAAAAGCCACCGTCAGTTAGTTTCTATACAACGTCTGCGCCCAAGACCAACGCTCCTCTGACGCACAAGTCAAACTATTACTCATTCGAGCCGCAAACCGTTAGCACAGTCAGACCTCCTAAGGAACCCCAGCCGAGCTACACAAAGGCCCCGAAAGAACCTGGATCGTACTTCTTGAGCAACTACCAAGACCAGTACAACTCTGCTCCTCAGCCTGATTTTGATTTACGAGACAACTTCAGGGGCAACAATAAGGAATCCGTAGAGACCTTCAATGTTGTCAAACAAACGGAACCCACAACTCAGAGAACAACTATTTCCTCAACGACACCGAAACCATCAACGTACCCCAGCCAGTTGTTAGAAACTCATAACCCGTATTCCATCAACCAGGCTTTCCACTTCAGCACTCCTTTAGACTATCACAACCTCTTCGATGAAAACTACGCAACACCTGACTCGAGATTCGCTCAGCCTTCTCCTCCACCGCAAGAGCTTCAACTGCCTCAAGAGCCTCAACAATCCTCGCCTTCTGGTCCTACTTCTACGCCTAGTTCCACTCACAAACCAATCGAGCCAGTAACTGAAAAGACTTACCAACAATCGTCGCCAAACTACGTGCAGAACTACTCACCGGAGATCCACTACGAATCTGAAGTCGGCAATACGAGATACCAAGTCACTAATAACAATGAATACGCGACTAACCAACAATCTGAGCCAGCAAATTACAACCAGGCACAGCAACAGGACAATACTCAAACGGTTCAGACCAATCCAAGCGTCGAGTACAACACCAATTACGAGACTCAATCGTCACCAATAGACAACGGTGACAACGGAAACTACGGACAAGTGCAAGAAACTGACAGTTCCACTAAGTCGCCTTACTACAACTACAACCAATACGAGACAAACTACGAAACTGAGAAACAGACCACTCAAACAACTCCTGCCACTACTACTACTACAACTACTCGCAAGTCTCCTATCAGGAATAGAGGACGTCCCCGATACACCACTCCTAAGGCAGACTCCAATGAATCTACCACTAGGACTGTGGTCACTCGCAGGCCTCTGAGAGAGCGTCGACCTTTGCCGTCTCGCAACCGATACGAGCCCAATAAGATCACCACCGAACGAGCCACGAGAAAACCTGTCGACTCCAACGAGAGCACCACTAAGTACTCTAGGGGTAGAACGCGAGGTCGTGTTCAGTTCAAGCCGACGGAGGGCGATGACTACTACGGAAAGTCCAAGAATGGCAACAGCAAGGAACAAGACCTAGCCTACCAAAGAGACGTCCTTCATCAAAACTATCCCGTCACTCTGATGGAACGCTCCAGCACTGTCGATATTGAAGCTATCACTGAACCAGTGCCCAAGATCTCTTCTACAAGGTTCATAACGGAACCTGCTACTGAAGTCTACGACACAGAAAACGCTTACAGCTACGACAGAGCTTCCGTAAGTCAACAGGTACCACACTCTGCGTCGAAAGAGGAAGTATACACAAACAGACCTGAGACACAGACTGAAACGTACGCTACTAGGCAACCCACTGCTAATGAAGACTATGCTTACCAGACTACAAGGCAACCCTCTTCTAGGGAAGATTATTCTTACCAAACTACAAGGCAACCCTCATCTCGGGAGGATTATTCTTACCAGACCACAAGGCAACCAACGTCCCGCGAAGACTATTCCTACCAGTCAAGAAGCAGCCATGCACCTGTCGAAGCTTACTCACAATACGACGATTCAGTAGAGAAAGAGGAAAACATTTACACAAAGAAGACAACACCGTCTCAACCTGAAGCCACTGAAGCTCCTGTCGCTGTCACTGAACAAAGCCCAGCAAGTTATTCCATCAGTGATCTGTCTTCTAAAACACAAACAGAAGAAGCCACCACGTCTCCTGAATATGAAAGTTCGAAAGTAGCAAGCCATGAGACAACTCCTGAAGAGGAAACTGAAGTCAACGTCATTCAAACAACTCCATCGTACAACCGCGTGAGAGTTCGTCCAGGCGTAATCAGGCAGTACCATCAACCATCCAGCACTGAGTCTTCTAAAACTAAAACTAGACGGCCATCACAACCTGTCACTTACAGACCAGCTTTTGACAGACGTAGGACTACGATGAGAATTGAAGAAATCGGCGAGGATTTGAAAACCAAGCCTGTTCATTCTAGGCCAGACCAAGACCACAGGCATCCAGTTTACCGACCAGAAGCTACGACAGAGTCTTCAGTAGCAACTGCTTCTAGATCTCAGGACACTACCACAGTGCGTGGAGTTTTCCGCAGACGCCGACCCACTTCTTATACAACCTCTTCCACAGAAGCCTCGACAAGTACCAAGAGAGTTTATGAAGCCAACAAAACCCACCGATTTAGAGGGCGCCGCCCAACTACCGAAAAAGCGACCACAGAAAAAGCTGACATCCAAACCGAGCCTTCAACCACCACTGTGAGAACTTACAGCAGATACACGAGACCCAGACTTTCCGAAAGATACAACAAGAAGCCAGAACATGAAGAATCTGACGACCAAGACTCGAACTACTCAATCAACGTACCGAAGTATGCTGAACCTGAAAACGAACAATGGTCTCCTAAATTCTCAACGGACTCCTTCAAACCCTACAACCCTAACGAAATCTCTGATGACAAGAAAGCAACTACAGCTCGCGCTGACGGTGAACTAGACATCATCACAGCTAAAAACGACGACTACGACGAAATTCTGCTGACTGTTACGCCGGCCAGTAACAACAGAAACAACAAAAAAGTCCCCGATATCCCCCCAACACTAGAAGCCTTAGTAGAACAGAGCAAGACGTCCAAAACTGAATCAGGTGATGGCATGTCTACCTTTGAGACCATGTTAGAAGAAGTAATGAAGAGTTTGGAGGAACAGGATGAGAACGAATATACAACTAACGTACAGAAACACAAGGGAGGCGAAATTGGAGAGATTCCTCCTGAGAGGGTCATAACTTCTGGAGACAACTACAAGACGACCACAGTCGAGGAGCGTGAAGCCACTACAGTACAGGCTACGATTGAAGAATCCACTCATAAAGCGGTAAGCAATCTAGTGTAAAATTAACAAAATGGAAAGAATGGAAAAATTAATCGTAATCGTCAATCACATAAAACATCTTCAAATAATACCCACACAATATACCTAAACAAGAAACTTAGTCACTATTGGTCGCTGGTTCAAATCCTGCACGTGGTAGGTTTTCAAAACTTATCCGTTAAAGTGTTCATAGATTATTTTTTTTTTATTTATTTAACTTTATGCAAAATTTACATGGGCGGACTTAATGCCAAGGGCATTATCTACCAGTCTACCTTAGGGCATGTGGAAACGGACGAGGCAGGTGCAAAAATAAATGCAATACGGCACTTAGACCAGTTACATGAGAAATAGGTAATAAAAAAATCTACTACTAATGTCAATATATATGTTACCGGCCAAACCCGATTTTAGGATAAACTAGATTTTCCTAGGCCAAAGTAGTTTATCCTACTTGCGTTTGGATAAACCGGTATAGACTAGGCTATACCGGTCCGTCCGATGGCCGATAGGAGAAACTAGTTAATCCTAGGCTGAACTAGTTGAGCCTAAAGTGAATAAATACGCTTCAGGATAAACTGGTTTGACATAGTTAAAAATGATTAAGGCTACAGTGACGGAGCTCTAGAGGGTAGAGGGTAACGGCGGTCATCCTGGAGACATCGGACACCCTGGAGGCTCGAACACCCTAGAGGTTGGGGTGTAGCATCGGACGCCCTGGAGGGACGCCCTACAGTGATGTAGCTCCAGATCACCTAATATAAGGTACACCCTGGAGGCACCTGTGAGGCTCGATTGCCCTGAAGGGTGCGGGGTAGCGTCGGACACCCTGAAGGCTCATACACCTTGTAGGCCCTGACGCGAACACTTGCAAGGTCGCTGTCGGCGATAGCTCTCACGAGCTGTCACATAACAGGTGTCCCTGGTCTGTGGGAGCGCAGCCCACGGCAGGCACTTTTAGAGTGTCCAACGCTACCCCGCACCCTCCAGGGCGTTCGAGCCTTACAGGTGTTTGATGCCTCCAAGGTGTACGTAGTGCCTCACTGTAGGGCGCACCTCCAGGGCGTCCGAGTTTTCAGGGTGTCCAATGCTACACCCCACCATCTAGGGTGTTCGAGTCTCCAGGGTATCCGATGTCTCCAGGATGTCCGACGTTACCCTTTACCCTCTAGAGCTACGTCACTGTAGCCTTAACCATTTTTAACTAAGCCAAACCAGTTTATCCTGAAGTGTACTTATTAATTTTAGGCTCAACTAGTTCAGCCTAGGAAAAACTAGTTTATTCTAAAATCGGGTTTGGCCGGTAACATATATATAAATAACTATAAATATATAATATAATAAATATATATATATATATATATATATATTTAATATAATATAATAAGTATAAATACAATATATAAATATTAATTATACCTTAACAAGGAGCATAATGATCGGACAAACTAGAAGGGAAAGTTAAATTAGAAAAATAATTCATGTAATATTAAGCATCCAAAAGCATGTATGAAACAACTGATTAAGACGACTCGAGCGACTTGAGGAAATGTTCACGCAATCTGATCTTGAACACCTGGCGACTGGGAGCTTTCCTTATTTCGAGAGGCAGGTTATTCCACAGCATAGCAAGATTAGTATGTATTCAAATATATTCCTATTCTAATCTGAATCTTTATTTCTTTGCCAGGATGAGAAGGAGCAGAAAGGTCGCCGTGGCTTCTGGAAGAAGGTGAAGGTCCGTCCCGTCACCACCGAGTCCATCGAAGCAGCCGAGTCGCAGTACTACAGCAACACAGTCAACAGACTCGGCCAGGCCATCTCACACGGACACGGGAAGGCTCACGACAAACCCAGCGCGCATGACAAACACAAAGTGACGACTTACAAACCAGCCAACTACGCCATCTTAAAGGATCTATTCGATACCTTAGAAGAAGACGACGATGTTATGCCGACTGTGGACATCCCTAAGATACAAAAAAACAAAACTGACATAGAAAAAGATGTTGAAGAAAAAGAAGAAAACGTTACTGAACTTTTGCCTACTGAACCTACTTTGCCGAAGGAATCTCCTACACAATCTAGTTCCAGTGAAATCGATTTAGGTACTGGTGCTCCCGATCCAACTCTAGACAATCTATATAACACTCAAACAGAACCCACGACTACAACTGTTTACAGATCTGATGGATTCAGCATTATGGACTACCTGTTCGGTATAACCTCTGAAGATGACGAACATTCCGAGAGATACGACGAAGGAACAGAAAGGTTAGAGAAAGATGATGACTTACAAGCATCAACGGAACAGAGCAGACCTAGAGTACCTACCACTGAAACCACATACGTCCCTGAAGAGATTACTGCAGCACCAGAGGATGAAAAGATAATTGAAACTACTGTTCCTCACTTCGAGCTGAAGAAAATAAAACACAGAAATAGTACTGATGAAAAAGTTACTACAGTAGACAATTCAGCACAAGTTGAGACCACTTCTGTATCAAGCTTTATGGATGCAAACAGCGTCGTTAGCACATCAATGTCCACAGAAATATCACACGAAACAGAGATATGCTTTAGAGGGAAATGTATCAAAACTAGCAAAGACATCTTATAAAGCTGAGTTCGACATTTTTATAAATTAAAAGGTGCTAAAAGACTTGTGTTCAAATAGTGAATGAAAATGAGTGAACGTGGACAATAAATAATTAAGTTTTAATAAAATTATGATAGGTGTCTCAAATAATATTATACTTACAGCAGTATTTGAGTCAACTATAATAAATTCTTATTTATTAAGCCAAGGTGGTGAAATTTTGTAAATTGTCGCTTCTCTTTACTCCATTTCACCAAAATTCTTATTTTTATAACAAGTAGGTTAGATTTGAATGAACATTTTAGGTTTGTGGCCACAATCTAAAGTTCGGGACTTGTATTATATTAAAAATAATAATTTAGAATAATAATCGTTTTAGTAAGTTTTTATACTTTTTGTAAAATAATTATTTCGACTGAAATTGTAACCGTTACTTTATGTTATGTAAAGCTACTAATATATTTAATATTTTACACTGTTCTATTTACCAATACATATTTTGCTCCGTCTACCAATCAGTTTATCATAAGTCGTAGGGCATTTTCAAATTAAGTATAATTTACCCCACCCAAATGTCTTTTTCACTTGCTTTTTTATGTAAAATTCTGAAAATATAATGAGAATATTTACCAACTACAAGGTATCTTCCTTCATATAAAATGTAACTTGTATTAAACAAAATAAAAAATTGAAAATTATTTCGTGTGGTTTCAATTAAGCTATTTTGGTTCAGACACCACAACAGCAGAAGTAAAATAACACTTTTATCCATGGGGTCACCCATGATGGCTGTAGAAAAAGGCGACAAAGTGTGGACTTGTTTGGAAACGTTCCATGTATGGAAACGGTAGCATTCTATATAAATATCAAATACCTACAATACTACCCTGCATTGCACTTCTGCAGGACCTGTGATACGAGTTTGCAAAGCACTACACGCGTAGAAAATCTAGGATAGGTGGATTGGCGCACAAAAAGCTATAGTTGGCGCACCAGTAGGGATTATCTTTCTATCTTCATCATACCTACCGAGGCGGTGGCTGAAGGATAGAATATTTTAGGAATAGTTACTGGTTACTTACTGGAAAAGTTGGTTGTATTTTGCTTTAGTACGACTAACGCCATCTATTGACGAGTAGCGAAACTAATATAGTGAAATTTACAGGCGTATTCAGTTAGAGCATGAAACTGAACAACTTTCTCCATGGAACAAGAAACGATAAAAAATATTTAGACTTCCAAAACTCAGGCGGCTGTTTTCCACAATTTGTCTCTTCAATCATACAATAAGTAATTGTTCAGTTTCATGGCCTGCCAGATTATGCCTGCAAAGCTTTCGATAGGTACTTACTTACTACAACTACTACACATGTACCTACATCCTACACTCAATAAGATAAAATTAAAACTAGTTGATATTTTGTCAATTTCCTCACAAGAAAGATGGTCCGTGCTTTGGTGGACACGTTTAGCAGTCGATCCCAGTTGCTGTCTATGTCTAGGTATAGATGCATCATCATCAATTCATCACACAACTAATTCTGTCAGAATTAATCAGGAAGTTCATCAACTGCGTGCTCTTCATGACCAAATAGAGAATTCTTTCTTCGGGTGGGACACCCTGTCAAAGGACCTGATGAACCCTGGTTTTAGAATTTTTAACTTTTTAACCGCCTAACGCCTTCTGGTTCTGGCTTGGCAAAATCAGCAGTGATAATGATTTGTTTAAATACCTTACGATACCTCCGGTAAAAACAATACGCCAACCTAAATTATAATTTTCACTTGTTTTCAAATTTTTTCATCTGAGCTAAAACTGCAATTTGCTAAAACTTTGTCCGATTACAAAAACAAAAGACGCGCGGGACGCGGACAGCGTTTTGTTTATTTGCACGTTGAGTTTGCACTTTTATTGCGCTCATTAAAACTGGCCAGTTCAGGATGGTATTTTTTTTTTGTATTTTTTTAAAGTAGAATGTAGGTACTACGTACATACAAGACGTACAAGATGAACTTGTTTACCTTTTTTTCGAAAGAAGATCCAGACCTAGGATAGCCGTTTGATATTTTCGTGAAAAACGAAACGCTAGTTGACAGTTCTGATTCTGACAGTTTGATGTTTTTTGAGGTTATGTTATGGGTATCTTACCGCAACGTTCGCGGCTTGTTTATAAACAAATAATATAGTGAAAACAACCAAAAGTAACAGAAAACTAGAATGGATATTGAAGAAAAGATCAAGGGCGACATGCTCTCACTTGGCTGTAAGTCTGATCTGAAGGTTTCCCTGGCTTACCACTTGTACATACACTTGGTCGACGAAAAACTTATGTACGACACCGAATACTGCTACAATAAAGACATAGACACGTTATACATCGTCGCACGGCCTGGCAAGAACGATAAAATGAACATCTACGTGCCAGTACCAACCAGCGAAGACATAAGTATGGAGAGAATCAAATTACTTCAAGAAAACTTATGCACCATTGAAACTGGGCCTATTATAAATCTAGCTTTCATGGAGGGCGATTCTACAACAGTGATCTACAGTTTTACGAAAGGGCTGGCCGAAAAGAAAGTTGGTGATAAATCAGCGCAGAATAGGATGGAAAGAAGAAGTTATATCAACAGTGAATTGAAGAAAAACAAAAGTACAATTTTAAATGATGCTTTGAATGGTGGTGTGGTTGATGAAGATGTCTGTTTAATTTTGGATTAAAATATGTTGTAGAAAAGTGCAGTGTACTTTATTTATTTTATATATTATTCTGTAATAGGAGATAAGATTGTATTTCACGATGGGGAACAATAGGGCTGGCATATGCTTAATGTATTAAAGCCCTTTACCAAATAAATAGAATTAAAAAAAAAAAAAGTGCAGTGTATTATTTTAATTGTAATACCTACTAACAATTTTAAGTTTTGTGAACTGTTGGTGTGTGTTAAAAATCTCTATTCCATAAACTTATCTGTTAAGACGTCTCTCAAGTCTACGTGATGCCCTCATCACTTAAAAATTCATCTCTCTTTTCATGTGGCGAGTCGTCCAATGACCCGATGAACTTTGGTGTAGAATATTAGTAAATTTTTGGGACATCTGCAAACTGATACTTCCATACAGATAAATTAGTTTATGAAATGTTCTATTTAGAAGTTACAGATTGCAGCACCAAAATACACTTCTCAATGCTTCTCTGGAAACAAGATGCTTAAAACAGTTGCATACCCCGGATAACTTCAAAGACTGTCCCAATGGCATAGTAGATAGTACCTACCCCTGCCTTGTAAGCCGAGGGTTGTGGGTTCGCTTCCCACCGGACACAAATATTTGTAACATCAATTTTCAAATATTTGTAAAGTCAATTTTCAAATATTTGTGTTTAGTCTGGGTGGCTGTTATCTATGTATAATATTTTGTAAAAAAAAAGTATATTAGTATTATGTCAGTTGTCTAGTTCCCATATAAAAAAAAAGTATATTAGTATTATGTCAGTTGTTTAATTCACTCATTAATTTGCTTAGTTTGCGGCTAGATAAAAATGTGTGTCTCATCCTGAGATATTATTGGGAAGCACGAAAAAAGAATACAGTTTACAGTGGGATGGCCATTGGCCATTATACACCCTAAAAACAGATAGCATAAGTGCTAAATTATCATCTGTATATCTGTTTATTATTAAAAGAACATCCAGTGGCGGATCCAGGGGGGGGGTCATGGGGGTCATGACTCTTAGAGCGCCTCGATGTGGTGTGCGCAGTGAAGTGTACGAGGAACAGGGCAGCAGATGAAATCAAACCATTACGGCATTTCCAACGACGTTTATTCTCAAAATAAACGGCAGAAATGAAGCGATCACATATTCAAATTGAGATAATAAAAAGTTAAATTATAAAATTACATTAGAAAAATATTGCGGTCAAGGAAGGAAGTGACAGATACAAAATTTGCACAGATTAACATATTTTAGATTGTACGTCACAGGCAAAGGTAAAAACTATTATACAGCCAAAAGTCATGAATAATATATTAACACTTCCCCTTATTCATTACTTTACTTAATTAAAACATTCAGGCAAGACATTCAAAGAAACAAATATGTAGAGTCACACAATATTCAAACACATTCCATAAAACATGCAAATAAAAATTATTAAATTATAAAATTTTAAATAATTTAACACTCTACATTCTTTACATTAATTTCATTCATGAAATATTTATGTTTTACAGAACCTAATGGCTTAGTAAGTACATCAGCAGGCATTTCTTTTGTGTTTAGGTACTCTACCTTAGCAAAACCTTTTTGAATTAAATCTTTAATGTAATGGTATCTTAAATCAATATGCTTTGAGCGTTTATGACTATATTCTCTACATTGTAACAATTTTTGAGCGCTTTGATTGTCATTATAAAGAATAATATCAGGTGATTTATCTAACACTTCTTTTAAGAAAGTTTTTACAAAACATAAGTCCTTACAGACGTCGCTAATAGCCAGGTATTCGGCTTCTGTACTTGATAAAGCTACACATCTCTGCTTACGTGCTTCCCAGTTAATGGTATTGCCACCAAGCTTTATAACGAATCCTGTATAAGACTTCCTGTCTATTACATTGTTAGCCCAATCAGCGTCGGTATATGCAGTAATATCTAAGTTACGAGATTTATAAAAACATAAACCATAACTTAAGGTCCCTGCCAAATACCTTAATACACGTTTGGCCGCGAGCCAATGAGACATATTAAAGCCACAACAGAATTGACTAAGCTGACTGCAAACGAAAGCTATATCAGGACGAGTACACACAGCTAAGTACATTAGACCACCAAGTAACTCTCTATATGGGTAAGTATTTTCATCAAGACAATCACCGTCTGGTTTATCTAATTTACAGTTTAACATCATAGGTGTAGAGACTGGATTACACTTTTCCATACCAAATCGTGATAAGAGTTTTAAAATGTAAGATTTTTGATCCATTTTTAAAATACCTTTAGCTCTATCACGAGTAATGTTTATACCTAAACAGTTTTGAGATTACCTAGGTCTTTTACAATAAATTCCTGCTGTAATAACTGTAACAATTTATTTCTAAGAGTACAGCAATTTCCAATAATATAAAATCATCCACATACAAAGCTATTATTGTTATTCTATTATCACATTTATTTATGTATACACATGGTTCGGATTTGGTCTGATAAAAACCATTGTTACACAAAACCTGATGTACTTTTGGTTCCACATTCGACTTGCCTGCTTAAGGCCGTAAATGCTTTTTAACAAAAAACAAACTTTACTTTTGTCAGAATTAAAACCTTCGGGTTGTTCCATGAAGATATGCTCATCCAAATCGCTATTTAAAAATGCGGTCTCTACATCAAAATGATTGATATCTAAATCAAGTTCGTTAGCCAAAACAAATAAAGTTCTAAGTGTACTGTGTCGAACAACAGGCGAGAAGGTATCATTGTAGTCTACGCCTTGCCTTTGAGAGAAACCACGCGCTACTAAGCGAGCTTTATGGCGATCATTACCTGAGCTATCTTTCTTAATTTTATAGACCCACTTACTTTTTACTATGTTCTTATTTGGTGGGCGATCGACTAGTTTCCATACTCCATTCTTGATAAGAGCATTATACTCCTCCTCCATTGCAAGTCGCCATGCTTCCTTGTCAGGCGATGACATGGCCTCGCTATAGGTGAGAGGCTCTGCCTCATCATGAACCAGCAAAGATAGATCATAGTCCTCATACCTGGGTGGAGGTTTTCCGCGAGTACTACGTACAGGACGCGACGTGTCGGCGACCGAACCTGGTACCTGACGGCCGGCGCAAGACACCGCTTCCCCTCGACGTGACGACAGGTCAGGCTGCAACGAGCTACAGCTCAAGTCATCATGACTTGGACTAGCAGCGGTCTGAGCCCCCTCGTCTCCAGTACAATACTCAGAGTCCGCACCTGAAAGTATAGTATTATCATGATCACTTTGACTAGATTCAGAATTAGAGCTAATATCACAGTTGGTTTCAGTATTATTTAAAATATCACAGTTATTATTTTTATTTAATTTATTTGATTCATTTAATTCATTATCACAGTTCATTTCATTGTTATAATTTTTACTGATATAATTTTCACCAACATGATGCTCTACAAAATTATTTTTATTTTTATTATTACAGGATGAACAGGGAACTTTGCCCTCATCCTTTAAGAACTGTCCTTCCAATATTTTCACATTCCTTGAATAAAATACACGTTTTGGAAACAAAGGATCAATGAGTCTATATCCCTTAGTAGAATCACTGTAGCCAACAAATATACATTTTTTAGATTTTGAGTCTAATTTAGAACGTTTTTGCTCAGGGATCAAAGAATAAGCGATGCTGCCAAAAACTCTAAGGTGACCGAGGTCAACATCACGACCAGTCCAAACCTGTTCAGGTATCAGTCCGTCTAAGGCAACTGTAGGGCTTCTATTTTTTAAATAAAGAGCGGTCATGACCGCTTCCCCCCAATACTCCTGACTAAGACCAGATTCCTGTAGCATGCACCTAGCTTTTTCTAACAAAGTCCTATTAAGCCTTTCTGAAACCCCATTCTGTTGAGGGCAGTAAGGCACTGTAACTTGATGAATAATGCCCTGAGACTTGAGGTAGGCTTCAAAACGATTACCACAATATTCACCGCCTCCATCAGTTCTTAAAATTTTAATTTTGGCATCAGATTGATTCTCTACTAAGTTTTTAAATTCAATGAAATAGGTCATTACCTGACTCTTTTCCTGTAGCAGGTACACCCAACTCTTTCTACTGAAGTCATCCGTAAAGGTCAGCATATACTTCGCACCGCCCCAACTTCTAGCAGGCATCGGGCCACACACGTCCGAGTGTATGAGCTCAAGCAGACGAGTGGCACGCTTAGCTTCACCAGAGGGAAAAGCTTGTGAAACTTGCTTGCCCTCCATACAAGCAACGCAGCCAGATAACTCTTGTTCAGTACCCTGAAACATAAGAGAATTGTTTTGTCGCAAAGCACACATACCTTTGTAACTGATGTGTCCCAGCCGCTTGTGCCAGACCCCAGCTGACACTAACATTGCACTCTGTTTCTCCTGAACTCCTTCCTTCAGAAGATCTGAAGAGTACTCCAATGGCAGCGAAGTGCTTTTACCTGGTGTGATGCTACCTAGCTTATAGACACCATTGACATTGCATGCATGACCTACTACCTCACCTTTGACCTCAAAGTTTTTATCATTGAATAAGTGACACCCTTTTTTGTCAAAAGAATATTGAGCCCTCCTTTAACTAATTTGCTAACAGAGAGTAAATTCATAGCTAATTTGGGGACGAGCATAGCTTCAATTTGTAAAATAGAATTACTAGAGGAAGGAATTATTAATTTACCTGATCCTTCACTCTCCAAGTATTCATTATTTGCTATACACACATTGCTCTTGTTAGGCTTGAAACTATCTAATAGATTTTGTTCTTAATCATATGACTGCTACAGCCGCTGTCCACAACAAAGTCCTCTTGAGTAACACTATAGGCACTGTCCGTCACTATAAAAGCTCTCTCAGTCTTGTCCTTCTTTTGTTTGCGGAAGCTTGAAGCACTTGTTCCGTGAATGTCCCTCCTTCTTGCAGTAATTGCAGAAAAGTTTCTTCTTTTTGACGAAATAAGCACTCTCACTGGAATTTATTGCCTCATTATTTCCATTTTTTCGCATTTCTTCTTGAAGCAGACGAGTTCGGACTAGCTCGCTGGTGAGCGACGAGCTTATACATGCTGTTTCCAAGTTACTCACTAGAACATCATACTCCGCAGGTAGGCCAGAGAGTAGTATTTCAGCTACTTCATCATCTTCTATCTGTTTCCCTATATCGGACAACTGGGAAACAATAGTCATTATCGCATTGATGTACTCCTGCATGCTGTTGTAGGATTTGTATTCTATGCGATGGAGTTGACGCAGCAGCAGCACCTGCGGTATAACCCGCGGTCTTCAAAGATTGCTGCTAGCTTATTCCAGGCATCCTGCGCGGACTTGGCTTCACGCACATACTGATATAGTGAGGTTCAATACTCAGACAGATTCTGGCTAACGCTCTTTGATCCTTAGCAGTGTCTACGGTTCGTTGACCTTGATTCGTATCATCATTATCGGATTCTAGTGGTTCTACATACTCCCACAGATTTTCCATTATAAGAACCATTTTGACACTGAACTTCCAACTCACATAATTGGAAGATCCACGCAATTTTCTATAGTGAATGCTCCGGCGCCGTTGCCGCTTGAGGCCGGCTGCGCAGAGCCACCGCCACTTGACATTTTGCCGTACGTATGGTTATTCTGCTATCAAAATGCCCTTCTTCTGTTCCGTACCGTACTTCCCAGATTCTTTCCTTCAGTGTGGTAATTCTTGATGAAGTGATGACGATATCCTGGGTTTCCTCGTGGTCTGGGAACATAACCTCTTAGAGCGCCTCGATGTGGTGTGCGCAGTGAAGTGTACGAGGAACAGGGCAGCAGATGAAATCAAACCATTACGGCATTTCCAACGACGTTTATTCTCAAAATAAACGGCAGAAATGAAGCGATCACATATTCAAATTGAGATAATAAAAAGTTAAATTATAAAATTACATTAGAAAAATATTGCGGTCAAGGAAGGAAGTGACAGATACAAAATTTGCACAGATTAACATATTTTAGATTGTACGTCACAGGCAAAGGTAAAAACTATTATACAGCCAAAAGTCATGAATAATATATTAACAATGACCCCCCCCCTGAGCCGGGCCCAGGACCTTAACTAAGTGATTATATTATGGTTAACATATTGACAATGTCTTTTTTGTCAATGTCAAACACAAGATTCCATTCAATTACATAAGCAAAAGCCGGCATATGGCAAAATCGTCGACTTCATTCGACCATCGTCCTTAACTGATCCAGGTTTTTGGGGTTTTTGGCCAAAAACCTAGGATTTCGGCCTAAATCCTAATGGGAACAAGGAGTGGAGAGGTACGTTATGCACCTCCCCCTGATCTGTTAAGGGTGGAGTTGGACACCCTTAGGCATCGGACGCCCTGAAGGATGGTCAAACAGCCTGAATAGCAGGATTGCCTCGGTTGACCTGGAGACAGACACCTACCACTGGACGCTGGGGAGAACGGGAGGTAGCGTCAGACGCCCAGAACGGCAGGGGGTATCGTCGGACGCCCAGGAAATCCAACGCCCACCATCTTTTATCCTCCAGAGTGTCCGACGCTACCCACGCCCGCCAAGGTGTCTGACGCTACCTCCCACCCTCCAGAACGTCCAAAGCTACCTCTTGCCTCCCAGGGTGTATACCACTACCACCAACCCTCCAGGGATGCCTTTTACAGCAAGGGGTAGCGTCGCAAGATCAGAAAAACCAACGCCCGCCACTTTTTATCCACCAGAGTGTCCGACGCCATCCACGTCCTCCAAAGCGTTCGACGCTACTTTGTAACAGAATAGCAGGCCCGACGCTACCCCTTCCCGAGTTCGCCGTCCCTGGAGGGTTGGAGGTAGCGTCAGTCACCCTGAAAGGCAGGAGTCGCCCTGGAGCATTGGGCACTCTGGAGGATGAAAGATGACGGTGGTTGGATTTTCTGGGACGCTACCCCCTGTCCTCCAGGGCGTCAGACGCTACCTCCGATCCTTCAGAGCGTCCGAGCCAATCCTGCTGTTCAGGCTGTCTGATGTTACACCCTGCCCTTCAGCGTGTCCAACTCTACCCTTAAAAGGTTTGCATAACATACCTCTTCACTCCTCACTCGCCCGAAATGCAAAAAAAGCCATAATACTAAACAAATCTAGAATTTCAGCCAAAATCCTAGAATTTTGGTCAAAAACCTGGATCGGCTTAGGACGATGGCCGAAGAAGTCTACAATTTTGCCATATGCCGGCTTTTGGCCAAAAACCTAATTCTGCCTCTCGAAAAACATTACCCTTCTTCTGAGGCAGTTGGGTCAAAAATTACCTATAGTACCTATAAAATTCTATGTGACCCCCCCCCTGAGCCAAGGCTGGATCCGCCGGTGAGAACATCCTGTATAATATGAGCTTCAGTATCTGTATTTCAATCTCAAGTCACAGATTTTCTATAATTATGTCATTACAGACATGCATTTTTAAGTGAATAGGGCAGGTCCTAGCCTCAGGAAGTATCTTATTTGCAAGGCAGATTTATTTTTGCCTCTGAATTATGTACCTACTTACCAAGTATTTGATATCTTAATAGCTAAGTTACTAAAATTGTATGAAAGTTACTAACATATTGTAACATAGTTTTAGGTTTAAATTAACAATGTAGCAGTCCTATAACTTACTCAGTTTGCCTCTCTATCACATTCTATGACATATGAGCAGGATGTGAACAATACTGTTGCCAATTACTGGGTCCATTCTTTATCTGTGCAAGTTGTAGGTACCTACTAACTTAAACCAGCAGTAAATAGAATAATGTATTACAATAAAACAACTAAAACGGATTTAAGTTTACTTAAACATTGGATAGGTTTAAAATCCATTAAAAAAACACTACTTAAATCCGTTTAAGTCGTTTTATGGTAATAAGTAATAATTGTGCATACAAAAGAAAATATTAGAATAGTGTAAAGATTAGGTTGACTCCCTCAGATAAGTTTCTTGATGAAAACTGATACACTGATGAAGATTACATGAAACGTTATATGTGAATGATGGTGCTGATTGTGTTATGTGAAACGCCAAGACATGAAACATATAAACAAACAGGTAAGAGATTTTATCCTCATGTTGACAGCGCCATCTTTTATCGAGTAGCACTATGTAACTTAAGTTGCGCCATCTGTAGTTCAATCACTAAACTAAAATAGTTCTATAAATATCCGCTAGATAGCAAATTGAATTATAAAGAAATATTATTTTCTGTACTTCTCTGTTGCAAAACTGCAACAAATTATCTGCAAAATACAGAGTGGATATTTTAGCTAAATAATCAAAGTGTTTAAACAATAAAAAGTCCTATTTTAGCAATTTCTATATTAAAATTTCATACGAAATACTGCTCATGGAGGCAAACGACTATTTCAGCAATCATCTCATCTGTCAGGATGGCCGAGCGGTCTAAGGCGCCAGACTCAAGGTATTACCTTGCCCGTTACTCGGGTATGAGCTGTTCTGGTCCTCTCTGAGGGCGTGGGTTCGAATCCCACTTCTGACAAACTTTTTGCTCGTGAGAGATATATTTTTATATAATTTAATTTCGTTTTTTTTTTCGATCTTGAAATCGCCATTGTGTTTTATACCTCTCATTCAATAAAAAAATCGGGTCTTGTAGGTTGGTTAGTTCATCGTCTTCGATTGAATCTCAATAAATTACTCGGGATTCTTCACTCAGCTGAAGGTTGGCTGAAGAGTAGGTATTCTTACCACAGCAAAAATTAATTAACCTTTGGGACCACAATGTCACACCGCGCGCCATTTCCCTAATTGTGACAATAATGTTAAATTCCTTCTCAAAATGTAGAACTTAGTTTCCCATAAATTCCTAAAATAAATAGGTAACACGATGACAATCATGGATGGCCTTACCACAAAATAGCCAATACTTACTTTGTGGCCTTACGGTGAAAAATACAAAAAAGGCAAAAAGAATTTCCCGTACCGGGAATCGAACCCGAGCCTCCTGGGTGAAAGCCAGGTATCCTAGCCACTAGACCATACGGGAGATGAGAAAATGTTTGAATTGGTACAATTTAAACTACAGTATAGAACGTATAAAGTTCTACATGCATTATTCGGATTCGGAACTTATTCCGCCGATCCTAATTTGGGATAAGGGCACCTAGGCTTCCGTGGGGTAGGCAGATGATGATGATGATGCATTATTCGGGAAGAAAACGGGAATACGTTTGTGTGAAAGAAAAGGCCAAAACCAGGACGGCTCATAATAATGATAGGTATATTGATAATAATTAAAGTAGCCCTAATTATTTTGCTATAGAGTGATTCTTTCAGTTCGTTCAAATCATTGTCCGGATAAAAATTCGGCACTAATATTGACTTTGAGCTAAATATTTTGATTGAATATGTTTACTTATAGAGTAAACTAAATGGACCTGCGCCACCCTCTCGGCCTTCCTGGCTGACTCCACAGGAACGACGAGTCGATACGTGCGGAGCCAGGTCGGCTGCAGGAGTCTGCCGCACGATATATATGACTTAATCGCACCTGACGGAGACCCCATTCCGGGTTTAAGCGTGGAGTTTTCCTTCTCCAGGACCCTGATCCACTTGGGTCGGAATGAATCCCTCGGTCGGCTCTTACGACCCCCACGGGAAGAGAAGGGGTGGTGCTATTCTACTCTGCCGGCACCACACGGCTGAGTAGAATAGCACCACCCCTTCCTGGGCAGCCCTGCGTTTTCCATAATTGCGTCCCAGGCAACGCAGTGTCTGTGGAGAGGAAACTTCACCCGCGTCTCGCGGATAACAACACGGGAAGTGGCAGTGACCGGTTATAAGTCTGCACGTATGGGCGTAAGTGCGGGCGCCAGGGGTCGCTTCCGTCAGTGGGAGGGTCCATCGTAGACCCACTGATCAGTTACCGCCCGCTCCAAGTTGGGCAGCCCCGACCAATAAGGTACTGATCCGCCCCGGTGCTGGTTTGCTCTTTTAGGGTGTAGAGAGCACCAGCCTCAACTGGACAATCGGCGCCGTTACATTGTACACCTGCAACTAACAGGCATAAAAACATCACAAACCAACCCCGCTTATCCATGCGATTTGCAACATGGAATGTCCGTACTATGAGGACAGGCCTCCTGACACCTGTGGAGGTTCTTCTACTGACGCACAAGATCTGCGTAAAACTGCCGTAATCGACGCCGAACTACACAGACTGAACATTGCTGTTTGCGCTTTACAAGAGACCAGACTCCTGACGAGGGTTCCTTGCGTGAGACACATTATACATTCTACTGGAAAGGAAAGGACAGCAGCGCTGTGCGCGAGTATGGTGTTGGCTTTGCCATACGCAACGACCTCTTAACATCTATAGAGGCTCCTTGCGGCATCTCGGAACGCATTATGTTGCTGCGATTAAATACGGACCATGGTTACGTATCACTGATTTCTGCTTACGCACCAACACTATCCTCAACAGATGAAGCCAAAACACAGTTTTATGACCAGCTCGACCAGACTCTACGCGGGTTAAAACCATCTGACCGCTTATATATTCTGGGCGACTTTAACGCTAGGGTCGGACAGGACAACATTGCTTGGCCAGATTGTATAGGTAACCACGGTATAGGGAAGCTTAATGAAAACGGCCAACGTTTATTAGAGCTTTGCTCTAAACACCTACTGTGTGTTACCAATACCTACTTTAAAGGCAAATCAACTCGCAAAGTGTCCTGGAAACATCCTCGTTCTGGACACTGGCATCAACTGGACCTTATCCTTACCAAAAGAAAAATCTCCGCGAGACCCTGCACGCGATCATTTCACAGCGCTGATTGTGACACAGATCACTCCCTGGTGGCATCACAAGTTGCTATAGCTCACAAAAGGATCCACTCATCCAAATTGCCTGGTAGGAAAAAGCTCGATCTTCCAAAAACCAGAGACGATGAGGTGGTCCAAAAGTATGAAGAGCTGGTACGCGACGAAGTTGCCACCTGGGATGTAGACGCTCCGATAGAGGAGGAATGGGGCAAAGTAAAGAAGCTACTTACAGAAGTAGCCGGTACGGCTTTCGGTCATCAGAAAGCCAAAACCAGGACTGGTTCGCTGAAAATCTCGAACACATTACACCTCTGCTCGAGTCCAAACGACAAGCTGCGCTAAAACATCGCCTTAACCCATCCGAAAAGACGCGTATCGACCTATCGAATGCAAAATCAGCTTTACAACGCACATCACGGTACTTCGCAAATGCATACTGGACCGAGCTTTGTCAAAGCATTCAATCATGCGCTGATATGGGAAACTTTGGTGGTGTTTACGCTGGGATTAAAAAGGCCCTTGGTCCTTTTCTAAAAAACAGCCCCCTTAAAGAAGCGGACGGCACTGTTATTACAGATGCTCAACGCCAACTCGAACGATGGGTAGAACATTATGTTGGTCTCTACTCAGAACCAGTGAACATAATGCCAGAAGCTGCAGATTGCATGCCAAAACTAGCTACCTGGACTGAGTTAGATGATCTTCCTACCATAAGGAGTACCACAAGGCTGTAAAGCAGCTTAAAATTGGAAAATCACCTGGAAACGATGGTACCCATGCCGAAATTATCAGGCTCAAGTGCATATTACCCATCCTGCACAATCTGTTGTGTAAATGTTGGGAAGCGGGATATATACCACAGGATATGCGCGATGCTAACATCATTACTCTATACAAAGGCAAAGGTGACCGCGGTGACTGTAACTGTTATCGTGGAATATCCCTTTAAGTATAGTAGGTAAATTATTTGCTCGGTTAGTCTTAATAAGACTCCAGAAACTTGCTGATCGTGTATATCCCGAATCGCAATGTGGATTCCGCGCCCAACGTTCCACAACAGATATGATCTTTACACTTCGCCAACTGCAGGAAAAGTGTAGAGAGCAGAAAACACCTCTGTTTGTGGCGTTCGTCGACCTTAACAAAGCCTTCGACACCGTGAGCAGGGGACTCTATACTGCACTTTTAAACATCGGGTGCCCTCCAAAACTTCTAAGCCTCATTAAATCCTTCCACGAGGACATGAAAGGATCTGTTGTTTTTAACGGCAATACATCCGAGCCGTTCGAAATGCGTAGAGGTGTTCGCCAAGGCTGCGTGTTGGCTCCTACCCTGTTTGGTATTTTCTTCTCATTGCTTTTTAAAGTTGCTTTCGGCGATGACCAACAGGGTATACACCTGCACACTAGGGCTGACGGGAAGCTGTACAATATCTCGCTTCTTAAGTCAAAGCGTAACCGCGATGACTTATTCGTCGATAGCCTTTTGTTCGCTGACGATGCAGCCTTCGTTGCTAATTCTCAAAGTGAGCTTCAAGACATTGTTGATAAGTTTTCCCACGCGTGTTCTCTGTTCTCAATGTCCATTAATGCCAAAAAAACAGTAGTGCTAGCTCAAGGTGGAGAAACACCAAGTATTTTGCTCGGTGGCGTTCCCTTGAACATAGTTGACAAGTTTTGCTACTTGGGGTCGACTGTGTCGAACAATCTCACCCTCGATGCTGAGATCAATACTCGTATCGGCAAAGCGGCGACCATGTTCGGCAGGCTCAGTACAAGAGTATGGAATAATAAACACCTGACCACAAAAACCAAGATAATTGTTTACCAAACTTGCGTTCTAAGCATACTCTTGTATGGAGCTGAAACCTGACTTCGTACGCAAAACAAGAACGTCGACTCAACACATTTCATATGCGCTGCGTAAGAAACATCTTGCATATAACTTGGCAGGACAGAGTCACAAACGAGCGAGTTCTAGAAATTGCACAGCTGCCTAGCTTTACCGCTTTGCTTAAGCAAAGACGATTGCGGTGGCTAGGCATGTGTACCGCATGGAACCTTCGCGTCTACCGCGGCGTGTCCTGCTTGGCGCCGTAGCTAACGCCAAAGAGGAGTTGGAAGACCGATGCTACGTTTCAAAGATTGCGCCAAACGGGACATGGCTGCGTTTGACATCGACCATCAAAGCTGGGAGAAGCTTGCTGAGAATAGGGATGTATGGAGAAAGCGTGTGTTTGATGGGCGTAAAGCTCACGACGATGCCTGGTTCGCTGGTCTCGCAAACAAAAGGCAAAAACGACATCTAAACATGCATGTGCCAGTCTCTAATTCCACCTTCGTTTGTAGAGCGTGCGGAAAGTCATGCCGCTCCCGTATCGGCTTATACAGCCATGAAAAATCTTGCCTCAGACACTAAATTAAATCGTCTGTCACAGACGTATGAGGCCAATGATGATGAAACTAAATGATGCATTCATCATATTTGGATTAAATACAACAATGAAAAAAAGTTCTGAACAAGAACTTCCCAAATCTTCATTACTCTCCTTGTCCAAATGGTACCACGGAAAAGTTTTTAATTATTACTTGGATTTCCTAATGTAGAAGGATTATTTTTTTGTAGTGAAGTACTTAGAAAATGAATGTAGATTATCAGTATTTAATATAGTATTTTTAAATAACGTGCAACCTAGAAAGAATCGACTTAAAAGTTTTGTCAAACGAAAAACGTCATTCATTTCCGCGAAGTAGAAAATTAAAAATAATTGGTTTCATATCCCTTTTAGTAACCTAACAAGTCGATCACTACTCACGCGCACTTCAGTCGCCCCCACTGCCGAGCCGAGTGTGGAAGTTTACAATTTAGAAGTGCAAAAAATTTACGTTCTTTCGCGCGGAGATGACGTTTGTCACAGAAAAGTGTTCATTATATTCCAACTGTTTAACAAGTGTTTAAGATAAAATTAAGGTTTTGACTTTAATTTGTAGTATACAGGGATGTTATACTAGGTTGTATTCGTTGTCTTCTTTTTTAAAGTAGAAACAAAAATATCTTTAAAAAACTGCTCAAACTTCATTCCTCTCCGTTTCATTACCTTCCGTTTCCTCAAAATTGTATGCGGAAATGAATGAAGCTGTTTTGGAAGGTAATGATGTTTTTTGGAACAAGTGTTGACGTGGGCGGCTTTCACCATCCAGTTGCAACCAGCAGCTTATTTTTATGTCATTGGTCTATCCATCTGGCCGGAGGGAGGGAGCGGTACTTCACGCCTGAACAGCTTCTAACTCTTTATAAAGCTCAAGTCCGATCTTGCATGGAGTACTGCTGTCATCTTTGGGATGGCTCGGCTAAATACCAACTTGCTGCACTGGATTCGGTGGAACGCAGAGCCAAGAGATTAATAGGCGATAAAAAACTGGTGGCGACCAAGCTTCACAGCCTGGCTCACCGCCGCAAGGTTGCTTGCCTATCGGTCTTCTACAGATTGTACTTCGGAGAGTGTGCGCGTGAGCTGCATGAGCTCATACCACCGTCTCCTTTCTTCTATCGGACATCCAGACGCACGGCCGGCTACCATCCGTTCTTGGTTGATATACCCACATTACGCACTAAGCGCTTCAAATCATCTTTCATTATGCGCACGGCTAAAGAATGGAATTCCCTGCCTGCGTCTGTATTTCCGAGTGCATATAACCTGAATCTCTTTAAGTCTAGAGTGAATAGGCATCTTCTGGGCAAGCTCGCTCCACCGTAGATCCCATCTCTGCTCTAGGGTAAGATTGGGGTCAAGAGTAAGCCCATCATAAATAAAAAAAAAAAAAAAAAAAAAGGGCGTCCAATGCTACGTTTTCCAAGGTGTTGCTTCCACTCGAGAACCCATTTCTTCTTCTGGCAAGTCGACAGGAGATATTTGTGGGCAATTTTTTGTGCTTGGACCAGTATGTGGCGACGCGGATAGCTTCGTCGGAAGCGTTCCACAAGTCTGCCAACGTGCAGGTGTCAGGACACGCTGGGCACACTTCGGTTCTTCAACAGATGTGTTCAGCCCACTGCCACTTTAATTTGCTGCACTTTCAGACTATGTAAGTTACTTTGGTATTTTGGCATTTAGTTTCTTTCCATTTTATCCATTGGTAATAATGGTAATGGCAATGGTTACCTAAACGGTCTGTTTTCCGCAACTCGACGTCTACATGCGCCTATTTTGCGTGAAGGGTGGGGGTTCACTACTCGAGCCATCCTAGTTCCCCGAGGAAGCTCAGCAACCCTACCAAATCTCTGAGTGCCTCAGGAATTGACCTCGGATTTCCGAGGTGCTTTGCGCGGTACGTTGCCATTTCTTTGCAGTGTAGCAGCACGTGGGCAGCAGTTTCTTCTTCTTCCATGCAGGCTCTGCACAGAGAACTGTCAGAAACACCTATGACGGAGAGGTGCTTGGGCAGAAGTGAAGGGGCCTTCAACAAAACGAACTTCACAAGCATCGGCGTAGCCCTCTACAACCACGGGGTGAACAACTTTCTGACGGAATGGATCACGAACAAACGCAAACGCAGTGTCAGATTTGCAGGTAACAATAAAACTAGCCGTTTGGCAAGAGGCTGCCCATAGGGAGGAGTTATCTCACCACTACTGTGAAACATGGTAATAAACGTCCTTATCACGGAGCTCAACGCAAACAATTTCTACACTATAGGATACGCTGACCGCCTGACCATACTTATATATAACCGGTAAGTTTACCAGTATAGTCTACGACCTCACACAAGCGGCGCTACGCATTGTGGAACGCTGCTGCACCAGGTACGCCCTTTCAGTCAATCCCACAAAAACTGAAACAGTCATATTCACGCTGAAACGGGTTTTGGGCAACTACTACCTGCCATAACTGTTTGGAACGAGACTACAACTCACAAACGAGGTCAAGTATCTAGGGATAACCCTAGACCACAAATTAAAACAAACTGAACAAAGCTTGCATCGCTTTCTGGCAGTGCCGCAGGATGATCGGCAAGGAATGGGGGCTCTCGCCGAAAAATATTCTGTGGCTGTACATGATGGTAATGCACCCGATGGTGTGCTACGGTGTACTCGTAAGATGGACAAGGTGCAAGATCGTTAGCCTGCATGGCGATCACGGAAGGTATGAGGACGACTCCAACTGCAGCCTTAGATGCCATGCTGAATCTACCGCCGCTCTTCCTGTATGTCAAGCAGGAGGCGGCTGCGGCTGCAGTAACGCTCTGGCTTTTAAACTCTGGCGAAACAACAATATCCAACATTACCCCACACACCGCCATTTTAAACGAAGCACAAACAGCTGCAGGTGACAGAATCCCGAAACAGTGTAATTACCATAAACCATAACTCAGATTTTCAAGCAGAGTGTTTATCCATCTTACTAGCTACTACAGACATTGCTGCCAGGGAAGTAAAGGGCCACTTCATCATTTGTATAATCTCAGACAGCACGTCAGTCACACAATGACATCAGGGCTAATCTACGAAAGCCACCAACGCCTGATGGAGGTATGTAAACACCACGTAACTCTACAATGGTTAACAATGCAGCGGATAAACTAGCCAGAAGGGGATCGGATACATCGGTATCCCCTATAACCTATGGGTCGGAAACGATTTTACCCATTACAGCAGGTAAATTCCGCTTCCTACTGAGAGAACGTACTCAAAACGAGCACAACTGGACCGGGTAAGAAGACTGCAGGCAGGCCAGAGAGGCCATTAAAACACTAACCAGTCACCTATCCAAGAAGTTGCTCCGACTGAAGAAACCCCAACTTCGCATGACAACCAGCATCATCATCACGATCACTTTATCAAGCACCTTTCAGTCAAAGGTTTTACTGGTGGTCCTCTGTGCAGAGCATGCATGGAAGAAGAAGAAACAGCTACCCAAGTGGTGCTACACTGCAAAGAGGTGGCAACACACCCGGAAAAGTACCTCGGGCATCCGGAGTCAATCCCCGAGGCACTCGGTGATTTAGTACGGTTGCTGATCTTCCACGGAGAACTATGATGGCTCGAGTAGTGGGCCCCCACCCTTCTTGCAAAATAGGCGCATGTAGACGTCTAGTTGCGAAAAACAGCCCTTATAACCATTACCATTATAATATATTAGTTGATTGTTATTCTAATGTAATTAAAAGTATAACGTCATTTTACTACTCGTTTTTTATTGGTTGGTTTCGCGTGAGCACTGTTAAATGACAAAATACTACATAAATAACAAAAACTCTCACATTAAATCGTAACAGATACTAAAAATTCATAACAAACACATATCAACTCTAAGTATATTTCATTACTTTCCAAATAAAATCATTACACTATCTCAATTTTTCATTACCTTCCAAATATTAATCATTACACTCTCTCCATATTTCATTACCTTCCAAGCGCTCATTACATTCCATCACTTTCCATGAAAATTAGGGCTTTCCCATGAACGCCTTTCTCGGTAACATTTTCATAGGACGTATACGATTACTCTAATTCATAAACTACGTTAAAACGGGAACAAAAAAAATATTCTTCGAAATCTGTCCAATTTGAACGAACTGAAAGAATCAGCCTATAATCATTATGGTAGGCGCTTTCTCAAGTTTGCGTGGGTTTCAGACTAGGTATCTATTTCAGAGGAGTACCTATTTCATAAACAAAAACACAAAATCGTGTTGCAAAAGGATTTGGCTGAATTTTACGACCAGCCTACCAGACGTCAACCCTCCTTGGGAATGCTTTTGTGGTGGAGTAACCGCCACCGTACGGTTGACCCTGGCTGTTTGGGTCGGGTTTATCCCTCGGTCGCCTCTTACGACCCCCACGGGAAGAGAGGGGGTGGTGCTATTCTACTCTGCTGGCACGACACGGCCTTCTGCCGGCACCACACGGTAAAACACCGCACCGCACCGGTGAAAATCGAAAAATACGGCTGATGCTTATTACAAGATTTCCTTTCGGAAGACTTGGTCCTTAAGGCGCATGGAGCCATTTAAGAAGTGGGGCCACCTCAATTTTTATTGTAATTAGGGTTTCGTTGTCTACTAGAAACCCTTATAGTTTCGTCATGTCTGTCTGTCTGTCTGTCTGTCTGTCTGTCTGTATGCCGCGCCTTCATATCTTCGTCAGTTTTAGAGCTATCGACATGAAATTGGGTGAGAAGATAGATCGTGTTGACCCAAATATAGAAATGTTAAGAAAAAAATATTTTAAATGTTTTTTGGACCCCCTCCCATACAAGTGAAAGGGGGGCGAAAAAAATTTTTTTCTTCTGTAATATTGAATAGGATATCGTTGAATAGGTCTTTTAAAACTAAGATGAGGTTTCTTTGAAACAAAGTCACTAAAATGTTTCTGTCACGAGATATTTACTTTTAAAAAGGGCGTTTTTGACCCATAATTTGTTCCAGCTGTAACTTCTAAAGTATAAAAGCTAAAAATTTGAAATAAATATGGAATATAGCTTACAATCTGAAGTTACAACGAAAACTATAACGGATGTTGTACCCTTAAAGGTTTCAGAAAAAATTGAGTTTTTCTATTTGCGGTTGGTCATCATACTGCTGCTAACAAACCAGCAACAAATTAAGTTTGTAATGCTGAAAAACCTGATATTTAAACGTTGTTGACTACGAAACCCTATTTGTGGGCGTGTCTGACACGCTCTTGGCCGGTTTTTTTTAAAGTAAAATAGTCCAGTTTCCTTAGGGTTTCATACAAAATGTCATCCTCTATTTTACCCATTTAGGGGGCGAATTACAAAAAATTAAAATACATAGCTTGCGATGTATAATAATTGTACTTTTAGCGACATTTATCAAACGAATAAAAAGTTTCCTAGAAACTTTCATCCCCTATTTTGCCCCCTTTTTTACATACACTATTATTATTACATCCTTTGCGCAGAAATTCAAGTTCCTAGGTTATCTGTGCGTTGATAATATGTTACCATCTTTTTTTGATCACCTATTCTTGTTTTTCATTTACATAAATAAATTAATTTTTATATGTAGGTAGGTAGTGACCCAAGTTTTATTCCGGAATTGACTTTTTGACATACGATTTAATCAAAAATGAAACCAAACATGACTGTAAACCAATTCGCTCAAACAAAATATTAAAACTGAACTTTAAAACGCCCCCTCCCCCCATCTGCAGCAAAAATCCAGGTCCGGACGTTCGGAATCCACCTCAGTAACCTAAAGATTAATAAAATTGTGCCAAAGGAAAATTTATTATACCCTTCAGCCGTATAATTAGTGCTACACACGCCAATAAATGTATCGCAAAATATGAAGAGTTTATTGAATTCTCAAGATCCTTATCTGCAAACGTAATTCATCAATGTCCTTATTATTACACGTATTATTTAAGGTTCTATTGTTTCTAGGCTTACGTTTGTTGGCATTTCCTCCCAAACGCACGCGACTCCGAGGAAGCGAAGACCTTGACACTTCATTTCTTGATTGTTTGTAGCCAGGCACAAAGTGCAGCGAAGGCTACTTTCATATTAATTACCCGACTGCCTCAGAAATCGGGTTATGTTTTTCGACAGTAAATTCTTTTTCACGGGCTACCACCTAAACGGCAGATTTCGACATATGGGGTGTCGTTATTTTGTCAGCAGCGCGAGTGACACTGAAACTGACTGATTTTTTGTTTTTTAGATTCAAGATGTCGGATTTCAAACAGTTTATTTTATGGCGTTAATCAAACGTTACTGTCATTTCGCTACGTTAGGTTTATTGCATTTTTACTCGGTTACTTTGACTCATAAAGACGCAAATTTAATTTTTAGAAAACTTCCAAAATTTTTGAGCATTGGCAGAGTTGGGAAGCATAAAAGTATTCACTGCCTGTTGACTTGCTGACAGACAACATACATAAATTAATTTCGGATTAGAATGCCCCACATGCCCAATGTTGGACGAAATTGATTAATTAGAA
This sequence comes from Phthorimaea operculella, assembly GCA_024500475.1. Taxonomy (NCBI): domain Eukaryota; kingdom Metazoa; phylum Arthropoda; class Insecta; order Lepidoptera; family Gelechiidae; genus Phthorimaea; species Phthorimaea operculella. Next base: position 280,591 of record JANFCV010000239.1, read on the forward strand.
CTCCATATTAGAAATTAAACTTTTCCAATTTTACCACGGCACTTTTACTTACTACTTTGCATTTAAAATTAATTCATAATAAATAAATAAATTCATTGAAAATTTAATTAAATAGAAGCTGGCAGTTTCAGTGTGCCACTAAGACTAACCACGAATAGGTACATGACTAAGAATAATTTAACATCTAATAAATTAGCTTATTTATTGCGAATTTCCGATTATTAACTATTAATTGATTTATATAATATTTAAACTATTATTTTGTTAATATTAATTAATTATTAATTTGTTGATATTATTAAACTTACTATAAATAGGCTAGTCAATAACACTTAAAAATATTCTTAGTCATGCCATGCATTCGTGATCAGTTTCAGTGAGGTGCTCTTTGAAACACTTTGATATAGGTAAATAATTTAAATTTTATTATTAATGCGGTAAGTTCTAGATATTTTCATACGTTGAGTTGAAGTAGTACTTACTTGAAAGTTTTTCAATAAACCTAACTTAGTCAGCTTCGACCTCAAGTAACTCAACGCACTCGTGAAAAGTATAGGTATACGGTGAAATTTTACTAGTGACCGATAGCGAAACCGCAGAACCGGCTGGTGATAAGGAAAGGAACAACTTTCCCCAAGAAACATAGGTCAAAATATGAAAAAAAAAAATTACCTCCCATAGTAACTCAAATCAGCTGATCGGCTACCTATTTTGTATGGGAGGTCCAAATTTTTTTTTATATTTCGACTTATGTTCCTTGGGGAAAGTTGTTCCTTATCAATCACCAGCCGGTTCTGAGTTTTCGCTATCGGTCACTAGTAAAATTTCACCCCATATAATTTCAAAAATGTTAAGTGCAAATAAAACTCTTTTGTAGCCAGGTTTATGTTGACGACATTTTGAAAATAAATCGGCCTTCAAAATGCTGTGGCAGCCTTTGAACCTCACCGCGCAATGTACCCCGCCGTCCCAACTCCCAGCCTGTACCTACCTGGGCTATATATACCTGGACCTGTTAGTGAAACTATATGGAGGATCCAGGTAAAATGCCGCTTGTGAAAAAAAATTAGCTCGGAATAGCATTTCCTGAAATGACCCTTAATTGTTATCAAACTCTAGAACGACCGTCTGTATGGACGTTTGCTTTGCGTACCCCGAAAAGGATAAAAGTAGTATGTATACGGGGTGAAATTTTACTAGTGACCGATAGCGAAAACTCAGAACCGGCTGGTGATATGGAACAACAGTTCCCAAGGAACATAGGTCAAAAATGAAAAAAAATTGGACCACACAAAAATCAGCTGATTTGAGTTACTTTGGGACTTTAAAGAGGGCCTAATTTTTTTAAATATTTCACAAGCCGGTTCTGAGTTTTCGCTATCGGTCACTAGTAAAATTTCTCCAAGTACATGTCTGTAATTTTATTCTAGGGAGAAGAGAAAGCATACCATGAGAGAAAGTGAGGGAGGAGATTATGACTTCATCGTGGTTGGGGCGGGGTCGGCTGGATGCGTCGTGGCTAACAGACTCACGGAGATTGACACGTGGAAGGTAATTTCAAAGCTTTGGCTTTTGTTCGACCGTGACAAAGTTGTTAAAGACTTTTTTTCCTAACTGTCCCTACGATAACAACCCTACGATTTACTAAATCTACACCTAGCTGATGTTGTTGAAAGTTCAAGCTCAACCGACATCCGTCCCTAAGGCAATTTCAGAACACCGGATAGTCGCAAGCCAGATAGTGGAGAGTAGACCACCGGATGGCAATAAAGCTTAGCCACCAGACACCACCTCCACCTTACCATAACATCTGCAACATTCCAGTGCTGGACATGGGCCTCCTCCTATTGGAGCTTGGCAGAAGAAGTAGTGAGCGCAGTCCAAGATGTTGCATTTACAGGGAACGCTGCTGCCCATTCCATTGATGATTATCCCTTAGTCGCTTTTTACGACACGCACGGGTAGAAGTGGGGTGATGCTATTCTAAGCCGGCATCACACGGAGACATCACAACACAACATGTCGAAGAAAATAGAAAGTTGGTTCCGTAAACGAGACGGCTTATGACGATAGTTGACATTACATATTAGGATCTGACGCCTTGCTTTTCGCAGAACCTACTATCTACTGCAAAGAACTAATCAATAGGAACTAAAATTTTTAGGTTCTTCTACTGGAGGCTGGCCCGGAGCAACCAGATGTGTCGCGGGTGCCTGCGTTCACGGGTGCACTGCTCGGGTCTAATATCGACTGGAATTACCAGACTGAACCTAATGGGAAGAGCTGCTTAGCGCGACCTGGACAACGATGCGACTGGCCAAGGTGAAAGAGCACTTGATCTCACAATTTTAATGAACTCGAAAAAGCTAGTAATCGCTGAATTGCACAGGTCAATCGTTGAAACTTTATTAAATCAAAGACTATACAAACATGTAGCGTTTGTTATATGCTTTAAAATTGTTTTTATAGGGGAAAAACTATGGGTGGATCTAGTTCGGTTAACGATATGGTCTACGTAAGAGGAAACAAAGTGGACTACGACAATTGGGCTGCCATGGGAAATGAAGGATGGAGCTATGAGGATGTAAGTATAAAACTTAGCTAGATAAGAACTAAGAAAACTTATAATATAAAAGAACAGTGAAACAAGTATGTCATATCGCTTTCAGGTGCTGCCGTTTTTCAAGAAATCAGAAAACAACTTAAACATAGAAAGGCTTAACAGGAAGTACCATGGAGTACATGGTGAACAGCCTGTAGCGAGATTTCCCTACATTGATCAACCTTCAATCATGCTGACAGAGGCATTCTATGAAGGAGGATTACCTATACTAGACTTTAACGGTGAAGAACAACAAGGAACTATGCAGGCTCAAGCTTTTTCAGAAGATGGTGAGAGAGTATCTACTAATACAGCTTTTATCGAACCTATAAGGCATGAACGTGAAAATCTAGTCGTCAAACCCGATTCAGAAGCAGTACAAATACTGTTTGATAATCACAAGAGAGCTTACGGCATTAAATATGTCAGGAATGGTAAAACGCATTTAGCTACTGCCAAAAAAGACATCATCATTAGCAGTGGAGCTATCAATAGTCCAAAATTGCTGTTACTCTCCGGTATAGGACCAAAGAAACAGTTAGAAGACTTACATATTCCCCTCGTCCAAGATTTGCCGGTAGGAGAGAATCTACACGATCATGTCACGTTTAGTGGTATTGATATAGCTCTCCCTAACAAAACTGCTACAACTGTCAGTCATCCAGAAATTATTGAATCCGTCAAGAAATTTAAACATTTGGAATATAAGCGTGGTCCTCTCTCTGCTAATGGACCAAGCAATTCCTTAGCTTTCCTAAAAACTAACCCAAATCTTCCAGCGCCAGATATTCAGTATCAATTTGATAATGTGAACTGGAAAGAGTATTACAGTGAAACATTTCGAGTTGAACAACTGCAAATCTTCCCGACCTGTTACTATGACGCCGTCACCCCAAGGATTATGAATTTAGTTCCTAAAAGTAGAGGAAAATTGGTCCTCAACCCAAAGAACCCACAAGGGAAACCGTTGCTCCAGCCAAACTACTTCGGCGATCCAACAGATCTAATGCCATTGATCAAAGGAGCAAGATTCATATACAGCTTAGAAGACACCCACGCTTTTAAATCTCGCGGTGCTAAGTTCGTGAAAGAACCTCTTGGAGTTTGCAGGAATCTAGTTTGGGGTACAGACGAATACACTGAATGTTTGGCAAGATCTTATACTTATACTACATACCATCCAGTAGGGACTTGCAAGATGGGGCCTAACTGGGACAAAACTGCTGTCGTGGACCCTAGATTACGTGTGTATGGCGTGTCAGGTTTGAGGGTCATAGATTCCTCCATCATGCCTGTAGTTACGCGAGGAAATACAAATGCACCGTCTATCATGATCGGAGAAAGAGGCGTGGAGCTGGTCAAAGAGGATTGGCTTCATAATTATTTCAAGCACTGATGTCGTTGTTTTTGTGTTGCGTGTTAAATTATAAACGACCTGATTTCAAAAATCAATTTTGTAAATAGTGTACTTGTAGTGTATGCTACAAATAAATTAGATATTCTTTGATTACAGTTTTAATATTTTATTTATGCTCAGTACACGACTGCTTACATAAGGAAGACTATGTCAAGTCAAGTTCATGTATGTTTAGGGCGCAAGCTCCACAGAGCAGACGTGAGACATAAGATGGCATTTGTCAAACAAGTGATCGTCGGAGACGTGAGACGCGCGTCACATCGATAACGGCTGACGATGCTTTTCTGCAATAATTTTTCTGGAATAAAATTTGGAATAAAATCAAATTTATCTAAATTAAAAACAAAATAGATGATCAAAAGATAGTAACATAATATCAACGCACAGATAACCTAGAAACTTGAATTTTTGCGCTACAGATGTCAAAATAGTGCGGATATAAATAATTTATCAATAAATTAATAATAACAGTGTAAAATAGGGGATGAAAGTTTCTAGGCAACTTTTTATTCCTTTGATAGATATCGCTGAAATTTTGTACAATTATTATACATCGCAAGCTATGTATTTTATTTCTTTGTAATTCGCCCCCTAAATGGGTAAAATAGAGGACGACATTTTGTATGAAACCCTAAAGAGACTGGACTATTTTACTTTAAAAAATTACAATAAAAATTGAGGTGGCCCCACTTCTTAAATGGCTCTATGCGCCCTAAAAGGACCAATCCTTCTGAAAGGAAATCTTGTAATAAGCACCCGCTGTATTTTTCGATTTTCACCGGTGTACACATCCAGCTAAATTAAAGCATATTGTACTTGTGTTTACCTACACGACTGAAACATATCCACCAAAAAAGGAGATTACTTTTATAGGTAATGTTTATTGGTAATGTATGTGTAAGTATTTCATGTAGTTTCATTGTGCGCTTGAAGCTCTTTAGAAACAGGAAGGTAGGTCAAGCAGTTCGCTATTTTGAAAGTAAATGAACTTGAAAAGTAGCCACTAAAAACTATAGTGTGAAATGTTACTATATAGTGACCGATAGCAAAAACTTAGAAACGGTTGGTGATAAAAGAACGACTTTCCCCAAAGAACATATTATGTCGAAATTTGAAAAAAAATATTAGACCTTCCATAGCAACTCAAATCAGCTGCTGATCGGCAATTTTATATGGGGATCGTTTTTCTTTTCATATTTCGACCTATATTCCTTGGGGAAAGTTGTTTCTTATCTCTAGCTGGTTCTGAGTTTTCACTATCGGTCACTAGTAAAATTGCTCCCAATGTAAAATAAAATCTTTTTAACAAAATATACAGTTACATTTAATTAAGTACAAATCTCTCCAGGGTGTGATCTACTCACAAAACTGATAAATTTTTGTTAGAAACTTTTCTTTGAAATATTATGAAAATAAAAATGGGACTTCCCATACAAAAATCTTGAAAAAGTGTGTCACTTATTATGTGAAAAAGTGTGTCACGTATGGGAGGACCAATTTTTTTTTCATTTTTCGAAGATAAGTTTCTAAAAAAGTTAAGAGAGAACCCTTAGGAGATTTGTACTAAGGATTTGTACTTAATTAAATGTAATCTTATATTATATCACCGCCTAAATCTGAAAAGCAAAAAATAATAAGAACCTATTGTTAGTATAGTAATACTACCTAAGTAATAAAATAACCCTAACCCACAACATTGGAGCTTAGTAATTGTAAGTCGGCGTGATGCCAATGAAGCGAGTCAATTCATTTTTAATGAATTCAACTCCTACTCAGAAAAATAAGTTCCAACGTTTTAGGCAATATCATTTCCAAAAATATTACTTAGGTAGGCACCTACTTATTATTTTTTGCGTTTCTGTTTTCGGCGGTGATATTTTTTTTATTAAAAAGATTTTGTTGAGCATTTTATTTATATTTTCACAAATTACGTATTGGCAGCATAATATTGTGCGTTTCATCAAATAGTTCCTCTGGCGTCATGTTGGCAGCATTAGAAATGAGCGTCTTCTTACTTCGGATGGGTTATACGGCGACAATGTTGCGCCGTACATAGCCCAAGAAAGATAGCAAAAACAGCGAAAAAAAATCCCCGGTAACGAAATGTTGTGGATTTGTGTAGTGGAAGGTCCTCTTCACAACGTCCAATAAAATCCTCTCAAAAATATGCGGTGCTGGGAGTAGGGGGGTTAATTATGTGTCCCTTTTTTCAGTTTCTCGACTGTAACTCTTAAACGGCGCGTCGTAGCTTCAAAATGTCTGAGTAACTATTAAAGCTCATTAAATTTCCTATAACTTTGTAATTATTATTATTTTTTTTTATCTATGATGGGCTTACTCTTGACCCCAATCTTACCCTAGAGCAGAGATGGGATCTACGGTGGAGCGAGCTTGCCCAGAAGATGCCTATTCACTCTAGACTTAAAGAGATTCAGGTTATATGCACTCGGAAATACAGACGCAGGCAGGGAATTCCATTCTTTAGCCGTGCGCATAATGAAAGATGATTTGAAGCGCTTAGTGCGTAATGTGGGTATATCAACTAAGAACGGATGGTAGCCGGCCGTGCGTCTGGATGTCCGATGCAGGCCCCTCTTCTCCACTGGGCACAATGGGCACGTGCCCAGGGCCCCGCAATCGATTGGGGCCCCCTACTCGATTACCAAACCACAGATAACATAACATATGACCAGTAATATGTTTTCATGTCAATTGCTAATCGCAATAATAATTTTCTATAAAAAATTAAACGAAAAGATCCGGAGTATTGGCAACACTGCCCGACTTCACGAACGGCGGCGGGAATTCCCCGACTCGACTATCGGCGGCGGCGGGAATTCCCCTGTATATATCTGTGACGTTTCATTTGTTTCATCGTTTCGTCGTCGTTTCTGACTGCGCTCTGTGAAATACTTTATAATAAATCGTTGTTTGCCTGTTTTGTTATAAAATGTCAAAAAGGTCGTATCCTAGTGGATCTGACAAAAGGAAAAAAGCTGCACACCAGAAAGAAGTTATTGAAAAGTTACCGAAATTAACATCTTATTTTTCTACCGGAGAGAGTTCTGGAAGTAAAAGTAGCAATCAAACAATATTTTCTCCAAATAATGAGCCGTGCCAATCAGAAGTAACGCCAGATTCTACCAATTTTGGAAAAGAGACAGGACAAGAAGGCGACCTTCCCTACGTCGAACGTGAAACAACATCGGGGGCTTTACTAACACCGCCAACTTTATTAGTTGATCAGCAACTGCTTTCCAAACCTGACGACATATCACACGACCCAGCTGCTTATTTTCATGAAAATTTTACAGAAAAAGATCGCGATATTTTGATTCGTAAGGGACCTGAATATTTTCAAAATAAAGATTCGGATTTTTCTAAGACATCCAGAACCTACAAAAAAGATGGCGAGAGATCAGTAACTAGATATTTTAACAAAGCATTATTTATTCGCAATTTAAAGAACAATGAAAAAGTTGAAAGAAAATGGTTGCTGTATTCGCCTTCAAAAAAATCAGTATATTGTTATTCATGTTGTTTATTTAATCCGCCCGATTTGAATCTATGCTCTCCCGATGGATGTATGGACTGGAAGCACATTCATCAAATTATTTTATCTCATGAAAATAGCCCAAAACATAGGCAATCTATGATGACATATCTGGCGCGAAGTAAAACGGTTGGTAGAGTAGATGCAGATTTATTATCTCAATATCAAAAAGAAGTGGATTATTGGAGAAATCTTCTTAAAAGAATTGTATCTGTTGTAAAATTTTTGGCTTCGAGAGGGCTTCCGTTCCGCGGTGACAATGAAACCCTAGGATCTCCCAACAATGGAAATTATTTGGGATGTTTGGAGTTACTGAGTGAATATGATCCATTTCTTGCAGCTCATTTAAAAAAGTTTGGGAATCCTGGAAAAGGCAACATTTCATATTTATCAGCGAATATTTGTAATGAGTTTATTGATGTAATGGGAAAACAGATCCTAAAAGAAATTATGCGTGAAGTTAAATTAGCAAAATATTTTTCCATTAGCGTTGACAGTACGCCCGATTTGTCACATGTTGACCAGCTAACTTTTATAATTCGCTACGTAAAAGACGGTGATCCTGTTGAAAGGTTCCTGGAATTCATACCTATTAAAGAGCATAAATCTGAGTATTTAGCTGAAACTGTCTTGAATGTTTTAGAGAGTCATGATATTCCCATTAAAGATTGTAGAGGACAAAGCTACGACAATGCTTCAAATATGGCGGGAAAATATACTGGTCTACAGGCGAGAATCAAGGAGAAATGCGAATTTGCCACTTTTGTACCATGCGCGGGACATTCACTAAATTTAGTAGGTGTTCATGCCGCTGGGTGTGTATCAGAAGTGACACAGTTTTTTGACATGATTCAGAAAGTATATAACTTTTTTTCGGGCTCTACTTATCGTTGGAATATATTGAAAGACCATTTAGGGTTAAAAAAAGTTGTAAAAAGTCTTTCACAAACAAGATGGTCAGCCCGAGCTGATGCAGTGAGTGCCTTGCATGAAGGTCATAAACAAATTAAAGGAGCTTTGTTAAACATCGCAAATGATACAGAACAGGCACAAGAAACTAGAGAAGAAGCCCTAAATCTGTCCAAAAAAATCGAAAAACTAGAATTTATTCTTCTAACAGAAATTTGGAGCTCTATATTAGAAAGAATAGACAAAACAAACAAATCTCTTCAGAAAGAAACAATAACACTGGAAGTTGCAACTAACTTGTTGACTGCACTTGATGAGTACATTATTAGCCTCAGGGATAAATTTGATCATTACGAATCATTGGCCAAAGAAAAAAACACGGAATCTGACTATAAGGACCTATCTCAAAGGACCAGACATAGAAGCTCACGCCAGACATTTTTTGATGGATCTGCGCCATCAGTCCAACTGAAAGGAAAAGAAAGATTCAAAGTAGAGACCTTTATCCCCATAATTGATACACTGGGTGTTCAACTAAAACAGCGATTAGAATCATATAAAAATATTACTCAACGGTTTGGTTTATTTTATCACTTGAAAACTCTAAATTCCGAAGAGTTGAGACAAAGTTGCAAAGAATTTGCTAGTTTCTATTATGAAGACGTAAACGAGAATGAGTTGGAAATAGAATGTCTGCATTTGACAGAATACTTAAAAATTCAAAATAAAAATGAAGATTTCAATAGTATACTAGAAATATATCACCTTTTGAAACAGAACAAAATTGAAGACACCTTTCCTAATGTAGAAATTGCACTGAGAATCTTTTTAAGCATGATGGTAACTAACTGCAGTGGGGAACGCTCCTTCTCCAAATTAAAAAGACTAAAAAATGAGCTAAGAAGTACAATGCTTCAGGGGAGATTGAACAGTTTGTCGCTAATGTCGATAGAATGTGAAATGCTCGAAAACATAGATTTTGAAAATGTGATTAACGATTTTGCTCAATTAAAATCTAGAAGGATGCCTCTTGAATCAACATAAATGTAAGGATTAATCCTAATCGTGACACACACACACACACACACACGCGCGCGCGCACACACACACACACACACACACACACATCACCCCTTTATCACTTGCGGGGAAGCAGAGCGATAACGGCCGCAAAATACGGTCTACGAGTGTAAAGTGTAAATTGTGCTACGAGTAGGTATATTATGGTCTTGGGGCCCCGTCATGCTAATGTGCCCAGGGCCTCTAATGGGTGAAAGACGGCCCTGGTCCGATGGAAGAAAGGAGACGGTGGTATGAGCTCATGCAGCTCACGCGCACACTCTCCGAAGTACAATCTGTAGAAGACCGATAGGCAAGCAACCTTGCGGCGGTGAGCCAGGCTGTGAAGCTTGGTCGCCACCAGTTAACATGAAAACCGTAACATGAATGGTTTTTAAGTTATGGCCATTTCAAAGTCGGTAGTTTTTTCACTTTTTTTATTACGACACTAAAAAGTGTTTGGACGTTTTTGTTCATCTTCGTTATCTTTAATGCAAACTATTTCATAATTTGAGGATAAACTAAAAAAATCAAATTATTAAATACGTGTTCCCGCATTTTGTAAATTTTAACCCTTAACCGGGTAAAAACTTTTTACCAATATTACTAAAAAGAGGTTAATAGTTTGTATGAAAAATCGTCATTTTTGATGTGATCTATTTCAAAATTTGTCCGGCAAAAAAGAGTAGAAATTAAATAAAACAAAACATAAATAAAAAGTAAACTAAAAAATTTTCATATTAAATTGTTGCCATTCATAGTCAATGTTGCCATTTAATTTTAATTTTGAAATTTCATACAAAGTGGCGCCTTCATTTTTGTCTACTCTTTTTTGCTGGACTGTAATATTATGGCCGCCATATAACCCGTCCGAATTAAGAAGGCACTCATTTTCGATGCAACCAACATAATGACAGAGGAACTTTTTGATGAAACGCACTAAAGCAGCAAACTCCTCAGAATAGACGTGCGATGCGACGCGCAACATGACATCTGGCAAACAAGCGATCGTCAGCCGTTATCGATGCGATGCACGTCTCACGTGTGTAGCTTTGCAAACATCGCGAATAGTCGCGATGTAGCACGTCTCACGTCTCCGACGTACACCTGTTTGTCAGATGCCATCTTACGTTTCGCGACTCACGTTTACTTTGTGGAGCTTGAACAGTTGTGTAGGTTTTGAGCATAAATAAAATATTGAAACTGTAATCAAAGAATATAATTGTAGCGTACCTACACTTTTTACAAAATTTAGTTTTTAACACGCAACACAAAAACAAAGATATCAGTGCTTGAGATAATTATGAAGCCAATCCTCTTTGACCAGCTCCACGCCTCTTTCTCCGACCATGATAGACGGCGCGTTTGTGTTTCCTCGTGGAACTACAGGCATGATGGAGGAATCTATGACCCTCAAACCTGACACGCCATACACACGTAATCTAGGGTCCACGACAGCTGATTTGTCCCAGTTAGGCCCCATCTTGCAAGTCCCTACTGCATGGTAGGAACTTGCAGTATAAGATCTTGCCAAACATTCAGTGTATTCGTCCGTACCCCAAGTTTGGTTCTTGCAAGCTCCGAGAGGTATTTTCACGAACTTAGCGCCGCGAGATTTAAAAGCGTGGGTGTCTTCTAAGCTGTATATAAATCTTGCTGCTTTGATCATTGGCATCATATCAGTTGGATCGCCGAAGTAGTTTGGCTGGAGCAACGGATTTCCTCGTGGGTTCTTTGGGTTGAGGACTAATTTTCCTCTACTTTTAGGAACTAAATTCTTAATCCTTGCCATGAGGGCGTCATAGAAAGAGGTCGGAAAGATTGCCAGTTGCTCATCTAGAATTGGTTCTCTGTAATACTCTTTCCAGTTCACATTATTAAAATGATTCCCAACATCTGGCGCTGGAAGATTTGGGTTCGTTTTGAGGATAAATATGGAATTTATTGGTCCATTAGCAGAAAGAGGACCTCGCTTATATTCCAAATGTTTAAATTCCTTGGCGTATTCAATAATTTCTTGTTGACTTACAGTTGTAGCAGTTTTATTCGGGAGAGCTATAACAATACCACTAAACGTGGGATGATCGTGTAGGTTCTCTCCTACCGGCAAATCTTGAACGAGGGGAATATGTAAGTCTTCTAACTGTTTCTTTGGTCCTATACCAGAGAGTAACAGCAATTTTGGACTATTGATAGCCCCACTGCTAATGATGACGTCTTTTTTAGCTGTAGCTATATGCGTTTTACCATTTCTGACATATTTAATGCCGTAAGCTCTCTTGTGTTTATCAAACAGGATTTGTACTGCTTCTGACTCGGGTTTGACGACTAGATTTTCACGTTCATGCCTAATAGGTTTGATGAAAGCTGTATTAGTAGATACTTTCTCCCCATCTTCGGAAAAAGCTTGAGCCTGCACAGTTCCTTCTTGTTTTTCACCGTTAATGTCTAGTATAGGTAATCCTGCTTCATTGAACGCTTCTGTCAGCATGATTGAAGGTTGATCAATGTAGGGATATCTCGCTACAGGCTGTTCACCATCTACTCCATGGTATTTCCTGTTAAGCCTCTCTATGTTCAAGTTGTTTTCTGACTTTTTGAAAAACGGCAGCACCTGAAACCGACATGATACCTGTTAACTGTTCTTTTATATTAAATGTTGTCTTAGTTCTTATCAAGCTTGGTTTTATACTTACATCCTTATAGCTCCATCCTTCATTTCCCATGGCAGCCCAATTGTCGTAGTCCAGTTTGTTTCCTCTGACGTAAACCATTTCGTAAAACGAACTAGATCCACCCATAGTTTTTCCTCTATAAAAAACAATTTTAAAGCATATAAGTAACGCTACATGTTTGTATGGTTTTTGACTCAATACAGTTTCAACGCTTGACCTGTGCAATTCAGCGATTTCTGGAGCCCATCCACGCGAACTTCCATAATTTCGCGGGCTCGATTAGAACCGCGGTAGCCCAGTTGGTTAGGGCGTCGGCAGTACTGATGCCGAAGGTCGCAGGTTCAAATCCTGTCTGCGGTGAAAATTTTGGAAGTTTCCCAAAAATTCTTTACCTAACACGAGAAGTGTTTTAAAATTTGGTATTCGATTTCTGGCTTTTACGAGTTCATTCAAATAGTGAGGTCAAAATGCTCTTTCACCTTGGCCAGGCGCATCGTTGCTCAGATCGCGCTAAGCAGCTCTTCCCATCAGGTTCAGTCTGGTAATTCCAGTCGATATTAGACCCGAGCGCTACATTGGAGAACCCTGGCACCCGCGTCACGTCTGGTTGCTCCGGGCCAGCCTCCAGGAGAAGCACCTAAAAATTAAAGTAATTATTGATTAGTTGTTTGCAGTACATAGAGGTTCAGCGAAAAGCAAGGCATCAGATCCTGAATTGTAATGTCAAATTACGACATAAGCCGTCTCGTTTACGGCACCAACTTTCTAATTCCTTTGACATCTTGTGTTGTAATGTCTCCGTGTGATGTCGGCTTAGAATAGCATCACCTGACTTCTACCCGTGGATGTCGTAAAAAGCAACTAAGGGATAATCATCCAGGGAATGGGCAGCAGCGTTTCCTGTAAATGCAACATCTTGCACTGCGCTCGCTACTCCGCCTGCCAAGCGTGGTGAGTAGGGCAATACCCTCCAATAAGAGGAGGCCCATGTCTAGCATTGAAATGTTGCAGATGTTATGGTACGGTGGTGGTGATATCCGGTGGTCTACTCTCCACTACCTGGTTTGCGACTATCTGGTGTTCTGATATTGCCTTAGGGACGGATGTTGTTTCAGCTTGGTCTTTCAACAACTTTGTCACGGTTGAATAAAAGCCTAACCCTTGAAATTACCTTCCACTGGTCAATCTCCGTGAGTCTGTTAGCCACGACGCATCCAGCCGACCCCGCCCCAACCACGATGAAGTCATAATCTCCTCCCTCACTTTCTTCCATGGTATGCTTTCTCTTCTCCCTACAATAAAATTACAGACATGTACTGGGAGAAATTTTACTAGTGACCGATAGCGAAAACTCAAAACCGGCTGGTGTTATGGAGCAACTTTTCCCAAGGAACATAATCATGTCAAAATATTTTAAAAAATTGGGCGTCCCATAAAGTCCCATAGTAACTCAAATCAGCTGATTTTTGTGTGGGAGGTCCATTATTTTTTCATATTTCGACCTCCTTGGCAAATGTTGTTCCATATCAGCCGGTTCTGAGTTTTCGCTATCGGTCACTAGTAAAATTTCACCCCAAATACATACACCTATTATCCTTTTTGGGGTACGCAAAGCGTCAGCGTCTATACAAACGGTCGTTTTAGTGTTTGAGAACAATTTTAGGGTCATTTCAGGAAATGCCATTCAGAGCATATTTTTTGATCAAGTAGTGGTATTTTACCTGGATCCTCCATATAGCTTCACTAACAGGTCCAGGTACATATAGCCGAAATAGGTACAGGCTGGGAGTTGGGATGTCGGGGTACATTGCGCGGTGAGGTTCAAAGGCTGCCACAGCATTTTGAAGGCCGTTTAATTTTCAATATTTCGTCAACATACACCTGGCTACAAAAGAGTTTTATTGCATTTATATGCACTCAATTTTTGTTTAGGTACATGACTTTCCCATGAGTGTGCTTTGAATTACTTGTGGTCGAAGCTAAGTTAAGTATATTGAAAAACTTTAAAGTACAGTCCAGCAAAAAAGAGTAGATACAAAATGAGGGCGCCACTTTGTATGAAATTTCAAAATTAAATGGCAACATTGACTATGAATGGCAACAATTTAGTATGAATTTTTTTTAGGTCCATTTTATTTAATTTCTACTCTTTTTTGCTGGACTGTAAGTACCTACTACTTCAACTCAACGTATAAGAACTTACCTAGCCGTATTAAAAATAAATTTTAAATTATTTACCTATGTGTTTCAAAGAGCGCCACACTGAAACTGACCTAGACTAAAAATATATATACCTATATTTTTACATCTAATTAACTAGCCTATTTATAGTTAATTTATTAATATAAAAAAATAATAGTTAATTAACATTAATAAATTTATAGCTTTAATTTTAACATAAATAAAGTTTTAGTTAATAATCGGTAATTTTCCATAAATAGGCTAGTTTATTAGATATGTTAAACTATTCTTAGTCATCTATTCGTGATCAGTTTCAGTGTGGCTCCAGCTACAATTAATTTAAATCTCAATAAATGTATTTACCTATTGGTGAATTAATTTTTGTAAGAAGTGCCGTGGTAAACTCGGAAAAAAGTTTAATTTCTAACATGGAGTTGTAATTAATCAATTTCGTCCAACATTGGGCACGTGGGGCATTCTAATCTGAATTTATTTTAATAATTATTAAATAAAAAAAATATAGTTCTTCACTGACTAAAAATTGGTTGCCAAGGTCAATTTCTATTCGATAAAAGAATGGATTTGTGTAAAAATAGTATCACAAGTGAACAAAGTACGCCCGTTGCCAGTTTCACTCGCTGCAAGCTAATTTTCCCGCGGGAAAAGGGCATTTTCCCGGAATGTATTATACCTACATATAAACCTTTCTCTTGAATCACACTATCAACTGCATACAAAAAATATTTTTTTAAATAATCATTTATTTCTTTCTTCATTTATTAGGTATAGTATAACATATATTCAAGTAGGTACTGTATAGTCTCTTTTTGTTCTGTTCCTTTTAAGTACCCTTCAGGGTGAAGGCCTCCTCCAAGATGAGCCATTTTTCTCTATTGTTTTTTTATGTTTCCAATTTTTACCAGCTGTTTTCGCAATTTCGTCTTCCCATCTTTAAACATTATTGTACTACATAATAATATCATTGATTGTAACAATATTCTGTGTCGTTCGCGCTGCTGAAACGAATCTATCGAACGACACTTTATAATTTATGTAAAAATCGGTTTAGGCCCGTGAAAAATATTTTTCTTGTCCACATACAGTCCAGCAAAAATGAGAAAATAAAAACTAAAAAAATTTCATACTAAATTGTTGCCATTCATAGTCAATGTTGCCATTTAATTTTGAAATTTCATAGAAAGTGGCGCCCTCATTTTTTGTCTACTCTTTTTTGCTGGACTGTACCTACTTACTTTCACGCATACACTCAAAAAACATTACCCGCTTTTTGAAGCAGTCGGGTAATTAATATGAAAGTAGCCTTCACTTCTTGTGGCTACATACAATCAAGAAATGAAGTGTAAAGGTCGTCGGTTCCTCTGAATCGCGTGCGTTTGAGAGGAAACATAAACAAAGGTAAGCCTACAAACAATTACGGAGCTATAAACTAGTTTACCTTACATAATACCTGGAGTAATAAGGAGATTGATGATTTATGATCGCATTATGTTTGCATATTTGCGAAAAAATACTGCTTCATTATTTAAATGGCGTCATGTTGGTAGCGTTTTTAACACAGAGAACCAAAACGTCATTCGCGGTCCCCGATAGAGACGCCCTTTGAGCAATATAGCCTGCCAATTTGGTTTACCGAATTGCCATTCCCAGTGTTGCCACCAGCTTATATTTCTCGAACTTGACGTCCTTTTTTGACTCCCACGTGTTATTTGTAATTTTACCATTTTGTTTGTAAATCACCCTTACTCTATTACTTATGATACAATAAATATAACAGCCGCAACAGTCCACTGCTAGACATTCCCTTATTAAGGGGGTATTTGCCATACTCACTACGCTTGGCAGGCGGATTGGCAAGCGCAGTTCAAGGTGATGTATTCACAGAAAATTTTGCTGCCCATTCTCTGAACGACTTTTAGTGTGACAGCTGACACCTGTCATGTAGATCTCGTTAAGGCCTACAACTTTCCCAAAGAAACTAATAGTTTAGCACGCATAGTTTTTGATTTAAACCACTTTTTAGTGTGACAGCTGACACCTGTCATGTAGATCTCGTTAAGGCCTACAACTTTCCCAAAGAAACTAATAGTCTAGCACGCAGAGTTTCTGATTTAAACGACTTTTTAGTATGACAGCTGACACCTGTCATGTATATCTCGTTAAGGCCTACAACTTTTCCAAAGAAACTAATAGTCTAGCACGCAGAGTTTCTGATTTAAACGACTTTTTAGTATGACAGCTGACACCTGACATGTAGATCTTGTTATAGCCTAAAACTTTTCCTAAGAAACGAATAGTCTAGCACGCATAGTTTCCGATATAAACGACTTTTTAGTTTGACAGCTGACACCTGTCATGTAGATCTCGTTAAGGCATACAACTTTCCCAAAGAAACTAATAGTCTAGCACGCATAGTTTCTGATTTAAACGCCTTTTTAGTATGACAGCTGACACCTGTCATGTAGATCTTGTTAAGGCCTACAAATTTTCCAAAGAAACTAATAGTCTAGCATGCATAGTTTCCGATATAAACCACTTTTTGTGTGACAGCTGACACCTGTCCTGGACCACAGGAAAAATAACGTACCGTGGTCCACCAGGTGGACCAGGAGGTGGACCAAGGGATAAAGGGGCCATTTTCAGTCTCTTTTTATTCAATCTCATACACTCCAAATTTAGGTTTTGGCGACGGATATGTGTATTTTGAAAAGACGGTTGTGGCAACACTTTAGGGTGAACGCACTCTGTTCCGAACCGTACGCACAGCACCCTGAGTGGCATAGAATTTCATACAAAATTTCTAAATATGACGCGTACGGAACGGTTAAATGAGCTATTACCTCAAATTTGCCTCAAATGACAAACTCGTTCAAAAACATTCAAAAATGACAGGCTTGTCTTGTATAAAATTTTGACAAAAGGCGTGTCTAGTAGCGCTGCGCGAAAAAGGTTTCATTTGTCTGTGGTTTTTAATTTGTATGCCCAATGCTACTATAACATGACGCCATAGGAAATACAAGATAAAACCTCGGGATGGAACGCACTCTAATATTTTACGTTAAAATACGCCATTTTGAATTTATGAAATTTCAGCAGAGTCAGATTGGATATAGCCAGTGTCATCTCGCACGCACGTCACGCCGTTTAGACTGTAGTGCTGTAGAAAAAGATTTCAATTGTTCACATACATACATACATACCCTATCCACACACATACAAACGTAAATACTTACTCGAAAAACATCACATGAACATAACTCTCCTTCTGACGTAGTCGTGTAATCATGGTACCGTCATTCGAATAGGCCATATTTGAAAAGCTGTCAAAATCATGTTAATGCTATGACATAAAGTCTATTTTTCTTTGACATGTTGCTTTGTATGGGTTTGACAGCTGTCAAATATAGCCTATTCGGCCTATTCGAATGACCGTACATAAAACATATGACGATCACTTGTTATCTTACGTCTCAGGCTTCAGTCTCAGGTCTTACATGTACTCTGTGGAGCTTGCGCTCTTAACATACATGAACTAGGCATAGTCTTCCTTATAACTTTATAAGGACTTGTGATTACCTACTTTCACACATAATAGTTACTCTGACGGGTCTTCGCGATAGATTTTTAGGTAAATTAGCGAGTTTCGCCTGAGTTTCATCAGTCATAAACTCATAAATTATAGACGGGAACTATTTTGTATAAAGGGTGAGCTTTATATAAGTTAGGTACATCACGGGTGTAGTGAATGGCTAACACAGCATGATTTTGAGGTTTGTGACCGAATTACATTCCAACAAGCAGAAAGACATGAGCTAAGTTGCGCTTCACATGAGCGTAACCTCAAAGAAGTAGATGTGTCAAAAGATAAACAACCCGACTGCGGTAATTTTAAAATAGTATTTAGCTGCAAAAATCCGCCATCTTGAATCTATATTATTTTTTTATACATATAGCCAGTGGCACTCGCGCTGCTGAGACTAATCTAACGACACCTTATATGTCAAAATCAATTTCAATTTTCAATTTCAATTTATTTTTTATTCAAAAACAGTACAGACTGTGTGCGAACATTCTTAAAACTAGCTTATGTCAACTAAAATAGGTAGGTAGGCACTTAAATAATTTCCTCATCATAACAAGTTGATAAAATAATAAATCCAACTATCCGTTTGGGCTGTAGCCCGTGAAGAAGAATTTTCTTGTCCACATTCATACATAACATACAATATACATACATTCTTACATACTTACATACATACATACATACTCTCGTAAAACATAACCCTCCTTCTGAGGCAGTCGGGTAAAAATTGGTCTCGAGACAGAAAGATGCCAAATGTCGCAATGAGTTGAATTTACCTAATTACTGTAATAAACCTGTCAAAAACAACTCTTGAGGGGTCGTTCATTAATCACGTGAGGTTCAAAAGGAGGGAGGGAGGGGTCCGTCAAAAATTACGAAACATCACGTGGGGATAGGGGGGATTTTTGGTAAATACTTTTAGCGAGTTTCTAGACAGTCTGTTAAAATTTTTAATTACATATAATTAATTAAATTATTATATTTCAAATTATATTGTTTCATATTTGCGAGAATTTTAGACAGAATAGAGTCTGATCAACGAAAACTGGCACCAAGAATCATTAGCTTTAACACAAAGTACACCTAGTGTTCCATCGTCGCGTGAGGAAGCCAACGTGCCAACAACCGACTGGCATGAAGATTCTTTGTATTTATTTATTGGTGTCGAAGAAAGCCTTTTTAATCCGTGGTGCGACGACGTTACACAATAATGTAGTATGTAATAGTTCAAAACATCACCATGTATCACCAAGAGGGAGGGGGGGTCAAAAAATGGAAATAAAAAACATCACACGATTAATGGACGACCCCTGATGACGAACGATCAACATCTTGAAAGGCATGAATTTTGCTCTGACATCAAAACAAGTACCAGTCGAAAACATTATTTGTGGGGTAGAAGTAGAAGAAGCTCTAATACAAAACAAGGTACAGAGTGGCGACGCGGAAACTATGCGTCAGGACATAGCAGTAACTTTGAGAAAAGCTAGAGTACCCGCAAGTAATACCACTGCAGCAGAGCGTCAGGCACTAACGCCACTGTCAGAGCCGGATTAACCTTGTCGTGGGCGTGAGCCAGTCTGTCTGTAGGCAATGCAATTTTCGGGCCCCCTTTACCACTCTGACTGACCGAATCATGTGTTTTAATTTTTTTAATTAACCATTCACTACACCCGAGATGTAATATGTAACTTATAAAGCTCACCTGTACTAAAAAGTTCCCGTCTATGATTTTTTTATGACTGATGAAACTAACGTCGGGTTCCCAGGTAAATTGCTTATGTACTTAAAAAACTATCGCGATAAGACCCGATAAATTAACTAATATGTAGGTATGTATAGTCTTCCTTATTTTAAAAGTCGTGTACTGAGCGTAAATAAAATGTTAAAACAGTAATCAATGCATAATGTAATTGTAGCGTACAATATTTACAACAATTTATTTTTGAAATTGATATTTTATATTTTAACACGCAACACAAAAACGAAGATATCAGTGCTTGAGATAATTATGAAGCCAATCCTCTTTGACAAGATCCACGCCTTTTTCTCCGATCATGATAGACGGCGCGTTTGTATTTCCTCGTGGAACTACAGGCATGATGGAGGAATCTATGACTCTCAAACCTGACACGCCATACACACGTAATCTAGGGTCCACGACAGCCGTTTTGTCCCAGTTAGGCCCCATCTTGCAAGTCCCCACTGGATGGTAAGTAGTTGAAGTATAAGACCTTGCCAAACATTCAGTGTATTCGTCTGTACCCCATACTAGGTTCTTGCAAACTCCAAGAGGTTTTTTCACGAACTTAGCACCGCGAGATTTAAAAGCGTGGGTGTCTTCTAAGCTGTATACAAATCTTGCTCCTTTGATCAATGGCATCAGATCTGTTGGATCGCCGAAGTAGTTTGGCTGGACCAACGGTTTTCCTTGTGGGTTCTTTGGGTTGAGGACTAATTTTCCTCTGCTTTTAGGAACTAAATTCATTATCCTTGGTATGACGGCGTCATAGAAAGAGGTCGGGAAGATTGCCAGTTTCTCAACTAGAATTGGTTCTCTGTAATACTCTTTCCAGTTCACATTATCAAATTGATACTGAACATCTGGCGCTGGAAGATTTGGGTTCGTTTTTAGGAAAGATAAGGAATTAACTGGTCCATTAGAAGAAAGAGGACCTCGCTTATATTCCAAATGTTTGAATTCCTTGACGTATTCAATAATTTCTTGTTGACTTACAGTTGTAGCAGTTTTGTTCGGGAGAGCTATAACAATACCGTTAAACGTGACATGATCGTGTAGGTTCTCTCCTACCGGCAAATCTTGAACGAGGGGAATATGTAAGTCTTCTAACTGTTTCTTTGGTCCTATACCGGAGAGTAACAGCAATTTTGGACTATTGATAGCTCCACTGCTAATGATGATGTCTTTTTTGGCAGTAGCTATATGCGTTTTACCATTTCTGACATATTTAATGCCGTAAGCTCTCTTGTGTTTATCAAACAGTATTTGTACTGCTTCTGAATCGGGTTTGACGACTAGATTTTCACGTTCATGCCTTATAGGTTCGATGAAAGCTGTATTAGTAGATACTTTCTCACCATCTTCGGAAAAAGCTTGAGCCTGCGTAGTTCCTTCTTGTTTTTCACCGTTAATGTCTAGTATAGGCAATCCTGCTTCATTGAATGCCTCTGTCAGCATGATTGAAGGTTGATCAATGTAGGGATATCTCGCTACAGGCTGTTCACCATGTACTCCATGGTATTTCCTGTTAAGCCTCTCTATGTTCAAGTTGTTTTCTGATTTCTTGAAAAACGGCAGCACCTGAAAGCGGCATGATATACCTGTTTCACTGTTCTTTTATATTAAATGTTTTCTTAGTTCTTATCAAGCTTGGTTTTATACTTACATCCTTATAGCTCCATCCTTCATTTCCCATGGCAGCCCAATTGTCGTAGTCCAGTTTGTTTCCTCTGACGTAAACCATTTCGTAAATCGAACTGGATCCACCCATAGTTCTTCCTCTATAAAAAACAATTTTAAAACATAAGTAACGCTACATGTTTGTAGGGTTTTTGACTTAATACAGTTTCAACGCTTGACCTGTGCAATTCAGCGATTTCTGGCTTTTTTGAGTTCATTAAAATAGTGAGATCAAATGCTCTTTCACCTTGGCCAGGCGCATCGTTGCTCAGATCGCGCTAAGCAGCTTTTCCCATCAGGCTCAGTCTGGTAATTCCAGTCGATATTAGACCCGAGCGCTACATTGGAGAACCCTGGCACCCGCGTCACGTCTGGTTGCTCTGGGCCAGCTTCCAGGAGAAGCACCTAAAAATTAAAGTAATTATTGATTAGTTGTTTGCAGTACATAGAGGTTCAGCGAAAAGCAAGGCATCAGATCCTGAATTGTAATGTCAAATTACGACATAAGCCGTCTCGTTTACGGCACCAACTTTCTAATTCCTTTGACATCTTGTGTTGTAATGTCTCCGTGTGATGTCGGCTTAGAATAGCATCACCTCACTTCTACCCGTGAATGTCGTAAAAAGCAACTAAGGGATAATCATCCAGGGAATGGGCAGCAGCGTTTCCTGTAAATGCAACATCTTGCACTGCGCTCGTTACTCCGCCTGCCAAGCGTGGTGAGTAGGGCAATACCCTCCAATAGGAGGAGGCCCATGTCCAGCAATGGAATGTTGCAGATGTTATGGTATGGTGAAGGTGGTGTCTGTTGGCTAAGCTTTATTGCTATCCGGTGGTCCAATCTCCGCTTCCTGGTTTGCGACTATCCGGTGTTCTGATATTGCTTTAGGGACGGATGTTGTTTGAGCTTGGTCTTTCAACAACTTTGTCACGGTTGAACAAAAGCCAAACCCTTGAAATTACCTTCCACTGGTCAATCTCCGTGAGTCTGTTAGCCACGACGCATCCAGCCGACCCCGCCCCAACCACGATGAAGTCATAATCTCCTCCCTCACTTTCTTCCATGGTATGCTTTCTCTTCTCCCTACAATAAAATTACAGACATGTACTGGGAGAAATTTTACTAGTGACCGATAGCGAAAACTCAAAACCGGCTGGTGTTATGGAACAACTTTTCCCAAGGAACATAATCATGTCAAAATATTTTAAAAAATTGGGCGTCCCATAAAGTCCCATAGTAACTCAAATCAGCAGATTTTTGTGTGGGAGGTCCATTATTTTTTCATATTTCGACCTCCTTGGCAAATGTTGTTCCATATCAGCCGGTTCTGAGTTTTCGCTATCGGTCACTAGTAATATTTCACCCCAAATACATACACCTATTATCCTTTTTGGGGTACGCAAAGCGTCAGCGTCCATAAAAACGGTCGTTCTAGTGTTTGAGAACAATTTAGGGTCATTTCAGGAAATGCCATTCTGAGCTAATTTTTTTTATCAAGTATGGTATTTTACCTGGATCCTCCATACAGCTTCATCAACAGGTGCAGGTACATATAGCCGAGGTAGGTACAGGCTGGAAGTTGGGACGGCGGGGTACATTGCGCGGTGAGGTTCAAAGGCTGCCACAGCATTTTCAAGGCCGTTTAATTTTGAATATGTCGTCAACATACACCTGGCTACAAAAGATTTTTATTTCATTTATATGCACTCATTTTTTCTTACACGACTTTCCTATGAGTGTGCTTTGAATCCAGGTACTTGAGGTCGAAGCTAAGTTAAGTATATTGAAAAACTTTAAAGTACAGTCCAGCAAAAAAGAGTAGACACAAAATGAGGGCGCCACTTTGTATGAAATTTCAAAATTAAATGGCAACATTGACTATGAATGGCAACAATTTAGTACGATTTTTTTTAGTTCCATTTTATTTAATTTCAACTCTTTTTTGCTGGACTGTAAGTAGGTACTACTTCAACTCAACGTAGAACTTACTTAGCCGTATTAAAAATAAATTTTAAATTATTTACCTAATGTGTTTTAAAGAGCACCACACTGAAACTGACCAAAACTAAGAATATATATACTTACATATATTTACGTCTAATTAAATATAGTAATAATTTATAGTAAATTAACAATATTAAATTAGTAGCTTTAATTTAACTTCAATAATTTTTTAATTAATAATCGGAAATTTTCCAAAAATAGGCTAGTTTATTAGATGTTAAACTATTCTTAGTCATCTATTCGTGCTCAGTTTCAATGTGGCTCCAGCTTCAATTTATTTAAATTCTCAATTAATGTATTTATTAGTGAATTAATTTTAAATGAAAAGTAGTAAGTAGTGCTGTGGTAAACTCGGAAAAAAGTTTAATTTCTAACATGGAGTTGTAATTAATCAATTCCGTCTAACATTGGGCATGTGGGGCATTCTAAACTGAATTAATTATAATAATTATTAAATAAAAAAAATATAGTTCTTCACCGACTAAAAACATTGGTTGCCAGGGTCAATTTCTAACCAATAAAAGATGGATGGATGTGTAAAAATAGTATCACTCACTAATTAGTGAACAAAAAAAAAATATTAAACTAGCGGCCCGTTGCCAGTTTCACCCACTGCAAGCTTATTTTCCCACAGGAAAAGGGCATTTTTCCGGTATGTGTTATATATACCTAGGGTCATGTGGTACAGGTTGGCTAGGGCGGGAACACTGGCTTAGTAAGGTTTTGTGTTGAACGAACACACATATCTTATTGTTTTTATTAGTCATTGGAAGATCTTGGCATACAAATATTAATGACATAGTAACGTGGGCGCAGCCAGAACAATTTTTTTTTCTGGAGTGATATTAAGTTTTTGAGGTCAAAAGTCACGTTTTGCTGGTGCAGTTTTTTATGTTCCAACGTCATTAGGTACTGAGTACATTTCTTTATGGTGATATTTTTAAGTTAACCTATGTTTAAATCCAAGAGGGATTAACGTGAAATCCAATGAAAAACCCACGTGAATTATTGCATGCCATATTATTAATTCCAAATTGGGTTCGGTTATGTTTATAAATTACTCATCAAAAATTACACAATTCAATTCAATTACAAAAAATCATTTTTTAAATAATCATTTATTTCTCCCTTTATTATTATAGCCTATATTCACGTAGGAACTGTTAAATGTCTTTTTGTTCTGTTCCTTTTAAAAACCCCTATTCAGGGTGAAGGTCTCCTCCAACTTGAGCCATTTTCTCCTTTTTTTTTTTTGTTAAGTGTTACCAATTTTACCGGCTATTTTTGCAATTTCGCCTTCCCATCTTTGAACATTATTGTAACAATATTCTGTGTCACTCGCGCTGCTGAGACAAATCTAACGAACGACACCTTATATAATTTATATAAAAATCGGTTTAGGCGCGTGAAAAAGATTTTTCTTGTCCACATACTTACTATCACGCATACACTCAAAAAACATTACCCGCTTTCTGAAGCAGTCGGGTAGTTAATTAATATAAATAAATGTCCCTGGACGAGACACACAGCGCCATCTAGCCCCAAACTAAGCAAAGCTTGTACTTTGGGAACTAGACAACTGATATAATAAATAAATACATATTATACATAGAAGACACCCAGACTAAACACAAATAAGTATTTGAAAATTGACTTAGCAAATATTTGTGTTGGTGGGAGTCGAACCCACGACCCTCGGCGTAGAAGGAAGGGGTTACTATCCACTACGCCAACAGGTCGGTCAAATATGAAAGTAGCCTTCACTTCTTGTAGCTACATACAATCAAGAAATGAAGTGTAAAGGTCGTCGGTTCCTCTGAATCGCGTGCGTTTGAGAGGAAATATAAACAAAGGTAAGCCTACAAACAATTACGGAGCTATAAACTAGTTTACCGTACATACATAATACCTGGATTAATAAGGAGATTGATGATTTATGATCGCGTAATGTTTGCATGTTTGCGAAAAAATACTGCTTCATTATTTAAATGGCGTCATGTTGGTAGCGTTTTTAATTTGTATGCCCAATGCTACTATAACATGACGCCATAGGAAATACAAGATAAAACCTCGGGATGGAACGCACTCTAATATTTTACGTTAAAATACGCCATTTTGAATTTATGAAATTTCAGCAGAGTCAGATTGGATATAGCAAGTGTCACTCACTCGCACGCGCGTCAAGCCGTTTAGACTGTAGCCAATAAATAGATTTTAATTGTTCACATACATGCATATATAACATACCCGCCAGGTAAAACATAATCAAGAAGATTAAAAATCCATGAACATAACCTCATTCTGACGTAGTCGTGTAATTATGGTACCGTCATTCGAATAGGCCATATTTGACAGCTGTCAAAATCATTTTAATGCTCTGACATAAAGTCTATTTTTCTTTGACGTGTTGCCTTGTATGGGTTTGACAGCTGTCAAATATGGCCTATTCGGCCTATTTGAATGGTTTCTTTCATCCGAGGAATGACCGTACATAAAACTCATGAAGATCATTTGTTTGACATATGCCATCTTACGTCCATATATAAGTCTATGCTTACGTCTCACGTAATATTACGTCTACTCTGTGGAGCTTGCGCTCTAAACATACCTACTTAAACTAGGCATAGTCTTCCTTATAACTTTTTAAGGACTTTCACATAATAGTTACTTTAACGGGTCTTCGCGATAGTTTTTTAGGTAAATAAGCGAATTTCGACTGAGTGTAAGGCCAACCAGACGAGATAAAAAGTGTAAACAAATCTAAAAGAGACAGCTGACATTATACCATATGACAGATAAGGACAGATTGTTATAACTGTCACCGAGCCATACAAAAGTTGTTTATATTAATTATCTCGTTTCGTTGGCCGTACTTTAGTCTACATTATTTAAGTTCATCTTTGGTTCCATCAGTCATAAAAAATCATAGATGGGAAGTTTTTTGTATAAAGGGTCAGCTTTATAAGTTACATCTTGGATGTAGTGAATGGCTAATTAAAAAAATTACAACACATGATTCGGTCAGTCAGAGTGGAAAAAGGACGGCTCTGACAGTGGCGTTAGTGCTAGACGCTCTGCTGCAGTGGTACTACTTGCAGGTACTCTAGCTTTAAACATCACCATGTATCAAGGAGGAGGGGGGGTCAAAAATGGGAAAAAAACATCACATGATTAATGGACGACGCCTGATGACGCAACGATCAACCATCAAAACAAGTACCAGTCGAAAACATAATCTGTGGGGTAGACGAGGCTCTAATACAAAACAAGGCACAGCGTAGCGACGCGGAAACTATGTGTCAGGACATAGCAGTACCTTTGAGAAAAGCTAGAGTACCCGCAAGTAATACCACTGCAGCAGAGCGTCAAGCACTACCGCCACTGTCAGAGCCGAATTAACCTTGTCGTGGGCGTGGGCCAGTCTGTCTGTATAGGCAATGCAATTTTCGGGCCCCCTTTACCACTCTGACTGACCGAATCATGTGTTTTAAGTTTTTTAATTAACCATTCACTACACCCGAGATGTAACTTATAAAGCTCACCTGTACTAAAAAGTTCCCGTCTATGATTTTTTTTATGACTGATGAAACTAACGTCGGGTTCCCAGGTAAATTGCTTATTTACTTAAAAAACTATCGCGATAAGACCCGATAAATTAACTAATATGTATGTATAGTCTTCCTTATTTTAAAAGTCGTGTACTGAGCGTAAATAAAATGTCAAAACAGTAATCAATGCATAATGTAATTGTAGCGTACAATATTTACAACAATTTATTTTTGAAATAGTTATTTTATATTTTAACACGCAACACAAAAACGAAGATATCAGTGCTTGAGATAATTATGAAGCCAATCCTCTTTGACAAGATCCACGCCTTTTTCTCCGATCATGATAGACGGCGCGTTTGTATTTCCTCGCGGAACTACAGGCATGATGGAGGAATCTATGACCCTTAAACCTGACACTCCATACACACGTAATCTAGGGTCCACGACAGCCGTTTTGTCCCAGTTAGGCCCCATCTTGCAAGTCCCCACTGGATGGTAAGTAGTTGAAGTATAAGACCTTGCCAAACATTCAGTGTATTCGTCTGTACCCCATACTAGGTTCTTGCAAACTCCAAGAGGTTTTTTCACGAACTTAGCACCGCGAGATTTAAAAGCGTGGGTGTCTTCTAAGCTGTATACAAATCTTGCTCCTTTGATCAATGGCATCAGATCTGTTGGATCGCCGAAGTAGTTTGGCTGGACCAACGGTTTTCCTTGTGGGTTCTTTGGGTTGAGGACTAATTTTCCTCTGCTTTTAGGAACTAAATTCATTATCCTTGGTATGACGGCGTCATAGAAAGAGGTCGGGAAGATTGCCAGTTTCTCAACTAGAATTGGTTCTCTGTAATACTCTTTCCAGTTCACATTATCAAATTGATACTGAACATCTGGCGCTGGAAGATTTGGGTTCGTTTTTAGGAAAGATAAGGAATTCACTGGTCCATTAGAAGAAAGAGGACCTCGCTTATATTCCAAATGTTTGAATTCCTTGACGTATTCAATAATTTCTTGTTGACTTACAGTTGTAGCAGTTTTGTTCGGGAGAGCTATAACAATACCGTTAAACGTGACATGATCGTGTAGGTTCTCTCCTACCGGGGAATATGTAAGTCTTCTAACTGTTTCTTTGGTCCTATACCAGAGAGTAACAGCAATTTTGGACTATTGATAGCCCCACTGCTAATGATGACGTCTTTTTTAGCTGTAGCTGTATGCGTTTTACCATTTCTGACATATTTAATGCCGTAAGCTCTCTTGTGTTTATCAAACAGGATTTGTACTGCTTCTGAATCGGGTTTGACGACTAGATTTTCACGTTCATGCCTTATAGGTTCGATGAAAGCTGTATTAGTAGATACTCTCTCACCATCTTCGGAAAAAGCTTGAGCCTGCATAGTTCCTTCTTGTTTTTCACCGTTAAAGTCTAGTATAGGTAATCCTCCTTCATTGAATGCCTCTGTCAGCATGAGTGAAGGTTGATCAATGTAGGGATATCTCGCTACAGGCTGTTCACCATGTACTCCATGATATTTTCTGTTAAGCCTCTCTATGTTCAAGTTGTTTTCTGATTTCTTGAAAAACGGCAGCACCTGAAAGCGGCATGATATACCTGTTTCACTGTTCTTTTATATTTAATGTTTTCTTAGTTCTTATCAAGCTTGGTTTTATACTTACATCCTTATAGCTCCATCCTTCATTTCCCATGGCAGCCCAATTGTCGTAGTCCAGTTTGTTTCCTCTGACGTAAACCATTTCGTAAATCGAACTGGATCCACCCATAGTTTTTCCTCTATAAAAACAATTTTATTCCTCTATAAAAGCATATAAGTAACGCTACATGTTTGTATGGTCTTTGACTTAATACAGTTTCAACGCTTGACCTGTGCAATTCAGCGATTTCTGGATTTTACGAGTTCATTCAAATTGTGAGGTCAAAATGCTCTTTCACCTTGGCCAGGCGCATCGTTGCTCAGATCGCGCTAAGCAGCTCTTCCCATCAGGTTCAGTCTGGTAATTCCAGTCGATATTAGACCCGAGCGCTACATTGGAGAACCCTGGCACCCGCGTCACGTCTGGTTGCTCCGGGCCAGCCTCCAGGAGAAGCACCTAAATATTAAAGTAATTATTGATTAGTTGTTCGCAGAAGATAGTAGGTTCTGCAAAAAGAAAGGCATTGTAATGTCAACTAACGACATAATCCGTCTCGTTTACGGAACCAACTTTCTAATTCCTTTGACATGTTGTTTTCTAATGTCTCCGTCCGTGTGATGTCGGTTTAGAATAGCATCACCTCACTTCTACCCGTGGGTGTCGTAAAAGCAACTAAGGGATAATCATCCAAGGAATGGGCAGCAGCGTTCCCTGTAAATGCAACATATTTCACTGCGTTCGTTACTCCGCCTGCCAAGCGTGGTGAGTAGGGCAATTACCCTCCAATAGGAGGAGGCCCATGTCCAGCAATGGAATGTTGCAGATGTTATGGTATGGTGAAGGTGGTGTCTGTTGGCTGGCTAAGCTTTATTGCTATCCGGTGGTCCAATCTCCGCTTCCTGGTTTGCGACTATCCGGTGTTCTGATATTGCTTTAGGGAAGGATGTTGTTTGAGCTTGGTCTTTCAACAACTTTGTCACGGTTGAACAAAAGCCAAACCCTTGAAATTACCTTCCACTGGTCAATCTCCGTGAGTCTGTTAGCCACGACGCATCCAGCCGACCCCGCCCCAACCACGATGAAGTCATAATCTCCTCCCTCACTTTCTCTCATGGTATGCATTCTCTTCTCCCTAGAATAAAATTACAGACATGTACTGTGAGAAATTTTACTAGTGACCGATAGCGAAAACTCAGAACCGGCTGGTGTTATGGAACAACTTTCCCCAAGGAACATAATTAAGTCAAAATATTTAAAAAAATTAGGCGTCCCATAAAGTCCCATAGTAACTCAAATCAGCTGATTTTTGTGTGGGAGGTCCATTATTTTCTCATAATTCGACCTATGTTCCTTGGGAAATGTTGTTCCATATCACCAGCCGGTTCTGAGTTATCGCTATCGGTCACTAGTAAACTTTCACCCCAAATACACCTTTTTGGGGTACGCAAAGCGTCAGCGTCCATAAAAACGGTCGTTATAGTGTTTAAGAACAATTAAGGGTCATTTCAAGAAATGCCATTCTGAGCTCATTTTTTTATCAAATGGTGCTTTACCTGGATCCTCCATACAGTTTCACTAACAGGTCCAGGTACATATAGCCGAAATAGGTACAGGCTGGAAGTTGGGATGTCGGGGGACATTGCGCGGTGAGGTTCAAAGGCTGCCACAGCATTTGGAAGGCCGTTTAATTTTCAAAATGTCGTCAACATACACCTGGCTACAAAAGAGTTTTATGTGAAAAGAATTTTCTTATTCGGATAGTCGGATTTTGACATATAGGGTGTCGTTAGATTTTTCTCAGCAGCGCGAATGACACTGGCTATATTAAAAAATATAGATTCAAGATGGCGGATTTTTAAAGCAAAATACTACTTTAAAATTACCGCAGTCGGGTTTTTTGTTTTTTAACACATCTACTTGTTTCTTACATGACTTTTCCATGAGTGTGTTTTGAATCAGGTACTTGAGGTCAAAGCTAAGTTAAATATATTGAAAAACTTTAAAGTACAGTCCAGCAAAAAAGAGTAGACACAAAATGAGTGCGCCACTTTGTATGAAATTTCAAAATTAAATGGCAACATTGACTATAAATGGCAACAATTTAGTATGAATTTTTTTTAGTTCCATTTTATTTAATTTCTACTCTTTTTTGCTGGACTGTAAGTACCTACTGCTTCAACTCAACGTATAAGAACTTACCTAGCCGTTTTAAGAATATTTTTTAAATTATTTACCTTATGTGGTTTAAAGAGCACCACACTGAAACTGACCAAATCTAAGAATATATATATATTTTTACGTCTAATTAACTAGCCTATTTATAGTTAATTTATTAATATTAACAATTTAATAGGTAATTATCATTAATAAATTTATAGCTTTAATTTTAACATAAATAAATTTTAAGTTAATAATCGGAAAATTTCCATAAATAGGCTTAGTCATGTATTCGCATTCGTGCTCAGTTTCAGTGTGGCTCCAGCTTCAATTTATTTAAATTCTCAATTAATGTATTTATTAGTGAATTAATTTTAAATGAAAAGTAGTAAGTAGTGCTGTGGTAAACTCGGAAAAAACTTTAATTTCTAACATGGAGTTGTAATTAATCAATTCCGTCTAACATTGGGCATGTGGGGCATTCTAATCTGAATTAATTATAATAATTATTAAATAAAAAAAATATAGTTCTTCACCGACTAAAAACATTGGTTGCCAGGGTCAATTTCTAACCAATAAAAGATGGATGGATGTGTAAAAATAGTATCACTCACTAATTAGTGAACAAAAAAAAATATTAAACTAGCGGCCCGTTGCCAGTTTCACCCACTGCAAGCTTATTTTCCCACAGGAAAAGGGCATTTTTCCGGTATGTGTTATACCTAGGGTCATGTGGTACAGGTTGGCTAGGGCGGGAACACTGGCTTAGTAAGGTTTTGTGTTGAACGAACACACATATCTTATTGTTTTTATTAGTCATTGGAAGATCTTGGCATACAAATATTAATGACAAAGTAACGTGGGCGCAGCCAGAACATTTTTTTTTTTCTGGAGTGATATTAAGTTTTTGAGGTCAAAAGTCACGTTTTGCTGGTGCAGTTTTTTATGTTCCAACGTCATTACTGAGTACATTTTTTTATGGTGATATTTTTAAGTTAACCTATGTTTAATCCAAGAGGGATTAACGTGAAATCCAATGAAAAACCCACGTGAATTATTGCATGCCATATTATTAATTCCAAATTGGCTTCGGTTATGTTTATAAATTACTCATCAAAAATTACACAATTCAATTCAATTACAAAAAATCATTTTTTAAATAATCATTTATTTCTCCCTTCATTATTATAGCCTATATTCACGTAGGTACTGTTAAATCTCTTTTTGTTCTGTTCCTTTTAAAAACCCCTATTCAGGGTGAAGGTCTCCTCCAACTTGAGCCATTTTCTCTTTTTTTTTTTGTTAAATTTATGTTACCAATTTTTACCAGCTATTTTTGCAATTTCGCCTTCCCATCTTTGAACATTATTGTAACAATATTCTGTGTCACTCGCGCTGCTGAGACAAATCTAACGAACGACCCCTTATATAATTTATGTAAAAATCGGTTTAGGCGCGTGAAAAAGATTTTTCTTGTCCACATACTTACTATCACGCATACACTCAAAGAACATTACCCGCTTTCTGAAGCAGTCGGGTAGTTAATTAATATAAATAAATGTCCCTAGACGAGACACACAGCGCCATCTAGCCCCAAACTAAGCAAAGCTTGTACTTTGGGAACTAGACAACTGATATAATAAATAAATACATATTATAAGTACATAGAAAACACCCAGACTAAACACAAATATTTGAAAATTGACTTAGCAAATATTTGTGTTGGTGGGAGTCGAACCCACGACCCTCGGCGTAGAAGGCAGGGGTTACTATCCACTACGCCAACAGGTCGGTCAAATATGAAAGTAGCCTTCACTTCTTGTGGCTACATACAATCAAGAAATGAAGTGTAAAGGTCGTGGCTTCCTCGAATCGCGTGCGTTTGAGAGGAAATATAAACAAAGGTAAGCCTACAAACTATTACGGAGCTATAAACTAGTTTACCTTACATAATACCTGTAGTAATAAGGAGATTGATGATTTATGATCGCATTATGTTTGCATATTTGCGATAAAATACTGCTTCATTATCTAAAAAAAACGATATTTTACGTTAATTACGCCATTTTGAATCATCGTTTTGAATTTATGAAATTTCAACAGAGTCAGATTTGAGTGCGTTTCATCTTATAGTTCCTATGGCGTCATGTTGGTAGCATTGGAAATTTGTATGTAAATCATGCGGCGGCAATAATATTACATAACAACATGACGCCATAGGAACTATAAAATGAAACGCACGCCAGTGTCACTCACTGGCACGCTCTTCAAGCCGTTTAGACAGGGACATATACAGGGAGTAAAGGAAAGAGTATAACAAGCCGAAAGGAGGTCAAGGTACTCATGAAACTAAACAACTTTCCCCATGGAACATGGCTCGAAATAAGAAAAAAAATTGAGCCTCCCATAGTAAATCAATTAGCTGATCGGCGATTTTGTCTGGGAGGTCCAATTTTTTTTAATATTTCGACCCATGTTCCATGGGGAAAGTTGTTCAGTTTCAAGAGTACCTCAACTTCCTTTCGGCTTGTTATGCCCTTTCCGTTACTCCCAATATAGTATAAGTAATCTGTGGTTTAGACTAGATCTACTCTGTGGAGCTTGCGCTCTAAACATATCATACATGAACGAGGCATAGTCTTCTTTATAACTTTTTAAGGACTCGCGATTACTTTCACACATAATAGTTACTTTAGCGGATCTTCGCGATAGATTTTTAGGTAAATAAGCGAGTTTCGACTGAGTTTCATCACTCATAAATGAATTACTTAACACAAAATCATAGGCGGGAACTATTTTATAAGGGTGAGCTTTATAAGTTACATCTCGGGTGTAGTGAATGGTTAACACACCATGATTTCAAGGTTTGTGACCGAATTACATTCCAACAAGCGGAAAGACATGAGCTACAATAAGTAATAAAGTTGTGCTTCATTTCATATGAGCGTAAACTCCAAATATTGGTCTCAATACAGAAAAATGTCAAATGTCGCAATGAGTTGAATTTACCTAATACTGTAATAAACCTGTCAAAAACATCTCTTGAGGGGTCGTCCATTAATCACGTGAGGTTCAAATGGGGGGTAGGGGGTGTAGCTATCGAATCACGTGTTTTTTTTTCTTTTTTTTTTTATTGAAAAGACATACTTTTTTTAGCGAGTTTCTAGACAGCCTATTACAATTTTTAATTACCTACATATAATTAAATAAATTAGGTATTATATTTCAAATTAAAAATCTATTCATATTTGCGCGAATTTTAGACAGAATAGAGTCTGATCAAAGAAAACTGGCACCAAGAATCATTAGCTTTTACACAAAGTAAGTACATACACCTGGGGTTCCATCGTCGCCTGAGGAAGCCAACGTGCCAACAACCGACTGGGATGAAGATTCTTTGTATTCAGTTATTAAAGTCGAAGAAAGCCTTTTTAATCTATGGTGCGAGGACGTTACACAATGATGTGGTATGTAATAGTTTAAAACGTCACTATGTATCACCAAGGGGGGTCAAAAATGGGAAAAAAACATCACATGATTAATGGACGACGCCTGATGACGCAACGATCAACCATCAAAACCACCACCACCAGTCGAAAACATTATTTGTGGGGTGGAAGAGGCTTTAATACAAAACAAGGCACAGAGTAGCGACGCGGAAACTATGTGTCAGGATCAGGACATAGCAGTACCTTTGAGAAAAGCTAGAGTACCCGCAAGTAATACCTATGCAGCAGAGCGTCAAGCACTAAAGCAACTGTCAGAGCCGGATTCACCTTGTCATGGGCCTGTCTGTAGGCGATGCAATTTTCGGGCCCCCTTTTCCACTCTGACTGACCGAATCGTGTGTTGTAATTTTTTTAATTAGCCATTCACTACACCCGAGATGTAACTTATAAAGCTCACCTGTACTAAAAAGTTCCCGTCTATTATTTTTTATGACTGATGAAACTAACGTCGGGTTCCCAGGTAAATTGACCCGAGAAATTAACTAATATGTATGTATAGTCTTCCTTATTTTAAAAGTCGTGTACTGAGCGTAAATAAAATGTCAAAACAGTAATCAATGCATAATGTAATTAATTGTAGCGTACAATATTTACAACAATTTATTTTTGAAATAGATATTTTATATTTTAACACGTAACACAAAAACGAAGATATCAGTGCTTGAGATAATTATGAAGCCAATCCTCTTTGACAAGATCCACGCCTTTTTCTCCGATCATGATAGACGGCGCATTTGTATTTCCTCGCGGAACTACAGGCATGATGGAGGAATCTATGACCCTTAAACCTGACACTCCATACACACGTAATCTAGGGTCCACGACAGCCGTTTTGTCCCAGTTAGGCCCCATCTTGCAAGTCCCCACTGGATGGTAAGTAGTTGAAGTATAAGACCTTGCCAAACATTCAGTGTATTCGTCTGTACCCCACACTAGGTTCTTGCAAGCTCCAAGAGGTTTTTTCACGAACTTAGCACCGCGAGATTTAAAAGCGTGGGTGTCTTCTAAGCTGTATACAAATCTTGCTCCTTTGATCAATGGCATCAGATCTGTTGGATCGCCGAAGTAGTTTGGCTGGACCAACGGTTTTCCTTGTGGGTTCTTTGGGTTGAGGACTAATTTTCCTCTGCTTTTAGGAACTAAATTCATTATCCTTGGTATGACGGCGTCATAGAAAGAGGTCGGGAAGATTGCCAGTTTCTCAACTAGAATTGGTTCTCTGTAATACTCTTTCCAGTTCACATTATCAAATTGATACTGAACATCTGGCGCTGGAAGATTTGGGTTCGTTTTTAGGAAAGATAAGGAATTCACTGGTCCATTAGAAGAAAGAGGACCTCGCTTATATTCCAAATGTTTGAATTCCTTGACGTATTCAATAATTTCTTGTTGACTTACAGTTGTAGCAGTTTTGTTCGGGAGAGCAATAACAATACCGTTAAATGTGACATGATCGTGTAGGTTCTCTCCTACCGGCAAATCCTGAACGCAGGGAATATGTAAGTCTTCTAACTGTTTCTTTGGTCCTATGCCAGAGAGTAACAGCAATTTTGGACTATTGATAGCCCCACTGCTAATGATGACGTCTTTTTTAGCTGTAGCTATATGCGTTTTACCATTCCTGACATATTTAATGCCGTAAGCTCTCTTTTGATTATCAAACAGTATTTGTACTGCTTCTGAATCGGGTTTGACGACTAGATTTTCACGTTCATGCCTTATAGGTTCGATGAAAGCTGTATTAGTAGATACTTTCTCACCATCTTCGGAAAAAGCTTGAGCCTGCGTAGTTCCTTCTTGTTTTTCACCGTTAATGTCTAGTATAGGTAATCCTCCTTCATTGAATGCATCTGTCAGCATGATTGAAGGTTGATCAATGTAGGGATATCTCGCTACAGGCTGTTCACCATGTACTCCATGATATTTTCTGTTAAGCCTCTCTATGTTCAAGTTGTTTTCTGATTTCTTGAAAAACGGCAGCACCTGAAAGCGGCATGATATACCTGTTTCACTGTTCTTTTATATTAAATGTTTTCTTAGTTCTTATCAAGCTTGGTTTTATACTTACATCCTTATAGCTCCATCCTTCATTTCCCATGGCAGCCCAATTGTCGTAGTCCAGTTTGTTTCCTCTGACGTAAACCATTTCGTAAATCGAACTGGATCCACCCATAGTTTTTCCTCTATAAAAACAATTTTATTCCTCTATAAAAGCATATAAGTAACGCTACATGTTTGTATGGTCTTTGACTTAATACAGTTTCAACGCTTGACCTGTGCAATTCAGCGATTTCTGGATTTTACGTGTTCATTCAAATTGTGAGGTCAAAATGCTCTTTCACCTTGGCCAGGCGCATCGTTGCTCAGATCGCGCTAAGCAGCTCTTCCCATCAGGTTCAGTCTGGTAATTCCAGTCGATATTAGACCCGAGCGCTACATTGGAGAACCCTAGCACCCGCGTCACGTCTGGTTGCTCTGGGCCAGCTTCCAGGAGAAGCACCTAAAAATTAATGTACCTATTGATTAGTTGTTTGCAGTAGATAGTAGGTTCTGCAAAAATAAAGGCATCAAATCCTGAATTGTAATAAGCCGTCTCATTTACGGAACCAACTTTCTAATTCCTTTGACATGATGTGTTGTAATGTCTCCGTGTGATGTCGGCTTAGAATAGCATCACCTCACTTCTACCCGCGGATGTCGTAAAAAGCAACTAAGGGATAATCATACAGAGAATGGGCAGCAGCGTTCCCTGTAAATGCAACATATTTCACTGCGCTCGTTACTCCGCCTGCCAAGCGTGGTGAGTAGGGCAATACCCTCCAATAGGAGGAGGCCCATGTCCAGCAATGGAATGTTGCAGATGTTATGGTATGGTGAAGGTGGTGTCTGTTGGCTAAGCTTTATTGCTATCCGGTGGTCCAATCTCCGCTTCCTGGTTTGCGACTATCCGGTGTTCTGATATTGCTTTAGGGACGGATTTTGTTTGAGCTTGGTCTTTTAACAACTTTGTCACGGTTGAACAAAAGCCAAACCCTTGAAATTACCTTCCACTGGTCAATCTCCGTGAGTCTGTTAGCCACGACGCATCCAGCTGACCCCGCCCCAACCACGATGAAGTCATAATCTCCTCCCTCACTTTCTTCCATGGTATGCTTTCTCTTCTCCCTACAATAAAATTACAGACATGTACTGGGAAAAATTTTACTAGTGACCGATAGCGAAAACTCATAACCGGCTGGTGTTATGGAACAACTTTTCCCAAGGAACATAATCATGTCAAAATATTTTAAAAAATTGGGCGTCCCATAAAGTCCGATAGTAACTCAAATCAGCTGATTTTTGTGTGGGAGGTCCATTATTTTTTCATATTTCGACCTTCTTGGCAAATGTTGTTCCATATCAGCGGGTTCTGAGTTTTCGCTATCGGTCACTAGTAATATTTCACCCCAAATACATACACCTATTATCCTTTTTGGGGTACGCAAAGCGTCAGCATCCATAAAAACGGTCGTTCTAGTGTTTGAGAACAATTTAGGGTCATTTCAGGAAATGCCATTCTGAGCTAATTTTTTTTATCAAGTATGGTATTTTACCTGGATCCTCCATACAGCTTCATCAACAGGTGCAGGTACATATAGCCGAAGTAGGTACAGGCCGGGAGTTGGGATGTCGGGGGCGGGGGACATTGCGCGGTGAGGTTCAAAGGCTGCCACAGCATTTTCAAGGCCGTTTAATTTTGAATATGTCGTCAACATACACCTGGCTACAAAAGATTTTTATTTCATTTATAAATATGCACTCATTTTTTCTTACACGACTTTCCTATGAGTGTGCTTTGAATCAGGTACTTGAGGTCGAAGCTAAGATAAGTATATTGAAAAACTTTAAAGTACAGTCCAGCAAAAAAGAGTAGACCCAAAATGAGGGCGCCACTTTGTATGAAATTTCAAAATTAAATGGCAACATTGACTATGAATGGCAACAATTTAGTACGATTTTTTTTAGTTCCATTTTATTTAATTTCAACTCTTTTTTGATGGACTGTAAGTAGGTACTACTTCAACTCAACGTAGAACTTACTTAGCCGTATTAAAAATAAATTTTAAATTATTTACCTAATGTGTTTTAAAGAGCACCACACTGAAACTGACCAAGACTAAGAATTTATATATATATATATATATTTTCGTCTAATTAACTATCCTATTTATAGTTAATTTATTAATATAAAAAAATTATATATAGCTTTAATTTTAACATAAATAAAGTTTTAGTTAATAATCGGAAATTTTCCATAAATAGGCTAGTTTATTAGATATGTTAAACTATTCTTAGTCATCTATTCGTGCTCAGTTTCATTTTGGCTCCAGCTTCAATTTATAAACTCTTAATAAATGTATTTATTAGTGAATTAATTTTAAATGCAAAGTTGTAAGAAGTGGCGTGGTAAACTCGGAAAAAAGTATAATTTCTATCATGGAGTTGTAAGTTATCAATTTCGTCCAACATTGGGCATGTGGGGCATTCTAATCTGAACTTATTTAAATAGGTAATTAAGTTGATAAAAATTACGGTACCTAACCAACTGAAAACATATTATATGCGAAAATTGGTTGCCAGGGCCAATTTCTAACCGTTAAAAGATCGATGTGTAAAAATAGTATCACTATACTCTATATAATATAGCGTCCTCTCAACCGCACTTTTGTATGCAAGTGAAAGGGACAAATGATTGCCCTTCCAGGTAAGTGGGCGTCAACAATTGTGTAAAAACGTAAAGATGCGTTTACATGGCTCTTTGGTTAAAGAAGACTCATAAATATTTTAATGAAACGCACTAAAGCGGCAAACTCCTAAGAATAGACGCGCGATGCGACGCGCAACATGACATCTGTCAGACAAGCGATCGTCAGCTATTATCGATGCGATACACGTCTCACGTGTGTAGCTTTGCAAACATCGCGAATAGTCGCGATGAAGCACGTCTCACGTCTCCGACGAACACCTGTTTGTCAGATGCCATATTACGTTTCGCGACTCACGTTTACTCTGTGGAGCTTGCGCAACAATTGTGTAGGTACTGAGCATAAATAAAAAATTGAAACTGTAATCAAAGAATATAATTGTAGCGTACCTACACTTTTTACAAAATTTATTTTTGACACGCAACACAAAAACAACAACATCAAAGCCTGAGATAATTATGAAGCCAATCCTCTTTGACAAAATCCACGCCTCTTTCTCCGACCATGATAGACGGCGCATTTGTGTTTCCTCGTGGAACTACAGGCATGATGGAGGAATCTATGACCCTCAAACCTGACACGCCATACACACGTAATCTAGGGTCCACGACAGCTGATTTGTCCCAGTTAGGCCCCATCTTGCAAGTCCCTACTGCATGGTAGGAACTTGCAGTATAAGATCTTGCCAAACATTCAGTGTATTCGTCCGTACCCCAAGTAAGGTTCCTGCAAGCACCGAGAGGTATTTTCACGAACTTAGCGCCGCGAGATTTAAAAGCGTGGGTGTCTTCTAAGCTGTATATGAATCTTGCTGCTTTGATCATTGGCATCATATCTGTTGGATCGACGAAGTAGTTTGGCTGGAGCAACGGATTTCCTTGTGGGTTCTTTGGGTTGAGGACTAATTTTCCTCTACTTTTAGGAACTATATTCTTAATCCTTGCCATGAGGGCGTCATAGAAAGAGGTCGGAAAGATTGCCAGTTGCTCATCTAGAATTGGTTCTCTGTAATACTCTTTCCAGTTCACATTATTAAAATGATTCCCAACATCTGGCGCTGGAAGATTTGGGTTCGTTTTGAGGATAAATATGGAATTTATTGGTCCATTAGCAGAAAGAGGACCTCGCTTATATTCCAAATGTTTAAATTCCTTGGCGTATTCAATAATTTCTTGTTGACTTACAGTTGTAGCAGTTTTATTCGGGAGAGCTATAACAATACCACTAAACTTGGGATGATCGTGTAGGTTCTCTCCTACCGGCAAATCTTGAACGAGGGGAATATGTAAGTCTTCTAACTGTTTCTTTGGTCCTATACCGGAGAGTAACAGCAATTTTGGACTATTGACAACTCCACTGCTAATGATGATGTCTTTTTTGGCAGTAGCTATATGCGTTTTAC
The DNA here is from genome assembly GCA_024500475.1 of Phthorimaea operculella. Taxonomy (NCBI): domain Eukaryota; kingdom Metazoa; phylum Arthropoda; class Insecta; order Lepidoptera; family Gelechiidae; genus Phthorimaea; species Phthorimaea operculella. The sequence continues at coordinate 321,028 of JANFCV010000239.1, forward strand.
CATTCCTGACATATTTAATGCCGTAAGCTCTCTTTTGATTATCAAACAGTATTTGTACTGCTTCTGAATCGGGTTTGACGACTAGATTTTCACGTTCATGCCTTATAGGTTCGATGAAAGCTGTATTAGTAGATACTTTCTCACCATCTTCGGAAAAAGCTTGAGCCTGCGTAGTTCCTTCTTGTTTTTCACCGTTAATGTCTAGTATAGGTAATCCTCCTTCATTGAATGCCTCTGTCAGCATGATTGAAGGTTGATCAATGTAGGGATATCTCGCTACAGGCTGTTCACCATGTACTCCATGATATTTTCTGTTAAGCCTCTCTATGTTCAAGTTGTTTTCTGATTTCTTGAAAAACGGCAGCACCTGAAAGCGGCATGATATACCTGTTTCACTGTTCTTTTATATTAAATGTTTTCTTAGTTCTTATCAAGCTTGGTTTTATACTTACATCCTTATAGCTCCATCCTTCATTTCCCATGGCAGCCCAATTGTCGTAGTCCAGTTTGTTTCCTCTGACGTAAACCATTTCGTAAAGCGAACTAGATCCACCCATAGTTTTTCCTCTATAAAAACAATTTTAAAACAAATAAGTAACGCTACATGTTTGTATGGTCTTTGACTTAATACAGTTTCAACGCTTAACCTGTGCAAGGTCCTAGTGAGGTCAAAATGCTCTTTCACCTTGGCCAGGCGCATCGTTGCTCAGATCGCGCTAAGCAGCTCTTCCCATCAGGTTCAGTCTGGTAATTCCAGTCGATATTAGACCCGAGTGCTACATTGGAGAACCCTGGCACCCGCGTCACGTCTGGTTGCTCTGGGCCAGCCTCCAGGAGAAGCACCTAAAAATTAAAGTACCTATTGATTAGTTGTTTGCAGTACATAGTAGGTTCTGCGAAAAGCAAGGCATCAGACCCTGAATTGTAATGTCAAATTACCTCGTTTCCGGAACCAACTTTCTAATTCCTTTGACATGATGTGTTGTAATGTCTCCGTGTGATGTCGGCTTAGAATAGCATCACCTCACTTCTACCCGCGGATGTCGTAAAAAGCAACTAGGGGATAATCATACAGAGAATGGGCAGCAGCGTTCCCTGTAAATGCAACATATTTCACTGCGCTCGTTACTCCGCCTGCCAAGCGTGGTGAATAAGGCAACTATACCCTCCAATAGGAGGAGGCCCATGTCCAGCAATGGAATGTTGCAGATGTTATGGTATGGTGAAGGTGGTGTCTGTTGGCTAAGCCTTATTGCTATCCGGTGGTCCAATCTCCGCTTCCTGGTTTGCGACTATCCGGTGTTCTGATATTGCTTTAGGGACGGATGTTGTTTCAGCTTGGTCTTTCAACAACTTTGTCACGGTTGAATAAAAGCCTAACCCTTGAAATTACCTTCCACTGGTCAATCTCCGTGAGTCTGTTAGCCACGACGCATCCAGCCGACCCCGCCCCAACCACGATGAAGTCATAATCTCCTCCCTCACTTTCTCTCATGGTATGCATTCTCTTCTCCCTAGAATAAAATTACAGACATGTACTGTGAGAAATTTTACTAGTGACCGATAGCGAAAACTCAGAACCGGCTGGTGTTATGGAACAACTTTCCCCAAGGAACATAATTAAGTCAAAATATTTTAAAAAATTAGGCGTCCCATAAAGTCCCATAGTAACTCAAATCAGCTGATTTTTGTGTGGGAGGTCCATTATTTTCTCATAATTCGACCTATGTTCCTTGGGAAATGTTATTCCATATCACTAGCCGGTTCTGAGTTATCGCTATCGGTCACTAGTAAACTTTCACCCCAAATACATACACCTTTTTGGGGTACGCAAAGCGTCAGCGTCCATAAAAACGGTCGTTCTAGTGTTTAAGAACAATATTATAAGGTCATTTCAAGAAATGCCATTCTGAGCTCATTTTTTTATCAAATGGTGCTTTACCTGGATCCTCCATACAGTTTCACTAACAGGTCCAGGTACATATAGCCGAAATAGGTACAGGCTGGAAGTTGGGATGTCGGGGGACATTGCGCGGTGAGGTTCAAAGGCTGCCACAGCATTTTGAAGGCCGTTTAATTTTCAAAATGTCGTCAACATACACCTGGCTACAAAAGAGTTTTATGTGAAAAAGAATTTTCTTATTCGGATAGTCGGATTTTGACATATAGGGTGTCGTTAGATTTTTCTCAGCAGCGCGAATGACACTGGCTATATTAAAAAATATAGATTCAAGATGGCGGATTTTTAAAGCAAAATACTACTTTAAAATTACCGCAGTCGGGTTTTTTGTTTTTTAACACATCTACTTGTTTCTTACATGACTTTCCCATGAGTGTGTTTTGAATCAGGTACTTGAGGTCAAAGCTAAGTTAAATATATTGAAAAACTTTAAAGTACAGTCCAGCAAAAAAGAGTAGACACAAAATGAGTGCGCCACTTTGTATGAAATTTCAAAATTAAATGGCAACATTGACTATGAATGGCAACAATTTAGTATGAATTTTTTTTAGTTCCATTTTATTTAATTTCTACTCTTTTTTGCTGGACTGTAAGTACCTACTACTTCAACTCAAAGTATACCTTACCTAGCCGTATTAAAAATAAATTTTAAACTATTTACCTAATGTGTTTTAAAGAGCACCAAACTGAAACTGACCAAGACTAAGAATTTATATATATTTTTTCGTCTAATTATATAGCCTATTTATAGTTAATTTATTAATATAACAAATTCATAGTTAATTATCATTAATCAATTTATAGCTTTAATTTTAACATAAATAAATTTTTAGTTAATAATCGGAAATTTTCCATAAATAGGCTAGTTTATTAGATGTGTAACTATTCATAGTCATGTATTCGTGCTCAGTTTCAGTGTGGCTCCAGTTTCAATTTATTTAAATTCTCAATAAATGCATTTATTAGTGAATTAATTTTAAATGCAAAGTAGTAAGGGGTCGTCCACAAATTACGTAACGCACTTTGGGGGGAGGGGGGGGTTCCGACCGGGCGTTACGGTCCCGTTACTATGGGGGAGGGGGGGTCAGAGTCAAGCGTTACGTAACGCTTTTTTAAATACGTTTTTAAGTATTTTTTAGGTTTTTGTACCTAATTTAGTTATTACCAAACTAATCATAGGTATAACAATTTTTAAAACACTTTTGGTGTCAGTGTCAGGAATGCAATTTTTTAGAAATACTAAAACTTTTTGTCGAAGAGAGGATCTAATCGTACGCCTATCGAAAGTAGTACTGACGTTGCCTCTTCTATCTGGGCTACTGCGGCTCAATCGTTTATAGCAGGTTTTCATCGCTTTGGCTACATAACACAAACAGGAACTAAAAAAAATGCTGGGAATTAATTGCAAAACCCTCCCTGTAAACTGATCCATTGTCACGCGTTATTGGCCTACAAACATACATACACTTGTATAATTTCGCAGACAATGATTAAGCCGCAGTAGCTCAGAAGGAAGAAACGTCGCCAGTACTAACGGTGAAAGTCGCAGCTTCTAATTCTGTCTACGGTAGCGAAAATGTCATTGCTTTATCACAAAAAATAAACTGAAAAATATCTTGAATTAAGCGTTACGTAACGGAAAGGGGTGGGGGGGAGGGGTCACGACCAAGCGTTACGGTCCCGTTACGTGGGGGGAGGGGGGGTCAAAAATTTGTGATTTTTGTGTTACGTAATTTGTGGACGACCCCTAAGTAGTAGTTTCACTTTTTTCACTTTCAGTGCCGTGGTAAAATCGGAAAAAAGTTTTATTTCAAACATGGAGTTGTAATTTTAATCAATTTCGTCCAACATTGGGCATGTGGGGCATTCTAATCTGCAATAATTATAATAATTATTAAATAAAAAATATATAGTTCTTCACCGACTAAAAACGTTGGTTGTCAGGGTCAATTTCTATTCGATAAAAGAATGGATTTGTGTAAAAATAGTATCACTAGTGAACAAAGAAAATATATTAAACACGCGGCCCGTTGTCAGTTTCACCCGCTGCAAGCTCATTTTCCCGCGGGAAAAGGGCATTTTTCCGGTATGTGTCATACCTACATATAAACCTTCCTCTTGAATCACACTATCTATTACAAAATTCCTTCAAAATCATTCCTTTGCGTGGATAAGAAGGAGTTAGCGAAGTTCACGACGCGACAGACAAAGAAAAAACTACTTTAATTTATAGGTACTATGTAATGTACTATGTATTGATTGTTATTGATACTTACGAGTACCTACACAAACATGACCTATAAACGCAACCTCGTTTTTTGGTGGGCATCTTTGGGAGATGTTTGTCTACCGTTTGGTGCCGGCTACCTACCTAAGCAATGGATGGTGAGTCACGCAAAGTGAGCGTGTACAGTACAGCCTACTCACTGGTTCCAGCATATTTTTTTGAAGATTAAAAAATAAATAGTAAAAAATAGCCTATTATTATCCTTAAAAACGAAATTTACTATTAACAAATTACTCATCAAAAATTACACAATTCAATGTCATTACAAAAAACATTGTTTAAATAATCATTAATTTCATTCTTCATTTATTATCGTTGGCCTCATACGTCTTTAACAGAGAGTCTGGCTAGCGAGTCTTTGGACGTCAAATAATTCAAATATTTCAAATGGCAACTCTAGAAAAAGAAATGTCAAACTATAAGTCAGATCATAGATGCGCGTTTTGTGTTTTTTTGTATAAAATATGCCGAAAACCATCAAAAGCAGTGCTCGAAAGGTGTTGTATACAATGATAACCAAATATGAATGACAGTAAAGCGATACCAATCGAGTTATTGAAGAAAATCTACGACTTTTGGATGAAATTCTATCGGCTACAAGTAAGTACAGCCAAAACATCTTGATACTTACCACATTTAAATAAACTAGAAAATGGGTATTATTGCCTTTGAGTACATATGCTTTGGTTCTTTTTATTTATTTAGATCGATTAATCAAAATTTGAAGCCATCAACAACAATAAATTATGTGATCCACTTTTCAGGGCTTTCAGATGATGAATTTCTATAAAATAAAGTTGAAGACCTGGTGGAACAGCTCAAAAAGGTTGAAATAAATGGATTGAATACATCTGTATCAAGTTATTTGGCCCACATATCTACTCTAACAGGTTGTATTTCAATTCAATCTTTTTTCTATTTAAGTAGGTTAATGAAAATTTTATATTCTGTCTATACCTACTCTAACCAGTATTTTTTTTTTATTACAGAAGTAAATGTCAACACATTAAGAAACATTAAAAGAGGGATCTTTAAACCAAGGCAAATGGATAACGCCCGGAAAGAACGCTCCCGCCAGCCTACGGTTTCAAGCACTTTCTGAGCAATAGGGTGGTGGAGGCATGGAACAGGCTACTAGAGCATGTGGTGTCTGCAGAAAACACAAACCAGTTTAAAAACAGATTGGACAAATTAAACTCAACTGAGAAATCCAAACAAGAGGACAGCGAGATACAGGCATAATCAGTTGCTAATAATAATAAAAATTTGGAGAAGATATGACATTTTAATATATCTTTTCCTTTCTATTTTATATTTGGACTTTTCTTTATTCTAAAAATGTACTTGTAATTTTTTTTTTGTTTAGTATCGTTAATACTATTGTATTATTCACTTATTATTAACGTATGAACTGCAAGGTTAATTCTGGTGTCAGAGTTCCAAAAACTTAACTTCTGTTTATTTATGGAGACAGTTCCCATGATTTGTCGCAGGAAAACAGCGAAATGCGGTCGATCAAGTATTTCCTAGGCCTATCGCGAAGACAATTGCGAAATACATCGATTTATTCTGTTTGATTCCGAAGCTGATCTTAGCGCAGTGGAAGCAAATTAAAGTTATCTTAAAATCTAAAACTAAATGGTCGATCAGCCTCGGAACAACATTTGACTACGATTCGTAGTGCTCTTTACTATAGCTAAATAAAATAAATTTAATGAGAAAATTTTCTGTTCCGGAAAATAAAATTTCCTGTTGAGAAATTTTTGTTTCCGATGTCTGTGACGGCCCTTAATCTCCTACAAGATGACTAATATTTTACCGCACTATCGCAGCTCATATCTAAAGTATATGTACCAAGTTCCGGTTGTACTAAAGGTCATCAAGGTGGTGACCTCCACGTAATGTTGCTAAATCACTACAAATAACGTACTTATACAAAAACTAACAGCGAATTGCTCACCGTTTGGCAGGTATGTCGCCGCCGTTCCCTTGTGAGTCAAAGTGTGACGGGAAGAGGTATCAGGAATTTTTGGAGCACATAAGGAGGGGAAACTCAAAACACTAAGACTCACGGCCTCTGGATACCAGCTCGAGCTCGCAATCCGTCACTCCAATATTCACTATTGTTCGCGACAGCAAAAACGTTCGCTGTACAAGACGCGAAAACCAAAGGATTTCTCCCAGCACGAGAAATCCACCGAAACATCCGAAATTGTATAGGCTTAACTTCCACACTGGACAGGGAACTCTTCCCTGGTGGAAAAAACACACACGAAATAATAAAAACATCAAAACTATATTAAAATATGTGCCTAACAGGGCCGCGGCGCGCACGGGTCGAGCGAGTGAGAAATGTGAAGTTATATCGCCAGCCGCGTGGTTCGCGGGGGCCGCACAACGAAAAGCAAGATGGCGTCGACCGAGCAGCCGGCGTTCAGGCCGCGCGGTCTGTCAGACGAAATGGCGCGAAACTCAAATCGCATTCGCGCGCGTACATGGTGCGAAACTAAACATATTCACTATTGGCCTAAAAATCTTCGTCAATAACGAATTCGTCCACCTTATGGTCAAAAATCTAGGTCAATGACGTATAAGGTGACACGCTCGTAGATGCCTACGCATCTGCTACGACTTTTCGGTGCCTTAGGTCGCTCTACGCCACTGAAACACGTACACAGGAGCACCTGCGAGCGTGAATACATACCAGACTACAACACAGACAGCATGCGCACTGAAAGGAGCATACGCATGGAAATATGCATAAATTTTTCAGTTCATTTCCATGCAGTGCACATGCTCATATCAGTGTGCTTGCTCATTTCTATGCGCATGCTCATTTCCATACGCACGCTCACTTCCTTCCGCATTTATATTTCCATGCGCGCAGAGGGACTTAAAGCTCCGAAAAGTCGTAGTAGGTGCGTACGCGTTGGCGGTGTTTTACGTCAGTGACCTATATTTTTGTCCATGAAGTTGAAGAGTTTGTTATTTACCAAGATTTTTAGGCCAATGGTGAATAAATCGATATATTTCGCAATTGTCCGGCTCTTTGCGATGGGCCTAGGAAATTCGAGATCAAACGGATTTCACTGTTATCCTGCGATATATACAGAGAGTAACGGAGAGGGTATATACAGGGAGTAACAGAAAGGGTATAACAAGCCGAAAGGAGGTCAAGGTAATCATGAAACTGAACAACTTTCCCCATGGAACACGGGTCGAAATACGAAAAACAATATTTGGACCTCCCATACAAAATCGCCGATGAGCTAATTGATTTACTATGGGAGGTGCAAATTTTTTTTTCATATTTCGACCCATGTTCCATGGGGAAAGTTGTTCAGTTTCATGAGTACCTTAACCTCCTTTCAGCTTGTTATACCCTTTCCGTTACTCCCGGTATAACAAGGCGAAAGGAGGTCAAGGTACTCATGAAACTGAACAACTTTCCCCATGGAACATCGGACGAAATATGAAAAAATTTTGGACCTCTCAGAGTAAATCAATCAGCTGATCTGCGATTATGTATGGGAGTTACAAATATTTTTTTCATATTTCGACCCATGTTTCATGGGGAAAGTTGTTCAGTTTCATGAGAACCTTGACCTCCTTTCGGCTTGTTACTCCCGGTAGATACATCATACATACATACCGGTAGGCAAGGAAAACACAAACTAAAGAGCAGAAAACAATAAAATAGTAAGTATCAAAATTGTTTTATTGTAGTTTTTCAGTGTTAACATGTGAAAGATTTTTAAAATTGGCGCCATTTCCGTGTCCAAAGACTCGCTAGCCAGACTCTATATTCAGTGTCTGAGGCAAGATTTATTATACCTAACCTATATTCAAGTAGGTACGGTCTGGTACGGTATAATCTCTTTTTGTTCTCTTCAGGCTAAAGGCCTCCACCAAGTTGAGCCATTTTTCTCTATTTTTTGTTTAAAATATATGTTTCCAATTTTTACCAGCTGTTTTCGCAATTTCGTCTTCCCATCTTTGAACATTATTGTAACACTATTCTGTGTTACTCGCGCTGCTGAGACGAATCTATCGAACGACACCTTAAAATTTATGTTAAAATCGGTTTAGGCCCGTGAAAAAGATTTTTCTTGCCCACATACAGTCCAGCAAAAAAGAGAAAATAAAAACTCAAAATTTTCATACTAAATTGTTGCCATTCATAGTCAATGTTGCCATTTAATTTTGAAATTTCATACAAAGTGGCGCCCTCATTTTTTGTCTACTCTTATTTGCTGGACTGTACCTACTTACTTTCACGCATACAATCAAAAAACATTACCAGCTTTCTGAAGCAGTCGGGTAATTCATTTATGAAAGTAGCCTTCACTTCTTGTGGCTATATACAATCAAGAAATGAAGTGTAAAGGTCATCGCTTCCTTTGAATCGCGTGCGTTTGAGAGGAAATATAAACAAAGGTAAGCCTACAAACAATTACGGAGCTATAAACTAGTTTACCTTACATAATATCTGTAGTAATAAGGAGATTGATGATTTATGATCGCATAATGATTGCATGTTTGCGAAAAAATACTTCTTCATTATCTACAAAAAAAACGATATTTTACGTTAATATACGCCATTTTGAATTTATGAAATTTCAGCAGAGTCAGATTGGATAGATAAGTATGTAGGTATTAGTCTTATATAAGTAATAGTTTTAATTTCTTTAGTTATTATTATTACTAAGTTTGTTGATTTTGTGTAAACAAGCCCTCTCACCTATTGCAATACCCTACAGCCCTACTGTATAAAGGGTTTCATGTGCTGGAAATTATGTATTACCTAACACCTTATGTACCATAATATGATTGGCAATAAAGTATATGAATATGAATATAACTTTTTAAGGACTCGCGATCACTTAGTTACTTTAGCGGGTCTTCGCGATAGATTTTTAGGTAAATAAGCGAGTTTCGACTGAGTTTCATCAGTCATAAATTAATATAAAATCATAGGCGGGATATTTTGTATTAAGGGTAAGCTTTATAAGTTACATCGCTGGTGTATTGAATGGCTAACACAGCATGATTTCGAAGTTTATGACCAAATTACATTCCAAGAAGCGGAAAGAAAACATGAGCTACAGTCCAGCAAAAACGAGTAGAAATTAAATAAAATAGAACTAAAAAAAATTCATACTAAATTGTTGCCATTCACAGTCAATGTTGCCATTTAATTTTGGAATTTCATACAAAGTGGCGCCCTCATTCTTTGTCTACTCTTTTTTGCTGCACTGTAACATAACATAACATAACAAAATTCTTTATTGCACAAATACAAGGAATAATACAACAGATAAACACAATCAAAAGAAACAGTACAACAGGCGGCCTTAATGCTAGGTAGCATTCTCTACCAGGCAACCTTTGGGTGAAAGAGAAAGTGCGACAATGGAAGCGGGATAGTGCAAATATTATCTACCAGTAATACATAAATATAATACATAAATTAATACATAGATAATTAAATAAACCATACATATTATTACTACTTAATTAATAAACTAATATATATTAAAATATACTAATACATATCTATACTATGGAAGACAGGATAATAATAAATATTACGAAGAAGAAAAGAAAACAATAGACTACATTACAATTTTATAATAACAAAAGAAAGAAAATTATGCAACAATTTCAGACAAATAATGTTTTTTTATTTTTATCTTGAAAGTCTCAAGAGAAGGAGCTCGACGAACTTCCTCAGGCAAACAATTCCACAGCTTGATCGCTCGCACCGTGAAAGAGTTTGCGTAGAAGTCCGTTCTGTGTGGAGGGAGGTTGAGCTTCATACTTTCGCTAGCACGCAAATTACGAGGCAAGGTCGCAGAATGGAAGATGAAGCGCTCTTTAAGGTAGGGAGGGTTTTGGGATTGGAGAGGACGGAGAAAAGAAGGAAAGGATATGGCAGTCCGCCTGCGAGCTATGGGTAACCACTGAAGCTGAGATCGGTACGAGGAGACGTGGTCATACTTCCGCAGACCGAAGATATACCGAATACATAGATTCTGCAGACGCTCGAGCTTGTTCAGTAGTTCAACAGTTAAATCAGGAAAGCAAGCGTCTGCATAATCCAGTATCGGGAGAAGAAGGAATGTGCTAAAGAGATTTTCGTTTTGGTCGGCAAAAGATTCTTGAGTTTTTCAACGATCCGTACGCGGCAAACACCTTCCTGCTCACCTCAGACACATGAGGCTTCCACGAGAAACAATCATCAAAAGTACACCTAAGTTTTTAACCTTGTGGCTAAAAGGTATAGGAGTACCATCAAACGTAATCAAAGGCAACGAATTGTAGTCAATGCGAGCCACATACCAGGAGCTCCCAATGATGATGGTCTGAGTCTTGGCTGGATTCACCTTTAGTCCATAGGACCGACTCCAGTCAGAAATGCTCTTAAGGTCTCTGTTAGTGATCTCAATCGCGCCTGGAAGGCCAGAGAGAGGTGCTTGTGTATAAATTTGGAGGTCGTCTGCATACAAATGATAGGAAGAAGTAAGTGGAAGAGTGATAGAGTTAATGAAAATAGAAAAAGAAGAGGATAGTACGCCACCCTGCGGTACACCGGCAGTTGTGTCACACCACGCAGAGTGTCTTCAATGCGTATGCGCTGTCGGCGCCCGCAGAGGTAACTGTGAAACCAGTCAATCACCGCCGGAGACATGTTATGAGAACGCAATATAGAAAGGAGAATGTCAAAGTCCACCGTGTTGAACGCGTTACTAAAATCAAGTAACGTCAACACAGTTAGATTTTGCTGTTCCATTCCGAGACGAATATCGTCAGAAATCTTGACTAACGCAGTAGTCGTGCTATGACCGGGGCGGAATCCGGACTGAAAGGCGTTCAACAAGTTGTTTGTAGTAAGAAAAGAAGTGAGCTGTTGATGAACCAACCTTTCAAGGACCTTGGAGAGGAAAGGAAGGATTGAGATGGGACGGTAGTCAGAAGGAGAACTAGGTTTGGGTTTCTTGGGTAAAGGGACGATTTGTGCTTCTTTCCAAGCGGTCGGAAACACACCAGAGGAAAGGGATTTGTTGAAGATATTGGCAATGATTGGTGAGAGGATATCGAGGAGAGGAACGATCATAGCACGGCTAATGCAGTCACTTCCGACAGCATTCGACGAAATGGCTTGTACGTTCTTCATAACATCACAAGCGGCGATTGACTGAAAGAAGAAAGATGGAAAAGTAGGCGTTGGCAAACGAGATAGATGATTTAAAGTACTCAATTTTGTGGCGCTATCAATTTCAGCTGAAGAAGAGAAATGTTTGTTCAGTGTATTTAAATCTATGTTATTAACAGGATCATGTGCACGTTGTTTGCCAACTCCTAGTTTATTAAGAAAAGACCAGACTTTAGCCGGATCCCCATTTTCTACAGATTGATGGATATGGCGGCGCTGTAAATCCCGTATCTTTGTATTGCAGCGAATACTAAATTTCTGACCTCTCGAAATTTATCGCGATTTTTGTCCGAGGAATCCAATTTGTAAGTTGCGTTTCACATGAGCGTAAGCTCCAAATATTGGTCTCAAGTCTCAAGACAGAAAAATACCAAATGTCGCAATGAGTTGAATTTACCTATGTAATAATCCTGTCAAAAACAACTCTTGAGGGGTCGTCCATTAATCACGTGAGGTTCAAAAGGGGGTCCGTCAAAAAACACGAAACATCACGAGGGGGTGTAGCTATCATATCACGTGTATTAATTTTTTGATAATTAAAAATAAATCTTTTTAGCGAGTTTCTAGACAGTCTGTTACAAGTTTTAATAACATATAATTAATTAAATGATTATATTTCAAATTCAAAGTTTATTCATATTTGCGCGATTTTTAGACAGAATAGAGTCTGATCAACAAAAACTGGCACCAATAATTATTAGCTTTAACACAAAGTTACACATAGTGTCCTAACAACCGACTGGCATTTAGATTTTTTGTATTCAGTTATTGGAGTCGAAGAAAGCCTTTTTAGTATGTAATAGTTCAAAACATCACCATGTATCACCAAGGGGGAGGGGGGGGGGGTAAAAAAATGGCAAAAAAACATCACATGATTAATGGACGACGCCTGATGACGGAACAATAAACACCTTATCGAAAGGCATGAACTTAGCTTTGACACCAAAACAAGTACCAGTCGAAAACATAATCTGTGGGGTAGAAGAGGCTCTAATACAAAACAAGGCACAGAGTAGCGACGCGGAAACTATGCGTCAGGACATAGCAGTAACTTTGAGAAAAGCTAGAGTACCCGCAAGTAATACCACTGCGGCATAGCGTCAAGCACTAACGCCACTTAACTATCAGAGCCGGATTAACATTGTCGTGGGCCTGTCTGTAGGCAATGCAATTTTCGGGCCCCCTTTACCACTCTGACTGACCGAATCATGTGATTTAATTTTTTTAATTAACCATTCACTACACCCGAGATGTAACTTATAAAGCTCACCTGTACTAAAAAGTTCCCGTCTATGATTTTTTTATGACTGATGAAACTAACGTCGGGTTCCCAGGTAAATTGCTTATTTACTTAAAAAACTATCGCGATAAGACCCGATAAATTAACGAATATGTATGTATAGTCTTCCTTATTTTAAAAGTCGTGTACTGAGCGTAAATAAAATGTTAAAACAGTAATCAATGCATAATGTAATTGTAGCGTACAATATTTACAACAATTTATTTTTGAAATTGATATTTTATATTTTAACACGCAACACAAAAACGAAGATATCAGTGCTTGAGATAATTATGAAGCCAATCCTCTTTGACAAGATCCACGCCTTTTTCTCCGATCATGATAGACGGCGCGTTTGTATTTCCTCGCGGAACTACAGGCATGATAGAGGAATCTATGACCCTCAAACCTGACACGCCATACACACGTAATCTAGGGTCCACGACAGCCGTTTTGTCCCAGTTAGGCCCCATCTTGCAAGTCCCCACTGGATGGTAAGTAGTTGAAGTATAAGACCTTGCCAAACATTCAGTGTATTCGTCTGTACCCCATACTAGGTTCTTGCAAACTCCAAGAGGTTTTTTCACGAACTTAGCACCGCGAGATTTAAAAGCGTGGGTGTCTTCTAAGCTGTATACAAATCTTGCTCCTTTGATCAATGGCATCAGATCTGTTGGATCGCCGAAGTAGTTTGGCTGGACCAACGGTTTTCCTTGTGGGTTCTTTGGGTTGAGGACTAATTTTCCTCTGCTTTTAGGAACTAAATTCATTATCCTTGGTATGACGGCGTCATAGAAAGAGGTCGGGAAGATTGCCAGTTTCTCAGCTAGAATTGGTTCTCTGTAATACTCTTTCCAGTTCACATTATCAAATTGATACTGAACATCTGGCGCTGGAAGATTTGGGTTCGTTTTTAGGAAAGATAAGGAATTCACTGGTCCATTAGAAGAAAGAGGACCTCGTTTATATTCCAAATGTTTGAATTCCTTGACGTATTCAATAATTTCTTGTTGACTTACAGTTGTAGCAGTTTTGTTCGGGAGAGCTATAACAATACCGTTAAACGTGACATGATCATGTAGGTTCTCTCCTACCGGCAAATCTTGAACGCAGGGAATATGTAAGTCTTCTAACTGTTTCTTTGGTCCTATACCAGAGAGTAACAGCAATTTTGGACTATTGATAGCCCCACTGCTAATGATGACGTCTTTTTTAGCGGTAGCTATATGCGTTTTACCATTTCTGACATATTTAATGCCGTAAGCTCTCTTGTGTTTATCAAACAGGATTTGTACTGCTTCTGAATCGGGTTTGACGACTAGATTTTCACGTTCATGCCTTATAGGTTCGATGAAAGCTGTATTAGTGGATACTCTCTCACCATCTTCTGAAAAAGCTTGAGCCTGCATAGTTCCTTCTTGTTTTTCACCGTTAAAGTCTAGTATAGGTAATCCTCCTTCATTGAATGCCTCTGTCAGCATGATTGAAGGTTGATCAATGTAGGGATATCTCGCTACTGACTGTTCACCATGAACTCCATGGTATTTCCTGTTAAGCCTCTCTATGTTCAAGTTGTTTTCTGATTTCTTGAAAAACGGCAGCACCTGAAAGCAATATGACATTCCTGTTTCACTGTTCTATTATATTATAAGGTTTGTTTGTTCTTATCAAGCTTGATTTTATACTAACATCCTTATAGCTCCATCCTTCATTTCCCATGGCAGCCCAATTGTCGTAGTCTAGTTTATTTCCTCTGACGTAAGCCATAGAGTTAATGGAACTAGATCCTCCCATAGTTTTTCCCCTGTAAAAAATAATTTTGAAGTATATAATAAACGCTACATGTTTGTTTGGTCTTTGACTCAATACAGTCTCAAGACTTGACCTGTGTCATTAAGCGATTTCTGGCTCTTTCGTGTTCAATAAAATAGTGAGAACGAAATGCTAATTTACCTTGGCCAGACGCAACTTTTCCCAGGTCGCCCTAAGCAGCTCTTCCCATTAGGTTCAGTTTGGTAATTCCAGTCGATATTGGATCCAAGCAGTGCCGTGGAGAACGCTGGTACGCGCGTCACGTCTGGTTGCTCCGGACCAGCCTCCAGGAGAAGCACCTGAATCAGATAAAGGATGGATTAATGGGTTTTGTAACAAGAGATTAAAAGATAATCATCCAGGAAATGGGCAGCAGCATTTCAAGTAAATGCAAATGCACTGCGTTCGCCAATCCGCCTGCCACGCGTTGTGAGTATGACCATACCGTCCGTTAGGGGAACGCCCGTGACTAGCTTGGACTGTTGTAGCACACGGTAATGATAATGTCTGGTGGCTAAGCCTTATTGCCATCTGGTAGTCCACTCTCCTGGCTTGCAATTTTTCAGTGTTCTGAAATTCTCTTAGGAGACGTATTTTGGTTTACCTTGATCCTTCACCAACTTTGTCACGGTCAAACAAAGGCCAAAACCTTGAAATTACCTTCCACTCGTCAACCTCCGTGAGCCTGTTGGCCACGACGCATCCAGCCGCCCCCGCCCCGACCACGATGAAGTCGTACTCGCCGCCCTCCTTCACTTCTTTGCTCTTTTTCTTATCCCTAGAACAAAATACATACTCTTTTTATCCCTTGCGAAGCGTCAGCGTCCATAAAACAGTTGTTCTAGTCTAGAGTCATCATCTGCCTGCCCTTATCCCAGCTTATTTAGAGTCGGCGCAACATGTCTTTCTCTTCCATTCATCTCCATCAGTCGTCAAATCTTCGTTTACACCTTTTTAATTCAAACCGTCTTGTACACAATCTATTCAAACTTTTTTAGGCCTTCCTCTCCTTCTGCGTTCATCCACATTCATATTCATTCATATTATTTTTTCGTCACATGATTTTCATCCCTTCTCATAACATGCCCATACCACGTTAAACGGCTAGCTCGCATATTTTCTGTCACTGGTGCAACTTTTAAATTTCCTCTTATACCGGGAGTAACAGAAAGGGTATTACAAGCCGAAAGGAGGTGAAGGTACTCATAAAACTAAACAACTTTCCCCATGGAACATGGGTCGAAATATAAATAAAAAATTTCGTCCTCCCATACAAAATCGCCGATCGGCTGACTGATTTAATAATATGGGAGGCCCAATTTATTTTCGTATTTCGACCTATGTTCCAGAGGAAAGTTGTTCAGTTTTATGAGTACCTTCACCTCCTTTCGGCTTGTAATACCCTTTCTGTTACTCCCTGTATACACATTCCTTATTTTATCCATTCTTGTCTCACTAGAGTTTGTGAACAATTTAGGGTCACATCAAGAAATGGCATCCTGAGCTCATTTTATCGCAACAAGAGGTCTTTTACCTAGATCCTCCATAAAGCTTCACCAGTAGATCCAGGTAGAGGTAGCCGAAGTAGGTGCAGGCTGTCAGTTGGGCGTGCTCCGGACATTGCGTGGCAAGGTTCACGGGTTGCCACAGCATTTTGAAGGCCTATGCTTACAAAAGGTCGTCAAAATACACCTGGCTACAAGAAAGGCTCAATTAATACACTTAAAATATGGAAAAAAAATGCTTTGATGTGATTTCTTGTGACTGAAGTTGACAAAACTGAAATTTGAATTGATTACTGCGCTAAAGAGTCGTAATTACGTATGTTTCGTAACGCACGTTAGGGAGGGGGGAGAAGGGGTCTGACCAGGCGTTATTTTCCATACTAAAACGTCCATACAACGTTGGGGAGGGGTAGGGGTAGGACAAAATTTAAAAAAAAATGCGTTACGTAATTTGTGGACGACCCCTAACTAGATTTTGTGGATGAAGGGGAAAGCACCAACTACTACAAAATATAAAAATACTGGGTGTTACAAAACAACCAATAAAGCTTAAAGGAGGTCAAGGTACTCGTAAAACTGAACAACTTTCCCCATGGAAGTTTGTATGGGACATTTTATTGGTTGTTTTGTAACACGGTGTATAGAACTTACCCAGAGGTATTAAATTAATTACTTAAATTCAATAAATAAGTTAACTAAATATTATTATTTTTAAAGTCAATAAATTTAAAATCAGTGTGGTGTTGCTGAGAACGCCACACTGTAACTAAATAAGAATACATTTTCAGCAAAATAACTGGGCTAAGTATCGCAAAGTTCCGATCATTAAAATTAAACCATCGATCTCCGGTGTTTGAAAAGTGCAGTGGGAAAATCGGAAGGAAGTTTAAGATCTAATTACCCGACTGCTGCAGAAGGAGGGTTATGTTTTTCGAGAGTATGTACGTGTGTTGTGACTGTGGACAAGTACGTACATTTTTTTCACGGGCTAAAGCCTAACGGATTTTTACAGATTTGTCTCCGCATCGCGAGTGGCTTTAGGTACTAAAATTTCATAAATTCAAAATGGCGGATTTTAAACGCATAAAATAACTTTGTGATTAACGCAATCGGGTATTTTTTTATTAATTAGTTTTGTTTAAAAAATAGGCTTTTAGATCAATTTCGTTTAACATTGAGCATTGGGTACCAAACCAAAATAATTGTCGACTAATTATTTTATAACCGGCTTGATTAAGTCAAGATAGATTAGGAAGATATGATAAGTTCTTGGTAAATGTGTATAATTTTTTGCACATTCGCAAAATCACGCCTTTATACCTTGTGACGTTGGCAGAACCGACCGGCGTGACAAGACAAACGCTAAGCCAGCAAGAGACACCAAAAAAGTTATTGCACTGGTATACAAAAAATAAAATATAAGTCAGAGAGTTCATTGTTTGCACAATAATCAGATGCAAAAGATTCGCAGCCGGTAGGATTCGAACCTACGCTCCCAGAGGGAATCTGATTTCGAGTCAGACGCCTTAACCACTCGGCCACGACTGCATTGTGCGCCGGCGCGAAATTACCGATTACGAGCTTTAAGAGGATTTTTAAGGCTAATTACATCATCATTACGTCATGTAAAACTCGTGTTTGCTACTACCTGATTCATAGAAGAAGGGAACCCGAAATGGCAACACAATTTTTTTGCATCTTTTTCATATTACATCATTACTGACATTTAAGCAAGTTGTCAACAATAATGTTGCCATTTCGGGTCCTCCCCCTTATTCTATAAAACAGGTAGTAATCCATAACTTGCCCAGACCAGGGGCAGAAGTCTGCTAAACAAAAATCGTAACAATCGTGTGTCGATGGCATTGCAATGGTTAAACAAGCAGATGTACTGTACCTACTTATTAAAAAACAAAAACCCGACTGCGGTAATTTCAAAGTTGTAAGTATTTTGCGATGAAAATTTGCCATCTTGCTGCTGAGACGAAACTAACAGCACCTCACATGTCAACATCCGCCCAGCCGTTCAGGCTGTAGCTGAATTAAATGGCTGTAGCCCGTAAAATCTATTTAGCATTATATTATTGTCTATGAACTTGGTCAGTTACTAAACGAAAAAAAGTGGGGGTTTCCTACAAAAGTTTTTGAAAGTTCGATTGTCAAACTCGAACTTCGCTTCAGGACACACTTTTTCATGGTTTTTGTCGGAATAATATTAAATTATGTTGGAACTAAATGGGTAAGTGTTATTTAATATACGCATTTTTCCTGAAATAAAAATGACTTATTATGTATCTAACCTGTCTGAGATCTAGGAAACAAACAAGTGAGATAGGCGTCTCTCTTTCTCTTCGTGTTTTAGGCAAATTAGGGTCATACATATGGCAACACCGACTATTTGGCGCCAAATGTCAGCCGACAGTGGCGCCATCCCTCTTCTATAATAGAGGGTAGGAACGGTTGCAGGATTTCAGTTGCGTTTTTCGCACCATGCAGAAATAATTTTCCTAGATCTCAGACAGGTTAGATACATAATAAGTCATTTTTATTTCAGGAAAAATGCGTATATTATGTAGTCTGAACCTGTCTGAGATCTAGGAACAAACAAGTGAGATGTGTCTAATATCGTATGGTGGTGTCGGGTTGCAACATTATGTATGACCTAACTACTTATTTACAAACAGGAAATTGTAGGTAATGATCAATACCTAGTATTAAGAATATGAAAGGAAAGGTAGGTAAGATATAGGATATGATAACATGAAAACATCAAATAAAGTTTAAGCGTGTATAATATCAATCAATCAACAAACATTATACAATATGTCAATGAAATGTTTTTCACTAGAACATGAAATCACAGAACAAAACATAAGCCTGCCAGACAAGCCAGATAGAAGCTAATTTTTAAACAAAAGCAAATCAGTTTTTATGAAATAGGATTGAAAGTAGAAGCTAAAGATTGAACATTATACAAATAATTCTGAGCAAGAGGCTTACGGTAAAACCTAGCAAGAGTATTAATCGACGTCCAGTTTCCTCTTGCCAAAATGTCGTCCACCGAATACTGTTCCACCCAGTTGAGGAGGCGACAGCTGATCGCGCCGACCCCGCCGGGGCGTTGATACCGGCGTCACGCAGGAGAGTTCGGATCCAACCAGCTATGACCGCACGCGAAGCAGGACGCGGAGAACCCTGGTAGCAACAAACAAACTTGTTATAGAGCCATCAGAACGTCGAGATTCAGATATCTCTAAAAGCAAACGGATCCAGCGTATAGGGTCTACATTAGGATGTGCGCCTGCTGTAAGCTGCCAGCCTGACTGTCGATGGCTTAAGGTATCAGTCTTAGAACCGAAAACTGGCCACATCACAACACTTTCAGATTCCATAATAAAATTACCTGGAGCAATCGAGAGAAGAGTCAGGTCATGCACTCTTCTTCCGGATGCTAGGAGAAGTATCAACGCGCACCTCCTGGAGACTTCAAAGAGACTGTCAGTCCGTGACTCATTATTCATGAGCCAAGTAATCACCACCTGTGGGTTCCAGATGGGAGGCTTAGGAGGCATGTGGGATTTAGCAGCCGATTCATTTGCGATTCCTTTTAGTACCCGCTGCACTAAAGCGTGAGAGCTTAACTCAGCTGATTTCAGAGGATTAGAAAAATTTACAATCACCGATTTATGTACCAGAATAGTTTTGTAGCTAAGCTTGACAAATCTAAATAAATGAGCCAAATAAAAGCTATGTCCGCAGCAGTAGGATCTATAGGGTTTATCGAACGAGAATCGCACCAGGTGGTCCACTTACTCCACGCACTCTTGTAAGTTCCAAGCGTAGAAGCGCGCCAGCTAGACTCAATTACAGATCTTAGAGAAGGGGGCCAGCTATGGAGAAGTTCGTTCCACCCCGTACTAACCATGCCTCTAAGATGAGAGACTGGAGGTGAGGAGGTGGAAGACCTGTTGATGTGTCGACTAACACTCTCTGTAGGTTGGGGATCACTAAGGGTGACTGCAGCGCTCGCGCTCTCAAGTCCGATCTCCAGGATACGTTCGTCCACTTGGGACAAATTATCAAAAACTTGCCTTTTGCTGAATTGAGGGCATTCAGAACTTGCATCAGGAGGGAAGGAGGAGGGAATACCCATGCAAGGCTGAACGACCACCTCCGGCTGAAGGCATCGTAGAACACTGCCTTCCGATCCCTTAGGTCTCTGGTTACGTAACAGGGAACCACGTGCGCTGACTGGGATGCAAACAGGTCTATGACCGGTCGGCCCCATTTGCGGAACACTACCTGGCAAGCTTCCGGCAGCAGATGCCACTCTGGCAGTCGCTTGAATCTCGACAGGCTGTCGGCAATCGTGTTGAGAGGACCTGGAATGTAGCTCGTTACCAGGTTTATATGGTGTGCCATCAGAACGCTGAAAATTGTTCTGGTCAAACTCATCAGAACAGCAGAGCGAGTTCCTCCCTGGTTGCGAAGGTAGGCAAGAGCGGTTTTGTTGTCGCTCTGGACTAGGACTGTTTCGTTTTCGAAGAGGTGAGCGAACTCTTGTAAAACGAAACTTACCGCCAAAAGTTCCTTTACATTGGATGGGAGGTTCCTCTGTGAGGGCGACCAGGGTCCTTGAACGTGAACGCCGTCTATGTACGCTCCCCAGCCCAGGTTTGACGCATCGGTCACGATGAAGTGCGATACTGGGTTTGGCCAAATGTCGCTCACTTTCTGAAAGTTCTCCTTCCACCAATGCAGATCCGCCAGCGCCGCTTTCGTCGGTGGAATCGACACACAGTTTCTTACCGAAATCTGCATCAAGGACAACAGGTTGCGATGATTGAATCTCCCGAATGGGATCACGAAACTTGAAAAGTTTAGCCGACCCACCAGCTGCTGCAGACTCCGAGGTGTCCAGATTACGGTCTGATCCATTCGGTGCAAACAGAGCTCGAGAGCATGGAGCTTCTTATCGGGTAAAGACTTTTGTTGAGTCGAGTATCCCACTGAATTCCTAGAAATTCCAGTGATTGCGACGGATTTGTGGACGATTTCTCCATGTTTATTACCCAGCCTAGGTGCTGAAGCAGGTTGACCGCTCGCTGAACTTGCTTTTGAAGCGTGTGCGGGCATTGAATTACCAAAAGGAAATCGTCCAAGTACACCAGAAGCCTTATACCTTCCAGGCGTAACTGGTGAGCCACCCAGTTTGAAAGGGAGGCGAAGACCCTTGGAGCAGAGGCCAGACCGAAAGGGAGACATGTCATCTGCCAGTAACGCAGTTGACCCTGATGTACTGCCGCAAAGCGAAGAAAGCGGCGGTGGGATTCCGCCACCGGAACGTGGAAGTAAGCTTGGTGAAGGTCCACCTTGCACATCCAATCTCGAGGTTGTAGAAAGCTGGGCACCTTGTGCATACTTGTGAGACGAAAGTATCCCTTCCCCAAGTAACGGTTCAGGCCCTTCAGGTTTAGAACTGGGCGGAACGACCCGTTTTGCTTCTCCACCAGAAATAGATGGGATTCGAAGCCTACCTGGTCTGGAGCTGGTTCGATGATGCCCTGATCGATCATTCGGTCGATTTCCCGCAACATCTCCGCTGACGAGTCTACTGGAAACTGCGGCAATCGACTGATCTTCCTGAGAGGTGGTGTGGTAATAAAGGGAATTCGGTAACCTTGAATTATGCTCATGATGTGAGTGGGGGCTTGCCGAGATCGCCAAGCATGAGCGAACTGACGAAGTCGGCCAGCCTTGAAGTCAATGGCGCTTGCGGGAGCAGCCATCATCCCGAGGTCGACGCTGCTGAGGGCGGGAGCGACTCGCGTCAGGACGTCTTGCGGGTGCTTGAGCAGCTCGAGCTGGCTGAACGGCGGCCACGACGCTTCTTGGTCGACTTGCACCAGAGATGGCGGGGGTGCGAAAATTAGGAACTCCAACAGAGGTACGTGATGGAGAGTTTGGATGCTTGTCCAGCGGTCTGTAGAAAATCTTGCTTCCTCCTCCCAGCTTAGCTACGGCGTCGGAGAAGGCATGCTTTTCAAACAGGTGCCCACAGCTTGGTGGAATGCGATTCAGCATCGCACGGTGGTACTTGTCCCGAACGGCTTTTAGGACCGCATCTCGCCGCTGTTCTATGATACTGGCGCGTCTTCCACATACTACCTGCAACAGGTCTTTGGAGACATCGGCAAACAAACTGCCGCTTGCAAATATATCCATTAGTTTTTCATGAAGCGATGCAGGTACACCGGGCAAAGCCAGGAGGTCTTTTACACCTGCCTGAACTGCTTCTCGCTGAGCAAGTAACATGTTGGTGAGCACACCAAAAGTCTGGTCTAGTGACCTCAGAAAGAATGGCTCGTAAGGTAACAGCTCTTCATTCAAATCCAAAAATGTAAAACCAGGACTCGCCAGGAACTTCTTTTGAGTATCTGCGTAGCGTATACCTGCCCAGTCTGGGTTATCAAAGTGCTCTTCTTCTTCTTGGTCGACTCGGAAATAGTAGTAGCGAGCTGATCCAGATCGAGCGAATTTTGTCGAATGGGAGGAACAAAATCGGACAGATCGACGATATGATTGAGATTAGGTTTTTGTGAACTACCCTCGACCGGGTCAGATCTTTGGTCGGACCGGAATCGTAAAAAATTGCTCAACTCACCTCTAATAATATTCTTAATACCATCGAGGTCTACACCGACCTGACCTTGCCCCGAATCCGCATGCTCCGAACGCACGTGGTCGATCGCCGATGGCACGTGGTTTGCCGAAATTCTACGCTCAGCGCGCGAAATATTAGAATCACGTTCAGCACGTGGAAAAAGATCATCCGGAGCCTCCTCTATAGCGTCCAAATCCAAATACTCTTCTTCGGCCTGTTGGGGCGAAGTCGCTCGATCCGCTTCACGCTCTGCAATCGCCGGCGGCAAAGGTTCGATGAACGCCTCGACACGCATCCTCTTGGGTATGCCTACAGATGTAAATCAACCGGTTTAAAACGTTTAAAACCAAATTTCGCGGTTTAAAACCTGAAATCAACCGTTTTCAACCGTTTAAAACTCGCCTAGAAAAAAAAAAGTTCTGTGTTTTACATACACATACATACATAGGTACACAAATCACGCCTTTATCCCTTGCGGGGTAGGCAGAGCGTAAACAGCCGTAGGTACCTACAATACAGCCGCTATCGCCACGTCTGACTAATATTTCAGGGCCGTTGTAGAAAAATCGTGCCGAAATGCAAAAAAAAATTTTCCAGTAGGTACTTAGGTATGAATTTTTGTATGGAACATCCAAATTATTAATATAACCCTGTATATACAAAATTCGGTGTTTCCAACGATTTTACACTGACTTGCTCATCATAGGTTACCTACGCTCGGGCCTCGGAGCGACAAACTAGGTAATAAACCCGCAAAATCACATCATTAATCCATTTCAGTGATCCTTACCTTTGTAATATTACGAAAATGTATTAAAATCAATAAAACATTGTTATCAACCATCCGCCGTTTTAAACCGAAAAAAACGGTTGTTTATGATTTAAAACGGTTTTTTTCGTTTAAAACGATTTGGTTGAATTGGTTTTAAACCGGGCTTACATCTATAGGTATGCCCTCGTCGCCGGAGTCCTCGCTGCCGCTAGACGATTCGTAGGATCGTCTAGGCATGTTGCCACGAAGAAAGAAAAACGCCAACTGAAATCCTGCAACCGTTCCTACCCTCTATTATAGAAGAGGGATGGCGCCACTGTCGGCTGACATTTGGCGCCAAATAGTCGGTGTTGCCATATGTATGACCCTAATTTGCCTAAAACACGAAGAGAAAGAGAGACGCCTATCTCACTTGTTTGTTTCCTAGATCTCAGACAGGTTCAGACTACATAATATAAATTTCTGATATAATACAAGTTTATTTAGGTGTGTAATTGTTAAGTTGAGCGTAGGATTTAGTTTTCTGTGAAATAATTACATCAAAAGTATGTGGTCAACATTATGACCTCTGCTCGTTAAAATTTACTGAATGCGGCCACTGCTCGTCTTGGGAAACAAGTGTGTTTTAAGGGTAAGATGGTAAGATCTCACTTACCGTCATAGTCATATCTATAAACTAGTGATTAAATCACTTGCTGGACCCATCAACGACATACAGGGTGTTAGGGATGGGGCAGGGCCAAACTTGGGAAATATTTTTCACTTTAATTTTTTGAACATGCATCAAAATATGCATGTAATCTTCTTGGTTGGATACTAACAAGTAAATGGGAAATTATAAACAACTAGCTGCCCGTCAGCGGTTTCACCCGCTGCAACCTATTATTCCGCGGGAAAAAAGCATTACTCGCCAAGAGATGTCGCTGTAAGTTTTCGGCGAAAACGTTTAAAACGCGAATCGGCTCAGTCACGCCACCTTTGCAAAAATATTGGAATATGCGTGATCCCGTAGGAATAAGACATTTTCCGTGGTAAAAGTAGCCTATGTGTTATTCTAGATACTCTTCTATATTTGTGCAAAATTTCATGTTAATCTAATCAGCCGTTTTAGCGTGATGTCGTAACAAACATACACACAAACATCCGCCTTTATAACATTATAGTAGGAGTAGGAAAGTAGGATAGGATTGGTACTGTTATTGATAATAATTATTGTTTTTGTTAAATAATTGTTATTATTATTTTCTTACTTAGAATACATGTTGTGGTGTAGTCTGACCCTTAACTGACATATAAATCACTTGACGAGCAGTGGCCACACGTTGACCACATATTGCTTTTTTTAACGTAGCGACTACATGACTTTTTCAAAAATAAATACAAGAGTTAAAAATCCTGAAATTAGTTTTTTATAAACCTCTTAAATCAGTAAGTATTCAAAATAGTCAAAATCACCAGGCCCGTTTAAGGGTTAAATTTCAATGTAGCCAGTGTCACTCGCGCTTCTGCTGAGACGAATCTCTAACGACACTCCATCCATCCAAACTAACATTTAATTAAGTTGGTACTTATTCTAGTTATTTTTTTAAGTTTTACCTATTGTAACAATAAGTAAAAATGTGTGTCAAAACATCCGTCCAGGCCGTGCCGTGTCGTGTAGGCCATAAAAAATAATTTAATTAGGTACTTGTCCAAAAAGGTACGTAAATATACCTAAATATATATCGATAAACATAACCCTGCTTCTGAAGCAGTCGGGTAAATCTCTATTTTTCTGTAGCGTATCTAGTGCACCCAGCCAGCCCTAACTCCCTAACTCTTTGCCACGATAGCAGTCGAACACACTGTTTAAAATTAGTAGGTAGATTTATTTTCATAAAATAAAATATTGTCTAGCACCCATTACGAATGCATTCCTAAAATAACTAAAATCTATGAATTAAATTGTAACTAAAATTGTATTTAATTAAAATACCTAAAAAATATTAGGCAGTTCTGTAGGCACAGAAAAAAAGAATAAAAAATAAAAACAGAAAACGCAGAAAAAAACAAAAGAGGATTCCAGGGGACACCCGGGTTTGAACCGGGGACCTCTCGATCTGCAGTCGAATGCTCTACCACTGAGCTATATCCCCTCTGCCTGCTCCGGCAAAATTAAAGATACCTTGCCGACTAGTAAATATGATGACGTCATGTTTAAGGTAACAATAATACTTAACTTTCTATAATAATTTAACACATTAATTAGCGCAAATATATTTAATACACACACATTTTGTATTAAATTCAAAAACAAACACGAATAGTCAAATCTGATTTATTTTATTATAAAAAACGTGACAGTTTTTTAATGTCAAACTGGTTTAGTACAAAAACACAACAAAATTAAAAAATAAAATCTATTGTAGGTATGCAATATTCAAAAAAGAAACCATTACATAAAAGATGCAAAAAGGACGCCCCCGGGTGGGCTTGAACCACCAACCTTTCGGTTAACAGCCGAACGCGCTAACCAATTGCGCCACGGAGGCGATGGTGGGAGGCGTGAAATAGTGTACTACGTGCATTTGAGTATAACTTCACACCTAAACCTATTCTAGCTGTCTGGTATATCTGTTTGGTATATTAATTCTGTGCTTCGGTGGGCACGCGAGGCAGTCAGCAGGGATTGATAACATGCTTCTAAAGCAAGGAACCACTTTATTTTTAGCTCGTAGTAGTGGTAGTAAATCGAGTATGTTGTGATGTGACGAACTAAAGCGAACTTCAGTTAGGACATGACAAACCTGCCTACTTACCTACCTAGCAATAGCAAAGACGAATGCTCATTTGTGGTCCATGTTTTTCCATTGCATCAAGATAATACCACAGATAATACTAACATTTACTATTTAAAAGTAGGTACAGTCCAGCAAAAAAGAGTAGAAATTAAATAAAATGGAACTAAAATTTTTTCATTCTAAATTGTTGCCATTCATAGTCAAAGTTGCCATTTAATTTTGAAATTTCATACAAAGCGGCGCCCTCATTTTTTGTCTACGATTTTTTGCTGGACTGTCTTTACTTTAGCTTTAAGGCAATTCTAGACGGGAGTCCTTTGTCCCGTGGGCAATCTCCTTTATTGCCAGCATAATATTTAAGTGCCTACCTACCTTAGGGCCCTTTTCCTGTCATGCGTATTTTCGCACGCGCGCGGATCTGGTCCGCATGCGGATGATAGCACGCTCCTGTTCTGCGCGCGTGCTAGCCGCATGATAGGAAAATCATAAAACATGTATCAAAAGATAAGATGCGTGCGGCCCGCATGCGGACCAGATCCGCGCGCGTGCGAAAATACGCATGACAGGAAAAGGGCCCTTAACCATTTCAGAAGCCTAGCAGGCAGGTTAAAACTCCTTTCAGGGTTCGTAGGGTTTCCCTATTCTAAACAGCAGTACCTACAGTCTCAGCAGTAAGGCCAACCAGACGAGATAAAAAGTGTAAACAAATCTAAAAGAGACAGCAGACATTTTACCATATGACAGATAAGGACAGATTGTAATAACTGTCACCGCGTCATACAAAAGTTGTTTACATTTATTATCTCGTTTCGTTAACCCTACTTAAATCTAAAAGAGACAGCAGACATTTTACCATATGACAGATACGGACAGATTGTAATAATAATAACTATCACCGCGTCACACAAAATTTGTTTACATTAATTATCTCGTTTCGTTGGCCCTACTTTAGTTCTTGTTATATAATCAACTGTGTTGAAATGTTTGTAAGAAAAGGAGGAAAAATATAAACAGCCTTGTCACTAAGAGCAATCTCTACCAGACGCTGACAACGTTTGATAGAGCCCTACGCATGTAGATATGTACCTAAGTAGTAGGTACTATAGTCCGGCTAGTTCGTGCGCGACCTTCCTAGGGGTGACAGACGTTGGGGAGAGATGTCTGCGGGTAGCGGGTGGTGTAGCGGGGAAGGGACGCGCGCATCCGCGCCGCACGTCATACTAAAAAGACGTGCTTCCTCGCCCCCGACCGTCTGTACCCCTAGGGAAGGTCGCGCACGAACTTGCCGGACTATACACAAAATAGACAGGTGATAAAATGTATGCAAGACTGCAGGTTAACTTAACCCGTTGCGTGTTTCTTGTGCACACGGGTGCTCAAGAAATTTGAGTGCCCTGCGTGCACCCGTGTGATGTGCGCGACACGCGGGGCTCTCAAATTGCTTGAGCACCAGTGTGTACAAGAAACACTCAAGGGGTTAAAGAGGGTGTAAGATACGGTGTAACGAATACTTTGCAGGCGTTCTGACTGAGACCATGACGCTGAACAACTTTCCCCATGGAACGAATTATTTTTTTTGTCCCATACAAAGTTAGTCAGCTGATCGTGAATTTTGTATTTTGATTGGAGAGTAGGTACCTACCTAATTGGGGAGTTTGTACTCCCAGTTAGGCTCTGTTTGTCCGTACAGCGGATATTATTTATTTTAATTTTTTCGCGCGTTGTTTTATTTTGTATGAAATAACGTGATATTTTTCCATCTGTGTAAAAACTAACATTGGTTTCGGAGTAGTGCTACAAAAAAGTTCTTAAAATCTGCAGAGATTTTTTATTTAATTTGTTATGAATTTTACATTTGTTTCATTAAACTCCATTTAGATATGGTGAGCTGTTCAGTTTGGTGGGGAAATAAAAGATTTCATTTATAAAATATTGTTTTTATTCAATAACTTCTTCATTATTCCAATTCTTATAATTGAGATATATCAAAAAGTAGAAAATCACATGAAAACTAACATCTTTCTCACGTCTAACTTTATAGAATTTTTCTTTAACTTTTTTCATTCTAATATAAGTCTAATCTCTATTTCTATCATATTGCTTTTAAGAATACATTTCTTTTAACAATGTGCCTGCATTTTTACAATGAAGAACATTTCATTTTCTCTTTTTACATAGTTTTACAATGACAAACACTTTTAAAAATACAAAAATTGGAAACGCCAAAATGGCTGACAATGAGCAAAATTTTTATGAACATTTTCTAAATCCACTAATTTTGGCTAACAATATTCTTTTACAACTCTTAATTTAATACAACAGTAAAAGTACAATATCTCATGCAATACAATTTAGTTAAGTAGTTACAATTCACTCTGAACGAACTCTTCAAGAATTACAAAAACTCTCCCAAGCAGCACAAAAGTTCCAAAGGAACAAATAATGGTACTACCAAACTATCGCTAGATGGCGGTAAACGCCAAAGCGGAACTCAAAATGGCCGACCAGCGGCATGGACCGGAAAGGTCAAAACTTTATTTTTCCATTTTCTTATTTTCATAAGGGTTTCCTGGATTCACTTCTCCGGCAGCTTGATGACTGGCACCTGCGCGTAGCCCCAGATGTTTTCGCAGTGGTCGATCAAATCCTTCTCGGCTTCTGTCAGCAGCGACAAGTCGATCTCCTGGCTGTCTGTGAACGGGTCTGTGTATGGAAAGTGGACCAGGACACAGCTGAAGTCAGCAGTTGATGTTCTGCAGCCGATGAGCCTGCGAAGCTTTTCCTCAGAATCAACCTGGAGACAAAAGAGAAAACTCATAAGTGAAACCGCTCAACTATAATCAAGGAGTTCGTATGAAGTTGAAGGAGAATAGTTACCGAACCTTCAAAGGAGTTCATGACTTAGCAAATTCACAGATGGCGTTACGTTGCACATTTGATTTGAAGTAGTTTAAAACATTGTTTAAAAAGATAAGCGTTCGGCACGTAAAGATAACTAAATTCGCACTTGATAATGATATTTACCTTGATGACATAAATGTCGTTTTCAGTGCAGAAAGCCTGGAGCAAGACTTCCTGCATGTGTGTGGCGCTGTCGCCTTCTGGTGCTTCTGCGGTCAGACAGAAGAGGGCTCCGTCGCAGTTGTTGGACAAATACTGGATGGCCGGAAGGAGGCCTATGGTCAGCCTTTTCTCCACACAGGCTCGCCTGAGAACCGTCTTGATGCACTGGCTGATTGGGCTGCAACAATACAAGAATAATCATAAGTAACTGAATAAAACTGCAGAAATTTTCAGAGGACCGAAAACGCTGTTTGGACAGCGAATATTTATTTTGGTGATTAACGAAATTTAAATTTATTTAAATTTAATAGTCAGTTTAGAAATTTAAGCAGTTGAGTTAAAAGAATTTAAAATTCGACTGAGACTGTAATTACAACAGGGTCATTACGGTATTCGACAAAGTAGGCCTTGGAACATTAAATTGCACCATATTTTACGGAGGACAAGAATGTTTTGAGGGTTTTGATATTCACCTTTTAGCGGCCATCCCGCTGAAAGATTCAGTTTTCACTGACACCATTTCGTTGCACATTCTGCTTCTGATACTTTTGAACTCCCAATTGTCACGAATTGTAGAACTCTGGCTTGAGTTGGGTGGAATTTTCACTGCTTCTCTCACAGGCTTCAACAGATTCTTCGTAATTTTCACTAAATGTCTTTCACAGTTCAAAGTTTTCTTCACTTAGCACAAGTTTTCACAAATCACAAAAAATCCAATGGGCAATCCGGGTTGTTGTTGCTTGTTGCACGAGACGACCTCAAAAGTTATGTCACAATAATTTCACAACTTTGCGATCTCAACTGGCGTGTAGTCGCTTTGAAGGTTTCCAAACGAATGTGATGATATGACGTAGCCGATTGCTTTTATAGAGACTTCGCGCACGCGCGATCCACGCGTCAGTGTGCGTGCGACGGCCGCGGAGATTCCTCGGAAATCCGAGAGGAAAACTGTGTCTGTTGTAAATTTGTGCTAGTGTGAATTAACAGTTCTGCATAGACAGTGTAAACTATGCAGTAGTGTGAAGCATTTCTCTGAAGGTCCAGTCCGCGACAGGTTATAACGTGCTTCAACCTTTCACCATTATATCAAGATCTGCCGCACCTCGCTAATCAGGTACTACAAGCGGAGGTAGCGGGGAGAGCGCTGGGCAATCAGGGGTCTTCGTTGATTTGAGGATATGCGGTCTTGTTTGTGTGTGTTTGGTTTTATCCGAGGCGCTTGGAATTCCCATGCGCTCTGCCGGCTCCGCTGGGTTTTATTTATTTTGATAAGGAAACCGGAGGCTTGCAGGAATTTCTACATCGGGGCGGCCATGCTTGAATGCAGTGAAGTTTGACGCGCGTAGTTTGCTTTTTGCATTCAGCCTTCGAAATGGTGAATGAATTTACACTTTTAGGTCCGGCTTCAGTTTCAACATTGGGTTTTCTGTTGGTCTACTATGAATCCGGCTTGATAGTTTTGTAAGTCTTTTTAATTTGCAGATCCGTTAACTTGTTAAGACGTGAAGTGAATGGTGCTTTTTACCTGTCGGGGCCTGTCCTGTAACAAAAGGAGATTATGGATTACGAGGGGTGCTTCGGATGTATTGTCAAACAAATTGTAAAGAAGGGAATATTCCCAAACTTGATGTTTGAAGAGTTTTTATAGCAAAAGATTTTTTATAGCAAAGCTTCCAGTCTAGACAAGATGCATGGATTAAATCTCGTAAATGTAAAAACAATAACAGAACATATCAGTCTCAATCTATCCTAGATGTAGAGATAACAAGCATTGTTTGACCTACCTACCTACCTAATAATATTCTAGAGACATTCAAAGATCAGATATCATCAAAATACAATAAAAATCAGGACAAATAAAACGCAATAACGTTCCAGAAACTGCGCAGAATCCTCGTGTCTGAAATGGATAGCAATGAACTCCAACCAACCTACAAAGCTAACTACACGGGTTGCATACAATAAAAGATAAGAAGAAATGCACAAATCAGCGCATAATTTTACGAGCACATGTTGATCTTTACGGCGCGTTTGATACTATGTATCACGCTTTGTTTATCAAATTGCGGTTGAGTAACACAGGGCAACGATCTTGGCAC
Source organism: Phthorimaea operculella (assembly GCA_024500475.1). NCBI lineage: Eukaryota > Metazoa > Arthropoda > Insecta > Lepidoptera > Gelechiidae > Phthorimaea > Phthorimaea operculella. The sequence goes on from JANFCV010000239.1 coordinate 352,465, forward strand.
ACTCTTATTATCATACTACGAAGGCGTGTCTCTTATCTAAATGACTCTTTCATGTACTGATCTACTGACTCGGTCATTTGGGAATATTCGGTTAGCAGGTGCTTAATTTGACCATAATTGCATATTAGGGTCTACGTGAGAAATCTAACGTATCGAGAAACCGTGTTCTTCGAAGGATCTAATGTGTTTGGAAAAATTGACTTAATTAGCAGTGTTGTTCGGAAAAGTCACGTCTGCAAGTGAAAAGTGGGTCAATCAAATGGAACTGAATCTGAAGTATGCTGATGTGCTATTGACGTTCCAAGTAAAAACTTGTTGACACGAGTAACGAAATGTATATCAAGTCGTGTAAGCAAGCATGCAAGCACGGCATGCTTTCGTGAATGATGGGAGAATCGTTTTTTCGCAAATAATGCGTTCACGTGTTTACAATTTGGCAAGTAATGTCAAGACAAGATATAAAATGCTTATATCTAAAACTGTGATAATCGGTTTTCGAATCGTTATTTTATATTATTTTATTTAAGTTTTCGATAACAACAAAAAATATCAAGTCATTTTTATAATTTTATCATCTCAATCAAAACATTCAAAGTAATTATCAGGTTAAATTATCTTTTTTATTTGTAAAATAAATGTATTATTCATTATACCGAAATTAAACACTAAATTATTTATCGAAATTCTCATGAATTGTTTTGATAATACTATTACGATTAATGTCCAGTTGATAACAGTAATGTTTGTTTTCTCGGGATTTTCGTGCCTGGTAATTGGTATCATATATCCGTATTCAATAACAAATAGTTTACAACTTTATCTTTTACTGGAATTTCTGTGTTATGTTGTGGTTTTCTAGCGGTCGAATCTTTGGTCAAACCGATCAAAACATCGTCCATGTAAATACAGTGAATTACAAAACAATATTATTATGTTATTGTTTTTACCTCGTTCAGTTATTATATTATTGTTATTGACGAGGAAATCAAGTTCCTCAAGGAGATTATTTCTTTACGCCGGGGTTTTAACAAAACAGAAATTAATACCAGTTTTGGTATTTTGTTTACGTTAGGTTTACGATACAAAATTTGAATAACATGTCTTCTGTAACTTGATCAAGCTAATTTCACGAGTCTGTTTAAATCATATAATTATGCGTACAATCGTATAATTTTGTAGTTATGTAGAGTAAGTTCCTTTACTTGTTTATTGATAGTAGGTATAATTATGTGTTTCTTAAACTAAGCATGACAAACAAAAACTAAGCATGACAAGTAAACATCGTTTTAAAGTCGATAGCAAGACTGATATCAAACTTGAATTTCGCCTTTGGTTGTCTTTGGAAACTCAGCTTATCTTATCATCTGCAATCGACTACATAGTTAGTTTTTTAGCTTAGTTACACCTCTCTGTTTTCGTGTGGTTCATCGAGCCGTCCAAAGACCCGATGAACCGTGGTGTCAGAGATTTCAGGCGCCTACCAGTAGTTACAGCTGTTATTTTATGTATTAACACGACTGACCTTGTTTTTTTAAGTCGAGGCTTATAGAGTCTTGACGTTTCGGTGCAATAAGTGCATCATCTTCGGGAGTCCGACAGGTGCTCGCGCCCGGTAGTAACGCCCGTCTGGAACCTATGCTATGAGTTATCCTTGTTCGTTTTATAATTTAATCTCTCTCTCTTCGTGTGGGACACCGAGTCGTTCAACGACCCGATGAACCCTGGTGTCAGAGTTTTTCAACCGCGTACTGCAAGGAGCAGGCCTCTGACATGGTTGAGTAACCACCGCCATCATAGACAGCAACCGGGACCGACGGCTTAACGTGCCCATCCGAAGCACGGAACCATTTTACTTTTCGGACAATCGGCCTGCAATGTCCTAACCAGAGTGGGAACAAATTATATCAACTTTGAGTGTCCCCACCGGGAATTGAACCCGGAACCTTCTGCGTGGCAGGCAGTCATACTAACCACTGCGCCACATCGGCTGTAATTTAATAGTTACAGCTGTATTCTCTAGAGTTCCCCAACCCCTTATATCGATCCCCTTTCTCCGAACACTGAAGGTCGGATGAAGTCGTCGGTCAAGGCCAAAACCACCGAGTCACACTTTAATTGGGTTTGTATATCTTTTCGACGAATGCCTAGTTTCACTGAAACTGTAGAGGAATTCAAGTGAACGTGTTTTAGACAATTTCTGAGCCGTATATGTTTTTGAGAAAATTTTGCGTAATAAGATTACCTACGTAGGGATGGATTTACACAAAAATAATAAGATTTTTTTTATCAATCGACTAATATTTAGAAACAATAATAAAGCTCTACCTGAACACATGGTATACATGTTTGAGGAGAATAGTTGACTATAAGAAAAGGGTACCTAATAAACAAACTTGATTTAAAAGAAACGCAAGTCATACTAACAAATTATGTCATAAACATGTTTCTACAAGAAGTATGTATTTTAAATAACGGGAAAATCAACTTAATAAACTCAGAAATTTCGATTTTCCCTGTCGGTAACCGGCTCGTATTTCCAAGGGGAAATAATATTATGCTAACTTTGTTAGTTGGGTTTTCGTATATTTTGCGGCTACACTATACTAAGTAGGTTTATAGTATATTATGTTTGCGTATTTCCCTGATTTGCAATGAAAATAGTTTATTTTCTTACTTTTTTGCGAATCACCACCTAAATTATGTACTAGTACCTATAGGTCGTACTTAAATTACTACGATAATGCAGTTTCCCACTTTTTATAAGGTTTTATCATCACTTAATGAACATTACATAGACAACCTGTATATAATTAGTTCTTGTAAAAACCCTAACTGCATTATTATGCCAAATTTTGCAGCCAGACTCGACAAAATTTTTAGCGGAGAAGTTTTACGTGGATGATTTTCTTCAATTAACTTGTACATGGATGACATACTAAAGTTCAAATACTTAAAATTCTTCATGCGTGAGGTGAATGACGCATTGACTTGATATTTGGCATTGGACTTGGCGCCGACCGAAAAGTTGCACAATTTCGAGGTAAACGAAACAGTAAAAGTGAGATTGGTTTTGCAAACATTTTGCGCCTTGTCATCGTGATAATTGTCAGATTCACAGAGATGCATTGGTTTGTCCAGGACATTCAGAGTTCTAAATGCATGCGTTTGTCTTTTAATATTTTAGTTTGATCCACGTTTGATTGACACTATGCAATTTTAACAATCGTAGATGCACTTAAGTTATCATAGCAAATCATACTTGAAAGATAGTTATCCAGATGAGATGCCATCTTAAAATTGAAGTTCGAAGGTCAGCATGACTTGATAAGGGCAAAACTAAAACACATTAAATTACAATGTCGTTTCATATATCAGACGAGAACTCAATCTGCACTAGTAGATACTATTATTTATTCTGTGCCTGCACGTGCAATAAAGTGTGTTAGATGTGTAGTACCTACTACCTATAGGTAGGTAAGGTACGTACGAAGCTTAAATTATCGCAATTTTATCTTTCACGTGCAAAAGATTCGATGCGCACTGCGCACTGCCGCTTCTTGCGCAATTTTGAGAAGAAATACTTAGTCATACTTCATTTAAACCCGGTTTAGTATTAATTTCCCGAAAGATATTTCCAAAAGGAACAAATCTGAAACAGTTATATCCAACAATGCTAAGAAGCCTGAATTTTTCATCAGTGTCTTCTGCCTGTTTTCTAGAAGACTCATTTTTGTGACTATAAATATATTTTGTTATGCTTAGTACCTATGTTTCCGTTCTATAAATAAGTATTTTGTTATTTTTAGTATGATTCCATTTATTCAGATGTGTCTATGAATAGATTATTTTATTATGCAAACGACCGTTCAAAAATAGCATCGGTCAGATAAAAATACGATCCTAATCAAAACAGAGTTCGATAAACAGCTAATTACATATTTCTTTATAAACTTGTGTCTTCCCTGAATCATGATTCACATTGCTAATTTGATAATTGTCTGCGATAAAATATCCTTCACAATCAGTGTAGCCGGAATTCGTGTTGTGATTATTATCTTATCTCTTATCAGGCGCCAGATAAGCTGATATCTTTATACTATTGGCTGGAAATATTGTGACTTTTGCATGTTTTATGTACTTAGGTTATCTATTTGGAGAGCTGTTTTGATTTAAAAGCAGCAAAAGAAATTGCGCCATATTATTTAATTGAATTATGTAACCTCGTAAAAGCGAGTAGAGTTGTTGACCTCGGCTGAATACATGTGGAATATGGTCAACCGCATGGTGGCGGTTATACCACATACAATATCATTCCCAAAGAGGGTTGACATGAGGCAGGTGGCTGGTCAAAAAACATTGGCCAATTACCATTTTGCGACTTGAATTTGTGTTCTAACACAATCATATTGCGCCGACCCCAACTCATTTGAGAAGAGGCAAGAAAGATAAATAAACGTTATGATAGCTTAGTGATAATATGAAACGAATATGGATGCTGAAATAATAAGGATGAAATTATTTCATTATTATTCACACAGTAAATAGAAATATAATATATCATGTTGGTAACAGACTATCAGCACAATGCTATTGGCACAACATGTTTCTATTTAATGATAATCCGTATGATACCAATCTTTACAATATGCCCGGCACGTTCGAACTAAGTATTTAAGTAGATTAAAGTAATCAAAATATGTATGTTAGCAAATTAAAAGAAACTGTCGACTCACGATTAGATAGAACAAATGGAAAGGGTCGTGAATGTAGGACGATGACAAAGCGAAACACAAGGCAGATAAAGAAAACAAAATTATTTTAAATTTTATAATACTAAAATCAAAAAATTCTTGACGAAATACGAATAAGCGACAATCGAAGTGATTAAAATTACAAAATAATTAAACACCATAATTAAACATAATGAAGATGATGTAACATAACGATAAATACTGACACAGATACAAGTAATAAAGGTGATTCATTGACTACTAGTTGGTAACGGTCATTAACATTTGGTTGCATTACAATAATTTGGAGTTACATACATGATAAAGGAATTTTAAGAATATCATGTAAATCACATCTCCAAATTCATGTAGATAAATGTAACCATTGATGTCATTGATGAACTTCTATACGAAAACAAAATTTCCAAGTGACAAACAAAATATACATTAAACTCTGCACAAATACAGTAAAGCACGTCAAACCATAAGAAAACAACGCTAAAAATAACCACACAAGCTAGAAATAGATTCTATGGGCTCGCAAATATAAACAAAAAGATCATAAATTCATAACTCACAAGTCTCGTGACGACAACACGAGCATTCCACATGTCGATAAAAAAATCGAAACAAACAATCCACCAGCGTATCCTGAACCCTCAGACGTCACAGATGCCAACAATAATGTTCAAGATAACATAAATAAAAGGATTAATTTAAAATGGCGCCCGGCGCCCGCGCACGCGCTTGCAACCGACGTCATCAAACGTGTGAATGAATTGGTTTTAAAACGGCATAATTCACAAGTAATATACAATTCATAAGAGACTTTATGTCTAACAACGTAAAATATAAAATCAAAAAGCAAATTATGAATGTGTGACTTATAAATTTGCTTAATTTTGTTATGTTTCAGTTCTTTGAGAAAAACGTTAACCAATGGTTTTTGTTGTTTGTAATTTTAATTCATTGACCCGATAATTAATTTCAACACGCACGTCAAATGTTTCAGTGGAAGATTTTGCTTCAACGAATTCGTTGTTACTTGCAGTTTCAATATTTAAAGACATATGTAAGGCCAAGGTTCATCGGGTCGTTGAACGACTCGGTGTCCTACACTTATTTTAACTCTTTTCTATTCATTTTCAATATTGTTTGACTGTCAACTTTTCCCATAATAATTGTTTCTCCAAACCTTGATAATCAAGACGATTTATATTAATAACGGATTTCACGTTTTCCTTATCAATTGCATCAGGGAAAGGTAGATAATTATGTCAATCCACTTGGACTTTCACTTCACACGTTATCATGTCCTTGTTCGAACAGATTACAAAACCACATATAGGTAGGTATGGCTTTGCAACGTCCTACTAACATACTTTCATATGATGTACAATTTTTGGTGTTCAGACTATTTGCTTTGGCTTTGGTGATTAGATTATTTGGTTATGTGCCGCTAACCTTTTAGAACAGAGGACTTTGCTTTTGCAAATACAATCTCTAATAATGCATCACATAAGTTGTCGCCCTTGATTTTTAGACTACCTATGTAGACGATATCTTAATAACGACCGTATATTGATGACATTTTACTGACTTACTATACATTTCTTAAAATAAAAGTTTAGATAGAGCAGTTCGCCTTTCGCTTCTCATTATTTTTAATTGTTAACATTATGCTCTACATGGACGTGGCTCAAGACAGGGAACAGTGGAAAAAGGGTAGGGAGGCCTTTGCCCTGAAGTGGGAAAGTTCAGGCTTACAATAATAATAATATGCTCCACATACGAAAACCCTACTGCGTCAAGATGTACAGTTTTTTCGAACCCCAACAAAACATGACCAGCCCTGCTCGCATAGCAACTAAGCTATATCGACTGTTTTAATTTCAAATGTCGTAAGGGACATTTTGTCGTAAGGGACATTAAAAGCTCAGAATATGCAGTTTTTTATTCTCTATCGATCTGTCTTATCCACGCAGCGATATCTCGAAAAATGAAGGAGTTATAAGCAAAAAACACTTTGTAGTAAGTCAAGAATTTGGACAGAAAATAGCTGATTTTGTAGTAAGTTACCACAAAATATGTACAACATATAGTGGGGGTACGCCGTAAAGGCTTTTTACAATTATGAATTACTTATACTACATAATTCAAAACAAAAACTAAAAAACTTCTGGCTGAAAATGTCGCAACTACCAACGAATAGAAACTGCATGTTATTTACAACATAACTTCCATGAATATTTGAAATGTTCGATGTCACTTACGACATATATTTTGTTATTGAAACGGCCCTTACGACATTTTTTCGTCTTAGATCTCGGGAAAATTCCTTTACAACAACACTTTCTTGAAATACTTGGAAAATTCTGTGTCTTTTACGATATTATTTTTTTCATAAAAGAGTCCGTTACAACATTTTTACGGTTTTGATCTCAAGAAAATGCCTTTACTACACAGTTATTACATACAGGATGTTTTGTTGTCACTTTCCTTAAGGAGGCTGTAAATAAGTAGAAGTCCATCTCATCTAGTGATCTTCCCTTCTTTTTACACCCACAGGGATAAACCTTCAACTACTCATTATCCTTTCCACCATTTGGCATAACAAACTGTCACGTGCTAGGTGGACAAAGACGCAATGCAAGCATTGCATGCTCCGCCGACATTTTTTTAAATTCCTACAAGATAAATTTAAGTACGTTCTTTTGCTACTCTGGGATGGGTCAATGGAATGAAATGAACTACTTCGTAAAAGAATATCTGAATTTGAACCTACTAGTGTCACGCGTCAGTGTACGACCATGCTCACCTGCTGGCAGCGTTTAAAGAAAAGCCCGGATTTTGGCTCAATGTCTTATAATGTCAGGTAAAATTTGGAACCTGCTAGTTTCTGCTTTCTTATCTAGTTTCTTTTTGTTGCTTTCGTTGAAGACTTCGAACTCACCATCTGCATGATAGCGATGGCAGTGCTACATATACAAAAATTCAGACACCAAGGTCTTACTTGCCGTAGAAATGCTGCTGGCTGTATAAATTATAAGTCTAGCTCTTTAAAAGAAATGCTGCGTATTAGGAAAAATGTCTTATGACATGATTTAAACGGTCTTTATTGATGAAATGTTTACTTTCCGAAGAATTTCCGACTATAAAGCTGCCATGAATCTATGCTTTGTAACGATCTCATATCACGTACTCTATGAATACAGGACAACTACGGGTCTTTATTCTTGCTTAGCACAACCTTTCCGACCTGTTGCCATGAGTTTTATCTTGATATCATGTGACGTAGGTAACTGCTAAGGTTTAGATAGATGAATAGATTCACCAGTTTGAATAAAAGCCCGCTTGCCGGTAACACACTGCATAAAATTTTGTTTTTAGTAGGTACTTTGTTGATGTTGTTTATAATTAACAATTTTATTTTTTTCACTACGGGTAATAAAACCAAATTATTGCGCGAATACACCTTGGTCTAGTTAAGTTAAACTGTTTTTAATTTGTGTACTAAATTCAAATTAAGATGGTAGGTAATTCTATTATTAAACTAATTGTTTTACCTACTTTAAAAGTGCATAACCTACTTTTAATTGCAATTATAATGATAGTTCTTATATTTCAAATTGTGATTTGTTTTATAAAATATGCTTTTGTATTTTCTTCTTTCTAAACTAGCTTGTGCTTATAAGATAAATGTATAACACTATCTTAAAAATATTATTTTAAGGAGGTAGTATTAACATACGCTACAAGGCTAATTATGTATGACATTGCATCATTCCGCGAGATTTTTGAAAACAAAATTTGCGGAACGCTACTCATAGCATGCCATGATCACGCAACTTTGCGAAAGACTGAAAGATAAGTAAAACCTGTTATTTTTAAAAAAAGAACATTTGAATAAATCTAATTGTTTTAATTATATTCTAGTTTTGAGATAATAACTAACGAAAATGTATTAACGTATAAAAATATTATTATAATGGCTTATGCAAACCTGAGTGGAACTGCTACGGTACTACGTGGATACGAGGTATTCTGATTGGTACAAAATGGTCACGCGATTAAGTTATACGCAACACTGCTGTTCTGCTCAGGTTTGCTTGGGGGCTTGCTTGTTTAGGGCTTAAGACATCTGAAATTAGTAATTCTTTAATAAAAAGTGACATGAAACTTACCTGTGGTCACAAAGTTACTAATTTCAAGGCTCTTGTGAAAAGGTTATCGAATAGAAACAAAAATAATATCTTATCTTTTACAAATAACATTTTACTGTAAGAAAATACCAACTTCCTACGAAAACCCCTAAAAATTAATATTTAAACGCTAAACGGAAAGGTTTTTTTACAGTAATTTCATGGCAAATTTATAATCTGTACGTGAGTTACGACAATTATCAAGTACTTACTTATAGCTTTCTTACAAATTCACGGTGCTTTACAACACACAAAAAAATATTTCAATGTGATAGAGCCTTAGTTACTACAAAATGACTATCATTTCTGTACGTAACGCCATTGTAGTAAAAGGAATCCTTAGCACTCAAAATGTCGTAAAGGACACCTTAACCAAAAAATCGTGTCGTAAGGGACGCAATCTTTAAAACTAGGAAATAATCATTAATTAGACTATTTATTCTGAAAGATATCGTAATTTCAATACTTTTCTGTCTAGGAATCATTTAAATCGGTTAAGATTTGAAAAAGTTATATGAATTGAAAAGTTGAAAATCGTTTTTTTGCTCTGCTGTAAAGTAGTGGTTTGTCCCTTACGACATTTGAAATTAAAACAGTCGATATTTACCTCGTTTCTTTCGATAGCAACTTGAACAGGTTCTTTCCATACAATCCCCGGGTTTAACCGCAGTACAGGCAAGTAGAAACAGGGACTTCCAGTTGAAACAAGTCCGGCTTGTAACCAGTGAAGGACTCCCACAGTTAAAAATATTATTAGACTTGTTGGTTTTGATATCGTTCGGTACTACTATTATCGTTTCAATGAAACGGATCTTGTTTGCATATAGTTTTGGTTTTACCCAAGGAAATAACTAATATTAGTGGATTATACTTTACCTACCTTCTACCACAATCAAATGGAATTTGTGACTGTTTACTTTTTTAATTACTTACTTCGCAGAATCGTTTTTTGACAATAAAGGTTTATAGGACAAGTTAATCAGCAATTAGTATATCAAATGTCTTGACCATTAACTTTGAAAAAACTAATAAATAATTATTTTTTGAATTTTATTCCTTGTTCAAGTTAAAACGCAGATTTTCCTTCATCAACATTGAACTTAATAAAAATTCCGAAACTTAATTGCAAATTAACACAGTTTTAATGTTACAAATACAAATACAAATACAATCCATTTATTTCCACATTTATAATCACAAATTACAATAATATCGTAGGTAGGTACATTTTAACATTAGGCAGTTTTACTAAGGAACTTAATATGAGTTAGGTACATTAGTGGAAGAAAGGTGTGAACACAGCATGGCTGATTTTAAGTCCACCCTAAGTCAAAGAGTGAAGAAGAAGATCATTTTACATAATGAGTGAAAGTTAAATAGTAAAGACAACTTATTTTGTTATTACAATGAGCAAAAGTTAATGTAGTAAAGGTAACTTTAACATAGTAGTATAAATTCAAGATAATACAGTTTATTTTGTTATTACAACGAGCAAAAGTTAATGTAGTAAAGACAACTTTAACATAGTAGTATATTTCCATGATAATACAATTTATATTATAATTACAACGAGCAGAAGTTAATATAGTAAAAACAACTTCAACATAGTAGTACAATTTTATGATTATGTAGCTTATGACTATGACAATATAGCTTATTTCGTTATTGCAACTTATCATTATAGACATAATTCATCAAACTGTTTTTGAATATCTAGAAACAAACATTTTAGTTTTCTTTTGAACTGGTTTATAGTTTTTAAGGTTCTTATCGGCGGAGGGATATCATTCCAAATTTTGGCAGCTGCAATGCGAAACGAGCCGCGAGCTGCTGCAGTGTGGCACCGCGGCGCTACCAGCAGCAGGGCGTTGACGGCGCGCTGCCTGCGCCCGCCGCCAGCGCCCTGCCGCTGCAGTTTCGCGGCGAGACCAGCCGGCACTCCTGACTGCTGCACTTTGTAGGTGAAGCATGCCAGGTGCACACGCCTGCGGGCCTCCATATTGAGAACGCCTAAGTTATTAAGTACTGGAGTAATACGGTCACGACGACGTACACGTTCACAAAACCTAACGCATGAGTTTTGCACCTTTTGAATACGACGGCCTGCCTTTTCCTGTATACATGGTCCGTAAACCACATCACAGTAATCAAATTGTGATAAAACAAGCGATTCCGTAAGTGTCCGTCTCACTTCTGCACTCAAATACTCACCAATTTTATATAATGATTTTAATCTAGACACACGGCAGTGTGTCCGCCAAGTTCGAGCAAAGAACCGACACACCGGCCGTGGGTTATATTACACGAACCATTTCGGGCCAAGTTCGACCTACCTATAACTCAAAATCTATTTTATCTACGCATATGAAATTTCTAGTATCTGTCGAGATCTACTTACTTATCTAAAATACAAAATTTCATTAATGTACCTATTGTAGGTCTTGAGATATTGACGTCAGAAAATCGCTATTTTTACTATACACTCACTGACTGACTCACTCATCAAAAACCTAGACCACTTCCAATGGTCGTATTGACTTGAAATTTGGCATGGAGGTAGGTCTTTAGGTCAAGGTAAAGGAAAAAATCTGAAAATGGCCAAGTGTGAGTCGGTTTTAAAAATAATGAAGGTGTAAATTCATACCCCCTAAGGAACTAAAACAAAAAAATTATCTATATCTTACAAAATTCGTTACGAAGGTTTGTAATTTAGTCAAAGTAAAGTAAAAATTGCTGTAATTGCTATGCCGTGTGATGCCGGCTTAGAATAGCATCACCCCAATTCTACCCGTGGGTGTCGTATATGTTAAGTAAAATTTGAATATATCCGGCTACGTACATTATACCGCCCTGACTTGGCAAGCTTATCAGTAAATAGAAAACGTGTAAAAAAAATCCAAGATATTGAATGGGCAATGCGCTCTAGCGTGTCAGTCGTACAAGACAGCATACAAAATGACAAAACAAAAAAGTTTCCTTTGCCACGCAAACGTAGAAAAATTTAATAAAAAAAACTAGTCCATTTCTTTGTAAGAAGCATAGTCCATATAGTCCATATTCAAAAATCTGAAAATTAGTATAAATGAGACATTTCCTTAACTAACTTAATCATAAGAAAAAAAGAAAATAAACCTTACAAAAATAAATGAAATCACCCAAAACATAAATGTGAAAGGCTGCCAAGTTCGATAATATTCAGATGCTTCGCCTATAAAAGTGAGATCTAAATAAGTACCAAGTTCCATACACAGACCTCAGTTAAAAATAGTTACAGGAATGCACACTTGATTTTCCGCAGTTTGGAAAGTAGATTGTGAATAAATATCATATTAAATATCTAAAATTCTAATACTTACTAAAACGCAAACCTGTTTTTTCAGCAGTTTCCTTATGACATTTTTTATTTTATTTTTCTGTACTTTTTAATGATATAAGTTGGCAAGTTTTAATAGAAAATTATATACTTGACTCATTGCCTTTAGTAGGTTTATAACAAAGTGTGTGAAAACTTGCCAAGTTATATCATTACAAAGTACAGAAAATAAAAAATAAAAAACGTCATAAGAAACTGCTGAAAAAAGGTTTGCGTTTTTGTAAGTATTAGAATTTTAGGTATTTAATATGATATTTATTCAGAATCTACTTTCAAACTGCGGAAAATCAAATGTGCATTCCTGTAACTATTTTTAACTGAGGTCTGTGTATGGAACTTGGTAATTTAGATCTCACTTCTTTATAGGCGAAGCATTCGAATATTATCGAACTTGGCAGCCTTTCACATTTATGTTTTGTGGGTTTATATAGCTGATTTTATTTTCATGTTAACATGACGGTTAAAATTGAGATTAGTATCCATATGGAGGCCCAAATTTCTAGCATAATCTACAATTTCTATTGGTTGACCATTCAAAATTATGTTAGGTTTCCTAGAGAGTACCCTATTCACTGCAGTTTTAGTACCAAAAGCATTGCCACGGTTTTGCCAGCATTAAGACACAGCGCGTTGTCCCGCGCCCTCCCACACCCGCTGTAGCTCCTCATTGACGAGGCGCGCGGCCGCGGCGGTGTCGGCCGGCGCGAACGAGTGCAGCAGCTGCGTGTCGTCCGCGAACATCTCGCAGCGCATGTGTTGCACACAGCGCGGCAGGTCCGCAGTGTACACCGCGTACAATAGCGGCGAAACACAAGCGCCTTGAGGACAACCTCGCGTAACCCTTCTTGGTGTCGAATATGTAGTCTGACCATCGACATTCACACATTTTACTACTTGATAACGATCGGATAAATAATTCCTAATAAGAGAACAAGCAACGCTGTCAAGGCCATAGTACCGTAACTTACTCATTAATAGATTTGTTTCGATACAATCAAATGCCCGAGAAAAATCAAGCAAAATTAATATTGTTACTAACCCTTATCTGTAGAACTTAAGATTTCATCAGTTACTTGAGTAAGCGTGGTGGCAGTTCCGCGTCCCTTCGAAACCCAGATTGATTATCAGGAATAATATTCATAGATTCAAAGTAACTACAGAGCTGTTTATCGATCACTTTTTCTAGAATCTTGGATCCTGCTAAGAAAATACTAATAGGCCTCAGGTCTTTATAACTGTCAACTTGATGTTTTTGGAAGTGGTGTAACTACAGCACGTTTCCATTTTGAGGAAAGTGGCCTCCAATAAACAGCTGTTAATTATGTGAAGTAAAACTGGTGCCGTGCGTGGCAAAGTTTTTTTAAGGGTAGTATTTAAACGCAAATCAAAAAATATCCTTTTTCTATGCAATAAGATTCCAAATTCCCATCAAAATTACTGATTGCACAGCATAATATTCAACTCAAAATATCACTCAACACACTACAATTTATTTTCGCAGCTTACAGCGATTTTTCCTAAAGCAAAAGCTTTTTCATCAATGCACAGCTAATAATCTTAATGCACATTGTACCTGTTAACTCTTTTTCTTTTAAATATAGCTTCTATTTTTATATTATTTACAGCAGTTTTTATTAGAGATGAACCATCATCGTTAATCATACACATCGATAATCATATTTTAAATTGATGACGCGCATAGCGTGTCGTTTCTGGCACATCGCCGGCCGCTGCCGCGGCACGCTCGCTCCGCTCGCTCGGCTCGTGCGTTGTGGTCAAAGTTCTAACCTAACCTAACCTAACCTGGCGCTTTCCGCGCCAGGTTCGGTTAGGCTATACCTAACGGACCTATAAACTTATGTTTACTTACGTATGTTTACTGGTTAATATGCGACTGGGATAGTTATTTTGCTATGAAATATGGAAAATTTGCTGTGCAGTCAGTATTCATGCTATGTATGTAGTATTTTTGTACAAAAATAAGTTTATCTGTATTGCATTATGAGGAAAAAAGTTATGTCATATTGATGTAAAATTTCGAATTATCTACAGTTTATGTTTTGTTAAACATTTAGTTTATTTGTAGTGAAGTAAGATATTTGATGCAAAAAAAAATATAAATGATGAATATGTATTGATAGGCGATTATTTATTTGATATGCAATTTATAATATCCCTTTTTTTAATCATAGATATCGATATACCGTCATGACCTTCGGCGTCTGAAGTTATTTTGGAAATAATTTTTAAAAGTTCTGTTTCATTAATAAGAGTAAAAGCAAATTTTTCCGCATTATTTGAATATAAATTGGTAGTATAGTGTGTAATTATATCTATTGGTACTGGTTCAGTATGAGGCAGTTTTAAGAAGTGTTCATTAATTAGGTTCGGATCATTTAGGTGTTGAGGAATTTCAAGCATACCTTCCTTAGTAGCGACTAGTTTATTTACTCCCTTCCACATTAATTTCGGAGACTTATACTGTGAGTTAATTTGTCTGGTAAATGAAGCCTGTTTTTCTGTACGTACCATGGTAGTTAAGTGGTTACGCAGGTCGCGATAATACCGATGCGGCGCGGAGTCCGGCGGCGCGGGGGGGGCGGCGGCGCGCACGCCGGCCCGCTCGCGCAGCACCATCGCTCGGCGCACCGTGTCGGTGAGCCATGGCTGTAACGACTCACGACATCTCTGCACAATTTTAGGTGCATGTGCATCCCACAGTTGCAGCAACATCATATCAAAGCAGTTCACCTTGTTATCTATAGTATTCTCTTAAATAAGCTCCTCCACGGAATATTTATAAGGCTGTTATTAAAAGATTCTACATCTAATTCATTATATTCCTAAAAACTCTAATCTTTGGGCGAGGTCGCTGCAATGGAATATTAAATTGTGATACAACCAGCCCATGATCGCTGATATCCACATTATGTCTAACGAAAACACATTTACACAAATCATATGCATTCGTAATTATAATATCTAACAACGTTTTAGTAGTAATGCGCGTCACCTGATCAACAATTTGCCGCAGACCAAACTGACTGCAAAAGTCCAATATTTTAGTACCATTTGTTATCTTAACAATATTAAAATCACTCAGAAAGAAGGTGTAATCAGCTGTAGGTAAATATTCAGTTAGTGCATCGGCGACCGATTCGAGAGCGGCGCCTACCGCTACGTCTGATGGCCTATACGCTGTACCTATAATGCAGGTATGTTTTGCTACGGTAAGTCGGATCCACAGCTGTTCTAGGAGCGGGGTGGAGGCGGCGGCGGCGGGGGGCGGCAGCACTCGCACCGCGAGTCGCGACCGCACATAGAAGCCTACGCCGCCTCCAACCCGGTTCTGACGTGGTTTATGTATTAACTGATACCCTGGTATTTTACGTGATGACGTAACTGAATTTTCAGTCAGCCACGTCTCATTCAAAGACAAAACGTCAATATTCTCCTCTAGCACTGTCGCACAAATATTATCAAATCCAGTTCCCAAACTATGAACGTTATATAAGCCCAATCTCAATTTATTCAGTTTTCCCATAAAGAATAGATTTGTAAACATAACACTGACCCTGTTCCCCGTTTCTTGGGAGATAAGGTGTCATATGAAAAAGATAAGAAAGAAATAAAAACGTAACAAATATCATTATTTTTACAACTGAATTATAATTGTAATTAGAAGTGTTACTATTTGAACTAGAATTATATGTATACCTTATTATACCACTATGACATGTAATTATCTTAATATATGGATACTCATTTTGAAATATACGATACAAATTGTGGAATATTAAGTAAGACCTGCACAAAGACACGTCATAATAATAATTACTGTTGTTATAATTATATGAATAAAATTTAGTCACTTTAATAATATACACATTTTCATAGTCGTACTGGTCGTACTTACGCATTATCGCCTAGAATAATGAAGTAAAACTGATTTAATAGCAAAATATCATTTGAATAAATTAATACCTACTTACGTCTGTTTGACTGGCTGCCGTTACCAGCCTGTTTAATAAAGTCCTGTTCATTTTTGATTGATTGGATTGGAGAGTTCATATCTTTACGGATCATTATTTTATTGTCCTGCACCCACACATAAAGATAGTTATGTTTAACTTTGAAATGTTCCTTCACTTTGAATAGTAACGATTTTTGCGTACTGGTTAGAAATTCGTTAACGAAGATGCGTGACGGGGTACCTGTTATTTGGAGCACTTCAGAGTTTAGAGGTGTGTTTCTTGGTTCACGACACTTCTTGAGGAAAAGGTCACGTTTACTTTTGTGGACGAACCGCACGGTGATGGGCTGATGAGTACGAGGCTTACCCGGGGCTGCGACGTTAATGACCCGGGTACGGCTGCAGTGCGAGATGTCGGCACGCTCCACCGGCACGCCCACGGCGCGGCCTATCTTCTCCACCTGCTGGTACAAATCTTCATCCTGGACAGCAGGCACACCCCTAATTTCCACGGAGCTATCGCGGATCTGGCTATCAATGAGATCCAAGCGGGCCTCCAGCTGGGCGATTCGTTGTTGATCCTCTTTACGACCCTTCTCTAGTTCTAATGTTCTGGTATTCAAAAGGCTAATGTAATTAAAATGGCATTAGTATGTTCTTAAGCAATATTATTTAAATCATTATAAAATGGTCTATCACGAGGCTTGAGACATAGCATCTACCATTTGTCATACTGACCACGTTTGGTAGCTCTTTGTAGGTATATAGTTTCTACCTTTAATATGTTCGGGTCTCATCAGTTATATCTTTTGATCAATATCATCAATTGAAACCAGTTTGAAACCATAATATAAGACTTTTATATTCGTATTGTTATTATGACGAATCTGACTGATTTCCTCTATTGATGCAATGATTATGTTGGCCTGCCCTGTCTTTTAAATTACATCATACATACGTACTTATGTATAATGTAATTATATCTAGAGTATAGCTGAAGAACTTTTTAACAGTGAATATTTTCTCTATTAAATAGAAATTTTCATATCACTCTAATTTCTAGTATATTTCCTCTATAGTGAAGATCATGAGATATCGATGTGGAAAATTTCAAGTAAATTAATGTGTCAATAGCCAGTACAATAAGAACTTGTCAATGAACCTAAATATCCACACGAACACGATTGTATGAATGACGTGTGAGTTCATCACGATGCGTACTACTGATTCACTCACAGATTCTTCTGAATGAATACTGTGTTGCTAAGTAAGCAAGTTCATTATTTTAGGAACTTTGCTCTTGTCGGTGGATTAATATTCAGTATTTTTTTTATTTTTCCAGCCTTCTTTTTATGCCGTGACACATTTAATTTTCATTGATCAGGATCAGGTAAAATTCGTTGGGAATATTTTAAAACACATCCTAAATACTTGACTGCTTTGCCCTCCGTCTTTTTTCACGTCAAGAAGAGTTTTTAGTAGATTGGTCGTAATACTTGTCTTAACATTTTCCTCATCTGTTCTCTATACCTACTGACTAGTTTTTAATTGCGCATAATAAAATTCCCAATGCATTTCAACTTTCCATGGAACATTTACATTGACGACATAGTGTTGACGACCTTCTCTCTAATCGCTGCAACTTTTCTGTAATAGCCTCAACAAGTATGAATGAACGTTTAGTGACGTCATAACTATTGGCCTCTAAAACTAGAAACCATTCCTTTAGAGAGAAAAAATCCACGAGGGAAGTGTCCCTGATTTCCACTCGAATGAACAAAAAATGCTAGCTGGGCATTATTTTTCTAAAGTAAGTTACATGTTACCATGGGCTAATCTGTTTCTGTACGTCTCTTTATGAGCAGTTACTGGTTGACCGAGATTCCTCGGTTTTTAAGCAGATGGTGTTGTTAAAAATCTCCCAAAAAAGCGGTGAAGAAACAAGTTTTGGAAAATGAAACCTATCTAAATCGATATATCGCCCCCGAAAACGCTTATTTGCGAAATTCCGTAGAAATCGTTGATCGAGATCTTTGCTCGATTCCTGCTCGTTTAAATACCTATATTAGATTAGATAGATAGATATCATAGGAACAGAGCAAATTATGAGGTCGTTTATTGCCAAGATCTGGATTCCACAAACACGCACGGCCGCTACCGAGCGTACCTGTCTACGTTTAATGACGTTGATCACGTGCGATGACGTTGGAACTTGTAGCTTGTAGTGACGTGTTGAGAGCCCGGACGCTGGGGGGTCTGGTTTGCAGATGCTTCTCAAATGGCTTTTGCTACTTATTGTATTCCGTTGAAGGGTTTGTTCTCAGAAGGATAATCTGGGAGGCAGATTCAATAGAAGATTCTATTTAAAATTTGAAAATATATTGGGTGTAACAAAATCAACTTTCCCCAGGAAATAGGTCGAAATAGGAAAAATAATTTGGCCCTCCCATACAAATTGCCGATCAGCTGATTTGTGTCACTATTTTTCTTATTTCGACCTAGGTAGGTATATTCCTTGGAGAAACTTGGTCCTTTCACCAGCCTGACCTGAGGTTTCTCTATCGGTCACTCACTACCTATACTAGTAAAGTATTACCCTATATAGATATCAGTCTTTTAAATTAGGTCAATGACCAAGGCAGCTCTGACACTAAGTTCAACCGGTTCGTTCATCGACTCGATGGCCCACACGACCATAAAAGTACCTATACGAAATGCAAGTATGTAGGTAAGTATTTTTGTAGTAATGTATGGATGTTTGTCGGCCAGACAGTAGCGTGGGTTAATAACCTTCAATTCAAACACACATAATGGGAGGCCCAAACCCCCACTCGTACATACATAGTACCATAGCAACAGAGCATTTCACAATATTGTAAAATCATTGAGCAAATGGAAAAGCGAAATACGTTTTATCAAAATATTTGTGTGACAGAGACTTAAAAGATTATTTTGTGAGTTACTATACGGTGTTACAGTTGCAGTTGCAGAAAAGAATTTGTCTTGTTCAATCAAGAAAAGCAAGCAATGCAGTGATTTTGTCAAAGCGTCATTTTTTATAAACCAGGGCATCATCATCATCTTCCTGCCCCTATGCCAAATCAGTTGGGGTAGACAGATATTCAGCCGAGGTCAAAAACTCTACATCTCCTTTTACGAAACACCCTGAGTAGAGCGAGTAGGCAGTATTCTACAAATAAACCAGCGCAATCAAACCCACTTTTACGTTTAGATCATAATATTTTGAGTGAGATAGGCCAGTACAAAGTATTTATGTGAGTATCGCAAAATTCCCAAACACAAACAGCAAAACATGAAAACACGTAAATCCCAGAAGGAAAGTGGGAGTATAGGGGCGGATCAGATAACGCGGTTAGCTGTGAACATTTGACGATGCGACGACGTTCGTGCTTGGTACGAGAGGAGGCTTAATGTGCGTAGTTCCAATTTATTTCATACAGGTTGATAACATTTTTTTGTTTTGTTTCGCAGCCGTGTGGTGCCGGCAGAGTAGAATAGCACCACCCCCTCTCTTCCCGTGGGGGTCGTAGAGGCGACCGAGGGATAAACCCGACCCAAACAGCCAGGGCCAACCGCGTGGTGGCGGTAAATCCACCACAAAAGCATTCCCAAGGGAGGTCTGGTAGGCGGCCGGTTATAAAACTAAGCCAAATCCTTTGCAACACGAGCGCCGACCCCAAGTAATTGGGATACCTAAGGGCAGGAAGATGATATCGCAAAATTCCCAAAACAAACAGCAAAACATAAAAATCCCAGAAGGAAAGTGGGAGTATTGGGGCGGATCAGATAACGCGGTTTACATTTGACGATGCAACGACGCTCGTGCTTAGTACGGGAGGTAGCTTGATGTGCGTAGTTCTAATTCATTTGATACAGATTGATAACATTGTTTTGGCGCCCAGCTATCGGTTTCATGTTTAAAAGAGGCGTCCGTAAATTGAGTGGCGATTTTTAAAAACTTCTCGCCTCTGTGTCAAGGTTTGATGAATAATTTAGCTCTTCCTAACCAAGCCCTGGCCCTTTCCAGCTTTTCTACGCGGCATTAACCCTAGCTTCTTACAAAATAGTTTTCAATATTCTTACAAAAATGTTCAAGACCAAAACTATGTATATTGCTCAGCCATAAAGAAACCTTATAGTGATACAAAGTCTTCTGTATGACTCTCAAACTTGTCAGACGTGGTATAAATGGCCGTTTTTTACAGCTATTTACGCTCTGCCTACCCCGCAAGGGATATAGGCGTGATTCCACGCAGGCAGACTTTGACACGGTATCTACCACTATTTACCACTCCTTTCGTAATGTGTAACAATCTCGTGGCCAGAGGTGGCAGGTAGGTACTAAGAATTTATACCTACCTACATGGACGACCTATTTATCTCAGGGCACATAATAATCTGTGTGGGCATTTTGTGATCGTTTAGTATTGTTGCTATCTTAACGGCCTCGACACAGAGCCCGTTCAAAGTCTTGTTCTACTTATATCCGGAGATCAGGAGGATCAAGTTCGTAGGTCGATAGCTAGGTATTTAATTTCTTCAGAGTAAGATAAATATTTCTACTCGAATGATCAAATAGCTTTCCGAACTGACTAGTGTAGGTAAGTGTTCATATTGATAAGGATAATAAAGAGATCGTTTTGTTATATTATGTTACAAATCGGCTCGTGAAAGAGTTTCGCACTACAATTTAACACTTTATTTCACTTGATATAAGGCGCATCTTCTTTAGCTCGACTGTTCTCGCGAGCCTTCCTTCGTGAAGCCGACTAATGAATCAATATGAAAAATCTAGAAGCTTCTGTAGACTCTGTCACCTTTTGTTCCACGACTTTCTGCAGACGCTTCTACAGAGATCTTGAGCACCGAACCAATCAAACTGTTTGTCCAAGCAGCAATAATGTTATCAGGAACATAATTATACCTACTTCATCAGTTGAGATATTGACACGAATACTTGGAATTCTCTAGACAGTGTTGACCGGAATGTTATGATAAGATTTCTTTAAATGAAGGCCAAAATTGAACCGAGGCTTGTGCAGAATTCTAAGGCAAATTGTCTCGGTTTTGGAAAAGTAATGAAACATATTTTGACGTTCTACTAACCTTATAACGCATCATGCTGTCTCCAATTTCCCTACGTCAGCATTAGGTATATTCAGGCCAGAGTACAATATAGTTTTGCCCGGGTATCGAATTTCGGACTCATTATGCACTGTCCCTAGCGCCGACATCACCGAATGGTACACACTACACTGCTATCGGCTACTTTGTTTTGATGGACTTTAGTTTGTTATTGTATTTTAGTCAGCTATTTGGTAAGTTTGTTTTAATAGTTAGTCTTGATTTCTTGAAACGCAAAGACAATTACCCTATTATTAATTAAAGTGGACAGGATATCTTTACCAAAATAGCTAAATAGTATTTAGGCAATAAATTTACAATGCTAGGTACTTACTCAAAGATTTTTTAAGTAATAAGTATACAACTTTGACATTAAATTCTTTTTAATTACATACCATTTATTTCTATAACTGTTTTATAACTTTAAGCTATAAAAAATACTGTAATTTTCACCATTTTGTTAGTTGGGGCTTTGGGCGGGCAAAAATGTTTGCGAAATATTGTGGATGTAAATACCTATTTTCATAATAAATAATATTATAATTGTTTTCAACCTTTTTCCTTGTGTTCAACAAAAACTAAACAGGAAAACGCAAAAAATGGGATATGTGTATACTTTACTTTCTGTAACGCCCCAAACAAAGTGCAATCATGAAAACAAAATTATCTACATCTTTTTATTTTGTTTTGTTTGCTTGCGGCGATAGATTCCGCAGTATTTGTGTTGTATTTGTTATTGTTTTGGCGACAACGACCCAATGAACTCTGACTTCACAGTTTTTGAACCGCCGCCTGTGATGAAAATCTGTAACGACCGCCATTTAACCTGGTATAACCTGATTCATAAAAGAATGGCAACATTATTGTTTGCGTCTTTTTCATATTAATTACGCATGACAGTCAAGAATAATGTTGCCATTTTGGGTACCCTTCATTCATCTATGAATCAGGTAGTATGGTGATGTGATGGATGATGGCTTGTAGTGCCCTTAGAAGTACGGAAAACCATGTTTCGTAGCAATAAATTTGGCTGTGTGTGTCAAGAATCGAACCAGTCTCCTTTAGATCTTGACACCAAACTCGAACCACTTAATATGATAATCTTAATTACCTACATTTATAAATAAGAAAAGCTAATTGTTTTCGAATCAGATATGTTAAATGATCAAGTTTCCCCACTTAGCTTTCCTTAGAAATACCTATCGTTTGTGGAAATACTTATCAATCTCACGAGTTTCCAAGTTGTAAATATGCTCGTTAAGTATAACGGTTATCGGTTTTCCTCATTAATTAATCTGTAGTGGGTAGGTAGTTGCTAAGTAGTAGATATCGTAAAGATATACCTACAGGGTGAAAGGAATTCGATACATTCCCAGGAGGGGGCGAGCCAAACGTAATATTATTCCATAGATCTAAACACCTTTTGAATTTTTTTGTTTGACCCTTTGATTTTTGCTAGATAATGTATGTATCAAGGGCCTTAGCTTACTCTGTCATGTTTTACTGTTTTTTTTTTTTAAATATAAGGACCCCGCACGATTTGTTCGACAAGGGCCGTCCGGTCAAATTGGCTGAAATTTTGGGGAAAGGTAGTACGTAATGCTCTCATCAAAATGTAAAAAAATCTGCGAGCGGAAATGACCAGTTTTTGAGATATGGCTATTTTAATGTTGAAGTCACAAAACATATTTTGATGTAAAACCGTAACTCATTAAGTCAAATGTCATATTCTTACTTATTTTTTCGTTCATCTGTATAAAACCAACACACGAGGTAAATATTTCAATTGGAAAAGTCTCTGTTTCGAGTATCTTACACATAATATATCAGCAAGGCAAGCTAGATGGCCTAAGCTATACAAGATACAGCAATGGCTCCAAAGTAAAAGTTGTTTTAGCACGATTGGCCGCATCTCCTGACACATGGACATCAAGAGTACGGAGTAGTCCACCAAGACTCCATCTAAACCATAAAATACACAGAAATGCCTCCATAGCAAAAGCTGTTCACCATGATAGATCGCTTCGGCTAACAGATTGACGTCGAGGTTCTGGAGTACCTGATGTAGACCACCAGGACCTCATCTTAACTATAAAAGATACGGAAATGCTTTCATAACAAAAGTTGTTCAACATGCTAAGCCGTTTTTGCTGGCACTTTGATATCGAGGGTTTGGAGATCATGGAGTAGAACGTGCAATGATCCTATTCCTACGGGAAAGCAGGGAAGTACCAACAGCTCTAGTTATGAATGAATATGTTGTGGCCAACTAGTTAAACACGCTGTTCAAATGCACAGATTGCTCTTTAATCAAGCGGTGCCATTCAAGCACATCACTAAACGTTCATTAGCTAAGTGGTTGACACAACGTTCAACAGTTCATTCCATAATTCCATTTCATAAAATGTCCAACTAAAGAATGAGATGTATGGTTGAATGGCGTTGTTTGAATACGGAGCTAGCTGTTATTTAATGCTTTATTCAGCCAGTTGAAATAGCCAAAGTGTTAACATAACTTTTGGTATGGAAATCTCTTATAGTTAAGATGAGGTCCTGGTGGTCTAAATCAGGTACTCCAGAACCTCGACGTCTATCTGTTAGCCGAAGCGATCCATCATGGTGAACAGCTTTTTTATGGTTTAAATGGAGTCCTGGTGGACTACTCCATACTCTTGGTGTCCATGTATCAGGAGATGCGGCCAATCGTGCTAAACAACTTCTGCTTTGGAGCCATTGCTATATCTTGGATAGCTTAGGCAATCTAGCTTGCCTTGCTGATATATTATGTGTAAGATACTCGAAACAGAGACTTTTCCAATTGAAATATTTACCTCGTGGGTTGGTTTTATACAGATGAACGTAAAAAATAAGTAAGTATATGACATTTGACTTACTGAGTTACGTTTTTACATCAAAATATGTTTTGTGACTTCAACATTAAAATAGTCATATCTCAAAAACTGGTCATTTCCGCTCGCATATTTTTTTACATTTTGATGAGAGCATTACGTACTACCTTTCCCCAAAATTTCAGCCAATTTGACCGGACGGCCCTTGTCGAACAAATCGTGCGGGTCCTTTCACAACAATACGTCTTGTATTCGTAAAACTGGATGTTTTTCGTCATTGACCTGATTCTACTTGCATTTCACTGTTGTTGCTCTGAAGCTGTTTTTTCCCGCTATGTTTTTAGGTCATATTGAAGTACGCAAGAGGAATTCTACGTGACAATAATAAATAGAACATGAATAGTTTGTTCAGTTCAATTCAAAGTCTTGTTTTGTGGCGTTTTCATTGTGATTTCGGAATAGTTGCTTCTAAGCACTGATGAAAATACTTAGAGAGATTTTTAGTAGGTTCTGGATTACAATAATACCCAATTTCTTCTTTCTAAGAAGGTGCCCTAACATTCAAAAGTCAGGCGCCTGAATAGGTACCTATGCCACTTGCTGGAAGACATAAGGCGATGCTAAATTAACGCAAACGAGTTCAAAGTACAATGCAAACATTACAAAGTATATACCTACAAATCAACACAGTTCAACAAACCTCGCCTCGTAATCAGGTTAACTCATGCAAGTTCAGGGAGGCAGTGATCGATCGCAGGCCAAGGCCGACCGGCACGAGGCAGTGACTCATACTTACACCTGCTACGAACTTCTGCTAGCCTGGTACTTGTGATATACGAATATTGAAAAGACAGACGAACTGACATAATATTGGGTCCTTACATCGCAAGAATGGATCGAAAAATCGCGATAATCGAAGGGTTTTTAACTAGTAAAGGTGGGCTTAAAAACCAAGCGACAGCGACAACGACGCGCGTCGTTGTCGCCGTCAAATGACTGGTTTGTATGGGTTTGTATGGGGAACCAGAAAAACCGAGCGACGGCGTCGTTGCGGCGCGCCACGACGCCGTCACGTTGACAGCGCGCTGAGAAGCTTAGAGTTTGTATGGGATGCGGTCGGGTTTTTCTACAAGACCGCAGCGACAACGACGCCGTCAAAATTTGACGGCGACAACGACGCGCGTCGTTGTCGCGTCGCTTGGTTTTTAAGCCTATCTTAATCAGGTTAATCTGTTATGTTCAGGTCGCTGGCACGTGGCAGTGGCTCATACCTTACACCTGCTACAAACTTCTGTTAGCCTGGTACTTGTGATATACGATTATAAAAGTGTTGGGTAAAAGAAAGACGATCTGATATATCAGATCAACAAAGCATCGTGGATTTTAAGGACCAATATATTGGTCCTTAAAATCCACGATGCTTCAAGCAAGGGTCCTTAATTAGTTATGTTCAGGCACAAAGTTCAGGTCGCTGACACGAGGCGAGGCAGTGACTCATACTTACACCTGCTACGAACTTCTGCTAGCCTGGTACTTGTGATAAACGAATATTGAAAGTGTTGGAGAAAAGTAAGACGGTCTGACATAATATTGGTTCTTAAAATCCACGATGCTTCAAGGGTCCATACCAACCTACTCATTTTTAGGAAAGTACACAAAGCACAGGTGAAAAACAGATTTTCCGCTATTCGATACAGATCTACACATTACGGTTACGTTTCCAAGAAACAAGAAAATGAAACTGGGGTTTGTGTTGATTTTCACATCGTGTTTTATCATAAAGTTTTATCTGCAGACGAATCCAAAAGAAAATCTACCTGTTGTATTGGTTTTCAAGCTGTCACTGCAGATTTCCAGAAATCTAAAAATTTCAACACTTTTCGAGAATTATCCTCATTCTGGGTTTAAAATAAGATTGAATGGATCAGTCACGCACGACTCTGAGAATATTTGGCACATTCTACAACGCAGTGATTTTTCAGAAAACGTTAGCAAAACCACCAGGAAAACACGATTCTGTAGGTACAACTTGTTTGCCTACTTACAGACTTGTCGAGAGTTCATGATCGAACGGGTCCGGCCGATCGAAGATCGAACGGCTTTTGTCACTCAATGCAATTTTTGATCGGGCTGACACTTTCAACATTCGTTAATCACAAGTACCAGGCTAGCAGAAGTTCGTAGCAGGTGTAAGTATGAGTCACTGCTTCGTGCCAGTCGACTTGAATATAACTAATTATAGATTTTCGGCCCCGTTTTGGCCTGGGCCCGTCGTCGTTGCTCGCTGTAAGGCAATATGATGACAGTTCGTCTTTCTTTTCTACAACAGTTTTAATATTCGTATATCACAAGTATCAGGCTAGCAGAAGTTCGCAGCAGGTGTAAGTATGAGTCACTTGTGTCAGCGACCTGAACTTTGTGCCTGAACATAACTAATTAAGGACCCTTGCTTGAAGCATCGTGGATTTTAAGGACCAATATATTGGTCCATAAAATGGTACTTGTGATTAACGAATATTGAAAGTGTTGGGTAAAAGAAAGACGATCTGACATAATATTGGTCCTTAAAATCCACGATGCTTCAAGGGTCCTTAATTAGGTAGTTATGTTCAGGCACAAAGTTCAGGTCGCTGACACGAGGCGAGGCAGTGACTCATACTTACACCTGCTACGAACTTCTGCTGGCCTGGTACTTGTGATAAACGAATATTGAAACTGTTGGAGAAAAGAAAAACGAACTGACAAAATCCACGATTCATGATTCAGGCCGACCGGCACGAGCCAGTGACTCATACTTACACCTGCTACGAACTTCTGCTAGCCTGGTACTTGTGATATACGAATATTGAAAGTGTCGTAGGAGAGTAAGACGAACTGACATGATATTGGGTTGGGTCCGTAAAATCCTCGATGCCTAAAGGGTCCTCGCTGGCACGAGCCAGTGACTCATACTTACACCTGCTACAAACTTCTGCTGACCTGGTACTTGTGATATACGAATATTGAAAGTGTTGGGTAAAAGAAAGGCAATCTGACATAATATTGGTCCTTAAAATTCACGATGCTTCAAGGGTCCTTAATTAGTTATGTTCAGGCACAAAGTGACAACCGATGTGGCGCAGTGGTTAGTATGCCTGCCTGCCTGCCTGCTAAAGGTTCCGGGTTCAATTCCCGGTGGGGTCACTCACAAAGTTGATATTTATCACTTTGTGAATTTGTTCCCAGTCTGGTTAGGACATTGCAGGCTGAACCACCTGATTGTCCGCAAGTAAGATGGTTCCGTGCTTCGGATGGGCACGTTAAGCCGTCGGTCCCGGTTGCTGTCTATGATGGCGGTCGTTACACAACCATGTCAGAGGCCTGCTACTTGCAGTAGGCGGTTGAAAAACTCTGACACCAGGGTTCATCGGGTCGTTGAACGACTCGGTGTCCCACACGAAAAAAAAAAGGCACAAAGTTCAGGTCGCTGACACGAGGCGAGGCAGTGACTCATACTTACACCTGCTACGAATTTCTGCTAGCCTGGTACTTGTGATAAACGAATACCTATGGAAAGTGTTGGAGAAAAGTAAGACGAACTGACACTATATTGGGTCCACACAGAGCACCAAAATGTCATTCGCGGCCCCCGATAGAGCCACCCTTTGAGCAATATAGCGTGACAATTCGGTTTACCGAATGGCAAACCCAGTGTTGCCACCAGCTTATATTTCTCGAACTTGACGTCCTTTTTTGACTCCCACGTTTTATTTGTAATTAGGTACCATTTTGTTTGTAAATAGCCCTTACTCTAATACTTATGATACAATAAAACATGCTGAACTATAACAGCCGCAACAGTCCGCTGCGCGAAAAAGGTTTCATTTGTCTATGGGTCCTTACAAGTCCTGGCTGACCTCTTATTCAGGTTCATTCAAGTCGCCGGCACGAGGCAGTGACTCATACTTACACCTGCTACGAACTTCTGCTAGCCTGGTACTTGTGATATACGAATGTTGAAAGACTTGAAAGTGGTGGAGGATAGAAAGACGAACTGTCATCTATTGGGTCCTGGGTATTGGGACGAAAAAGAAAATCCGCGATGCTCGAAGGGTCCTTAGCTAGAATTGGCTCGTATCAGTTAAATCTATTAAGTTCAGGTCGCTGGCACGAGGCAGTGGCTCATACCTTACACCTGCCACAAACTTCTGCTAGCCTGGTACTAGCATCAGCTCATTCGGAAATTGCATTGAGTGACAAAAGCCGTTCGATCATGAACAATGATCGACAAGACAGTGTAGGCAAACAAGTTGTACAGAATCGTTGCTAACGATTTCTGAAAAATCACTGCATTGTAGAATGTGCCAAATATTCTCAGAGTCGTGACTGTTCCATTTAATCTTATTTTAAACCCAGAATGAGGATAATTCTCGAAAACTGTTTAAAATTTTCAGGTTTCCGAAAATCTGCAGTGACAGCTTGAAAACCAATACAAAACCTTTCTGATTTGCTTTTGGATTCGTCTGTAGATAAAACTTCATGATACCTACAGACGGTGTAAAAATCAATACAAACCCCAGTTCGGTTTTCTTGTTTCTTGGAAATGTAACCGTATTGTGTAGATCTGTATCGAATAGCGGGAATACTGTTTTTCACTTGTATGTACTAGCCTAAATAAGTAAGTCACGTACCTGAAAGGCACGTAAACCACACATACCTAGGGTCACATACTTCACGTTCCCGTATCTACAAGATAAATACGTGCGTAGTAAGGCATGGGCTTTTAATGGCATCATCAGTTGTAGTAATTTAAAACAAACGTCGCAACTTGACGACGTCACAACACAAATACGATGTCCCAGTTACAATCACAACATTGATCACAACAATTCAATCATATAATGGTTTTATTGTTTGTAATTGACGTAGGTAGGTAAGTAGGTAGGTACATAGTTCGAATATGCATTGATTACCCATGTACCTATTGATATAATTAAGTTGTTCGTTTTATTGTACCGGTTCAACAATGTTTACTTAGTAATAAAATAAATAAATACATTTAAGAACAAGGCTGAACATTGAAATTGGCTACAAAATTCACATTTAATGTTTTTGGTGGGATTATGATTATAAGCACAAATATCGTAAGCATATGTAGGTAGGTAGGTATGTGACTGAACAACCTTCTTGGACTGAACGTGACAGGCTTGAGATAAAATACCTGCAACTACAAGTAACGTACCTATATCTGCCTGTCTGTATGAAGAAGTTAATGCAAACAGTACGTAAAATGCAGTGAATCCATAATTGGTGCCACGTTCTCATTCGTAAACTTACTTTGTGTTCGTAATCCAAGTCATAAAGATGAAAAAATAAGATCTAGCCTGAAAAATTAGGTATTATGAGGAGTGATGTGTAACTTCTCCACAATACAAATAAATAAAATAAAAATCTTTTATTTCAGATATACATCCAATTAAATTAGTAACAATTTCCTTATAACTATGTTAGTCAGGAAGGCAACTGATAAAACGGAAGAGACATTGATATTGTATACTTCGGGACATTCCCGTACAGCAGGCCACTGTAGGGAAAGAACCTCAGGATAATAAAAAGCAGCTAAGTAAATAAACAATTTGTGCAGCGGCCAACGTCCTGTCCTCCTGTGGTTGATATGGTATGATAATAGGAGCAAAGATAACGAATAAATGAATCACTGACATATTATAGAATAGAATAGAAACTTATGTCCGCAGCAGTAAAGAGCATTTTCGAGATGACTCACTTCTGACTCTAGCAAAAGAGCCAAATTTCAGGTTTTATCGTTTTGGAGTGATTTTCTTCATAATCTTTTATCAGAAGAATGAATCGTCTGCCTGTTCATCTTTAACGTGCATAATTTCTGTCACAAGTTTTACAAAAAGCGTCATATTAAGCCATTTTCTTGTTCTCAGTTGCATCTCTCCATGACCTGATACCTACCTCCATCACCATTATTCATCTCCGGTGCACGAGACGCCGGTTGGGACTCCACCCACATATCGTAGACATCCCGCAAATTCGCACAAAGCGCTTCGCTTCTACATTTTTAATGCGAACTGCTAAGGAGTGGAACTCCCTGCCTGCGGATCTGTTTCCGGAACGTTATAACCTGGGCCTTTTCAAGGCAAGGGTGAATACTGAATAGGCATTATCTGGGCGAGCATGTTCCATCATCGTCTGCATCGTCACTTAACATCAGGTGAGATTGCGGACAAATGCTTACACATTGTTTATTTAAAAAAAAACAACCGGCCAAGAGCGTGTCAGACACGCCCACAAATAGGGTTTCGTAGTCAACGTATAAATATCAGGTTTTCAGCATTACAAACTTAATTTTGTTGCTGGTTTGTTAGCAGCAGTATGATGACCAACCGCAAATAGAAAAACTGATTTTTTTCTGAAACCTTTAAGGGTACAATATCCGTTATAGTTTTCATTGTAATTTCAGATTGTAAGCTATATTCCATATTTATTTCAAATTTTTAGCGTTTATACTTTAGAAGTTACAGCTGGAACAAATTATGGGTCAAAAACGTCCTTTTTAAAAGCAAATATCTCGTGACAGAAACATTTTAGTGACTTTGTTTCAAAGAAACCTCACTTTAGTTTTAAAAGACCTATTCAACGATACCCTACTCAATATTATAGAAGAAAAAAATTTTTTTTGCCCCCCTTTCACTTTTATGGGAGGGAGTCAAAAAAATATTTAATATAATTTTTTCTTAACATTTCTATATTTGGGTCAACACGATCTATCTTCTCACCAAATTTCATGTCGATAGCTCTAAAACTGACGAAGATATGAGGGCGCGGCATACAGACAGACAGACAGACAGACAGACAGACAGACAGACATGACGAAACTATAAGGGTTTCTAGTAGACTACGAAACCCTAAAAAACCTACACATAGAGCTAAGAAACAAAGGTGAGCCAAGCATGAGCGGGACTGGCCCAAGTGGCATGGCGTAGTGGATAGTACCCTTGCCTGCCACGCCGAGGGTCGTAGGTTCGATCCCCACCGACACAAATGTTTGTAAAGTCAATTTTCAAATATTTGTGTTTAGTCTGGGTGTTTTCTATGTATAATTTGTATGTATTTATTACAAAAACAGTAGGTATATATCTATTGATATCAGCTATCTAGTTCCCATAGTACAAGCTCTACTTCACCTTTTACGAAACACCCTAAGTAGAATAGGGGTGCCGCTACACGGCAAACACTTGAACCTAACCACGATAATTCTTGTTCCAGAACAATGCTGCTGGACGTCGCAGCCATGTCTTCGCTGATCATCCGACACACCCTCCCCACCACTCGACACCTCACCCCCTCGATCGCCCTGAGGCTGATTACTCCTGAGTGCCCGTTGTGGAAAGCGAAAGAAGATGACGTTCCTTTTAAGGATCCCTTTTGGGCTTTCTACTGGCCTGGAGGGCAAGCTGCGGCAAGGTTACTTTTCTCTTGTGCCTTCTATAGTTTTGCATATATCTCTGTCCTTTTCGCCCACTCCCTTTGATCACCCTGAGCCTGATTACTCCTGAGTGTCCGTGGTGGAAGGCAAAAGAAGATGAGGTTCCTTTTAAGGATCCGTTTTGGGCGTTCTACTGGCCTGGAGGGCAAGCTGCTGCAAGGTAAATAATCTCTCTTGTGCCCTCTAGAGTTTTGCATATATTTCTGTCCTTTTCGCTCACCAGTTCGATCACCCTGAGGCTCGTTGTGGAAGACCAGTGAAGAAGACTGCTACTTTAGACTTTAGCTCTCTACAAGAACTTTTGAAGAGTAACTGCCAGTTTTTTCTGTCTTCCGCCAAAACCTTTTCGACAGCTTACCTAGGCCTAGGCCAAGGACCATCCTAGGTACCTAATACCTACACAGAGCACCAAAAAGTCATAGCGCTGCGCGAAAAAGGTTTCATTTGTCTATGGGTACATTTATGAAACTGAAGTTTGTAAATACAAAGCATACAAACGATAAAAAAAACTTAATGCTTTGCATGACTCTACAAATTATCTCTGTGATTCCCCTTTACCAAAGAGATACCTAGTACCTACTATCCAACTACATACGTCTTTGGAATATTATAATCAAAATCATTATAAATGCTGATCAGGAAATATGAAGCCGAAAATCTGGAAATCCCAGGACAACCAGGACAATGCTTGACCAGAATGCTAATTCCAACCGTATAATGATGAGGATAACTGTATTGCCGAGTGAAATAGTAAACAAACGATTGTTACAGGGTTTCCCGTGGAATATTGTATTGTTTGCTGTAATTGAATCAATTAAGAATCAATTACTCTAATGGTATCTACCTGTCTATTTGACCTTCACTCACAATCACAATGTGTTGAAGGAAAAGTATGAACGAAAAAATAGGTGAGTGCGGCGCCAAGGTGCAGCGCCTTACCAGTGTATGTTATATTTATTGTCGTGCCCCACCTCTCCTTAACCCATGCACGCAGGATTATCTTTTCAGCGTCAACCAAAGTACGAATTTCAGCATTGATGTAGCCAAGTTTTGGACTAACTAACTACCTAACTAATTCCGCTGGCTCAGCGACCGAAAATGTATCCTGACCTCCGAAACGGCCCTAGCTTTGGGCTGATAAAAATAAAAAATCTACTTTCGTCCTTGATAAGACAAGAAGAAGATGGGAAGAGTTGTGCAGCTTCAGGGCTAGTTAAAACTTTGAACCAGTTTTCAGCTAATGTTACAGCTTATAAAATTAGGTATTAAATTAGGTGCTGCATTAATTATGCAGTTGCCATATCTTTGGCATTATAAACAAGTGCATTGAGTGCATAAACCACTTCGTTCAGACTATTCTCGGTTCTAGGAAGCGCAGAAATAGACAAGAGTTTATTCTTGGCATTCGCAGAATAGACTTGTAACATTGCCAAGAAACAATAGGTAGGTAATAAAATTAGCTCTATCGAGAACATAAGTAGACATCGTAAAGGTTATGCCTACTCGTCGGTCTTATACCACAAATTCACTCGACTCAAGGTATTTAAGATTTTCGCGATTGTCACTTGTTAGGTACATAGGTAGCCAGGGTTGCTACGGTAAAAAATCTCAAAGTATAAGAATAATGAAAACAGTACAATCTGATACAAGAACTTCATATGATTCTAAGCTTTTCATCCAAGAAATATGACGTTCGTGGCAACCATGTTCTTAGTTACCTTGAGTTCCTCTGAGATTCAGGTAATTTCCATTTTAAGTCAGTAAGAGTCAAATTCGTCGCTAGTACTGAGTGAGCCATCTGTAAAGGCTGGTAAAGGCGCCCTGCGCGCTGTTTCCCTAATTTGTGCTAGTAGATACGTGTACCTGGTTACCTACATAGAAAATCTATTTTTCATTCATATCGTGCAGGTTTTTTGTCGACGAATGACCCGATGGATCAGTTCTAAAGTTGTTTACGTCTGCTACAGAGAAGAAACGTTTGTAGGGTAGCTTAAAATCCTATAAAAATGCAAGCGCAGCCGTTCCAGTAAACAAGTGCGTAATATTGCATGTAGCTGTTATTACGAGTAAGTACTCAGCAATTTACCTACATCAACCCTTATACTTATAAACCCTTAAGGGTCATAGAATATTATTAGATTATCGATTTTATGCCTCGGTATAAATTACGATCTTTCCTAAGTGATCAGGAAAATAACACAAAAACCCAACTGTCCAAAAGCAGAGCTAGCTTGGCTAGATAGAGTACCGACCTACGTATTCGAAAAAGCCTGCGGAAAGCTGACGTTTTTAGCATTGCTGTTGTCGTTAAGATTCAAGCGTTACTAACCACGAAAGAAACAGGTGTATAAACTAACAACGTACCTAATTTGTACAGTAACGGCTACTTCCGTAGGTAACAAGTGTAACCAACAGAACTCAATAAAACACCCAATGCACAAGAGAGTGAGTCATCAGGCGGGTAACACCGTGACTCAGTCATGGTCGGGGCTCAAATTGTAAAGACAAACAATGGACGGCATTTTTATCGGAAATCTCGGACAATCTTATAGATAAGCAATTAAAACTGACCTACCTACATCCTATCGTACTCTTCGGAGAGCATGTTATGCCGTCGGTTTCAGTTGATGTCTTATGGTTTGGCTTGTGTTGTGTTGTGATAGATATTCTGGTAGGTACCTAAATGACCGCCATTTTGATACTGTCAAATTTTGGTATGTTCTTGATTACGACCCCGCTGCACCACGCCCGAGGCCTGTCTATCGGCTTAGTTCATGATAGTACAGGGTCGTTGGACGACTCGATGTCCTCGTTGACTCGGGAAGAAGTACCTACTTAAACAAACAATAATTATTTTCACTTTTGTTTTGTTATCAGGTAGAGTCATAATCATAAAAATAACTGTAGAAGTAAACTTGTGTAGCGAGAACCAACAACGTAAAAAAAAACTTATGGATATAGACTATGAATACAGCCCACAGGATGAATGACTAACAAATGTTTGGGAATTCAGGATTCCTTATCAGAAAGAGAAGCCTGTCCTTAGACAAAGTTAGCGATACTTTCCCTGTAAAGAGAGATGGCATAACATGCTTTTCCTGAAGTAAGAAAGAGAGGAAACATGCATGAGTCATGAAAGGAGATTTTCAGGCTTTGGGCATTATTTTGTTACGATGAGTCATACTTTCATTTCATTTCGCCGAAACGTAAGGATTATTATGTAAAATACGAAGTAATGTTTGTTCTTCATGTTCAATAAATATTTTATTAGTATTCTGTGAAAACGTAGAGAAGGACATTCGTTTTACTGAAGTTCTGAAAACTGTATAAAGCGCTTCATAAAATATTAAACCGCTTTCTTCTTAGAATGAAACAGTTTTTCTAATGTAGAGAACAGCTTTTCTAATTTTTCGTTGATAATTAACTTTTTACCCAACTGCCTCAGAAGGGTTATGTTTTTCGAGAGTATTATGTACTAGCAGCCCGCCCAGCGGTTTCACCCGCTGCTACTTACCTATTTTCCCGTAGAAATTGGATCTCTGCCCGTAGTAAAAAGTCCATTACTCCGATCCAGCAGAGGTAAATGTGCGAGCAGAAGCGGCCCGTCATGCTGAATAACTTTTACTTTGAAGCCATTACCGTATCCCTTATTGTTTATATGGGATGCTGGTGGTCTACATCAGGTACTCCAGACCCTCGTGACCATGTGCCAGCAGAAGCGGCCCGTCATGCTGAATAACTTTTACTTTGAGGCTTTTACCGTATCTCTTATAGTTTATATGGGATGCTGGTGGTCTACATCAGGTACTCAGACCCTCGTGACCATTTGCCAGCAGAAGCGGCCCGTCATGCTGAATAACTTTTACTTTGAAGCCATTATCGTATCTCTTATAGTTTATATGGGATGCTGGTGGTCTACATCGGGTACTCCAGATCCTCGATGACCATGTGCCAGCAGAAGCGGCCTGCCATGCTGAGTAACTTTTACTTAAAAACCATTACCGTATCTCTTATAGTTTAGATGGGATGCTGGTGATGTTCATCAGGTACTCCAGATCCTCGATGACCATGTGCCAGCAGAAGCGGCCCGTCATGATGCACAACTTTTTCTATGAAGCCATGGCCGTATTTCTTATAGTTTAGATGGGATGCTGGTGGTCTTCATCAGGTACTCCAGATCCTCGATGACCATGTGCCAGCAGAAGCGGCCCGTCATGGTGAACAACTTTTTCTATGAAGCCATGACCGTATCTTTTATAGTTTAGATGGGATGCTGGTGGTCTTCATCAGGTACTCGTACTCCAGATCCTCGAGGGCTGACAAAAAGTAGTCCATGTCCATCTTTACTATGCTAGTAATATCAGTGCCAAATTTCGCGAAGATCGGTAAAGCGGTTTGGCTTATTTGGGTAATATCCGCTGTATTTCCCGCTTTTCCTGCTGCTAACCGTTTTCCCGTGGAAATGAGGAATTTTCCCGTGGTAAAAGTAGCCTACCTATGTTACTCAGGAATGTTGTAGCTTTCTAATGGTAAAAGAATTTTCGAAATCGGTCCAGTAGTTTTGGAGTTTATCGATTACATACATACAAAAAAACAAACAAACAAAGTTTTCCTCTTTATTATATAATAAAAAAATAAAAATAATTATTATATATTATGTATGTGGACAAGAAAATTCTTTTTCACGGGCTACAGCCCAAACGGATTGTTGGATTTTGCCATATGAGGTGTCGTTAGATTCGTCTCAGAAGCGCGAGTGACACTGGCTATATTAAAAATTCATAAATTCAAGATGGCGGATTTTTATCGCAAAATACAACTTTGTAATTACCGCAGTCGGGTTTTTGTTGTTTAATACATCATTATTGAAACAGTCCAATTTACAGCTAAAAAAATATCTTCCACAGCATTTTGTAGGCGTTGCTGAATGTTAAATTATTATCTAGAACCGCCAGATATTCCCGGAAGCTAGAAGCGGGGGTGTTTCTGACTAACCGTAGAGAGGGGCGGGGGTTCTAGCGAAACAGCGAAGCGCGCGAAATTGCCTGAAAACTGAAAACTGGTGCACCGGCTGTTTCAGCCGACGTTTGTCGGAATATCGGATACTGGGAACGCGAATTTAGTTTGTTAAATGTGAAAGTTCCTGATATCAGGAAATTGCTAGAACATTGTACCTACCAGGTAGGTACCTATGTTGCTGCGAACTGAAGTGTTAATCTATTTCTAGGTAGATATTAAGTGGTTTCTGACTGTAAGGTACTTACTATCAGCTAAAAGAATCTTATGTTAACAAACAATTAGATTACTTAGCTGCCTACCTTCGTCATAGGTACCTACCTACGTCTTTTAGCTGAGTGCTTTTTGAAAGTTAGTATGGAAAAGATTTAATTTTTTCATAATTTATCTAGGTTACCTACCTATACCCATGTGCCTATGTGCCTTTGTAGAAAGTTGATCCTCATTCCAACTGACCACATATATGTATAATTAAATTAGGTACCTAGGTATTAGCAGGACAAACACCATGAAAATGCTTTTCAAAGCATTGAAAACGGTCTGCAGAAGTCACGGCCCTACGATACCACCGGCGCGGCGCTACCACTGGGGTGGTATCGTAGGCATTTTTACGACACCACCAGCAAATAGTATTTTTTTTTTTTTTGCGTTGGTAGGGGGAAATCATCAATGATACCATAAGGCCCGGGCGTTTATGGTATGCCCGACTCCGCTGGGTTACCCCCAGGCGACCTACGGACTAAAACCCCCTCCCTGTGACTTATCGTTGGTATGCAATCCAACGTTTTAGACTGTAAATGTTATTAGTTAATACTGTGACTTAAATTGTAACGTATGAGTGTGTTAGTAAAGTTAGTAAGTTAGTTTTTTTTTTTTTTTTTAATTTGTTAGGTTAGGTTAGGTTAGGTTAGGTTAGGTTAGGTTAGGTTAGGTTAGGTTAGGTTAGGTTAGGTTAGGTTAGGTTAGGTTAGGTTAGGTTAGGTTAGGTTAGGTTAGGTTAGGTTAGGTTAGGTTAGGTTAGGTTAGGTTAGGTTAGATAATTAAAAGAATGAACCTATTTAAACATGGTGGACCCGTTTGCTTTTGCCGCCTTTAGAAAAGACTCTTCAGCTAAACAAAGAAAATGGGTCCGCTGTTTACTCTCTGCCATTATTTCCTGCAGATTTTGTTCCGTTAGAGCACATTCCATTCTGCACTCGCATTCGTGCCGTTTCAACCCATATTTTGGGCATTCAAATAGAATGTGTCGAACAGTTTCCTCTTTGGACCCATCGCAGGTGCAGTATGGGTTGTCTGTTGAACAGCACAAGTCTACGACGACTTTCCTCTGTCATATGCAAAGGGATGCATTCGCGCGGACACTTTGGCTTTGTGGCAGGAAAGATATACCAGCAGCAATACAGGGTCCACCACTAAAATGTTCTTCGGAGATGTCAGACTGGCTCATAAGGTCCTAATGAAAATAGGCATCAAAAACATTAGAACACAATTAATGTCAGGGCATGGAGGAATAAGAGCATATCTCTACAGATTTAAACTAGTAGACAACCCATACAGCAAATAGTATTGTCAGAAGCTCAAAAATGAAGAAAGCCGTAAAGTGCCACTACCAACTATGCTTCCGCGGTTATATCTTAGCCTGCGAATTAAGCAAGTTCATATTATCTTGGCCACTAAAGCACTGAAAAGCTACTTCTTCTTCTTTTCGTGTGGGACACCGAGTCGTTCAACAACCCGATGAACCCTGGTGTCAAAGTTTTTCAACCGCCTACTGCAAGCAGCAGGCCTCTGACATGGTTGTGTAACGTAACGACCGCCATCATAGACAGCAACCGGGACCGACGGCTTAACGGCATCTTACTTGCGGACAATCAGGTGGTTCAGCCTGCAATGTCCTAACCAGACTGGGAACAAATTTACAAAGTGATAAATATCAACTTTGTGAGTGACCCCACCGGGAATTGAACCCGGAACCTTTGAAAAACTACTCACTACTAGCTTTTCTTTCGCACGCCCTACGATGACAAATCCCTGCGACCCTATTACCTAGTATTACTCAACCCAAGGTCGGTTCAGGTCGCTCGCCTCTGCCGACCTCGCAAGGTCGTCACCTGGCCTTGACATTCTTACACATAGTTCGGGTGGTGGACTCCTGTACAGTCAGGCTTAGGCTGGGTTAGATAGATTTGGACAGTACTTATGCCGTATGCATAATTTTTAGGTAAAAACGGTAGGCAGGTAGGTACCTACCTAGGTAAACTTCGAAAGAATTCAAGAAATAGGTACCTACCTACTTATCACCAAATTCATTTATTCACTATCTCGAATTTGCACAAATTACCTAAGTCCGTGATAAGAATCAAAGAATCAACATTGTACTGTGTATCTTATCAATGAATCCATAAATACCTAAGCCTCCACGCCGAGCCTCCACGAAATAAAGTGATAATGGGCAGACGCCAAACTCTTTCGTATGGGGTTTTACGCTCGCCGTTTTCCTAATTTGTGGTTTTACGTTACTCACCTCATATGCCAATGCCAATGCCTGCCAATCATAATTTCAAGGTTTCAAGTTCTTGTCAGTTTTGAGAACCACATCTTTCATTTTTATTACTGCCATCTATATTCACTTTTAGTACTAAAAAGTTGTAGCGACATCTAGTATGAAGTAGGAAAATTAAACTGTTTTTTTTACTGCCATCTATTGATCATATACAGTAACAATCATTTGTCTATCCAACGGTAGATGGCATAATTGTAAAAGTTTTACTACTCGATACTAGATGGCTCATTTTTATGTAAATTCTTCATAATTTTTTTGTACTTCGCTTTCTTGTTGTAAAATACCGAAACAGGTTTTTATATTGTTTCAGATATATTTTGGAGAATGCAGAATTAGTAAGGAATAGAAGAATAATCGACATTGGATGTGGATGCGGAGCGGGATCTATTGCTGCGGCTAAAATGAACGCAAAATATGTTTTATACTCAATACTCAATACTCAATATCTTTATTGCTCTTCTTGTGTACATATTAAAAGATCTTAAAATTATTTTAGTACCAACAAGACCCTGTAAGGGCACAGCAATGTTATAAATAGAATTAAAAGCTAAAACAAATCAAAATTTATAACACTAAGAAAACTTAAAAGAATGAGATCAAAATTATAAACTTATCAATAGTTATCAATATCAAATCAACAACAAACAACATACTATTTGAGTTATTTACAAAATAAAAACTTATTTTCGTCATCTTCCATAAACTCTTGCAGCGTGTAATATGCTTTTTAATAAGAAGTTACTGAGTTCTGTTTTAAATGTACTAATTTTGCTATATTTTTATAGAGTGTGGGAGGGCATTAAATATTTTGCAGACATGTAGTGGGGACCGGCATTTACCATACTCAACTGTGAAGTGGATATAGCTAATCTATTCTGTTGTCTTAAATTTTCCGGGCGAACATGTTGGGGAAAAAGATGAAGATTATTTTTTACAAATATACATACTTCAAAAATATATATACAAATTAAAGTTAAAATTTTGAATTTGATAAAATTTTGAGCAAACGACATTGACCCATGTAAGTTTTTGTATTTATAAAATTAAATGATAATAACGAAAAACTAAATAGCATAAGGAAGAGAACACAAAAACACAAAATATATAAAAACATCAAAAGAAACTTTGGAGATGCCGGGGATCGAACCCGGGGCCTTTCACATGCAAAGCGAACGCTCTACCACTGAGCTACATCCCCAGTTGAATGCT
Source organism: Phthorimaea operculella (assembly GCA_024500475.1). NCBI lineage: Eukaryota > Metazoa > Arthropoda > Insecta > Lepidoptera > Gelechiidae > Phthorimaea > Phthorimaea operculella. The sequence continues at coordinate 393,020 of JANFCV010000239.1, forward strand.
TGGTCGAAATTACCTATCAAATGCCGATGTATTAAATCAGATTGTGGTCCACTTGCTTGATGGGTGAGTGAGTTCACCTCCAAGTTAACATAAAAAAATTGAGAAATTTTCTCAAGAGGCGACCGGTTTTAGAAGAGAGGACATTTCATTCTCTGTACCACTGCATATTTCCAGATTCTGCTTTCACGTACGTTTTGTACCTTCAACGCATTGACATATGACCAAAATTATCGCATAGATGCCGTTACAAATCGCAAACCTTTATTTGTACCGCATTTATATGCCTTGTAAACACCAGATACATAACAATACATAAATAAAAGACAATCAACACATTTCCAGCATTTCCTTGTCTGACCATTGTAGAGGCATAAGAATAAATAATAACAACTCTTATGGTAGAGGTACATCTCCGTAAATATAGGGGTACAAATCTTCTGTAAATCCCAGTAACAATGCAAGCGGTACATAACAAAGCTACAACCAAAAAAGCCGTAACGTAAATACCACCTACAATAACTGCGACATCGTGGTGCAGGTGTCATGTACATCAGATTGCCTTGTAAATTTAACAGATTGTTTACTCGTTAATTAAAGAAGATACGGCTTTTTTGGTTGTAGCTTTGTTATGTACCGCTTGTATTGTTACTGGGATTTCTTACATAAGATTTGTACCGCTATAGTTACGGAGATATACAATGGCCAGACAAGGAAATGCTGGAAATGTGGTGATTGTCTTTATTCATACAATTTTGTTTTGAGGTTATGCATTTCTTTGTCGGGCTCAGTGTTTATTGGCGATATTTCTGAAATCGTGCTGGTACAAATTTATTCATACTTGGCTAAATTATGGAATCTCATTGAAGGTACAAAACGTACGTGAAAGCAGAATCTGGAAATATGCAGTGGTACAGAGAATAAAATATCCATGAAGCCTAAAAATTGATTCGCGAAATGATTAGCCAGCACATCTACATCATGGTGGGTTACGCCGACTCTAAATTAAGATGATGATGCTGTCGTATCATGCCGATATGCCATGCTTTGCCGGCTTAGAATAGCATCACCCCATATCTTTCCTGTGGGTGTCGTAAGAAGCTACTAAGGGATTTGAGAGTTGATGTGTATAGCAATTTTTGGCGACAGCCTGACTACCTGTCACTAAAATAATACACAGTCTTCTTAATGTCTATCAAATTTTTCTCAAACGTGAGTTTTGAAAGGAGCTCCGTTATGAAAGTGATTCAATTTTGAAAGTTGTTCAGTCTTGATGTTCAGTAGTGAAAGTTTTAAAAGTTATCGATTTTATAATCCGGAATTCCGGACCCCCGCGCGAGGACAGGTATAGGCGTGATATAACAGGGTGTAAGAGACGGGGTGTAACGAATACTTTGCAGGCGTGCTCAGACCATGAAACTGAACAACTTTCCCCATTGAACATTATGGTGGTTAGCGAAAAAAATATTCCGACCTCCCATACAAAATTCCCAATTAGCTGACTGACTTTGTATGGGAAGGCAAATTATTTCTTTCGTTTACCACCATAATTATGTTCCATGGGAAAAGTTATTCAGTTTCATGGTCTGAGCACGCCTGCAAAGTTTTCGTTTCACCGTCCCTTACACCCCGTACTTTTGTCAGAAGTGGTGTAAATGGCCGCTATTTACAGCCGTTTACGCTCTGCCTACCCCGTAAGGGATATAGGCGTTATTGTATGAATAATTGCAGATGCCGTGGTAGCCAGCAAACTGAATGCAGACTTGAATTCAGTTCCCATAGACACCAGCACTGAAGACTTTATTGGACAGAAGCTGGAAGACTTCGATACAGTCCTCATCGGAGATATGTTCTATGATGAAGATTTCGCAAAATATCTGTTTGAATGGCTGAGGAATTTAGCTGCCGATGGGAAAACTGTAAGCTTATACACTATCGCCGATAGAACAGGCCACATTTGACAGCTGGCAAAATTATGTTAATGCTTTAACTTATGCTCTTTTTTTCTTTGTTGACATGTTGTCTTGTATGGGTTTTACAGCTGTCAAATATGGTCTATTCAAACGACCGTACTGTATTTTGTACTACCCTTCGAGCAACGCGATCTTCCGTCCCTTTCCGGACGGCATGGCAATGGCAGCCGTTTTGCTTTACCTACCTGCCTACTGCGCAACCAACACAGTATAAAATGCGCACATAAAGAATGGATTCCGAATTGTGGATTGATCGACATGTGGATTATTATGATGATGATAGAGAGTCAAACAATAATGTTGCCCATTCGGGACCCATTCTTTATCTGCACATATGATTAGGTACGCCTACAATATTGCGAGCAAAGCGACCTCGTCATCTAGGGGTGCTGTATCATATTATATTTGGGTGCACTACACTGACTCACACTTCGGTATGGAACTGCCACCATTTATAATTTCCTTCTTCTGTGTAAGCTTCTGTGAATCAGGTAGTACATCAGTTTCCCTGGTCTGTGGTCCAGGTATTTCTTTCAAAACTGCTATTTCTACTGCAGGTGCTGATAGGTGACCCGGGGCGGCACGGGTTAACGGCTAATCGGGTGCAGCACATCACACAACTAGCCAAGTACAAGCTGCCAGAAGACAGTTGTATGGAGAACCACGGATTTACAGATACGACTTTATGGAGGTTGAATAAATAATAAATCCTTTGCCTTTTGTTTCATTGATTGACATTATTTTGACAGTTAATTTTTGGTGGATATTTTATTCTCTGTACCACTGCATATTTCCAGATTCTGCTTTCACGTACGTTGTTTAGTACCTTCAATACCAGGTACGTAACGATACTAGGTATACTTACCTATGGTTTGCTTGGGCTCATCCGTGTTATGTGTTTAAACTTTGTTGATATTCACATATCATATTTATTCTTGTTTTCAGAAAATTTATAATATTCCAATTGATGATTTGCACTTCGTAAGATAAGAAGTGCAAATCAGAATCAGAGTCGGCATAACTATCTACCACAAAATAGAGAGTTTACAGAAGGTTCACTCGGCTCTAATTCGGATTTTCGCGATTGGCACTTGTTACTTAGCCAGGATTGCTACTGTCAAAAATCTGAAGTATAAAAATATCAAAACAGCAAAGGAAAAGAACGTCATATGATTCTGAAAAAATTTTAAATACAAGGAATATGACGTTCGTGTCAACTACCTTCTTAGTTACCTTGACTTCCCCAGGGATAACGGTCATTTCCAGTTAAAGTCAGTAAGTGTCAAGATCGACGTTAGTACTGAGTGAGCCATCTGGTAAGGCGCCCCGCGCACCGCGTCCCTAATTTGTGTACCTACTGCCAACTTGAGTACCTACCACACACAATAACACTGGGACATCGTGGTGCAGCTGTGGTCATGTACATCAGATTGCCTTGAAAATGTAACAGATTGTTTACTCGTTATAATTAAAGAAGATAGGTACGGCTTTTTTGGTTGTAGCTTTGTTATGTAGGTACCATTCTTATGGTACCGCTTGTATTGTTACCTGGGATTTCTTACAGAAGATTTGTACCGCTATATTTACGGAGATATACAATGGCCAGACAAGGAAATGCTGTAGAAGTGTTGATTGTCTTTTATTCACGTAAGTATCTGGTGTTTACAATAAATGCGGTACAAATAAAGGTTAGCGATTTATAACGGCATCTATGTGATAATTTTGGTCGTAGGCCATTCCTTTGAAGAGATATTGAAGCTATTACAACTTTGTACGTGAAAGTAGAATCTGGCATGTCGAAGAGAGTACTTCCTAGATCCACCTAGATCCATGTAATCTGGAAATATGCAGAGGTACATAGAATAAAATATCCACTTTTATTCGATAGACTACTGCCTAGTTTATTTTTTTAATTATTTCTGGACGATTTTGACAGTTCATTTTTGAACGATTTTTTCAAACTGAGAAGCGCAGAGCAGTGCTCGAAACAGAGAAAGCAAAAATAAAACAAATTAAAAATAAATCTTATTTATTTAAGTTTTTCATATTAAAATACAACAAAAGTACAAAATTCAAGGCACAATTCCATACTGCTTTGTTAGTCGTTGTTTTTGTAGGTACCTACTAATTTCAGGTTAAAATTCGTTGTTCTTAAATTAATTGGACGGTAAAATTACCTACATAGGTACGTAAAATCTTAAAATATTTACATTTCTATAATATTTACGAACTACAATACAGATAATTAGGAGTACTATCTTACAATAGCTAATTTATAAATTAAATCAGGTAAAAATTAGTTAATACAATTTGAAAATCAGGTTACAATTTAGATTTAAGACCAAAGAGGTTTCTTCCCAATACAAAACTTAAGTGTTTAAATTAGGTAGGTATCTTATATTTATAAACAGCATAAATATGTACCAGTACTAGTAGCGTATACAGGGGGGGGGGGTCGTGATCATGACCCCCACCCCCACCCCCCACTCACCAACGGTTATTACCACCAATTCTCATGTGAAATGTCGAGCTCTCTTCGCTCGCAATACTTGTACTACTGATGTAGCACGATGTCCTCCGCATGCCTTTTTAACGCGAAATGTCGAGCTCGCTTCGCTCGCAATTCTTATTGTGATGTGATGATGTAGGACTGTGTGTCTCTTCGGACGCATTTTTAACGCGTAGTGAAGCAGGTGTGTCTCCTTGCATGCCTTTTAGCGCGAAATGTCGGGCTCGCTTCGCTCGCGAAACGTGTAGTGATGGTGCAGCACGGTGTGTCTCCTCATATGCCTTTTTATCGCAAAATGTCTGGCTCGCTTCGCTCGCGAAACGTGTAATGATGGTGCAGCACGTGTGTCTCCTCATATGCCTTTTTATCGCGAAATGTCGGGCTCGCTTCGCTCGCGAAACGTGTATGTTATGTGCTGTGACCCCCCCCCCCCCCCACGATCTGAAGCTGTATACGCCACTGATATGTACTCGCTCGCATTGTCTCGGCATAGCTTTCAAAAATCAAATTAAAACCTCTAAAATTTAAAATTTATCAGTAACGCCATCTACAACTGGTAGTTGTGCATCGTGTTCGCGTAGACGCCGTGCTTGGAGCGGCCCGTGCGGCCGGAGTAGTGCGAGTAGGTGTCCATGTCCATGGGCGCGTGCGGGTGCATGATCAGCACCGGTTGGAGAGCCAGCGACTTGCGAGAGCCCGACACGGACGCGGCGTCGGTCACGTACGCGTTGTTCACCTCGCCTGGAATGTGGAAAGAGAGGTTATTTTTTGCAAGAAAGTATCAGGAACAGGATTTTGAATTTTTGACGCAAAAGAAGGATTGGAGAATATTTTTATGATGTCAAAAATATAACCTGCCTTGATCCTAGTAGCATACTAGTAGTTCAAACAAACTTCGCTGATATAATGAGATCACTACGAAATAAAACAAAACAATGACTTGTGGCCCAAGTCTGCTAATCTTTAACCATCGTGATGCCAGCGACACTCAACTGTCATTCTATTGCCACTGTGATTTCCCATACTCCAAACTGTTTAAAGAATACGGAACTATAGACACCCCCACTGACACGATATATATCTAACAGACTTCGGTTCCGACCCAGGTAAGGATAGAACAACCACAAGAGATAGTGTAGATAGGGTTAATAAAAATAAGTAGACCTTGAAAATGACCCATTAATACCAAGAAAAAGAAGAAAAAACTGTAGCACTATCTACTGCAAATAACATTGCAAGTAAAAACTTATATAAACTTTAGATGATATTGCAAGAACCAATGAACCCCTAGTTTCACGCCTCAAAGCCCTACAATTGCTGCTTTTTGTATTATTTCCGATTGGAATTTTACCAAATCATCCATAACGGTATGAAATCCAAAGCTCGCAAAGAATTTATAAAGGTATTCAGTGTAATTATACAAAGCCCTACAATTGCAAGTATTTTGTATTATTTCCGATTGGAATTTTACCAAATCACCTATAACGGTATCAAATCCAAAGCTCGCAAAGAATTTATAAAAGTACCTATTCAGTGTAATTAATTATAATTATAAGTTGCTAAACGCTCTCTAAGCGAGTGTTCATAAGACCGGTAATGTTACAAATTACTGTTTTGCTCAAGACTGTTATTATTTCTGCTAACGTCAGTAAAAACGTTACTTCCGTGTGTCTGCAGATATAACAAGAATAAGACGGTGCAAGCTTATAGTTTTATACCCAAGTTTTAGATCTTCCCAGGTGGTTTAAATTTTATGATTTGCTAATTATGATGATCGTTCAAGGAAGTGTTTCTATTCACTTTCCTTCTTTTGCCTTTTCCTTTCCCTAGTTAGGTTACCTTATAATTGAAGCCATTTACGATTCGCGAATATTACCTATACCTACCTATTCCTTTAATGAAATACTTTTTTTCTTCACTGTCCAAAACTGTCCTTTGCTTTCTTCAGCTAAGTACCTATTATCTTGCTATTATACATTGAACAATTTACCTACCATTCCACCCATAATTTATTATGTATCAATTTCATAAACTTTATTGAATTATACTTCTTTAAGAGCATCATCAATCAGCAATTTCATAAACTATATTGAATTATACTTCTTTAAGAGCATCTATAACAAGAAATGCAATCATTGTCAATGGCGAAGACAAATTACTAGTCATTAACATCCTTGCGACTTTCTTGCACACGTCGACCTACTGTTGTCACCGTCCGAGTCTGAACATGATTCTGTCCCGCTATCTGCCGCCGCGACAACTTTCGATGGAATTTATCCTCATTCCATCGCTCAGCTTGGCGATACGTGAGTTGAGATAACAAGCCAGGTAGTTTTGAACCGCAACAACCATAAGAATATGATTTTTACTGATGTTGAATTTAGTCAAAAGAATTGACTAAAAAACTACTGTGCTACTTGGTAAAATATATATATTTTTTAAAGTACCTATACTTACAAAACTTGTAAAAATTGCAATCAAAAATGCAGTTTTAATGTCAGCAGCCTCACTGAATATCTACACAGTTGATAACTTGATAGCCTTGAAATAAATGCCACTCTGCTATCTATCATTAGTTCATTGGAATCATGATTTTGAACACGGATACGGTGATAAATTTAAAAAAATCTATTCAAGCAAAATACTAAATACCATATTAACCAAACTGGATAGGTAATCTACACAAAATATCGGCTCAGTGTATTGCGCGACCTTTAACAATTATCAAATTAAGATATTGCGGATGCACAGATTGACATGGACTGACATTTCTACCAAAAGTTGTCTGAATAATATCGCTACAATATAGGTACTCAATGAGCAACAAGACAAGCTGAATAGTATGCGAAGCCTACGCACGGTACCGACTCAGTAAGTGTGTTGCGCGACAGTTAACAATGATAGAATAATTAATGAAGAAAACGAGAAATTGCCACAGATAATGACAAAGATTTACATTTCTACCAAAAGTTGCCTGGATAATATCGCTACAATATACTCAATACCCAACAAGATAAGCTGGATAGTATGCGAAGCCTACGCACGGTACCGGCTCAGAATGTGTGCCATCCGTTAGCATATTCATGATCGCGACTGGTTCTCAGTAATGACGAGATATCCCGGATGCTCAGGTATTGACACATATTTGATTGGCTGATTGGCCATTCATGCATGGAGCTTTAGAGCTTCGATTTGGTGCCTATCTTCGTTTTCATTATTACAAAATATTTCATTAAAATGCAAATTATTATTAGTGCCTAATTGGGACAAAATTTATTTAGAGGGCTATTTGGTTAAATAACTTGCATATTAACGTTCAAAGTTTAACGACCGGATAACCAGAATAAAGTTAGACTGAACTGAATCCATAAATAATATACTAGGTTAGTTTTCAAATAACGACTAAATTTACAAAATATTCAGAACAAATTGTTAAAATAATATGACGATTAACATGTTTCCGTTCAAATATTGCAATAGCTGGCATATCGTAATTTTCTACGTGATATATTGTAACATTTAATTTCCTTTTCACGCTAACAGACCGTGATGCGTTTATGACAGTATTTAGAACATGAATTACCATAACATTTGCTCAACAAACATTAATTTTAACTGCTTAATAACAGTAGCCCCAATAAAGAGCCCTATGGAACTCCAAAATTTGTAAAAGCGACTATTACTTAATGAAGTCCTAAAAGGTTAAATGATATAGGTTTTACAGTAGTTTTTCAATCAATTGCCATTGCCAAACTAATAAATAAGTCTTCGTCATTATGATAAGATAATATACCGGGAGTAACGGAAAGGGTATAACAAGCCGAAAGGAGGTCAAGGTACTCATGAAACTGAACAACTTTCCCCATGGAACATGGGTCGGAATATGAAAAAAAAATTTGGACCTGCCATAGTAAATCACTTAGCTGATCGGCGGTTTTGTATGGCAGACCCAATTTTTTTCATAATTCGACCCATGTTCCACGGGAAAGTTGATCAGTTTAATGAGTACCACGACCTCCTTTCGGCTTGTTATACCCTTTCTGTTACTCCTGTATAATATAACACGGTCGAAATAATCGAAAGCTTTATGTAAATCGAAATCAATTTATTTCAGTGGAATTGGAACCTACTACAAATATTCTGGCTAGGCTTAAGGAATTTAAAGAGCTCCCTCGATTTCTCTAAACTCCACTCATCAAAATATCTTTACTTGGTGATCAACAGGTGACTATGAGACCACCAGAGTAGGTATTTACTTTCAGGTCAAAATATAATTCAAGCCTCCGAATCGGCTATGTTTAAGAATGTTTAAAAAATTGGTGGACAGACCATATTATATTAAAAAGTGCCTGGTGAATTAATCATCTCCTTTTTTAAAGTCGGCTAATAACAGATGATCTGTTTGAAACGTGTCACGTTGAAGTTCATAACAACGTTCACTTTTGTTGCTCACGGGCCGTGTCGTATGACTGCGGACCGCGTGTAAGGGAATCAGGGTGGAAAGCAACGCTCTTAGTGGTTACTGGTTACTGTTTATGCTCGCCTGGTATTGCGTCATTTAATAGCAGCTATTTATTTGTTTGTTACGAAATTATTCGTCTAAAGATGATGGGGTTGCCCTATAGATAAGTCCTTAGTTGTGGTTTTTGGTTACTGTTTATGCTTGCCTGGTATTGCGTCATTTAATAGCAGCTATTTATTGTTTGTTATGAAATTTTTCGTCTAAAGATGATGGGGTTACCCTATAGATAAGTCGTTAGTTGTGGTTTTTGGTTACTGTTTATGCTTGCCTGGTATTGCGTCATTTAATAGCAGCTATTTATTTGTTTGTTATGAAATTTTTCGTCTAAAGATGATGGGGTTGTATAGATAAGTTGTTTGTTGTGGTTTTTGGTTACGTTAATCGACAATTTGTAAGCATTGGGGCCGAGTTAGATCACTAATGCAAGCTTGGAATGCAGATAAGATTACGTGGTAATTGTAAGAAAGTAACACAATAAGACCAGCCTGTGTAGTGTCAGATTGGCTATACTCCATCATGTGGTGATTATGGTTTGGTTAAGGTTGCTGAATACTGGACTGTGAACATTAATACTACATCTTTGAAGAAGCCAAGCAGGAAATGTTCCAATGACAAAAAGGCTAGATTTCAAAGATTTCAGAAAGGCTATTGAGATAAGCAAATTACCTTTATACAGTGACGGAGGCGGGTACCCGCTGTCCGGTTGCAGCCTGACATGTCTCGTAGCGAGGATGAAGGCGAGAGCAGCCAACACTATGCCGTCCAAACACCCGATCACTGCGAGGAGGTATGCCCAGCGGATGTGACAGCGACCTGGAAGGAAGAAGATTGATAAGGCGCAATTCTTCTTCTTTGAAAACGACACAAAGCCGTCCAACGACCCGCTGAACCCTGGTATCTCTGGTGTCAGAGTTTTTCAGTCGTCTACTATAAGTAGCTGGCCTGTGACATAGTTGTGTATCTACTGCCATCTAATTGATCATGATCATTGGCAGCAAACGAGACCGACAGCTTACAGCACGAAACCATCTTTCTATTTGGACAATCTGGTGGTTCAGCCTGCAATATTTAATATACCAGACTTGGAACAAATTCACAAAGTGATATAATATGAACTTTGTGAGTGACCCACCGGGAATTGTACCCGGAACCATCTGCGTCGCACGCAGTCGCACTACCACTACGCCACATCGACTATCGAAATTAAAAGCCAGCAAATACTTTACAACAATATCATCAACTTCCTACCCTTATCCCAATTACTTGGGGTCGGAGCAAAACAACCTTGAAAAGGCACAAGTTATACTGTTCCGGAAACAGATTCGCCGGCAGGGAATTCCACTCCTTAGCCGAACGTTTGAACACAAAATCATATTGCAAAAGGATTTGGCTTAATTTTACATATTGGTTTAAAATTCATTACAAAACTAGCCACAAAAAAACCATACGACGTGTTAGCCTAAGTGGCCACCCACACGCGAGACTACATCGTAACAACATTCATAACGGATCGCGGCGCTCGCGTGATGCGATATCAGCCACGATATGACTGATTCTTTCAGTTCGTTCAAATCGGACAGATTTCGAAGAATATTTTTTTTGTCCCCGTTTTGACGTAGTTTATGAATTAGAGTAATCGTATACGTCCTATGAAAATGTTACCGGGAAAGGCGTTCATGGAAAAGCCTTAATTTTCATGGAAAGTGATGGAATGTAATGAGCGCTTGGAAGGTAATGAAATATGGAGAGAGTGTAATGATTAATATTAGGAAGGTAATGAAAAATTGAGATAGTGTAATGATTGTATTTGGAAAGTAATGAAATATACTGAGAGTTGATAGGGGTTTGCTATGAATTTTTAGTATCTGTTAAGATTTAATGCGAGAATTTTTGTAATTTATGTAGTTTTTAGTCATTTGACAGTGTTCACGCGTAACCAACCAATAAAAAACCAGTAGTAAAATGACGTAATACTTTTAATTGTATAAGAATAACAATCAACTAATATATTATGGTAATGGTAATGGTTATAGCCGTGTGGTACCGGCAGAGTAGAATAGCACCTCCCTCTCTCTTCCCGTGGGGGTCGTAAGAGGCGATCGAGGGATAAATCCGACCCAAACGAATCAGGGTCCTGGAGAAAAAAAACTCCACACACAAACCCGGAACGGGGTCTCCGTCAAGCGCAAGTGAGTGGTAGTAAATCGTGCTGTAGACTCCTGCAGCCGACCTGGCTCCGCACGTATCGACCCTTCGTTCCTGTGGAGTCAGCCAGGAAGGCCGAGAGGGTGGCACAGGTCCTGGGCAGCCCTGCGTTTTCCATAATTGCGTCCCAGGCAACGCATTGTCTGTGGAGAGCGTGCAAAATGCCGCTCCCGTATCGGCTTGTACAGCCGTGAGGAGTCTAGCCTCAGACACTGAATGAATCGTCTGACACAGACGTATGAAACCAATGATGATAAGGACTGTTTTCCGCAACTAGACGTCTACATGCGCCTATTTTGCGTGGAGGGTGGGAGCCCAATACTCGAGCCATCATAGTTCCCCGTGGATGATCAGCAACCGTACCAAATCACCGTGTACCTCGGGGATTGACTCCGGATTTCCGAGGTACTTTTTCGGGTGTGTTGCCACCTGTTTGCAGTGTAGCACCACTTGGGTAGCTGTTTCTTCTTCTTCCATGCATGCTCTGCACAGACGACCGTCAGTGATACCTTAGACTGAAAGGTGCTTGAGAAAGTGATCGTGACGATGATGCTGGTTGTCATGCAAAGTTCGAGTTTCTTCAGTCGGAGCAACTTTTTAGATAGGTCACTGGACAGTGTTGGCATGGCCTCTCTGGCCTGCCTGCAGTCTTCTAACCCGGTCCAGTATGTGTTGTGCTCGTTTTTAGTGCGTTCTCTCAGTAGGGAGCGGAGGTAACCTGCTGGAACGGGTAAAATCGGTCTCGACCCATAGGCTATAGGGGATGCCGATGTATCCGATCCTCTTCTGGCTAGTTTATCCGCTGCATCGTTAACTCAATAGCCGATGTGTCCTTTGATCTATTGTAGAGTTACGTGGTTGTGTTTACATACCTCCATCAGGCGTTAGTGGCTCGTAGATTAGCCCTGAAGTATATGTGTGACTGTTCAGTGCTTGCAGTACTGATGTGCTGTATAAGATTATACGAATGAAGTGTCCCTTTACTTCCCTGGCAGCAATGGCAATAGTAGCTAGTAAGATGGAAAAACACTCTGCTTGAAAATCTGAGTTATGGTAAACTTGGAGTTATGGTAAAAAAAACTAAACTGTTTCGGGATTCTGTCTCCTGCAGCTACGAGTAATGGCAGATCTGTTTCTGCTTCGTTTAAAATGGCGGTGTGTGGGGTATTGTTGGATATTGTTGTTTCGCCAGAGTTTTAAAAAATTAAGCCTTACTGCAGCCGCAGCTGCCTCCTGCTTGACATACAGGTGAAGCGGCGGTAGATCCAGCATGGCTTCTAAGGCTGCAGTTGGAATCGTACTCATACCTTCCGTGATCGCCATGCAGGCTAACCTTTGGAACTTTTGTAGTTTGTTGATACTTGTCATGATCTTGCACCTTGTCCACCATACGAGTGCACCGTAGCACACCATCGGGTGAATTACCATCGTGTACACATACAGAATATTTTTCAGCGAGAGCCCTCATTTCTTGCCGATCATCCTGCGGCACTGCCAGAAAGCGATGCAAGCTTTGTTCAGTTTGTTTTAATTTGTGGTCAAGGGTTAACCCTAGATACTTGACCTCGTTTGTAAGCTGAAGTCTCGTCTCGAACAGTTATGGTAGGTAGTAGTAGCCCAAAACCCGTTACAGCGTGAATATAACTGTTTCAGTTTTTGTGGGATTGACTGAAAGGGCGTATCTGGTGCCGCTTGTGAGGTCGTAGACTGTACTGGTAAACTTACCGGTTTACCGGTTATAAGTATGGCCAGGTCGTCAGCGTATCCTATAGTGAAGAAATGGTTTGCGTCGAGTTCCGTGATAAGGCTGTTTTTTACCATGTTTCACAGTAGTGGTGAGATAACTCCTCCCTATGGGCACCCTCTTGCCATTATAGCTGTTTGATTGTTACCTGCAAATTTGACACTGCGTTTTCATTTGATTGTGATCCATTCCGTCAGAAAGTTGTTCACCTCGTGGTTGTAGAGGGCTACGCCGATGCTTGTGAAGTTCGTTTTGTCGAAGGCCCCTTCACCTCTGCCTAAGCACATCTCAGTCATAGGTGTTACTGGCATTCCTCTGTGCAGAGCCTGCATGGAAGAAGAAAAACCAGCTGCCCACGTGCTGCTACACTGCAAAGGGTGGCAACGTACAGCGCAAAGCACCTCTGAAACCCGAGGTCAATTCCTGACGCACTCAGTAATTTGGTAGGGTTGCTGAGCTTCCTCGGGGAACTAGGATGGCTGGAGTGGTGAACCCGCACACTTCACGCAAAATAGGGGCATGTAGACGTTGCGGAAAACGTAGAGTAGAAGAAATGGGTTCTCGAGTGGAAGCCACACCTTGGAAAACGTAGCATTGGACGCCCTCCGGCTAGATGGATGGACCAATGACATAAAAATAAGCTACTGGTTGCCACTGGATGGCGAAAACGGCCTACGTCAACACTTGTTACAAAAAACATCATCACCTTCCAAAATAGCTTCATTCATTTCCACGTAAAATTTTGAGGAAATGGAAGGTAATGAAACGGAGAGGAATGAAGTTTGAGCAGTTTTTCTAAGATATTTCTGTTTCTAGTTTAAAAAAGAAGACAACGAATACACCCTAGTATAACATCCCTGTATACTACAAATTAAAGTCAAAACCTTAATTTTATCTCAAACACTTACTTGTCAAATAATTGGAGTATAATGAACACTCACCTGTGACAAACGTCATCTCCGCACGAAAGAACATAAATTTTTTGCACTTCTAAATTGTAACGTCCACTCTCGGCTCGGCAGTAGGGGCGACTGAAGTGCGCGTGAGTAGTGATCGATTTGTTAGATTACTAATAAGGGTATGAAACCAATTATTTTTAATTTCCAACTTCGTGGAAATGAATGACGTTTTTCGTTTGACAAAACTTTTCAGTCGATTCTTTCTAGGTTGCACGTTATTTAAAAATACTATATTAAATACTGACAATCTACATGTATTTTCAAAGTACTTCACTGCAAAAAAATAGTCCTTCTACATAAGAAAATCCAGGAAATAATTAAAAACTTTTTTGTGGTACCGTTTGGACACGGAGGGTAATGAAGATTTGGGAAGTTCTTGTTCAGAACTTTTTTTAATTGTTGTATCTAATCCAAATATGATAAATGCATCATTTAGTTTACTTTATAAGTAAACATATTCAATCAAACTATTTAGCTCAAAGTCAATATTAGTGCCAAATTTTGATCCGGACATCGATTTGAACGAACTGAAAGAATCACTCATATAGTAAACTGCAAGATTGCGAACAGCTGCTCACAATGTGCGGGTGTAGTTATAATGGTATCTATTCCAGTCTTTTGTACAAAATTTGTAGTACAGGAAACATTTATTCAAATGAGCAGATAATGGTGATGATGTGATGACACAGAAAACTTAAAATGAGGATGTCGTATTATCTGGCTCAGTGTTTAAATCAAGTTAGAACTTTGTGGAATAAAATTCTACTAAAATATTCATTCAAACTACTAGGTAATGAATTTGGTTAATTTCTTTTTAAACAGCTACCACACGAATTATGGAATCAAATCTTTGATAGATTAGATAAATAAAGAATCTTTAATTGGCAACAGTATTAATGATATCCTGCTCATATGTCGTACTAATAATATGATAGAGAGGCAAACAACAATGTTGCCAATTCGGGCTCCATTCTTTAATCGCGCAAGTTATACTAATACAAACCTATATTATACTGGTCGGCTGTAGGTCCACACGTCTCTTGCACGGCGGTTTCACTCCACCCTGCCGGGTAGACCGCCACCCCAGCAACCATGCACACAGCTGAAAGAAAAAACATAAAATTATACTTCTTAAAATCCGCCATCTTGAATTTATGAAATTTGTCTTGGTACAGCCAGTGTCACTTGGGCTGCTGATACAAAAACGACACCTCATATGTCAAGATCCGCCCAGCCGTTTGGGCTGTATGTAGCCCGTGGAAAATCATTTCTTGTTCACATACATAAATATTCTCGAGAAACATAACCATATACCTAACCATGGCTTTTGTTAGGGAGTGAATTTTCTGTACCCTAGTACTATTATACAGGGAGTAACAGAAAGGGTATTACTAGCCGAAAGGAGGTGAAGGTACTCATGAAACTGAACAACTTTCCCCATGGAACATGGGTCGAAATATGAAAAAAAAATTTGGACTTCCCATAGTAAATCAGTCAGCTGATCGGCGATTTTGTATGGGAGATCCAAATTTTTTTTTCGTATTTCGACCTATGTTCCATGGGGAAAGTTGTTCAGTTTCATGAGTACCTTCACCTCCTTTCGGCTTGTAATACCCTTTCTGTTACTCCCGGTATATTCTGTGACATAACTCTCATTCTGGCAGTCGAGTAAAAAGTTATAGTTTTGATGTTTGAAGTGATGGGAAAATGACAATACGAAATGATCATCGCTTCATCAGACATGCAAATTGTTAAATTAGTAGACAGAAGGCTCTTTCTCGTGAATTAATCTATGCAATTGGAGCAGCACGATTTTGCCTGATTCTTGGAGTTTAGAGAACGATCTACGCTCGACTAGTCAATGAAAGCTATAATAATTTGATTATGTCCGTTGATTTTCCATTCATCTTTCCATGGTCACTTTTTCTCAAAACATAACCCTACTTTTGATCTTTTGCTCAAAACCTGTACAAATTTTACAATACTTTTGCTTGTCAAATTAGGCAACGTAACGTAACACGCGATTTTAATCATGTCTTTTACTGCCTAATCAATTTTGATTACTTACACATTTTTCTGTATGGATACCTATATTTTCAAATTCAAAGCAAAAAAACTTTATTTATCTACAAATTCTTGTAAATTACGAAATGCATAATCGTATGACCAACACTAACCTTTGAATCACATTGGTGATGTCAACTTTTTGTAAGCAGCCAAACAAGAAACTTATAAAGGCAAAGAATCAAATGATAAATTGAATAATGATGGAACACGTTTCAAAAATAAGAATAGAATGTTGTGTCATTCGTTGCAATGAAAATAATGTTTCAGACTTGCGCGATCTTCTACTGCAGTTCTAATATTTCCTCATTAATTTGGTGTGAATTCTGTAGATAACTTTACCAAGGAAGAGAAAACTGGGAACTAAATGGCGCCACTGTCAATTGTGCCACTTTCCTGTGATTGGTCGAGAATGTGTCAAATCTTTTTTTTATATTTTATATGCGCGTATAAGCGCGTATCAATCTGCAAAAAGCACAGGCAAAAAGCTTTGGGTACAGTGGGTACATTTTTTTTATTATTTTAACCTCGTTGACTGTTTTATGTTTTAAGATCTCCTGCCAATTGCTGACTCGAAGATCGTGCAGGACAGGGATCAGTGGAGGGGGCTCGTTTCAGAGGCCAAGATCCTCTTTGGGTCGCTGATTCAGCGGAGTCAGTTATAATGTGGAATTCCATTCAAAATCCAGAAATATTAAAAAGATGGATGCATAAAACAGTCAACGAGGCTAAAATTTCCAAAAAAAGTTAAGTAGCTTCTGTACCCGAAGCTTTTTGCAGATTGTACGCGCGTTTAAAAAAGTTTTGACACATTCTCGACCAATCACAGGGAAGCGGCACAGTAAAGAGTGTTCTTTTTTGGTTCTTTTAGTTCCCAGTTTTCATCCTTGTTAAAGACCTCTACATACCTAATTCACACCAAATGAATGAGCTAATATTAGGACTGCAGTAGTCTGCATTCTGCCATTATGCCCACATTGTGGTGGGAAACAGCATGACAGCATTGTTTCAACGATAAAGTGTCATATGAACAACTATTGTCCACGATTCAAGGACTGTACAGACAAAACATCTTAAGTTACTCCTGTTAGGGTGCAACTTATATGCTGGTGTAAGGAGCAGCAGCTCCACAGTATAGACGCGCGACGCGACGCGCAAGATGTCATCTGTCAGACAAACGATCGTCAGTCGTTATCGATGCGACGTGCGTCTCACTTTTGTAGCTTCGTCTCTTCTGTTTCATCCATTTTATATGGAAACGGTTTCAAGCGTCGCGATGTCGCACGTCTCACGTCCCCGACTATCACTTTTTTGACAGATACCATCTTATGTCTCACGTCTACTCTATGGAGCTTCCGCCTTAAACTAACGACGATTAAGTTGATTGCTTAATCATCCTTCATTTAATTACACCTCTTCTATCTAAGTTAGTAACTTGCGGTTACCTAACTACAAAAAGCCTTTAAGTACCTATATCAAAATAATTTGAAACAATACTAAGTACGATAGTCAACTACCGTAACAGTCCGGAAGTTATAAAACGTTAAAACTTAAAATCGTTCAAACAATGGACGAAAGTAAAAATTTACATCATAAAAGATGGTTTCTTTAGAATTCGCCTAAACTTGCATCTGCTTTTGAAATCGTGGAAAATAATTTATAGCAGTTTATGATGACTATTATTTTATGTTATGTGATGAATTGATGATGAAATAAAAATTCAGTGTAATTTTAACAAAGAAAATATAAGTTCTATTTGTAGCGATGAGCAAATCTTATTATGCCATGGAAACTTTTTAATGAATTAAAATTTCCCGCAAATCTGTTCTTAGCGTGACTTAATGAGTAGTTACCTACACTAATGAGTAAACGAGTATGTAGTAATAAGTACATGAGTGCATTCCACTGAATTGTTAGTATTACCCGGTATAACCATTGTGCAACTCCCATGCAATTAGTGTGAGTGAATGAAATTGCTATCATTATGATACGAACAAACAAAACAAAAGTGAATTATTTTATGTAGCTACTTATCTATCATTTAGCTCACTTAATGGGCCGTTAGTTAAGAAATATAGTTTTATTTTCTTTTAATAATTGACGAAAGTATCTTACAGTATTTAGAAGGACCAAGGTAACTTAATTTTTCTTTAATTCAGGAGAGCAATCATCAATATCAATACATAAACACTTGGTATAAAATTAAGTGGTTTTTTTCTGTCTGTTGTGGAATTCGCTAACTCCTCTTAACTACGCAATGGATTTGAATGCGGTTTTTGTAATAGAGTGATTCAAGATAAGAAGGTTTATAGGTGTGTATAACACATGCCGGGAAAATTTCCCCGAAGAAAAAGTGAGATACTTAGACATTTTTTCTGCATTCTCTGTGGTCCTATTAAATTCACTGCAAATATTTTAAGGGCATGCGTAAATATGTAAAAGAAAAACATCTAAGGCATATTAAAAAAAATCGACTCGCTAGATTTTTCTTTTTCATTTCCAAACAAACTTTTTAATTAATTACGTGAACATCCTTTGACTGACCCGACTGCCCTTCCGCCGCGTTCACTTACACGGCACGCACACTATTAACTAGCAACCAACCAATCACAGCACCTTTTTTTGGCGCGTAATTTAAATTCATCGAAGTGTGTGTTTCTAAGTAGTACAAACAGGGTGAACTTTTTCTCGCTTTGTTTTTTTTTTTTTAGTTAAATGCAATTTTCTCGAAAACTAGCGTGTAGATTTTTTTAAAACTTTGCCTAGTACATGCTTATATTTTATTTAATCTGCCCCTAAAATATTTGCAGTGAATTTAATAGGACCTTATATAGATACGATAAAGTGCAACTTTGCAATACTTATACGCAACTTTGATTTATAAGAGGTAATAAAAATATGTATAACCTGCCATATAAAAATACCTGCACGCACGTTCTAAAGAAAGTGGTCTACAGCTAGACCACAACTATAACAGTGTTTATTTAGACATTAGCCGTTAATAGCCAGGCTTTTCTCCTCTTATTACACGCTAAACGTCGTTTTCTCCGCGCCTTGGAAATCTGTAGCAATAGCAAGCTAGGCATTATACCATAATCTTAAATGGGGAGTAGAAAGTGAGCATTAGGTATCTGCATACATACACGTAAGTTTCAGTCATTGACACTAGGGCTCATCGGGTCCTTGGACTACTCGGTGTCCCACACGAAAAGAGAGAGTAGAGTAGAAGAAAAAGTAGCTAATATCTTTCCAGCCCTTTATTTTGCTTTTTCTCTTTAGGATACCATATTATAGGAATCTAAAATGGCGTGAAAAGGACAAAAACAAAATTGTATTCACCAGACAGCTGTCAAAAATCTAATAAACGCTTGGAAAAGCTATAATATACAGGGTGTTAAATCAAATGCCTGCCATAGCTTCAGGATGGGTTTAGTATCAAACATGATTATAAAAATATATTTATTGACCTTATTGATACTAAACCTACCTACCCTTGAGCTATGGCAGGCATTTAAATTAACACCCTGTATAAACAGTCCTATTAGATAATAAAAAACATAATTATATTAGAAGTCCTAAATAATAAATCCAAATAAATTAAATAATAGATGGCAATGGCAGTGTTCTGATATGTTATTTTTTTTTCAAGCCGCCCCGCCGCCAGTTTCCGCGTCTCTCTCTAGGTACCTACTTCGCCTTTGCCGTGCAAGTGTTACGAATCGGTGGTCAACTTCTATTACACCTTACATGCAGACAACGTAACATGCGAGTAACAAGCCATTAGTTTAAGCCATTACATTACTGAACAAACATTAGCACCGCTTTCGTCGCGCACTCTCTGACTCGTGATTACTCTGTACGTGATCTGTAGTGCAACGTGATAAAATGACAGTTTTTTTTATACAAGTGTGGTTGTGTGTTCAGTCTGATATAAAATGCGTTTTATCGTTTTATAGTTTTATAATTAAAATTAAGTGTAGGTGGCGCCCGCCAAAGCATGAATACAAATAAAATTTACAAAAAAAAACACTGACCCTAAAATTGCTGGACGCTATTTAGGTTATTAATATTTAGGGTAGAGCGCAAGAATATAGGTACATAGAGTACCTACTAAATCCGCAAACCATATACGTCATAATATGTAGATGAGTACTTTCTCTTTATACCAGAATGGATCTTGCTTGATAGTTTGGGAACTACATCCACTACATCCCATTTACTATGTAACGTAACACCACTTTTCGGTTATCCAACTGAGCTATAACCATGTTATTATAAGCGCCCCATTTCACACCGGAAGATAGCATCAGTATTGTTACAAAGATTATGGTTTTGTATAACAATTCAAGTACAGTAAAATAAAATAGTATAGAAGTAGGTATTATGTAGGTCCATTACATTGTACATCTACAGAAAATCCTAACAATTATCAGAAAAGGAAATTACTGAAATAGAGATAATTTATTTCATCAGTCCAATTTTCAAAAGAAGTTTCAATTCATTGTTTACCAACAACGTTAGCAAAAGTCTCAGCCGACGGCATGTGCGCTCTTATCCTTTGCATTCTATCCCTGTCTATATTCAAGCTCTTCCTCTTGCACGCTATATCTTTCTCCAGATCCCCTCGGAACTTCATCAGCTCGGCCCTGATCAGGTCTGCCTGTCTCACTTTATCCTTCAAGAGATCACGAGTCTCTTTCGTAAGCTTCGCCTCTTCCATCAACGCGTACTGCGCTTCGTCTCGACAGTTTTCCACATTCGGACGGTCGTAGTTCCTGCTGTGCAATCTCGTCATACACAGCTTTCCTTTCTGCTCCAATTTCCTGTTGGAATCCCGCAAGTAGTCCAAAAGATTTTCCACATCTGCTATCTTTTGCAAGTTATCTCTGAGACCTTCTTCCAGTTTCTCGCACAACGCTTCCGTGGCTGCAACTGTTTCTGCCAAAGCCATGTTAGTTCGGTCCGATTGCGTCTTCATGTCCTGACCGCCTTTGACGATCGCAGTCATCAAATCGTTTCTTAGATTTGCTGATCTTTGCATAACTTCTTTACAATTCTTTATGTTCTCTGCGCAGTAATGCAACCAGTACTCCAAACTAGTTGAGTTCTCCGTCCACCTGTCGACACCTGGATGATGTAGGATATGAGATGAATCATAATTCATTGCACGATTTAATTTGTCTTCTCTCAAAGAAACCATTTTGTCTCCCCAGTCCAGCTCTATTGCTGCTTTTGCGAATCTGTCCTCTAAAATCTGCTCATTAACTTTCATGAGAGTTGCATCGAAGACTCGTCTTATTTCTCCTACAAGAGCCACTTCTCTTATCAATTCCTGCTCAGCGTTGTCTCTTACTTGGTCTGGTTCATATCTGTGGGTTCGTAATTCAAGGCATTCTTTTGCTATAGCTTCTGGAATCATAAGGATTTGACTCGCGGTCTTCAAACGCGCTCTGTCTACTTCTAAAGCTTCCAATTCGTCACTCATACCTTTCTGAGCTTTCTCAACATTTTTCTTCCAATACGACAAATCCTTAATCCTTTTATCCAACATGCTGTTCGTATGATTAGATTTATCTTCTAGATCCTTCAACGCTTTCGCCATATCTTTACGACACTCATTATTGAGCATTTCGCCTTTTTTAGTGACGTGAGCATTTAACATAAACTGATTGTGTTTTCTCCATTGTCCGGTGGAGTATCTGGTGATGGAGAACTTATCGACGACTGGTCGGACTCCGGTACTACCTGCGCTGGGAGACCAGTCGACGTGACCTGGGGCCCAGGGGTCTATGGGACCCATTCTGAGGTAGTCGCCGCTGGTGCTATCTTCGGCTTGCGGGAGGTACGGAGGCGGTGCTCCGGCGGGGTACTGCGTCGGCTGAGGTGGCTGGATCTGGCCGGGTCGGTACGGCATCGCTGAAGGGTTGATGTCGTGCCTCTCGCTGCCGGCCTGTTTGTATGTCCTAGGTACTTCCTTGTAAGCAGTTGAGGGGCAAATGAGCGGGCACTCATACCGGCTTTGGTCGGGTGGCGGAGGCAAGCTCGCCGCCATCTTCACAGGAATTTAATCGGATTTATTTTGTAACTTAAAAATAATTATCTAAAATAAAAAAATAAAATATGATTCACATACTTTGTTGATTGCAAAAATGTGACAAGTGGCGTTGTCAGTTGTCACTATAAAAGCTATAAAAACAATGCCATAAAGTTATTTGTCTATACTTCATCAGCCAGTTTCTAAGGTGAACGCAGATTTGCCCTACCCCCTACCACCCGAGCCGCACGCGCCGAATTTTGGATTCTTTGTATGAAAATCTATGGAACCTCGAAAATATAGCCGAGCCGCACGCGCCGTACGCGCCGAATCGAACGGATTCCCCAGCCAGTGCGGATCATAGACATATTCTGTTGACGTCATTAGCGCGCGTGTGACCATATAAGAATTTTTTTTTTTTATTTGTTGGTGCTGCCAGACTGTTCCATTAATTTTCCCTCCCAGTAAAGTTTGCTGTTCTTCGTCCCTTGTTTAGATTTTCTTTTCGAAAGTTTTCGGAGTTTTTGAAGTCTAGGACCCGACACTTTTTGGTCGAAGAGTTTTTGTCTCTGATCGATGAACATCTAGACCGTCATTCGAATACGCCATATTTGACAGCTTTTAATACTATGACATAAGGTCTATTTTTCTTTGTTGACATGTTTCCTAGTATGGGTTTGACAGCTGTCAAATATGGTCTATTCGAGTGACCGTACTATAACAATGTAAGTACAGTCCAGCAAAAAAGAATAGAAATTAAATAAAATGGAACTAAAAATTTCTCATACTAAATTGTTGCCATTCATAGTCAATGTTGCCATTTAATTTTGAAATTTCATACAAAGTGGCGCCCTCATTTTTTGTCTACTCTTTTTTGCTGGACTGTACTGACTGCACAGCATGATATTTCCTGACATTGTATTGTACAACATAACTATGTACGACTACGACACAGTAATGGGCAGTTTTTCAAGGGTTCTCAAGTGTCATGTAGATGCGTGCAACCGCTCCGAAATATCGAGGTAATTAAAAATCTAATCACGGTAATGATCCCGTTTTAAACAATAATTTAAGTGTTGTGAACATATAATATTATTGTCAAGCAATAAAGCAATGAATGGTGTGACATGACAGCAACTATTATTCTAAAAAATCTATTGTTGCCTGCCGCTTGATTTCCGAAAAATACACAGGTATGGCAAAATTACCCATCAAACTGGGAAGAAAGTACTCTCTTGGCAACACCGACTCGATTCGATGCGGCTGTGTTTGCGGCTAGGTGTACGAGGCCTCCCGCATTATTCGGCGCGTGCGGTGAGTGCGGTTCGGGTGTGCGGCTAGAAGTACTTTCACCTCTAATCTTTACGTGAGAAACTGATTTGTAAGAAAAGTATTTCAGTGCATAGTGCTTTTTCTGCATTTATACATGATTGATACCAAGATTACTGGTGGGTGATGGTGCAGCTTGGTGCGCAGGAAGATTTTGGCAAGAAAGATTATAACCACGAATGCCAGCTGTTACTTGCCTGCCATTCTCCATGCGACAAAATAACAGAGTTCAAACTAACATAACCCCATACAACCCCATAACATCGATATAATAAATACCCTCGAGTTCAGACACACACAGTCTCCTAAGATATTCTCGTCACAAGATCCCAAAACTAGCGCTTAAACCTGTAGCTTAAACATAAACTAGTCCACAAACTGTCCCACCAACATGAAACAACACAACAACCGTTGCAATTTCCCATGACTTCCGACCGGCTGGTAGCATGGGAACACATAAATGAACGCATTGTTTTAGAATAAGCGATTTGTTTTTGTAACAAAACTATTAAAGTTCCGGCTTGGGTGTCGCTAATGTACCAGATAATGGAAGACTATTAATCCCATGAAGAATCAATCAGCAAAGCAAAGCTAAGTTCCTTATTTTGTCTATGTACCTACATACCGATTACCCAGACTGTTTCCTTTATAATAAAGAGAACTTTTTATATTAGGCTGAGAGCACCTAAGAGTTACTAAGCCTAAAGATGGACAAAACATATATCTAGGCAGTAGGCATATTAGGTTATGATAATGATTATGGCAGTAGGTATACCTATCTACGTTACGACCCACAAGATAATAATTCTAATATACCTACTACCTTGGCCTACAACCCAATAGTTCCTAAAACTTTGCCCTCAAAACAAAGACTTCATTACATGAACAATTTTATTTCAAATTTGCAAACACACTTTGTTATTTAGACGTTACAGACGTTTCGCTTTAAGAAAAAAGGCCATAAAGTAAAAGGAATTTTCAGTATCCAGCCAATTCAGATGCAGAAGGATAATGCGAACGGATCATCCCGCATCGGTCCCTGTCAATATTCAAAGTTTTCCTCTTCGCAGCAATGTCTTTCTCCAGAGTTATCCTCTTCGCCATGAGGTCGTTCCTGACTGACATAGCGTTGTTCAACTGTCCTCGCAACGCCGTCACCGTCTCATGAATCTTCTTCACCTCATCAATCAGTCCTAAGTGAGGCTGGTCCCTCACGCTCTCGCCATGAGGCCTCCAGTTGTTACGGTTATCCAATCTTGTTTGAGCCAGTTTCATAGCTGCATCCATTTTCCTAATAGAGTTGTGGAGTTCTTCTATAAGATTCTCCAAGTCAGCTGTTCTTTGTAAAGTGTCCAACAAAGTTTTCTCATATTTCGTCAGCAGCTCTTGAGTTATAGCTACAGTCTCAGCTAAAGCCATGTCGGTTCTGTCCGCTTGCATTCTTAGTTTTCTTCCACCTTGAACTAAAATTGCATTTAGGCTTCCTCTGAGATCTGCAGATCTCTGTCTAGCCGCTTCTACGTTGGTTACGTTTTCTCTGCAGAAATACTCCCAATATTCTAAAGGAGCTGAAAACTCGCCAAATCTTGTAGCACCAGGTCTGAAAAGTATAGTTTGGGATTTTGGAGTCAGAGATAAATTAATAGCATCGCAATTATAGGCCATGGTTTTGTCGCACCAGTCATATTCGATTCTATGCTTAGCTGCCTTGTTTATTGCTAGTTGATCTTCAATCTGCTTTAAAGTTTTAGTAAACGTTTCCCTGACTTCTCTTACTAGATTCATTTCTTTGACCAACTCTATTTCAGCTAAGTCAGCTACCAAATCTGGAATAGCTCTATTAGTTCGTAGATCTAAACATTCTTTAGAAATAGATTCGGGCAGCATGAGTGTCCTTGAAGCTCCCTTTAACCTTTGTCTTTCAAATTCTAGTTTCTCTACTTCTTCAGTTATAGATTTAGCAGCTCTCTCTACTTCAGTCTTCCATCTGAATATATCTTTAGCCTTTTGTCTGAGCCTTTTATCGTTTTCATTTTGAGCCTTGTCAACATTTCCAAACGCCTGCATCATTGCGGTTTTGGCGTTGTAATCGACGATATTAGAGTTGACAATTACTGCAGGGTCTAAGACCCTTTCGTTATGGGCTCTCCATTCATCAAGGGAGTATCTATTCAGAGCGTATTTGTTTACAGCAGGTCTGGTTCCAGTCCACTCCCCAAGAGGGGTCCAGTTCACTTTGCCATCTGGTCCTGGTTTCAATCCTGAAAATACCAAATTCGTCACAAGATCTTCGTGTGGGACACTGAGTTGTACAACCTGATCAACCATACCAGAGTTTTTACAACCGTCTGCTACAAGTAACCGCAGGCTGTGTGACGACCACCGTGCCGTCTGAGTAATCATAGGCAGCAACGAGGACCGGCGTCTTAACGTGCCGTCTAAAGCACGGAACCATCTATCTTTTCGGAAAATCAGGTGGTTCGGCGTGCAAAGGAAAAACTGCAATATATCACATAAATCTTTTTGCCTTGCTACTTAAAGGCTATCCATTCAACTAAATAAAACTAGTTTCTAAGAACTTTTAAACTTTAGTGATTGTCTTTTCTCGCTTATTAATTGCTTTTGTCTGCGAGTGTTACTGATGAATACAAAATCATTGGTTTAGTTACCTGGGAGGTACTCAAAATCTGCTGAAGTCGTCCCAGGGCCAAAACCACTGGAACCTGGCTGTGGCTGCTCCGTAGGATGGCGGACAGCTGCTTCTCTTGCTTCCTTCTCAGCCTTCGCTGCGTCTTCCGCATCTTCTTTAGCAGCTTTTAGCTGATCAGCAACAGCTTCTGGGTTCAAGTCGGACTTCTTGAAAGCTGCTATGTCATTGCATTTGTCCGGGCATTTGACTGCTTCAGGAAACGTTGGCAGGACTTCCATTTTGTGATTGGCGGAGTTGTTCCTATTTTCTGAAGCTTTTGCAAGCTGATTGATTGGTAATAATGTAAAAAATATTTGTATAAAATAAAAAAAAAGCACGAGAAACCAGATTTCGAAATTTATTTTGAAAACAATGAGCATATGCGTCAGATTTATGTTTGGATTATGACAGATTTTGACAAACACAGATGACAAGATTGATTGTTTTTCATGGTCTGTCATTTACTTTATTATACCAAGAAGTATCATACCAACAAAGAGAATTATATTTTTTTTAGCCATGTCCTTTTTCTCACTCACAACATTGCTCACAACCACCAAAAATTTATTTATATTCGTTGGGTCGTTCATTGACTCGATGTCCCACACGTTCCTTTATTATTGAAAGTTAGCAAGCACCAGTTGCAGCGATTTCTAAGAGTGCAATGCTCGGTGTATGGCCGACTACTTTCTAAAGGCTGCATCCTGCACAAACTGGTAGCCAGATTTTATTGAAAATCATTTGCACATAGACTGACCACAGTCAACAGACTTCTCTTATGGATATCACCACCCACTCAAGCTTTAGCAGTGAGAACTTAACATACATACATAGGTACATAACACTCATCATGATGGTAAACCCTTTTAGTTTTCATCATCAATGTACAGCGGACACGAGTGGTGGCAATTAGTTCCCATTCATCACTAGTGGTTCTGGGAATTTTTAGTCCCATTCGTCACTAGTGGACATCAAGGTGGTGACAAATGGGAACAAAGGTTCTATTGGTACATATCTGAGCAGAAATATATTTAGATAAAATTTTGAACAATAGTGTTTATTCGTAACCAGTTACGAAACAGTGATTAAAAAGCGTTTTTTTCGTAGCTAGTTACGAAAGTCTGGTTACGAAAGTGCACGAAGGGATTTTTATATTTAAGGATTTTTAAAATCGATAAACGTTTGGGAGAAATTGCCTATTTTGGTTGATTCCAATTGAAACACATTTATTGTAATTATGAATTTTTAAATCATTAATAATAAAAGTAAATATTATATTAAACTAGAATAAAACTCTGAAACTAAACATTAAATACAAAAATCTTATAATATTTCAGAAATTAATAATCATTCCTGTTTTTATACCTACCTATAATAGGTAGGTTCTACATCTTGTAGAGTTTGTGAAGTTATTATTACGTAGCTAGTTGGTAGGGACCGCAGGGACAAAGCGTAATAATTAATATGTCAGTGTCTCAAAGTTCTTCTTCTTTTTCGAGTGGGACACCGAGTCGTTCAACGACCTGGATTTGTATTTAGTTTTGGTATCCCGCTAATTCAGCCGCTGTAGGAAAACGCGCGCGTATCTTACCGCAACGGTCTCTGTCAATATTTAACGTTTTCTTTTTCGCTGCTATGTCATTCTCCAGTTCTATCCTCTTCCTTATCAAGTCCTTCCTTAAAT
Organism: Phthorimaea operculella; assembly: GCA_024500475.1. Taxonomy (NCBI): domain Eukaryota; kingdom Metazoa; phylum Arthropoda; class Insecta; order Lepidoptera; family Gelechiidae; genus Phthorimaea; species Phthorimaea operculella. The sequence continues at coordinate 420,729 of JANFCV010000239.1, forward strand.
CCATTGAGGTTTTCAGCTGATTCCGTAACGATGTCACCGTCTCATGTATTATCTTAACCTCTCCGATCAGTCCTATTTGAGCTGCGTCCATCACATTTTCCCCATGAGCCCTCCAGTTGTTTCGATTGTCTAACCTAGTTTGAGCCACCTTCATTGCGGCATCCATCTTCCTTATAGAGTTATGAAGATTTTCTATTATTTTCTCTAAATCAGCTATTTTCTGCAATACGTTTAGCAAAGTTTTCTCACAATTTGTTAAGAGTGTCTGAGTTATAGCTGCAGTTTCAGCTAAAGCCAAATTTGTTTTGTCTGCTTGCTTTCTGAGCTTTGCTCCTCCTTGTACCAATATTGCATTAAGACTTCCTCTTAAATCAGCAGATTTCTGTCTAGCGGCTTCTACGTTCAGAATATTTTCACTGCAGAAATGCTCCCAATATTCCATAGGTGCTGAGTTCTCGCCAAATTTTGTAGCACCAGGTCGAAAAACTACAATGTCGGGAGTTAGTCCTAAATTCATACTATCGCAGTTGTAGGCCATCGTTTTGTCACACCAATCGTATTCGATCCTGTGCTTGGCAGCTTTGTTTATAGTCAACTGATCTTCGATCTGTTTTAAGGTTTTAGTAAAAGTTTCTCTGACTTCTTTGACTAAATTCATTTCTTTGACCAACTCTATTTCAGCTAAGTCAGCCACTAAATCTGGAATAGCTCTATTAGTTCGTAGTTCTATACATTCTTTAGTAATTGATTCGGGAAGCATTAGAGTCCTCGAAGCTGCCTTCAACCGTTGCCTTTCGAATTCTAGCTTTTCCACTTCTTCAGTGATCGATTTAGCAGCGCGCTCTACTTCGGTCTTCCATCTGAATAAATCCCTAGCCTTTTGTCTGATTCTTTTATCGTTTTCATTTCGAGCTTTGGCAACGCTACCTACACCCTGCATGATTCCGGTCTTGTTGTCGTAACTAATTTTATTGGAGTTGACAAGGGCGGAAGGGTCTAGAACCTTTTCGTTATGGGCTTTCCATTCGTTGAGGGAATATCGATTTAATCCATATCTGTTGGAAGCTGGTCGAGTACCAGTCTGTTCTGCTAGAGAAGTATCTTGGACTTGGACATCTGGTCCTGGTGTCGAACCTGGGAAGTGTTCATGAATTGCTGAGGTCTTCTCATCATCCAATTTACTGATTCCTCGTAGCTCAGTGTCTTCAGTGTTTTCGACATCATGTTTGAAAACATCTTGTTGACTAATGTTTTCGGGAAACATTAATGGAACTTCCATTTTGCATAAATTTACTCTTCTTTAGCAAAGTTCGCTAATGATGAAATTAAAAGGTGATAAAATAATTAAAAATAAACACAAAAAACAACTATTACAAAATATCAAGCTGCAAATAACTTGATGTTATCGTCATTTTGACGCACGTTTCCACGTTTCCACGGGGAACCACAATGCACGACATACTCAATGTACAGCAGGTTAATGCACGGCAGCGTATTGTACAGCAGATCATTGTACAACGTGATGGATGGATGGTCTTGAGATACGGGCCCGGACCGATAATGTACAGGGGTGGAAATGGAATCAAAACAAATGACGTCACAGCGGATGTAGTGATGTGACAGTGTTGACTTTGATCGACTTATCGATTCATTATTCGAACATGACATGCAAGGTAACCCACGGAGGGGGGGACGGGGGGGGCGAAGCCACCCCACAAGGGGGGGTTTGGGGGGCGCAGCCCCCCGCAGTAAAAAAAACCACATTTAACACAAATCCGACACAGTAGGTTAGGTTAGGTTAGAACAGTGACCTGGAGCGAACGAAGTGAGCGACCAAGCTTACTAAAGAATATATTTAATATAAAAACAATATCGATTAAGTTAGAAATGCATATATATTATCGACTTAGTCACATCACTATTCTACAACAACACATGATGTCTCCATCTATCATGTCGTGCAATCCACCCCCGTGCACTTTCGGTACGGGGTGATGAATGGCGACATTGTTTTGATTCCATCCACCATGTCGTGCTTCATCACGTCGTACATTCCTCTGGCGTCATATATTATGCTGTACAATACTATGTTGTACATTGTAGGGACTCGTTTCCACAGCACGTTTCAGTCAGCTTCGATTGAAAGAAGAATTTATTTATGAACCAAGGAGATCAAACATAGCAATTTCATCTTTTGCCATGCCTTTACATACTAACCGAACCAGGACCTAACCACCTGAACAGAAACCCCTACCAAACAAAAAGGGCGTTGCGTGAAAAATACAATACAATGCATGAAAATATTTCGGAAAATTGTAAACCCCGCGTGCCGTTATATGTGATGAGTAGGTACGTAATTTGTAAGTATAGTTTATTTTTACTCAACGACCTTGTTCAGTACACAGGTAGATAGAACACGAACGAAATAGCATTAGCTTTTAACTCTGTCAACAAATATTGATTATCCCTCTCTCTCTTCGTGTGGGAGACTGAGAAGAGACCGAGTCATTCAACGACCCGATGAACCCTGGTGTCGGGGTTGGTTGGTTATCGGTTATTTGTCACACAAACTGTACCTTTGCGGAGGACCAAGTAAAAATCTACTTAATTTATTACTTTGATCTCAGAAGTGTAACGAACTACAGAGTCTTGAAGAACAGTCCTCAGTTGTGCAGTCTGTGGTCTATTGATTGACCACCGTCCAGACCAAAGTGAGATAGTATGGTATGTCCTAAATGACTAAAGTTGGGACTGATGGTATTGCACTATCACAACTTTTAGGTGATTTGTTAAGTGGCGGGTTGGCGAGCGCAGTTCAACCATAAGTATGGTATTCACAGGGCATGGATCATTTTACAACACTCTTGCATGAACGGGGTGGCCGTGTGATGCCGGCTTAGAATAGCATCACCCCAATTTCACCTGAGGGTGTCGTTAAAAACGACTAAGGGACATTCATCCAAAGAATGGGCAGCAGCCTTCCCTGTTTATGCTACATCTTGCACTGCGCTCGCCAATCCGCCTGCCAAGCGTGGTAAGAATGGCAATACCCCCCGATATAGGGAGATGCCCATGTCCAGCAGTGGACTGTTAAGTATGAATGGATGGGGTGATGCTATTCCGGTATAAGTCCATCTTAAAACGGTATTGCATTCAAATATTGGGGTAAATTTTGTCGAAACATGGAAATGGGTGAAATGAAATGACTGGTCATGGGGATAGTCAAACCAGTTTGCTTGTCATTATTATAACACCAAGTCCGACGATGAGTTCCTCAGGTGATGTTAATCTAAGCCGGCATCACACATACCTAACACAACAACATAATACAAGCAAAGGCGGCCTTATCTCTTCCAGGCAACCCAGCACAAACAGACAGTGGGTGCAGTTAATCAAAAAATGTTTTGCTTTTTAGGTAGGTACTTACTTATGTAAGTAGGTAGGTACTTTATAAGTCATGCGAAGCGAAGTACTATTTCCATAACAAAACACTGCTATAGTTTTGCGAGCAAGTTTCATTACCGCCGATGACTCCTGCGGTTTTCGAGCGGTGTGAAAGTGTTCTGATTTGGCGGCAAAGGCGATCATTGCTTGCACAACCAGTGATAAACCATTTAACGGAATGAATCAGATTTGTTTGCTTTCTTTTATTTGTAGCTACTTGTTTCAAAGAAATATTACAAATTACATTTGAGAAGTTAGCGATTGCGAATAAAACTTTTTTGAAATTTTCAAAATGGCGGCAACGGCATACTCGGGTGGGGTGAGGTAAACGTCCCAAATGTTGTCAAGTCATTTATTTTATGATGCAAATCAGCGTTTTATCATTTCCGACTTTTTGACCATTAAATGTTATGTACAAGAAAAATCAATAATTTTATTAAGCAAGACTTGTTTAAATTAATACCACAACACGAGTTATTGTATGAATAATGTTACAGTTCCGTTTTAAGTAACACTGATTGAACGATAAGATAAATATCAACCAAGACTTTTGCAGGCACGTAATCGTAATTTTTGTCATTGCATTATATCACGACTTTTACTTTTTTTATAAGTTAAACCCAAGTAGCTGTAAAAATTAAAGTACGTGCGTGTAAATGTATTATTGTGAAACCACCAGTTAAATACAGTAGCTAAGTGCCTGACTATCTTTAGAAGGTATTATGTAAGTTAAGCGTCGAAATAAGAAGTAGGTAAACTGTGTCAGTAACCTCTGGCATTTCTGTTCAAAGAAAAGAAACAATGAATTCGTAGATGTAAGTGTGAGCCTTTAGTTTGCTTTGTTTTTCATAATGTCGTAGGGTGGATCATTTGACTGTAATCAAATTGTTTGTTAACTAACCAGATGGAAAAAACTACAGAAGATAAGAAGTTGCGGTTATCAAATTTAAATCTGGTCAATCAACTCAATTAGCTAAATGTCTAACTGTACTAGCAAACATCAAGCAATGCCGTATTAAATAGCTAAGAAACTTTTTTTTTTCGGTTTTCGTAGCTGAACATTCTTAGCTTTTACCAATTAGCGCGTTCTTCTAAAATCTAGCGCATTCATTGGCGCATTCAGCATACTCACACGGACCGCGCCCGAGTTTTTCCGGTCGCATAGCGGTTTGAACCCAATGAGGTCATAACGTAAATACTTTACAAGCTTAGAAGGCTTCTCAATATTGTGTTTGTTTTCTATGTGTGCGAGCATTGATTTACGAAAAAAACTGGTTTTTACGATTCCTGTGAATATTTAAGCCGTGTTATAACCTGATTCATAGAAGAAAGGGCCCCGAAATGGCAACATTATATTACATGACATTTGAGCTCGAGCAGGATGTCAACAATAGGTAATGCTGCCATTTCGGGTCCCTTTCTGCTATGAATCGGGTTATTACCTATCATATGGTCATTTTAGTCTATCAGTTAATAAGATCTTTAGATAAGTATCTAGACACACGGCAGTGTGTCCGCCAAGTTCGAGCAAAGAACCGACACACCGGCCGTGGGTTATATTACACGAACCATTTCGGGCCAAGTTCGACCTACCTATAACTCAAAATCTATTTTATCTACGCATATGAAATTTCTAGTATCTGTCGAGATCTACTTACTTATCTAAAATACAAAATTTCGTTAATGTACCTATTGTAGGTCTTGAGATATTGACGTCAGAAAATCGCTATTTTTACTATACACTCACTGACTGACTGACTGACTGACTGACTGACTGACTCACTCATCAAAAACCTAGACCACTTCCAATGGTCGTATTGACTTGAAATTTGGCATGGAGGTAGGTCTTAAGGTCAAGGTAAAGGAAAAAATCTGAAAATGGCCAAGTGTGAGTCGGTTTTAAAAATAATGAAGGTGTAAATTCATACCCCTAAGGAACTAAAACAAAAAATTTATCTATATCTTCCAATGGTCGTACCGACCTAAACTTCGTTACGAAGGTTTGTAATTTAGTCAAAGTAAAGTAAAAATTGCTGTAATTGCTATGCCGTGTGATGCCGGCTTAGAATAGCATCACCCCAATTCTACCCGTGGGTGTCGTAAAAGCGACTAAGGGATACTCATCCAGGAATCCTCGCCAATCCGCCTGCCAAGCGTGGTGAGTATGGCAATACCCCCCGATAGGGGGAGGCCCATGTCCAGCAGTGGACTGTTGTAGCTATTATGTTATGTTATGTTAAGTAAAAATTGAATATATCCGGCTACGTACATTATACCGCCAGGTTTGTAATTTAGTCAAAGTAAAGTAAAAATTGCTGTAATTGCTATGCCGTGTGATGCCGGCTTAGAATAGCATCACCTCAATTCTACCCGTGGGTGTCGTAAAAAGCGACTAAGGGATACTCATCCAGGGAATCCTCGCCAATCCGCCTGCTAAGCGTGGTGAGTATGGCAATACCCCCCGATAGGGGGAGGCCCATGTCCAGCAGTGGACTGTTGTAGCTGTTATGTTAAGTAAAAATTGAATATATCCGGCTACGTACATTATACCGCCCTGACTTGGCAAGCTTATCAGTAAATAGAAAACGTGTAAAAAAAACCAAGATATTGAATGGGCAATGCGCTCTAGCGTGTCAGTCGTACAAAACAGCATACAAAATGACAAAACAAAAAAGTTTCCTTTGCCACGCAAACGTAGAAAAATTTAATAAAAAAAACTAGTCCATTTCTTTGTAAGAAGCATAGTCCATATAGTCTATATTCAAAAATCTGTAAATTAGTATAAATGAGACATTTCCTTAACTAACTTAATCATAAGAAAAAAGAAAATTAACCTTACAAAAATAAATGAAATCCAACCCAAAACATAAATGTGAAAGGCTGCCAAGTTCGATAATATTGGAATGCTTCGCCTATAAAAGAAGTGAGATCTAAATAAGTACCAAGTTCCATACACAGACCTCAGTTAAAAATAGTTACAGGAATGCACACTTGATTTTCCGCAGTTTGGAAAGTAGATTCTGAATAAATATCATATTAAATACCTAAAATTGTAATACTTACAAAACGCAAACCTGTTTTTCAGCAGTTTCCTTATGACTTTTTTTTTTTTTTTTCTGTACTTTGTAATGATATAACTTGGCAAGTTTTAATAGAAAATTATATACTTGACTCATTGCGTTTAGTAGGTTTATAACAAAGTGTGTGAAAACTTGCCAAGTTATATCATTAAAAGAACAGAAAAAATCAAAAAGTCATAAGGAAACTGCTGAAAAACAGGTTTGCGTTTTTAATTTTAGGTATTTAATATGATATTTATTCAGAATCCACTTTCCAAACTGCGGAAAATCAAGTGTGCATTCTGTAACTATTTTTAACTGAGGTCTGTGTATGGAACTTGGTACTTATTTAGATCTCACTTCTTTTATAGGCGAAGCATTCCAATATTATCGAACTTGGCAGCCTTTCACATTTATGTTTTGGGTTGGATTACTAGTTACAGCAGCTGCTATTTTCTCACTTATTTCTGGTATCGTGTTTGACGGTTGTTTCGCAATTTCATTGGAATTTGCGGAGCCCATTATTTGCAGTCTGCGGTTTTAAACACATCTGCCTGCATGCAGCGAACGCTATGTGGTGTGGAGTACTCTTATTAAATTTCAGGCAGCGAACGAGAATTGTACGTCAAAGGTTCTTCGGTTAAGGTTGTGACACCTTCTGACTTATACAAAAGTTCACACACACTCAGCTCGCATTGTGAAACATTTCGCGATGTACAAAATGTGTTGACATGAAGTTTGTAAATGGTAAGTTTAAATTAAAAACACGTGATGGTAGTGACTCTTTTACAATATTCTTACTAACATAGTTATTCCAACAGCAAGTAGAGTGCAAGTGTAAATTGTTATAACTACAAGATTCATAACAAATATGTATCGATCATTGTCCCTGTAATTTCACAAGGCGTCTCTTAGTGAGGATTGAAGCTTAAATCTTAGCGAAAGTGTTTTTCCATTAATCGCCAATTAAACCAATTGTGTCTTCACTGATTTTATCATCAATGTATAACGTATCTTTTAACCATAAATGTTCATTAGATAGATGCTATCTGTACTAAATATCTTCAGAGTACTGTTGTGTCTTTTGTGTGACTATAGGTTCCATCTTTCTCACGCCACTCCTGAGAGAATCTGGTCTATTGTTTCAACACCGCTAACGAAGTCGTCTGACCATGGCACCAAGCAGCCTGTGCACAAAGTTATTCGATTGCCAGTCTTGATTGTATTTGTAAGAGTGTGATTCGTCAAGGCAAAAGATATTTCAATTGCCCGTTTAGAGCCACGCAAATGCATTTCATTCATTGTTCTACAATTTTCTTCTTGCGGCATTTAGATTGAAGATGGTAGCTTGTTAAGGAAGGATGTTGTTGTTTAAGAGATGAATGAACTTTATTCTTCTTTGTTTGGGGTTGCAAATTTATTTGTTGGTGTAGATGAGGATATCTTCATTATTATACAAAAATATGGATGCGGTTCCCGTACAGTAATTGGAAATACATAATAAAAAGAGTGGAAGTAGGTTTGCCGTGTGATGCCGGCTTAGAATAGCATCACCCCATTTCTTTCCTGTGGGTGTCGTAAGAAGCGACTAAAGGACTCGAGGGTATCATGTGTATTGCAATTTTAGGCGACAGGCTGACAACCTGTCACTATAGCGATACACGACAATAGCTAAAACGGCCCTCAAATATGTGTCAGACGTGGCGATAGCGACCGTACTTTTACGGTCGTTGACGCTCTGCCTACCCCGCAAGGGATAGAGGCGTGATCTATGTATGTATGTATGTATGGAAGTAGGTATGAAATCTAAAGTTCATTGGTTCACTGCTGTCGCATATTACCGGCGCAGTCCTTATTGGATTATTTACAGAAAGCGTAACATTACTTGGCACCGGTAATCCTTTAAATGCTGACCTGTATTGTATGTTTTTGTATCACATTACTTAACATAACATTGTGAGTTGTTTATGCATGTATAGTTTTACATGCAAAACCGGGTGCAATTATACTGAATGTATAACATTTCAAAATCGAGAACAAACTCCTTTCTAGAGTATTTATTACATACACGATTAATCAAAAGAATGATTCGTAGATAAATCATCAAGAAATTATTAGAGCGAAAAATTATATGATTCCATTTGTAATCTTGTTTCAAAAGACGAAATACATGTTCTGAATTTAGTCTGACCAATACGTCGTTATTAAGTAATTAAGATCCACAATAGTCTTAGTTGTTACGTTAATGGCTTGGTGGTAGGTAATATCGTATTGCATAAATTCTTTCTTAGCCTGATTTAGAGACCAATTATTTCCTCAATTTCAAACCCCATTAATTTCAATTTAACTTTGTTACTTACAAAGTTACAAATAGGTTTCAAGACGGTGATGCAACCATTGTAAACGTGTTTAGGAAGACCTTTCAACCACAAAGTACCGTTAGCGTTACTGCGATTGATCTGACTGCTTGAGCGAATCTTTTGATGTAAGTCTGGTTACAAATTGCAACAGGCTGATTTGTCATTGTAATCGTACTTTCCTTATTTGCATTTGCAAATCGATCTCACTTGATTGTGTAAGTCACTAAAACGACATGTTTTTTACAGGTCTTGTCTCGGTGAAGTCCCTTCCTTTTATCTAAATTTGATCGTTTACAACATCGTTTGATTGCTTTATAATTTTATATTTTACATGTATTAAAATTTTTTGTAAATAGTTTGTTTCATCTAAGGACCGTGAAAATGGGGTTAACTGTGTTGCATTGACTTCGTTTTTTTTTTTCTTATCTAAGACATCCGTATTTCAGAACTCTTAATTTATTTTTTAACATCTCTTTTAAAAATAGTCTTTGCTCTATTGCTTTTCCTGGTCAGTATTGGGCATGTCGAGTTTATCGAAGAAATAACCTGTTGCTTTGAGTTCATTTCACCATTGAAACAAACTGATACTTAAACTCTTGACATTTACTTACGGTAACTTCCTTTCCTGCCTTTGGCTGAGAAAGCAAAACATCTAGTCTATAGTCCCTAGCTACACCTGCCGGATGTATCTATGTAGCTATAAGTATGAATACGGCTATAGATTTGTTGTGGACTTGTTTTACGACCGCGATCGCAAGGCCAGCTCAAGCTTAAACAAAACTTTCGCTTGTGACCACAACATCGGCGGTATTAAACGATAACTGTTATTGACGTTCCGTTTCAGTGGAACAATGAATATGAGACTTCGTCATATTTCTTCCCAAATCTCTATTATTCTTGTCTGAGATGCTGAAATGTTCTAATCTACTCTTAAAACAAATGTAGCAAGTTAGCAAGCCTTAACCCAAATATTTTTATTGTGTAGGCAGCAAACAAAAGAGTGATTAACATAAAGCTGTGTTGCTGAACCACACCATACTACAACCTATTTTTAGCTTACCTGATAACAACTGCATCCATCCACAGATGTGGAAAACGGTAGTTGATTGACAAAAGAAGAACAGGAGCATCGCGCATATTGTAAACAGAGCCAGCGCAACCGCTATTCCTACTAACACAGTGGCAATCTTGAAAACCAGTCCGTTTATTGACATAAACTCATCCAGTCTCCCTTTGCAGTCTTCTACTGCTTCATCTGCACGGCAAACTTGCCATAATCCAAACTTCCTAGGATATTCTGTCTCCAAATCGCCAATCCACTCAGGCGTCACAAAAGCTACAACGCTGATTATCGCGTAGCATATCGTGAATATTGCCCAAAGCACACCAATAGCTTTCGAATTACGAACATAGTTGGTCGCGTATAAATGCGACGAATCCACGTATTCGATTTTGGAACCCATATTGTTGTTTTTATTTATCGATAACTTCAATCACTTAACACTGTTTATTGGCACATTTTTGGTTTGGACTGTAAGGTTATGTTCACTTCACTTTATGTCATTGTCTTGAGGAAAAAGTTAAGACAGCGGGCGAGGACGCGAGAAACACGACACGAGGCGAAGGAAACACAACACAACCTCTCGCTACACGCCATTCGGCCGAGTGGTTAGAGTGGGGATAAGCAATCAAGCTACAAGTTTGACCTATTGCCGGTCCATTGTAGTTTTTCTTGGTTAGATTATCATAATCAGTTTAATGATAAAATATTTTGACTTGTTTACCGTGTCTTATTATAAATCTCACAAGTAGCAGACTAAGTTATTAAAGGAGATCCAAAGCACATCAAGTCAAGCACATTGTCGTTTGTAAATAAACCAACCAGCTTTTCCTAACGCCATCTAGTTACATCGATTTCGTACCGTTCAGTGGGTTTAAAACGCCATCTATGAAGTTGGATGGTTATTAAGCTCATTCTTATTTTTCTACCTATGTTTTCTACAACACCATCTCTGTGCAAATATGCAAACAGTTTTTAATTGTCTCGTTTACCCTACCATTTTAAGGTATTAAGCTACTGATTTAAGGAGACAGCAATCTGCCTTTCGGAATATTCAAATTTAGTGCGCTTAAAACTGGTCGCGTTTTATTACAAGTGTCAAAAATCGCGGTTCTTTTACAACAAAACAGCGCTTTTGTATTGTGTAAACAAGAAAGCGCTATACAAGAACTCAATATATCTTTGTCGCAAATATGTGTGATTCGACGAAACTTTCAATAAAAGATACTTTTGATTGTTGAATTTGTGTGTCGCGAACATATCACAGATGAACTTAAATATGTAGACCAGTGTTCCCAAACCTACCGATTTTTCGGTAGATCTACCGAATTGGGACTTAATCTACCGATCTACCGAATTGAGACAAAAATCTACCGATTTTTCAGTTTTTGAGGGTTTTGCTTAGCAAATGAACGCCGCACCCTTCTATTTTGATGAATTTTATCCAAATGTGGACGACCCGTGCGTAAAGTTCAGTTTTCTTCAAGCGATTCAGATGAAGCGAGTGAACTACGTGCAATTTCGCGCGAACAAACGCGCGGCTTCACTTGATTGCCATCACCGTGGCACGCGTTTACAGTGCAATTTCGGTTCATTTTTTTATTGTATTTGTTCACGAGTTGCAAAAAAGACTTCATTTTGCTCATTTTCAAAATCCACCGAATTCTACCGATTTTTCGACTGAGAATCTACCGAAATTATTATTTTTGGTTTGGGAACACTGATGTAGACTAGCTATTTTTGGCTTTTTTTACGGAAAATCCAAGTATTTTCCTGTTAGATTATGCTAATCAGTTCCACGTTTAATTCCAAAGGCGTTTAGGTGAAGTTTACATGGCAGACACGCTTTGAAATTTGTGAAATATGTCGAAAGATAAGTGGATCCGCCGGTTCTCAGTGGACGAGACTGCTCGGCACAAAAACGGGTTCACTATTTACAAAATTACCAGTGTTGTGAGTATTTTGTCCTATATAGGTAAAAATAAAGTATAAAAATTCACGTAATAAAAATATGATCCAAAAGTATAATAAAGTGGATAAAGAGTAGAGAGCAGCATTAATTTGACTTGCTAATTATGTAAAAAGTTATTGGGCACTTTTACCATTCTCTTTTATATTTGCATGTAATCATAACTGCTTAACAATTTTAGTCCTATGTCTAGATTTTTCAGTATGAAGTGGTCGCTATTATAATATACTAGTGGCATCAAAATCTGTTGCGTGGTTTGGGAAGAATTAGCAAATTCTATGACAGACTGAGATAGAAATGCAAAAAGTGACTTAATTTTTTACTGTGTATTAATTTTTATAAGGTAGGACTAGTTTTACTATGAAATTCGCTTTATATTCGCTTAATTATCAGTATCACCAATAATAGGTAGGTATCTATTGTTTCTATTATTCATGTATGCTTTAGTAAAACCATAACAGAATAGATTTCTTCATAGATGTAGTTACCAAGGGAAAAATATACTGAATTGGTGTTTTAATACTTATTTGATGTGCCAGATTTAGATAGATAGATAATATATAAATCAATTATTCGCTGAAAGGAACAGTACATGGCAGGTAAAAGTATACAATACACATTATTAATTGCTAACATTATTTTATGATTATGTGATAAAAATTCATAATGGGGATGACCTTGATTGAATGGATTTTATACATTTTGTTCTGCAACATTGAATAGTTTCAATGCCATCTCATACCATTACTAAATAGTGTTAAATAATGCTACATCAGAGGCCATTCATTAGCCTTTAATGATGATATAACTAAAAGTGTGTATAACTTATGGTTCTTGGTTTTAATTAAAATATCTAAGTAGTTGTTATTGTAAACTAAGTCTTGCGGATTGTAAACTAGGAATTTTAGTACCTACTAAGTTATTTTGAAAATGAGTCACGATTGTTGCACAATGTTTATATTAACACAAGTGATATAACATTATTGATTCAGCCGTTTTTGGCTTTTTACTGTTTAATTCTTTTTAAAACTTAGCTAGGGTAGCTTAGGGTCAAATCGATTGTAAATTTAGAATAGGAGCACTTCTCGGCAGGTTTTTGGGGGGTTTTCCTGTCCAGGGGGTCCGGCTAATTATATGCATGTAACGTTTCTTTTAAGTTATCTAAATTTCATTCTATTTACATGCTGTGTGGTTAGCCTGGCCAGCCCCGAGGCAGTGCCTTTATTATTATTTTTTTATCCCGCCCGAGCCGAGTCTATACTAGGACCGCAATATTTTTGTAATGACTATCAATAAGTGATATTTTTTGTATCCAACATTGAATAAATGATTTTGTATTTGTATTAGTGTCTGGAATAAAAGAAGATACTATGCTACATAGTATAGTACTTAAACATCATTTATGTTGATATGTATTCTCAATTAATATACTACAGCCAAATTAAAATATACATATTGAAATACATCTGACTGTTGTGACTAAAATATGGAATGGTAATAGTAATTCAGTAGGTAGGTGTTATTAGAATAAAGTTTGGCTAAGTAATCTATTTTGCAATTTAAGTTACACAGGAAATAGAAATACGGATTGATAAGTTAGGTACTTACTTATTGATAAGATAAATTTTAAGTAAGTCCATAATAATAAACGTCAGTAACAATGTATGCTCTCTTCATTCTTTTAATTGTTTTAATATTAGGATCTAAATCTGCCTACACAAAAACCAGGGTTTACTTTAGTAAGTAACAACGCTTTTTCTTTCCAGCTCTTCCCAATAGAATCACCGGAAACAATAACCGTGATCTCCGTATGGAAGCGCTACAGCGACATACAGAAACTCCACACGTCTATGAAGTCCCTCCACGCCGGACTGCATTTGCGAGGAACATTTCCTGTACTGCCGAAGTTCAGCTACTTCAAGCGCTTCCACCAAGAGGTATACCAATCGAACACTTTCACATTGACCACGCTTATCAGAAAACGAGTTACGAATGTTAAGGTTATTGAGAGTTTTTACGTATTTGTTTTTCCATTGAGATAGTTAGATCGTAGCAAGATTGTACCTAGTCATAAAAATTATAATCCTAGATTGTAGATAGTTTGTTTTATGGTAATAGCTTTGGTGAAGTAGAATTTATAACAAAGCGAAGGGTGAATTTTCACTATAGTATGGTGAATAGGCCATATTTGACAGCTGTTAAACCCACACTAGGAAACATGTCAACAAAGAAAAATAGACCTTATGTCATAGCATTAACATTATTTTGACAGCTGTCAAGTATGGCCTATTCGAATGACGGTACTATAGTCAAGTTCAGTTACTTTAAGCGGTTCCAGAAAGAGGTACCTATACCAATCGAACACATTCTCATTGACCACGCTTATCAGAAAACGAGTTACCAATGTTAAGGTTAATAACAGTTTTACATATTTGTTGACTTTTCATTAGATAGATTGTAGTCATAAAAATTATAATCCTAGATTGTAGTTTGTTACATGGTTGAAGTAGTAGTATAGGGTGAAACTCTGGTCAGTAGTAAATTTTCACCCAGTGTAGGATGAAATTCACTAGTGAAATTTTCAGTTAGATCGTTTTTGTCTCATGCTTAGCTTTGATGCAGTTGTAGTAGTAGTTGTAAGTAAATAAGTAAGTAGGTATGCTACATACACATATTGTAAGTAAAGCGAGCTAGACGTATCTTGTTACAACATCTTGAAATTCTAACCACAAGTAAAACGAGTTATACTTGCAACAGGTACTATTAATTATATTATTCATACCATAATGCTTAAGTTAAATAGCATAGGATCATCCATTTCTACATAAATTTACAAAAACACCGTCAAAACTAATTTCTTACACTTTCAGAACTTTCTCTGCCATGAAGTTGGTTTGTAGGCAAAACTACTTGATGTTTATTTCAATTTAATTGTATATTTTCAGGTGATAGAGGAGCGTGCCAAAGTTATAAAGTCAGTATTAGAATTCATCGCCGAACACAAGCTACTGTTTACGAGCACGGATTTCGTAAACTTCCTACAGGTGTGTACACAACACGACGATGATACAAACACACCACATTCTTAATTCACTTATCACGATTTAGTTACACCCTAAGCATTTAAGCTGAAGCGATGAGTGCCGAAGTACGGATTGTGACAGGTCCTGGTTGTTTCTCCTTAATTTCGGATCATCAGGTATGGAAGTGTCCAAACAACATTATAGTCTAGATGGACTATGAATGCGAACCTGCGAGGCATCGATCATTCGAGGAATGCTTAGATGGTTTGGTCACGTTGAGAGGACGAATGAAAGAAGATTAACGAAACAAGTATATGTGGCGAGTGTGGATGGGAATATTAGAAGGGGAAGACCTAGACGAACGTACCTAGATCAAATCGGAGATGTTTTAAAGAAAGGTACAGTACAAGAGTAACCTAAACCGACGAGCGTGCATGAAAAGATTGTTGAATGTTGAAGAACCGAAAGAGGTGTGTCAGAATTGTAGCAAGTGGAAGGACGTAGTCTCTGCCTACCCCTCCGGGAAAGAGGCGTGATGTATATATGTATCGATCTCACGAGTGTTTTGCGACAATTCTCGAGAGTCTGTGTGGTGTCTCATACAATCCCCCCACGATACAACGTCATCTCTACGCGCGTAATGACGTCGTGACTACTTGCACGTCACGAATACGGGCTCGGTACGTAGCGCCCTTAAACACGCGTTCAACACTCGTCTAACTTTTTTGTTGTAAGGGTATATACTTTCCTTAAACCCACCGTTTATACAACTGCTTCTATGTTTCAGACGGGCTACCCAGAGCCTGAAACATCATCAAGTGGTGTCATAAACTCCATACGAACCTCTCTGCATCTACCGATTGAAGAAACACCACCGCTGGAGTACCAGACGTCCGATGATGACTCCAGGAGTCCACAGCATTCAGGTAACAGGTCATAGGTTCAATTCCTGTTAGGTAACAGCTATCTCGAAGGGTTTTGTCATTATAATCTTTGCCGTGTGGTAGCGGCTGGCGATACTGCCACCCCTAGTCCACTCAGGGTGTTTCGTAAAAGGCGACGTAGAGTTTTTGACCTCGAATGAATATCTGTCGACTATGGTCAACCGCATGGTGGCGGTGATATCGCCTACAATAGCATCTCCAAAAAAACCGGCCAAGAGCGTGTCAGACACGCCCACAAATAGGGTTTCGTAGTCAACGTATAAATATCAGGTTTTTCAGCATTACAAACTTAATTTTGTTGCTGGTTTGTTAGCAGCAGTATGATGACCAACCGCAAATAGAAAAACTGTTTTTTTTCTGAAACCTTTAAGGGTACAATATCCGTTACAGTTTTCATTGTAATTTCAGATTGTAAGCTATATTCCATATTTATTTCAAATTTTTAGCGTTTATACTTTAGAAGTTACAACTGGAACAAATTATGGGTCAAAAACGCCCTTTTTAAAAGCAAATATCTCGTGACAGAAACATTTTAGTGACTTTGTTTCAAAGAAACCTCACTTTAGTTTTAAAAGACCTATTCAACGATACCCTACTCAATATTACAGAAGAAAAAAATTTTGCCCCCTTTCACTTGTATGGGAGGGGGTCCAAAAAATATTTAATATAATTTTTTCTTAACATTTCTATATTTGGGTCAACACGATCTATCTTCTCACCAAATTTCATGTCGATAGCTCTAAAACTGACGAAGATATGAGGGCGCGGCATACAGACAGACAGACAGACAGACATACAGACATGACGAAACTATAAGGGTTTCTAGTAGACTACGAAACCCTAAAAAGGGGTTGACGTCAACCAGGCGGCCGCGAATAAAACATTGCCAAATACTTTTGCTACATGACATTGTGCTCTAACAAAATATGTTGTGGCCGACCGCAGTGATTTGGGATCAGGGCACGAAGATGATATTTTGTTTGTTTCTTTTGTTTTGGTATACAATTTTCAATGCTTAAATAGTTTAACACGACAATAACGCCTCTTTATTACCACCTATTTATACTCTGCCTATACATTACATTTAATTAAGTACAAATCTCTTGAGGGTGTGATCTACTCACAAAACTGAACAACTTTTGGTAGAAACTTTCCATCGAAAAATTTAAAAAAAAATCGGGCCTCCCATACAAAAATGTTGAAAAAGTGTGTCACTTAGTATGAGAGGTCCTTTTTCATATTTCGAAGACAAGTTTCTAACAAAATTTGTTCAGTTTTGTGAGTAAATCACACCCTTAAGAGATTTGTACTTAGTTAAATGTAACCATATATATGTGTGATGTGTGCAAATACTGTCCATATTCTAATCGATTAATCAAACTTATTTTCGATTTTCAGCCAAACCACCGGAATCTCGCGACGAACCCGACTTCATATCCCAAATCCCGATCTACTCATCCCACGATATAGAAAAGAGGGTGTCGCCTATGATGTCTCGGGCTGATAGCTTTCACAGCATTGACTCGTTGGATAGTATTGGCAGCGATTTGTATAGTGAACTGGATAAGGTAAGCCACTCTAAGTCCTGCCCACAAATCTACAAATTTCCCATCTAGAAGTTTCCAAGTTTTCTCTCTAAACTTTCTAATCCACTCTAGAACCTCCGATTTGCGTTTCTACAACTTTTCTACTCCCCAATCTAAAACCTTGCGACCCACTTCTTTTTTCTTCTTCATTTGGATCTAGTGCATTCCAACCCGTCACTCAAGATATTTTCGAAAAATTTCCAAATTTTCCACCACAGGCTGGGTTTAAACCTGCGACCTTCGGCATCTGTACTGCTGACGCCACTACCAACAGGGCTACCGCGGTTCAATAGTGCAAGTGTATCTTGGCCACTAACGCGTGGCAGGGCTCCATCTACCTACTGGGTTGCTACTGGGACAGTTTTAAAAATTGTATACCTAACGTTAAATACCAAATTTTACAAGGTTAAAGGTATACACCTTGTAAAATTTGGTATTTAACGTCATTCAAGATCTCTCATTTACAGTACGGCCGTTTGAATCATTTTTGACAGCTGTCAAAATTATATTAATGCATGCAAACATAAGACTTATGGTGTAACTTTCTAGTAGTAGACTTTAAATTAAATATATCTTGTTCTTTCTTCCAGGTGACGGTACCAAAAACATCGCCGATGATCAAAAAAATCGTCCTACCCGATTTGATCAATTTCGACGCGCCGTCCACGTCAAAATTCGACGACTACCACACAATGACCAACGACGATTCCACTTCGATTTCCTCCAATCAGAACTCCCAATACAGCGCGTCGATCGCATCCACCAATCAGCTTTCAGAGAGCTTCACCTCGACCAATCAGAGCTTAGACTCGAAAACTTCAGCCAAGTGTCAAGACTATACCCGTTCTAGTTCGCGAGTGTCAGTGAATAGTGTGCTATCTCTTTCTAACGTAGCGAATATCGAGTGTAAGACAAAGACGGAGGACTCGTATGTGTTCGAAGCGGGTTACATGTTGAATTTGGCGGCAAGGTATGAAGATATGAAGGAGTATGCTAAGGCTTTTGAGTGTTATAAGGCGGGGATCGAGAAAATGCTCATTGGTGTACAAAGTAAGTAATTTTATACATGTTTTTTATATTTTTTTTTATTATGATAGATTCGTGCATTTGTTATAGTCAATGCATTTAGGTTCAGAATATGCATACCTATTTCAAAATACCAACCAAAATATTTAATTCTCAAAATTACCATATCAAAATGACAGCAAATCTCAATGCATAAAAAAGTCCTGAGATCAAAATGGCACAAGCAGCATAATGTCTTAAGTGCAAATCTGAACACATATCAATAAATACACAGGATTTCTTAAGAAATACCCAATTTAGCATAGATCAAGCAAAACATAACTTATCTTCTTAGAAACCAAAACATAAACAAACATTTTATCACTTGGATAACCTACTTTGATAAAATATATTCTTAGTAGATACTTATTTTATCTCGACAGATTCCCACAATCTTCTAAATACTAAGTAGTTAACCCAGATAGGCTAAAACTGGCGATAACCCTACGATTTATTGGTTAAAATGATAAAATAAAGCTTGTAAAGTCAGTTTTGTATAAATATTTGTATTGTATGGTTGTGTGGTATAGTAACGGTTTTAGAGTTTTATGAATGACGTAAAATCTTACGTAAATATACAGAGTGTTAGGAAAAGTATAATTTTTCCAACTATTTATTTGCTTTTTGGCAGTAGGATGCCATATAGGAATCTAAATTAGCGTGAAAAGGACAAAAGAAAAGTTCTATTCACAAGTCAGCTGTCAAAAAAAAACGCTTGACAGAATTTTAGATACAACAAATTGTATGGGAAGTGCACAATATCTTTCATATTTGACCTATGTTTTTTTCTATTATGGATTGATAAATAATACGCAGTATGTTTTCTAAACACGCTGTATACAGGATGTAAAAAAATCAACTGCAAATATTTTAAGGGGTGAATCCCATACAAATTGACTCGGCCGGCTGGTACATTTTGTATGGGAGGTCCAAATTTTTTTTTCATATTTCGACCTATGTTCCTTGGGGAAAGTTGTTCAGTTTCACGGGCTGGTTCCTCCTTAAAATATTTGCAGTTGATTTTTTTACACCTTATATGTAGCAGAAAACTATTTCTGGCTTATCAAAATAATCAAGTACAGTACGCGAATGAGTGCATGACCATGTTGAGGAATGCGGTAGTGCTGTGACTAATTCATGTTGATGTCGATATCGAGAATTGTTGCCGAACAGTTCAGTTCAGACTACTCATAGTTATTAGTTAATGGGTTGTTTTTCCTACATTATTGAGTAGGTGGGGTATCGTTGAGTAGGTCTTTATAAACTAAGGGCAGGTTTCTTTAAAACAAAGTAACTAAAATGTATATGTCTCGAGACATTTGCTTATTAAAGGGGCCTTTTTAGCCATAGTTTGTTCGAACTGTAACTTCACTGTTTGTGAATAATATTAAAGACGTATTTATGGTTTCTACACAAAACACAACACAACGACAAAATATCGACAACTTTGTGACACACTTTTTTCCCATCACTCGACTGCGGGCGAATGCGGGTAGGTGGGTAACATCGGGGCGCGCCGCCCCCGCGCGCCTCCTCATTCCCCGATGGCCAAGAACTCATTCGCGTACTGTAGTAAAAGTTGAAAATAGAAGTGTTACAAAACTTGCAAGTATACAATAGAAGGAAAGTGCATTGAAAATAATTATATTGGTTATTCAAAATGGATTTCGTGAACTTAGTGGAGTATTTTCAAGAATATGATGAGAATAATCGCGAGGAAAATCAGAATACCAAAATTCAAATGAGTAAGATATTTTTGAAATGAAATTTTGGGAAAAATAATATGTAATATATGCTATGAGCAAAATTTTCTATCTATTAAAAACTTTAATGTATATTGATATTATTATGCAAGGTTCCGTTGCCGTGTGATGCCGGCTTAGAATAGCATTACCCCAATTCTACCCGTGGGTGTCGTAAAAAGCGACTAAGGGATATTTATCCAGGGAATGGGCAGCAGCGTTCCCCGTCAATGCAACATCATGCACTGCGCTCGCCAATCCGCCTGTCAAGCGTGGTGAGTATGGCAATACCCCCCGATAGGGGGAGGCCCATGTCCAGCAGTGGACTGTTGTGGCTGTTATGGTTGGTTATGGTTATGCAAGGTTTATTTTATGAATCATAACTTGATTTTGTGATTCATTTCATGATAATAAGTGAAGTGTGCTCGTTAACCAATCAACTAATCGTATTAAGTTAAGTAGGTACCTGTAGTAAATATTAAGTTCAATTATACACAGGTACTTACAAACAACAAAGCCTATGTTCTAAAGGAATGTTCAAATTCACGAACAAAACTGACCCAAAAATATTTTTATTGAATTCATAATTTTTTACCTTATACATAAAAATCTACTTAGCTTTTTACCCTACTGCCTAAGGAGGGTTATGTCTATGGAGAGTTTTATGTATGTAGACAAGAAATTAGTTTTTACGGGCTACAGCCCAAATGGCTGGGCGGATCTAGACATGTGAGGTGTCGTTAGATTAGTCTCAGCAGCGCGAGTGACACTGGCCATCTTAAAAATTAATAAATTCAAGATGACGTATTTTTATCGCAAAATACGGGGTGTAAAGGACGGTGTAACAAAAACTTTGCAGGCGTGCCCAGACCTTGAAACTGTACGATTTTTCCCATGGAACGTATGGTGTCAAACAAAAAAAACATTGACTTTCCATACAAAGTCAGTCAGCTGATCGTAAATTTTGTATGGGATGTCGGAAAATTTTTCTCGTTTCCCACCATTGGCTCCATAGTAAAAGTTGTTCAGTTCATGGTCTGACCATGCCTGCAAAGTTTTCGGTACACCCTCCCTTACACCCTGTATAACTTTGAAATTACCCGGGTTTTTTGTTTTTTAGTACATCTGCTTGTTATTAACAGTAATTCTTAATTTAATTTTCAGTGGACTCGGACCACCAAAGGCGCGCTTTGATTAAAGAGAAAACAAATAAGTATTTGTCATACGCTGAAGCAATCTACAAGAACCATCTATGTAATGCTGAACAAAGCGTAAGTATAATCGTCATCATCTATAGTTATTTATAATATTATAACAGTCCACTGTTGGACATTGGCCTTCCCCTATTGAGGGATCAAAGAAAAGACAAAATAAGTATTTGTCATACGCTGAAGCTATTTACAAGAATCATCTGTGTAATGCTGAACAAAGCGTAAGTATAATCGTCATCATCTATAGTTATTTATAATATTATAACAGTCCACTGTTGGACATTGGCCTTCCCCTATTGAGGGATCAAAGAAAAGACAAAATAAGTATTTGTCATACGCTGAAGCTATCTGTGTAATGCTGAACATAGCGTAAGTATTTTGATATCACGAATTTTATTGTATAGAAAGATTGGGTTTTAGAGTGTCAGAAACTGAACAACTTTGATCAACTAGTCGTAAAAACCCTTAATCAGTGTTAGTATTTAACATATGGTGCCGCCGTGTGGTGCCGGATTAGAATAGCATCACCCCATATCTTTCCCGTGGGAATCGTAAGAAGAGACTTTGAGAGAGTAAAGGATTTGAGAGTTATATTGCAATTTTAAGCGACAGGCTGACAACTTATCACTATGTTGATACACAGTCTTCTGAATGACTGTCGAACTTTTGTTAAATGTTTAAATTAAACATCCGTTTACGATCTGCCTACCCCGCAAGGGACATAGGAGTGATATTTGTAGTATTTTACATCTGCATTTCGCACCCAATTGTGAAATGCTGGTTCTTGGTGTGCGAGCAATATCTGTGCCAAACATCACAATTGGTTCAGTGGCTTAGCGTAAAAGTGTAGGAGACAAACTCTGTCTGATTATCGAATTTATAATATTAGTTTGTTTTTTTTCTCCTTCCAGTTGCTCCCCCCGCGCTCGCCTACCCCCCGCCTGCACTGCCCTCTCCCCGTCTCAATGCTGCGACGGCCTTACGAAGACCTGGTATTATACCGGGTCTTAGCAGTACTGGCCGATAGTATCATGTTGGTGCTACATCGAGGGGATCAAACTTGCTACGCCATGAAGGTAAGATTGTAAGAAGACCTTCGTAGAAGAAGCTACGCCCGTAGCGTTTTCTACGAAAGTCCTAAAACGCGGTATTAAAGTTTTTTCGCCGATCTACATATATACCACATACGAAACTGGTTTTAATAGAGCTTGGCTTGATCTCAATGCTGGGTCGACCTTACGAAGACCTGGTATTATACCGGGTCTTAGCAGTGCTGGCCGATAGTATCATGTTAGTGCTACATCGAAGAGAGCAAACCTGCTACGCTATGAAGGTAAAATCCTAAAATGCGGTATCAAAGTTTTTTTTGACGATCTACATACAGGGTTATTTTTTTATCACTCAGGAAAAATTGCAGGGCGATTCTACTTACGATTCTGAACAACTTTTACTATGGTGCCCCCTGCGAATGCGCAAAAAAAATATTGGATGTTCCATTGAAAAATTCATACCTACTCGGCAAAAATGTATGTTTAAACAAAAATTTTTTTTAGATTTCGCGTGTGGCCCCATAGTAAAAGTTGTTCAGAATCAAGAGTAGAATCACCCTGCAAATTTTCCTGGGTGATAAAAAATAGCCCGTATACATATAACACTTACAAAGCTGGATTTCGTAGAGTTTAGCTTATTCCAATATTTCCAATGCGACCATATAAGACCTGGCCTCTGACATGGTTGTGTGTCTAACGACCGCCATCCAAGTATTGTGAAACTGCCAAGCGAATCATCTATGTGAAAGAAAAAATCATTATTTATTTGTATGGAAATTTATTTACATAAATTTTTGTTTATTAAGTTATCTCATGTTTCTCATTTGCAGGTCATCCAGAAAATCCCGAACAACCTGACAGAATTCGACGAATACTTCCTTCAAAACACGAACGAAACCAGGGCACCGATACTACCTACCGTCATCCCTTACATGGTGCCTCTACACGCTTATATCGAAACAAACAACCTTATATTTCTTATATTAGCATATGCGCCTGGAGAAAAACTATTCGACTATATAAAAAATTACGCCAAATCTGTTCCTAACACGCCAGCCAGAGAGGTTAACTTAGAAAACGTGTTTTCTGAACCAAAGAGCAACAATTTGTTTAGTTCTGAGTACAAAACTGTCGACGATTTCTCTGAAAAAACTTTAAGTGACAATTTTAGTGGAGTCAGAATTTCGGATGTCGAAAATGAGAATTTGGACATAGAAAGTATTATAGCTATCAAAAGTGATACAAATTCGGAATTTAGTATTATAGATAAATTAGATGAATCTAGCAACAATAATAATGAGACTGAAGACGATGAAATCAAAGAATTGGTGAAGAATTCACAGAATTTACTCAAAAACGTTGATAAAGTTTTGAGTGAAGTGAAAAAAGTTGATGAAACTGTCAAAATAGAAGATGTGAATATTGAAATTACTGATAGGAGCGAAGATGCGAAGGAAGTGAAGATTTTGCACAAATACGAGAAAAGGACAGAAACACCTAGAAGTGAACGGGTACGTATTGTTATTATGGTGTCTTTTAGTTAAGGGCTCAGAAGTACCCGATCCTTTGAAATTATTATTTATTCTTCATCATCTGATTGTCCCTTAGATTAGAGTATATAAAAAGTAAGCAGTTGCTCCCTAGATACAGACGTTAAATGTATGAGAAGTTATAGAGGTTCAATAGTGCTGTCACTATCGTTTTGCTACTAATAGACAGAGAGGTTGTGTGCAGGCTACTGCCAATAGTTCCATCTTTTTAGGCGCTTTCTATAGCTTGCTTACATACGGGATGTAAGTGACAGCTCTCCGAATACAGATAGGGTGCATTTAGACCATTAAACTGAACAACTACCCGAGGGTTCTTTTTCAATACAGATATTAATTTATTTGACCTTCCATATAAAGTCATTAAGTCACTATATATTTTCTTTTGGGAACTTGTTCAGTTTCATGGTCTAAATGCTCCTTATCAGTATTCGGAGAGCTGTCCCTTACACCCTGTATTTTCTTTTCATTAATGTGGCCCTGGACAGTTCCTTATTACTGCAGTCGGTTATAACCGATGTGGCGCAGTGGTTAGTATGCCTGCCTGCCACGCAAAGGTTCCGGGTTCAATTCCCGGTGGGGTCACTCACAATGTTGATATTTATCACTTTGTGAATTTGTTCCCAGTCTGGTTAGGACATTGCAGGCTGAACCACCTGATTGTCCGCAAGTAAGATGGTTCCGTGCTTCGGATGGGCACGTTAAGCCGTCGGTCCCGGTTGCTGTCTATGATGGCGGTCGTTACACAACCATGTCAGAGGCCTGCTGCTTGTAGTAGGCGGTTGAAATCTCTGACACCAGGGTTCATCGGGTCGTTGAACGACTCGGTGTCCCACACGAAAAAGAAGAAGACTGCAGTCGGATTTTTGTTCTTCAATAATCGTACTTGTCATTTATTGAACTAGGATTTCCCTGTATCTCAAGCAGCCAAGGGCATAGTTATTTTATTACTTACATGGTATGTCTATTTTTACAAATTATTCGTACCATGGAAGTAATAATAATAAATAACTATGCACTTGACTGCCTGAGATACAGGGTAATTCTCAGGCTATATTGTAATATTATACTACTTTTAAATAATCTAACCTTTTATGTAAAATCTGAAATTAAGCTTTCTAATTAATAACTCTAAATTACTCTATTCTATTTCTATTTCAGTTATCCCCGCGCACGAGAGATATCCTCCCCCCAGCTACCATCGCGTGTTGGGGCGCACAGATACTCACGGCTTTGGAGAGTCTACACAACTATGGGGTTATTTGCAGGTAATTTACAACATCATTAAAATTGGCATGCAACCATAATCATAACATGAAAGAGACTCATGTCAACAAATCTGCTGGACATGAGTCTCTTCCTAAGGATATTGCCATATTCACCACGCTTGGCAGGCGGATTGGCGAGCCCAGTGCAAGATGTTGCATTTACAGGGAACGCTGCTGCCTTGCTGCAGCTTATTTTCTGGATCCATCCCTTAGTCGCCTTTTTCCGATACCCACGGTTAGAAATAGAGTGATGCTATTTTAAGCGGACACCACGATGTGTAAAGAATTTACCGAATACTTTGCAGGCATGATCAATCAGGCTATAAAACTGAACTTTCTTTAGCTAAAATATGTAGAAAAATAAGAAATTTTGGTCACACATATCACCTGAAATGAGTTTCTGTTGTAGGAAATTCAATTATTTTTGTCATTTCATTGCATACCAAGATTTCATACATAACACTTTACTGTGATTCTTTGAAAAAGTTGTCAAATTGTATGGTTTTTCTTTCTGACAGCGAACTATCTGATGAATTATGATGATAAATCTTTCTTTCTCCTTTCCAGAGACCTAAACCCATCGAACATTTTACTCAGCGACGGCGGCCAAGTGATTCTCACGTACTTCATATACTACCCCGGACTCGAGATGTCTTTGGACAAACTACACAACAAACAAAACGAACTGAATCTATACATAGCGCCAGAGTTGTATAGGTATACGTATTTGGAAGAAAGAGATGAAGATATGGAGAAAGTTTGTGACTTTTGGAGCTTTGGAGCGATTATGTATGAGCTTCTATGTGGAGTGGTAAGTTTGATCAAAATTACACCCATTTTGCTTTTCAAAGTAAGTGATATTACCCTTTTTGCGGCAAAGTCATCTAGTCGTGGCAAAAGACAACACTTATTTAGTACAGTAACTGCTAGGTAGCAATAACAGCGAACGAAATAAAGGCTACATTTCCTATGGTAGCTGAGATTACAATTATGGTGAAACAGTATCACGGAAAAATCCTATCAACATTAACATCTTGTGTAACTATATTTTACCCGACTAGGGTAAAGTTTTTTGAGAGCATGTGGCTATGTATGAGAACAAGAAATTAATTTTCACAGTTTACAGTCCAAACGGCTGGGCGGATCTTTGCATGTGAGGTGTCGTTAGATCTGTCTCAGCGGCGCGAGTGACACTGGCTACTTAATTTTCATAAATTCTAAATGGCGAATTCAAAACACAAAACATAACTTACAAATTACCGCAGTCGGATATTGTTTTTTTAATAAATCTGTTTTTTTTTTATATTCTATAATTCTATGTGTTTCATGTGGAAGCTTGTAGTTAACATTTGTTTAAACATTTAGTTTAAAAGTGTAAAAGTGATTTAAAGCTGTAAGCTCTTCAAAAAAAAAGGAAAAAGAATTTATTTCCAAATTGTTTCTATTTCAGCCGCTGTCGTACTACCACCGCGGCGTGTTTACATCGCATACTCTGCTGCAGATGCCGGACGGACTACCTCTTGAAGCACAGTCTTTACTTACACAGGTGAATAAATATAAAACTATTTTATTCTGAAAAACTAGGCGAAGTCTACGGAAATTTATAGTAACGCCATCTGTGTTGCTTTAGTCGAACTGAAATCGTCGTAGCGCCATCTTACGGTGAGTAGCGGTACTATCTTCACTACTACAAGACACCGTGAATCTCTATGACTGTGATAGATGGCGCTGTTCGTAATTTTCGCTTTATTTAGCACACTAGCGACACTCGTGCGGTGTCAAGTAGTCAAACTAACAATACTCAACAAGGATTGTAGATAGCGCTAGTTCAAACTTTGTAGAGTTATATGTTTTATTTTTATGCAAATTATTTTATTATTACTGATATTTACTTTTATTCTATTTCAGTTACTAACCTACGAGCCATCAGAGCGCCTAGGCGGCGGCAAAGAGGGAATCGAGGAAATAAAACGACATCCTTACTTCAAACACATCAACTGGGCAGAAATTTACGATAACTGGAAAGTGCCTGATTGAATAATAACAATTCTACAGTAATTTAAATTTGGAAGTGTACCTATCTGTATGTTCTATCAGCAACAACTATTGTAGACTTCTAAGGGTGTAAAAAATGTACTGCAAATATTCTTACAAGCCTATGAAACTAATGGGTTTTATTAGCCTTTCTTTACTCAAGGAACATAAAATAAGAAATGATTTTGCACCTCTCATGCAAAACGCACCAGCCTACCAGTCAACTTGTATCGGTTGCTCCAAAATTTTTCGTATTTCGTTCCTGTGTTCCTTGGTGAAAGTTGTTTAGTTTCTTGGACTGATCCACCCTTTAAAATATTTGCAGTATTGTGCTGCAAATTGTATAAAGACCTGATTGTACGTGTTTTAGAAGTTAACTATGGGCCAGTCATGAAGTAGAATCACAGTAGATTGTTCTAAAGACATTTCGAAAACGAATTTAGAAAAGAAATCGATCTGAAAAGCTATGAATAAAAACATTCCAGTGTTAGAAAAAACTATTATTTGTACCTTCTACTTATTTAGCTTAGAATTTGTACTGTATGGTGCGGAACAATACAATACAATTAATCATAACAATATAGGTATGCCTTAGTAATTTAATCTCGGATAATTTGAGTATTTATAAAGTTGAAACGCAAAATCTATACTTTTAGTAATTTTGGTGTTTGTCCTAAATTATGTTTTCGTTTTTATTAATAATTTGAAAAGTGTAATTTATAAATGTATTTGGTATTTTCTAGTCAACTTTTGGACTGAAGGGCTAAATCAAAATTTATAGTTTAGGAAAAGTACTTATTTATTCCTAGTTAGTACAAATGTAGCATTATATTGTATTTATAGGTTATTTAAATATGAATACACTATTGTTTGCAGTTATATTTTGATCTCAACATAATTTTGGCTATTTACAAAGTATTCTAATAATACTGTTTAAAAATTTCACATAGAAATGTAATAGATACGTACCTACTTGCCTTAATATTGTATTAATTGTGTCTTTATTCGTTTTTGAGACTACTGTTACAATTTAATTTAATAAAAGCACTGTTTTAAAAAGGTTTACGTGTCTTATTTCCTCAGTAAACATTATGTATGAGACTACCCAAATCCAGTGGTAAAGACTATACAGGGTGTAAGGGACGGTGTACCGAAAAACTTTGCAGGCATGATCAGTCCATAAAACTGAACAACTTTTACTAGGGACACTAGGGAGCCAATGGTGGGAAACGAGAAAAAAATTCCGACCTCCCATACAAAGTTTGCGATCAGCAGACTAAAAATTAGCAGATTTTTTCGTTTCCCACCATACGTTTTAGGGAAAAAGTTGTTCAGTTTCATGGTCTGAGCACGCCTGCAGACATTCCCAAAGAGGGTTGACGTCAGGCATGTGGCCAGTTATAATCATTAAACATAGCCAAATCCTTTTGCTACATGATTTTGTGTTCAAACAAAACATGTTGCGCCGACCCCAACTGATTTTTGATAATGGCAGGCAGATGAAGATGGGGAAGACTATTCATCCACAAGGTAGATTTTGTATCAAATCCAGTTCCGAAATTCATCATCTACTTAAACCTTAGTAATGAAAAAGTACCTTCCTAAAAAAGTACCTTCGATAGTAACTCACTGCTGCTGATAGGTATTACCTAGTATTCATAGAAGAAAGGGACCTGAAATGGCAATATTATTGTTTGCCAACGAATTTTAGATGTTGTTTGCATCTTTCTTAGTAAAATGACATGACATTTGAGCAAGATGTCAACAATAATGTTGCTATTTCGGGTCCCTTTCCTCTATTAATCAGGTAATATCTATTAGCATATCGAAGGGACTTTCGTAGGTATCATAAATTAAAACGTAGTGATTTTGTATACTCTTTGGTAGGTAGTAGGTAGATGATGGATGAGTTTCGGCCATTGAGTTAATAATATAGTTTCGGCCCGTAACGGTGTGCCTGGATTTGATACATCTACCTTGATGGATGAATATAGTCTTCATCTATGAATCAGGTAGTCAGCACTTAGGTATTTATTTAGCCCTAGCGTGCAAGCGCGGAAGCCATAGGTATCATGTTATGATGACGGAAGTTACTGCGTGACTGACTGACAACTGGTAGACGGGTTTCTATACCACTCGGTTAGGTTATAGCATACATAGTATGGTGCTACGTAAGGTATAGGAATAGCGATCAAGCTAACAATGTTTCATCTCGAAAGATGGGTGAAAAGAAAAGAAAAGAAGGCTTGGAAAGACGCTCATGATATCTTGAGTTTCTTTGAGTTTCAACTTGAAATCCTCTATTGCTATCTAGTGTCGAGTAGACGAACTAAAGATTCCCCACCAACCTACAAAATTATTACACGCATGTACTTTACTGAGTTATTTCCTAAAAGACTGGGTGCAGCATGACATTTTAACTAAGTATTATTGAAATCATTTAGATTTCGGATTTTTACTTTGGCCACAAATAGGTAATTTTGATGAGAATGTTATACGTTTTGGTGTCACATATATTGGTTTGGGGTACGTCTACTCGTCGCTAGATGGCAGTACGTGACTGTATAAACTTTGAATCATCACACTATTTCAATTTCTTACGATTCGTACAAATCTACGCAAGCTACATATGCCTTTTCTTTACTAAATACTACCTAACTCCGTGGAAAAAGTTTTTCTAACGTATGAGCAGAAAGTTTAATTTCGTATAACTTGAACAATAATAACTGTGCCAGCTTGTACCTACGGCATTGCCTACCTCTTGGCCTACCTTGTATTGCTTGCCTAGAAGGATTTTAAGCTCATCAAAGCAATATAAACTTAATCGAAAGTTGATAAAATCGAAAACCATTCTCCGTTAGCAAGTGTCCAAATATTGTCCTAACAAAATAAGAAGCACGTTTGTTTACAAAGATTGTTGAATATAACAGGTGCTTTCGCCTTGGTCGGATAGTGTCGCGATCTTGGGAGAATGCAAGGCTCTGATTGGTTCTTACAAGACGACAGTCGTCCGCTTGCTTCGCCGTCGGAAGGTGTGTTCTGCGCATGCGCGCTGTCGAAAAAACTAATGTTTTGAATTTGGAACTTTTCAAAGTGAAATCGTTCAAAAACTGAATGAAAAATAACGAAATCGACTTTGTTTTTGCAACGAACTCTGTAGTTTTGTGTGAAATTATCTAATTTGAGTAAATACCTGTGCATCTAAGGAATTTCTTGGCGTAAACAGGTTTGCGTCCCATCGTCTACCTAATAAGGATTTTGTAATCGCATAAATTTTGTAATAACTACAAGATTATTCAATGTGGTTTGTGAATTTGTGACCCCACAAGACGAGGCCGTATCGGATTCCTATAAGAGAAAGGTAAGCCCATAATATGTACCTAATACTTACCTACTCATTCATTTACTTTTTGCTTGCAAATAAATGAAAATTAACCAGACCAAATCAAAACAACTTTACTGACCGTAAAAAACCAGACAGCTTTTTCGTATTTCTAAACGAAGGTCAAAGTAACTGGCCACTTCACCTTTGCACGAAACAACCGAAACAAATACTTTCGATTGCTTGTTTTGTTTTTATTTACTAACATAACAATTCTAAATTAAAAAATACCCACATTGAAAAAAGAACACAAAACATTGACAACTAGGGTGACCATGAATTTGGTTTGAACGCCGGACATTTGACGGAATCCGGAACTTACGGTTGCAGCAATGCAATGTCGTATTATTACACGGCAATTATTTAATTAACTGAGTAGCTAGTTACCTAGCGGTTCCTTGAATGTTCTGCTTCGGCGACGTTGAAGATAAATTCTGTACCTACTTAAGTTTACGTAACTTTAATAGATGGTTGTATCGTACGGAGTAAGTTCTTGTACCTAAAAGCCTGCACTTGTTTGAATTCTCAAGAACTATGTATAGTTTTGAGTTTATCTTATCTTAGTAACTAAAATAAGTCTTGTAACGCTCTTTTAAAAAATATTTTGAACTATCATAATAGTGCCTACCTGCCTATCAACTAGCCTCCTATTCGTAACGCATAGAATTTTTAAGCGCATTGGTAGGAGGCCTGTGATGAATTTTTAACCTCGCACCACCCACACACAGCATCAACAAGGCCTGTAAGATCCAATGCCTCCTCATCCTCAAAAGCTTAAAGGTTAAATGCCATCCATTCGCATCAAATACGGAAATGCCTCACTTGTTAAAGAGCTTAAATGGTTTGGTCACGTTGAGAGGATGAATGAAAGGAGATTAACCGAGATAAATAAGACGAGTAAAGTGGGAACGTAGGAAGAGGAAGACCACGACGTACCTACGTATCTGGCATAAACTAAGACTATTTGTAGGAGCACCAGAAAAAGAGTACCCCAAACAGACGATGTAACGGGCTTGGATAGATTGATGAATGTAAGGAGGATGCAAAAGGTAGTAAGTAGAAGCTGTCTGGAAACGTGATTCATGTGATAGTGATAAGATAAAATAGGGCTGACATTGTTTAAATATCAAAGCTTTTATTATTATCTACTAAGCCACTAATTCTTAACTAAGTAGTTCTAGTACATAGGTACATTATTTTGGAAGATTTCGTAACCTACGAAGGTCTTAAGCTCGACCTTATCTGAGCTTAACATCTAATAATAATAATCCACCTGCAATAACGGCTAATAACCAGGCAGCATCAATAATTATACATAACCCTTTAAACGATGATAGATGATTTAATTTTTGAAATGCTTGATGATTAATATCTTTTGTGCGATACCATCTTGAAGGTAGTAAAACGGCCGCAAGTAGCAGTAGGGTTGGCAAAAGACACAAGAAAACAGCATGTCGAACTTATGTCAAAATTTGTTTCACAATTAAAAAAACATATGTTAAAGGTTTAGCTACAAATTACTTAAACATCGTCAAATTTGATATAAATGTTGAAAATACGAATAAATTGTGTTTAATAAGTAGCTAACAGTTTCATGTACTCACCTACCTACTACTTTTAAAGTACGGCAAAATTAAAGATATATTATTAAATTTATGAAGTAACCTTTTTACTTGCTTAACAAGTAAAGATTAGACGTAAAATGCTTTCTTTAAGTGGGAAAAACAAAATGCGTTTTTATTTACAGACCCGCTTAAATATTTGAATATCGGAACTTTGATAATGTTTGTGTCGTGAGTGTTCAATTTGCAAAATACGCAACCCTATTAGTTCATATTACAGGTCTTTTACATAAAACGCATTACATAAGAGAAAGTTGTTAACTTACACACGAATAATGTATGAAAGTTACTAAAATCCGCGGACCGTACCCTTTTCTCTTGTTACCAAAATCACCAACATAATTTTTATAACGAGAATGGCGAATTTTTCGTCTTCATTTGGAAAATAAGTGAGGAGATATTTGGCGTCAAATTACACGGATTTCTAAAATAAATAAGTCAAATAGTGTGATTTTCTTTATCACAATGATTGTTTTTTATGCTACGTTGATCATGGGAGTCGAAATTTTGCAGCAAAAACGTATCTAATATGCTAGATATATTCAGTTGAATGGTAAGCCTGCAAAATTAAGCTTATAAACTAGGTATCAAAGCTTAGGAAGCACGATTACTATTCTACCGGCTACCCATCGAAGGTGAACTATCTCTAAGGTTACTTAACTTTTTTTATCGTTATCAATCAAGTCACACACCACTGAGCTAAAGCATTCTACGTGTAATCCTTACTTGTTAAGCAATCATTATGAGATTTTCTCATTCCTGAAACTCTTTAAAAGCTATTGCAAAAACCATGCACACGTTAAGATATCATCAAGATATATTTCGATATGAAACTATAAGGAAACCATAGTAAAATACAACAATGGGTTGGGACACCATGGATTAGCAATTCACATGGTCGCCATTATGAATAGGCATGACAATGCATGAAATAGTCGTTGAGAAACTAATATTAATGTGAATCGTTATAGTTCTAATGGCTTGCAAAAGCAACCCTTTAAATAGAGCTTTGAAAGCGTATGTTGGTCCGTTATTTGCATTTATGTTTCATTGGGTCGTTAGTCCAATCGGTATCCCTCACCTTAACGTAAGATCTAGAGAATGGCCACTTACTTTTTTATGACGAAAGCTATGTAATATAAAATAATGTTAATACATTACAAATACATATTATGTATGTAGGTAATACGTGTTTTTCTTTTTGTCCTTCAAGTCAAAAACATTACTACTATTTAAATTAAACGGGTATATGAATGTAAGTATTATCTTCAAAGAGTGTGTTAAATTGTCCAAAACAGCGTTAAATCCGTTAACGAGGTTGATATTGTAAACGATTGTTATTTTAATTTACGTCGTACTTATAATATTTTAAATTTTCTTTTGTAGGTACAATGTTTTCAATTTTAAAGTTCCATGCAATAATAATATTTCAGGAAGGAACTGACACTCCAAAAACATCCTTCAATAATATTGACAGAAGCAGCCAGTCGGTCTGTTAAAGTCTGTTTGTAAACTTGACGATAGTATTAGTAGTAGAGGCTCGTATAGCAGTAATATTGATACATTTATAACATGTTTAGAGCCATGAAATAGTCCATTGTGTAACATTCACACGCTCGTCGTTAGAAGTAAAGGTGGGCTTCTACTTGCATTTCGGTACGTAGACTTCAGAAATATTGTACTGTTTATTGTTTTTCATAACGTAAGACATTTTACAGTTTACATTTAAAAAATAATACAAGTGGGGCTTTCTTCACTTCGGTGCGTATTAATTAATTTAATTTAATTAATAAATAAATAGTATTATAACAGTTCACAGTTTAAAAATAATACGTAAAGATTCTGATTTATTATTTATAAAACTTTTTTTTCATATTCTAAGCAAATAAAAATAAAGAACAAACATCTTAACATAACTTTCATGTTCCAATACATGCACATACTTCCTAATTTCCTATATTTCTACACTGGAAAGATCTACGTACTAAGTATACTAAGATTACTTTAGTTTTCACCTTACCCGTGGAACAACACCTTTAACACGTCGGTTGTATCGTAGTACTAACCGTGGTTGTTATAGTATACCTGCTATGTACCGTGAGTAAATTCTGAGTCTGCACTTCCGGAGGTAAGACAAGTCGTATCCTTGGCGGGCGGATTCTAATTAAATTACCGATTGGGATAGTTAGTACAATAAACAATCGTAGTTTAACAAACAATTCGTTTCCTATATCTTACAGAAGGCCATTTTTGGTTTGCAATACGTATTTTATTCATTTTAATTCCTTCATGATTAGCATTAGCTTACCAGGCGATGGAAAATTATATTTGCCTTTCAAAGTAGTTACCAGTTAGTCAACATCACCACCGCTACTTTAACTTACTAATAGGTATGTATGCAAACTATGCAATGCAATTAACAAGATCAATACATTGTATAAGCACATTTTGCGTTTTTCTGTCTGTCTGTAGTGGAATTCGCTAACCCCGCCTAAAATACGCAACGGATAGTGTTGCGGTTTTGTGTAATAGATAGAGTGATTCAAGAAAAATATTTATATGTATAAAAATGCCGAGAAAATGCTTTTCTCCTGCGGCAAATTGAGTTCCAGCAGGTGTAACTGCTAACGGGCCGCTAGTTAATATCTAAACCAAGAAAAGAACCAAACCTGGGACCCCGAGCGTAAGCCACCAAATAATTACACTCTACTATAGTGCTGATCAAAATTTACAAATTCGTTTTGAAGGAAAATCCTACTTAAACGCAAACGCAATGGTCACCCTAAAAATAATATTCAATAGGCTGCAATTTCATACAAATACAAAAACTTGATACTGGCCACCTTGCCCTGTCAAAGGTCCAAGATCAGAAAACCTACGCTATTAACAGAAGACGACACTACCATTTTGCAATACATCGCTGCTTAGCTTTTCTTACACCATTCGACCACTCAAAATTACACGGCAATGGGTTCTAAAGTTAAATTCGTCTTTCAAGTTTTTGAATTTCGAACAGAGGTTCCGTGTTCACCTCACGTACGAGAGACGCTACGTACGACATAATGTTGTGATAATGCAGCCAAGCGTGAGAGAACGCGTGTTCCCATCGTCTTCATTGAATCGCGGGAATATGCAATTTTTCCGCATTATCTCAAGAGTGCGTTCGAATACTTAAGTATTCGTCACGTTTTTACGCTAAGGAATTTTATTAACACTCAGTATTTCGCTATAAGATAGGCTAAAAGCTAAAACTACATACCTACGTGTTAAAATTTTCATTGATAGAAAGATGATTTTAAAGATATAGATTAGATAAATAATTACGACGTGCCTTACATAAAACATACATACTAAATATAAATCACGCCTATATCCCCTCACGGGGTAGGCAGAGCGTAAACGGCTGTAAAAAAGGCCATTTACACCAATTCTGTCAAAATTTTGAGATGTAGGTTACTCAGAAGACTACACTATAGTGACATGCACAGCACAGTTTTGAGTTGTCTATTGTATAATAGAGTCTAATTATTCGATAATCGGCCAGGGAATGGGCAGCAGCGTTCCCTATATAAACACAACATCTTTCACTGCGCTCGCCAATCCACCTTCCAATCTTGGTGATGAGTATGCAATACGGGTGGCCTATGTCCAGCAGTGGACTTTTAAGGTAAAGGTAAGGTGGCTGTTAAAGTAAGGTTTGAACACTTTTTCTCGACAAAATTGTTTTGCTCGATTTGGAATTAGTGGCGTAGAGTCGAGAGGTCAAAAGGTTGGGTTTCTCTTAACCCACAGTTTATAATCTTAAGCATCTTTGGTTCAGTAAAATGATTCTATTTGTACCTAAATCACTCGTAATATTCCTCGATCTTATTTAGCTGGTGCCGGCTTAGAATAGCATCACCTTATATCTTTCCCGTGGACCGTGGGTGTCGTAAAAACCGACGGGATTTGAGAGTGGATGTTTATTGCAATTTTAGGCGTCAGGCTGACACCCTGTCTGTCACTATAGTGATACACAGGATTCTGAATGACTCTCAAACCTTTGTCAGACGTGGTGTAAATGACAGTTTTTACAGCCGTTTCCGCTTTGCCTACCCCGCAAGGGATATAGACGTGATATATAGGCTGAATTTTTACTAGTGACCGATAGCGTGAACCGGCTGGTGACAAGGAACAACTTTCCCCAAGGAACATAGATCGAAATATGAAAAAAGATTTTGGACCTTCCATAGTAACTCAAATCAGCTGATCGGCAATTTTGTATGGGAGGTCAAATTTTTTTTTTTTTCATATTTCGACCTAGGTATGTTCCTTGGGAAAAGTTGTTCCTTATCACCAGCTGGTTCCGAGATTTCGCTATCGGTCACTAGTAAAATTTTACCCTATATATTATGTATGAATGTAAGTTTCCACATGTTATGAAATTCCGAAACGCCTCAAGCCTACAACTACCTAGTTTTATAATAGCTTCTTACTTCACCTTAGTACCTAACTAATAATTGCACTGCACTTACCTACCCTACCACACTGGTTTACGTCTTGTCTAGCTTGTACTAGGCCCGATCCCATCAAATGTAAAACCGCGTTTTACATAAAATTTACAAAAACCTCGTAATCTTGTATTAACGTGTATTTTGATTACTTTTATTGACACACAAGCACATCATCGTCTTTATCCTTTATACCCTGGAGTCACGTCTGGTGTGTGGTGCCGGCTTAGAATAGCATCACCCCATATCTTTCCCGTGGGTGTCGTAAGAAGCGACTAAGGGAATTGATTTATTGCAATTTTAGGCGACAGGATGACCACCTGTCGCTATGGCAATACATGTTTTATCAATGGCTCAAACGTTTGTCAGACGTTGTGTGAATGGCCGTTCACGCTCTGCAATTACCCCGTAAGGGTTATAGGCGTGATATTCGTATGTATGTATGTAATATTTCCATTATCTTGGTGCTGGCATAAAAGTGTATAAAACGAGTATCCTATCCTACTAATATTATAAAGGCGGATATTTGTGTGTGTGTTTGTTACGACATCACGCTAAAACGGCTTATTAGATTGACATGAAATTTTGCACAAATATAGAAGAGTACCTATTTAGAATAACACATAGGCTACTTTTTACCACGGGAAAATGTCTTATTCCTACGGGATCACGCATATTCCAATATTTTTGCAAAGGTGGCGTGACTGAGCCGATTCGCGTTTTAAACGTTTTCGCCAAAAACTAACAGCGACATCTCTTGGCGAGTAATGCTTTTTTCCCGCGGAATAATAGGTTGCAGCGGGTGAAACCGCTGACGGGCAGCTAGTAAAGGTATAAAAAGCTAACCATTTCAATTGAACCAACCATAACGGAAATAGATAGGTAATAAATTACTCACTAAACAGCCTGAGACAGTCTGAACTCGGCAAAAAACGAGCCGCTATCTTCGATCAAGTGTACATTGTCTTCTATCTATGTGGTATAAATGTACTATTGTGTACTAGTTGTTTATGTAGAGAATCGAAGTACCTACTGTAGCACGCACTAACGAGCCACCGACCAGTATGAAAAAACCGGCCAAAAAGTCATAAAATCAAAATTGGCAACACCCGGTTGGCAAGCACAGAAATGTGGCAAACCCCCCCGGTTGGCGAACATTTTTCATTTATCTACAGAAAACGCTACTGTCCATTCCTTGCATAAATTTCTCCTATTGCCGCTTTTTACTTCACCATCCGAATCCATTACTGAAAACCGCATCAAAATTGAACCAGTGGTTCGGGAGCTATTTGGTAAAATTGGGTGATGTTATTAGCCAGTCAGTATCACAAGAAATTTTGTGCTTATACTTAAGCTGCTATTCCGAACACTGCAGCCAACAGCCGACAGCCGACAGCATATGCTGCAACGGCTGCAGCTATCGGCAGTCACAGCACATGCTGTTGGCAGTTGCAGCATATGCGATTCCGAAGGCACCGGCCGACAGCCGACAGCCGACAGCACATGCCGTGACTGCCGATAGTTGCATGTAGACTTAGGTAGATTTTATAGGTACCTACAGGTTAATAGGTACCTACATACATAAATCACGCCTTAAACCCTTGCGGGGTAGCGACGGCCGTAAAAATTCGGTCGTTATCGCCACGTGTAACAAATATTTGAGAGCCGTTCTAGCTATTGTCGTGTATCACTATAGTGACAGGTTGTCAGCCTGTCGCCTAAAATTGCAATACACATGTTACCTTCGAGTCCCATAGTAGCTTCTTACGAGATCCACAGAAAAAAAGGGGGTGATGCTATTCTAAGCCAGCATCACACGGCAGAGTAGACTGTTAGGTACTTAAGTAGTTATAATAGGTACCTACAGGTAACTCACGCACGAACTGTAAGTACTTAGTTGGTACAATTCAGTGTACCGCAACTCGAACCTAGGGTAGGTATAATAGAAACTTTTGAAATTACCGCTGTCGGGTTTAGTTATTTAATAATTATGATAGTTAATTACTTCATAATTATTTCTGAACCACACATTTTACGTTTTATAGCAAAATAGCAAAAATAGATAGGTGCGTATCGCACTGCTGTTGCAGCAATACTGATCTGCAGTCACGGCAGTTGCGGCATATGCTGCAGCGGCCGACAGCATGTGCTGTCGGCTGCAGCCTTCGGATAGCGTTCCATAGAACTCCATACAAACCAGTAGTGCTGCAACGGCTGCAGCTATTGGCAGTTGCAGCACATGCTGTTGGCAGTTGCAGCACATGCGATTCCGAAGGCACCGGCCGACAGCCGACAGCCGACAGCACATGCCGTGACTGCCGATAGTTGCATGTAGACTTAGGTAGATATTATAGGTACCTACAGGTAATAGGTACCTACATATATACATAAATCACGCCTTAAACCCTTGCGGGGTAGGCAAGGCTTCAACGGCCGTAAAAATATGTTCGTTATCGCAACGTCTAACAAATTATTTGAGGGCCGTTTTAGCTATTATCGTGTATCACTATAGTGACAGGTTGTCAGCTTGTCGCCTAAAATTGCAATACACATGTTACCTTCGAGACCCATAGTTGCTGCGTACGACACCCACAGGAAAAAACGGGTTGATGTTATTCTAAGCTAGCATCACACGGCAGAGTAGCAGGTAGGTACATAGGTAGCTATAATAGGTACCTACAGGTAACTCACGCACGAACTGTAAGTACTTAGTTGGTACAATTCAGTGTACCGCAACTCGAACCTAGGTAGGTATAATAGGTAGGTACCTTTGAAATTACCGCTGTGTGGTTTCGTTTTTTAATAATTATATATATATTCTTTATTGCATAAAATTACAAGAAATAACATAACTTAGACAGCGTGAGCAAGGGCGAGCTTATCTCTAAGAAGAGATCTCTTCCAGCCAACCCGTCAGTAGTAGGAAAATGATGTTTTTGTGGGAGACAATACAATGCAACAATGAGAAACTATCAGCGATATAAACTATGCTATAATACTTTACATACATACCTAAATATAACATACATACACATTACATACATACAAATATGCATATATACATAAATACATACATACAAAATACATTAATGTAATTGAGATAAAAAGTGCTCTTTAACTCTTTTTTTAAAAACAAAAGTTGAGTTAATTATGATAGTTAATTACTTCATAATTATTTCTGAACCACACATTTTACGTTTTATAGCAAAATAGCAAAAATAGATACGTGCGTATCGCACTGCCGTTGCAGCAATACTGATCTGCAGTCACGGCAGTTGCGGCATATGCTGCAGCGGCCGACAGCATGTGCTGTCGGCTGCAGCCTTCGGATAGCGTTCCATAGAACTCCATACAAACCAGTAGTGCTGCAACGGCTGCAACTGCCGTTGCAGCATATGCTGTTGGCTGTCGGCTGTTGGCTGCAGTGTTCGGAATAGCAGCTTTACACTCTCCTTATTAGGTACACCATGCTTACGTTTTTTAAATGGCGATCCCAAATAGTGGACTATTTACAAATAAATGGACATCCTTCTTCAAAGCATTCACCTGTGACCCAGTACTCCCCAAACAAAGCCCGTTACAATCGACACCCACGGGAAAGATATGGGGTGATGCTATTTTAAGCCAGCACCACACTGCGAACTTACATGCACCAAAAGGCGCTAGAGTTTCACCGGTCGTTGGTTCTTTTCTTATGAAGCTAACCTCTAATATTGAACTATTTACAAACATATGCCGTTCCATGTGATGCTGGCTTAGAATAGCATCACCCCTATTCTACCCGTGTGTGTCGTGAAAAGCGACTAAGGGTTAATTTATCCATGGAATGGGCAGCAGCGTTCCTTATAAATAAAATATCTTGCATGCTCGCAGTGCAAGATGTTGCATTTACAGGGAACGCTGCTGCCCCTGGATGATTATCCCTCAGTCGCTTTTTACGACACCCACGGGTAGAATTATGGTGATGCTATTCTACGCCGGCATCACACGGCATATGGACATCCTTCGCCAAAGCATTCACCTGTGACCTGTACTCCCCAAAACAAAGCCGAGTATCAAACATGTTACAATCGATACAGAGATCTGGTTGTGCAACTGTACTGTACTATTGTTCGGGCAGTTCGCAGTATTGTTGTGTGTGAGGGTAAGACACTACTGGTACCTGCACAAATTAAACCTCTTTTATGTGGTATGTAATGTACGTACGTAGACCGTGTGGTGCCGGCAGAGTAGAAGTTGGGATAAGGGCAGGAAGATGATGATATGTGGTATGTACTTCAGGAGAACTGAACCTTTTGACAAGGAACAACAACCGAACAAACATGCTTTACTTTCTTTCTATTTTCGGTCTTTCCGGTCGGTCCGCGACTTTGAGGAGCAGCGTAAAGCAAAACTTGAAGCTCAACGCGATGAAGAGGCCCGTTCTCGCGCCGCCATCAACTACTATTATCATAATTTTTCTGCCCTTATCTGAACACAAAATAGTGTTGCAAAGGATTCGGCTTAATTTTACCACAAAGTAAGTATTGGCTAGCGCAAATTTTACGACCGGCGGCCGGGATTAAACGCCACTATACGGTTGGCCATGGCTGTTTGGGTCGAGTTTATCCCTCGGTCGCCTTTTACGACCCCCACGGGAAGAGAACAACTATTATATCAATGGCAAACTCACGTGCCCACACTGTGCACGGGAGTTTACTGCCAAAATCGGCTACAATAGCCACATGCGAGCGCATCAGCGCCGACTTGATCAGGAGTAGAAGTGGTCACCATGGCCGAAATCGGTCCTGATAAAGTTTTGCTTTGCTGATTCTTAGGATATCGATTTCCAATACCATTTACAAAAAAAAAAAAACCTACTAATATTATAAAGGCGGATGTTTGTGTGTGTGTTTGTTACGACATCACGCAAAAACGGCTGATTAGATTGACATGAAACTTTGCAGAAATATAAAAGGGCATCTGGAATAACACATAGGATACTTTTTACCACGGAAAAATGTCTCATTCCCACGGGATCACGCATTTTCCAATATTTTTGAAATAGGTGGCGTGACTGAGCCGATTCGCGTTTTAAACGTTTTCGCCGAAAACTAACAGCGACATCTCTTGGCGAATAATGCTTTCTTCCCGCGGAATAATAGGTTGCAGCGGGTGACACCGCTGACGGGCAGCTATACTCTATCCGCGCGATGAAGATAATATAGCGTCCTCTCAACCACACTTTTGTATGCAAGTGAAAGGGACAAATGATTGCCCTTCCAGGTAAGTGGGCGTCAACAATTGTGTAAAAACGTAAAGATGCGTTTACATGGCTCTTTGGTTAAAGAAGACTTATAAATATTTTTTACTATTGAATTTCGTTTTCTTTGGTCTATTTTAATATTTAATAAGTAAAAATAATTTTAGGTAGGTAAATAAATCTTTGTATGTTTTAAAATAATAAGAATAAGAATTACGAACTTGTTTGGTATTGTTGTGGTTCACATACGGTGAAAGTTGTTAATGATATTTTGATTGATATTATGTCAATATGATTTTTGGGACTATTATAAAAAATAGGCTAATTTATTTTTCATTTTCGTTGACCAAATTACTTATTTACAAGAATACCTACTCGTACCTAATATGAGACCTAAGGAAAAAGAAAACAAAGTATCTTAAAAACAAGTCACAATTTCACAGGAAATAGTCTAAAACACGCGCCAGGTCGTAGGAGAAATAAAACAATCGATATAAGAACAAAAAAACGCGTCCACTCCGTGCAAGCCACAGAAGTAGACTGAAATTGCACCGCCATGTAAACGCACCTTTGCCTCGTTATCGCTAACCAATGGCAATCATTTTGCATTTTCTGGTATTATCTTCATCGCGCGGATAGAGTATAGTAGAAATATATTTATTTCCAGTAACTACATTTATGTTTACAAATTTCTAGTCATAAGCAAGCATGTATGTAGTAGGAAAGATACCATAAAACCATCTGTATAATCTTCGCATTGGCTACTTTACAGCGTAACCTTTTTGTATGCTAAATTAATAAAATATCTGTTAGCAAAACGTTTAGCAACACACATGGACACATATTTCCCCATTAGACATTGCAACACACACAGGTCCGATTCCAATAAACTGTTAACTTAGGTTTATTTTTATTTTTGTCATATTAATTTCAGTATCTGGTTGAGCGAGATTCCTCGGTTTTTCAACAGATGGCGTTATAAATTTATAAGAAACTCCCAAAAAGGGGTGAATCAACGTTTTTTCTTTTAAGGTGGATCGTTTTCCATACAAAATTTAA
Organism: Phthorimaea operculella; assembly: GCA_024500475.1. Lineage (NCBI taxonomy): Eukaryota > Metazoa > Arthropoda > Insecta > Lepidoptera > Gelechiidae > Phthorimaea > Phthorimaea operculella. The sequence continues at coordinate 463,885 of JANFCV010000239.1, forward strand.
ATGGAGTTACGTCTTTAAATGAGACAAAATTATGATTAAAAAACTTGATGGGAAGTCCCGTGCTTTTATAACATTGTCGCAAAATAAAACAAATAATTTTTTAAACATCAGATTTCTCTGTAAAAACCGTGTCGCCACTTAATGAACATAGATGGAGCTACTGCTGCAATAAACACGTTTAATTTTTTTGTGGAGAAAATACTTGATATTTTTTTACGTTAAGCAGTTTTGCGACATATTTACGTGTGCCTTCCTCATCTCACATAAAGATTTTTTGATAAAATTGTTGTTTAGCTCATGTGTAACTCGGTTGAAGTTCAGATTTTAGTTTGTATGACGTAACGATCCCCCTTAAATGAAAAACGTATAGCCTCATGCCTACAGCGCCTGATTGCTATTTTTGTAAACAACATTTTCAAACAATAATAATATTTAAAGAAAAAAAATTAAAAAATGGGTATTTCTTCTGTTATTTAATTTTATGGTGACGTTTACTTAAATTGCGTAATTATTGTATGGACTTTTTTTTATGTTTTTTTTTTCTGAAGCACCAGAAAAAATCTTATGTCCTTTGTATAGGACACAGTAACGCTAGAGGCTAGACCGATTTATTACCCCCAAAAATCCCTAGATACGAAATTTCGAGAAAACCGTTTCAGCCGTATCCGAGATCTCGATTACATACAATTTTTTTCTCGTTTAAAGGTATAAGATGTATAAAATAAAACGTTTAGCAACACACATGGACACATATTTCCCCATTAGATATATTGCAACACACACTTGCAGTAGCTGCGGCTAAATGCGGTTTAGGCCCGATCCCACTAACACTTTAAACCGCGTTTTGAAACTGTAAACTTAAGTTTATTTAACTTTTTTGCTCCTAAACATTGCATGCAATGCATTGAACAAGGAAAATCAAAATTTACGTCCAAAACTGCAAATGGCAGAAATCAAAACACATACATATCTAATCTAAGTTGTTATTGGTATCAGCCTGTCGAAAGGTTAAAAGGTTGTTTAAGGGTTAAATATAAAAGTGGCATCAGGTCATACGCAAATAAAAACTGCTATTTGGTCATAATCGTGTTCAAGAAATAAGCTAGTGGTAGTGGTCATAAATATGTGCAAGAGTTATAGTGCTATTTCGTCACACATATGAGTCCTATTTGGTCCCAGTTAAAGTATGAGTTCCATTTGGTCACAAATTAAATTAAATAGAAACTACTGCTAAAATGTGTTTTATTCTGCGATTTTTGTTTTTAATACATTATTATTTTATTCAACGTACGTAACATTTACATTTGTATACTAAATATTTAGGTACCTCACTTAGTATCTTTTCGTTCCTTTTGTAACACTGCAGACTAAATTGATTAGGTACTTTCAACTCGTTTTATGGCCGAAAATACGAATTAATCATCATTAAAATAGCGAATATACGCCTCTAGACAAACAGACAAAAGTGAATTGATTATTTATCGCATTTCTCATTGTAGCAATGCTGATACCTACTCATTATTGGACACGCGATTTTGAAATTACAATCTCTGAGAACTTAACGTACTTGGCACGTTGGTAGATAAATCACGTGGAAAAAAACTTATTTTTATATGAGAATAGCCGTTTTGGATTTTATTTAGTGACAATTATTACAAACATTAAACTCATACAAGAAAGAACCCTTGCCTTATTATTATACTGTTACACAGCAGAGCTATGACAGAACCCAGTCTTACTCTACCATCATCATCTTCCTGCCTTTATCCCAATTACTTGGGGTCGGCGCAACACGTTTCGTTGAATACAAAATCGTGTTGCAAAAGGATTTGGCTGAATTTTACGACCGGCCACCTACCAGACGGCAACCCTCCTTGGGAATGCGTCTGTGGTGGATCAACCGCCACCATACGGTTGGCCCTGGCTGTTTGGGTCGGGTTTATCCCTCGGTCGCCTCTTAAGACCCCCACGGGAAGAGAAGGGATGGTGCTATTCTACTCTGCCGGCACCACACGGCAATCTGCCGTGCCAGTCTTACTCTACCACGCGCGCATATTTAGCTTTTTTCTCGATGACGCAACGCACGACCACCAAGCTACACCGGCTTGCCCCTCGCGCCCTATATGACTTCCAGAGAACACTCTTATAGCGCGTTTTAAAAACTAACAGCGCCATCTAGCGTAGATGTGTGTAGCCGTTCTGGATATTCTCCTAAAGATTACCCGTTGAGATACTAATAATCACATTTCCTTAGGTAGTAAGGTAGCTTTTTTCCTTGCGGTCGATGACGCAACGCACGAGCCGACACGCGGCCGCACGATGCTATGCCGGCCTGACAGGTTTCAAGACGCGTGGCCGGAGGAGCTCAACTTCTGTAAGTGTGGTTTCCGAAATCGTGCACGGAATTTTGCAACGAGTGGACTAATAAATATCACACTTTCTACTACTCGATTTTTTTAATGTCTATGGAGTTGGAATACTAGAATGTGTTTGAATGGGGAGGATAACTCAATGCTTATTACAGATGGCAGTATGCGCAAGTGTGCTTAAATGACGTCATAATGACAACCAATAACATGTATTGTACCTAAACTTTGACATTGACGTATTTTTGACCAATCGCAGCAAAAAGGCACACTCGACAGTGGAGCCATTAGTTCTCCAGTTGCTACCCCATTGATTATGTGTGAATGGTTATAAGTAGTAGAACGGGTATTATAAGCAAGCACAACTATGTAGTAGCAGAATATCGCATGCGAAAATTCAAAAATAGAGCTCCGGGTTTGCCACATCGCCAGATCTGCGTGCACGCATGGAGATTAGTTTACGAAGGTGGTTAAATAGAGGTTATTAAGTATAAATTATAAAAGGTATTATTAGACTGCTTGTATGAAAAGACATAGAAAACTTATAACGCAGAACGCACCTTTGTTTACGACTAGAAAATTACAATGTTTTAGGTTATTATATGTCTAAATCATAACATAGTATTAATTAAAATGTAACAGGAATACCTAATCAAGCTTAAATTAATTCTAAGAGCCGTACATCGAATTTACGCAGCGCAAACGAAGTCGCGGGCACCAGCTAGTAACATAATATAAATTAACATAACAAATAACGTTATTTATTTATTAGCTATTTCAGTTTCTTTAGTATTTGTTAACAGTTTTAAAACAATTAATTATTCGAGCATGAAGTAATTAAACATATCAACTTTTTCTCACCCATTGTCAATATATTACACAAACTGAACCCATTATAGAACCGATACATTTCCATTTCAAATGCACACAACCCTATTACCGCTTTTCAAACTAAATAAAAGCCTGTTAATTAGCTTTTTCAGAGAAATAGCACTGTGGAACTAGAGCCACAACAAACAGATGATGTATTACAAACAAAAACCCGACGGCAGTAATTACAAAGTTGTATTTTTCGATAAACATCCGCCATCTTGAATTTATGAATTCACTCGCGCTAGCTAATCGCGCTGCAGAGACGTATCTAACGACGACACCTCACTCACATACATGATCAACATCCGCCGCTGTTGCCCGTAAAAACGAAAGTGTTGTCTACATAGATAGATACTCTCGAAAAACTTTACCCTTCTTTTGAGGCGGTCGGGTAAAAAAAGGGTTTTCTCTTCGAACAAGCAATTTGTTCTTTGCCAACTCACATGTTCAGTCTTATCGATATTAAAATAGAAGTTCTACAGTACCTATAAAACACTTAATAAATTATTCGCTGTAATTATAGTAATGCAAATTAATACCAACACTGGACGTTGCTGCACTTACCCATAACTTTAATCACATTGAATATTATATTCAAGTTCTAAATCTACTTTTAAATAACTGCAGTTTGGAAAAAAAGGCATTCGTTTTGCATGCAAGTCGTATCGTATTGCGCTTAACATTCTCTTAAACATTACTTTTTTAAGTATTACTTATAGTGACATTTAAAATAAGTTCACATGTTTTATAATAATGTAATAAGTTACATACTAATCGACTCAAATTTGCTATGGCCTTAAAAGGGCGTCTTATTATGTGATGTAAATTACTTAGATCCTAAGATACCATGTATTAAATGAAATGAAATGCTTTTTGCAGAAGGAATGAAGAAAATAATATGTTTTTTTTTCCGAAGTCGCGCTAGTTTCGCGGCATTATTCCTCTTAACTTAAGAGGCTGTTGCGTCAGATATGTGCGACATTTTTTGTGCGCGCTTTGGTAACGTAGCCTAGAATGCGGTGAGGCAACAGCCCGTAGCTGGAATTTTTCTATACGCCACTATACTGTGCTCAACTAGTGGGTGCAGCAGCGAGTAATTAATTTTAGGTTAAAGGCGTAAAATTCTTGTTCGAAATAACTAATACTAAATAATAAGCCTTATTTCCACACAAAATCACACTAACATGTTATTTTTCTTTTAAATCACTAAATGATTTTTTTATTTTATCATATCATTTGCCAGTCTTGTTATAACAAAGCGTTTAGGAAAATGTTGGTAGGCTTGTTAATTCACACGAAAACGTTCAGATAAACGAAAAGAAGAAAAGATAATTTTTCGGAATGAAACTTATATGTTCTGAAATGCGTTCGAAAATTTTACTTAGTTCTTACGTTTCTTTTCGCCCGACTGCCTCAGAAGGAGGATAATGTTTTTCGAGAGTATGAATGTATGCGCACAAGTTTTTTTTTAGCTGGCTACAGACTAAACGGCTGGACAGATATTTGACACATGAGAAGTCGTTAGATTCGTCTCAGCAGCGCGAGTGACACTAACTATATTCAAATTTCATAAATTCAAGATGGCGGATTTTAATCGCAAAATACAACTTTGAAATTACCGCCGCCGTCGAGGTTTTCTTTTTCAATCCATCTGCAAGTCTAAAGTTGTTTGTACAAATCATATTATTGTAAATCTCAGTGTATAAACACTCTGGCCGTGTGATGCCGGCTTAGAATAGCATCACCCCATTTCGTTCCTGTGGGTGTCGTAAGAAGCGACTAAAGGACTCGAGGGTATCATGTGTATTGCAATTTTAGGCGACAGGCTGACAACCTGTCACTATAGCGATACACGACAATAGCTAAAACGGCCCTCAAATATGTGTCAGACGTGGCGATAACGACCGTACTTTTACGGTCGTTGACGCTCTGCCTACCCCGCAAGGGATAAAGGCGTGATGTATGTATGTATGTATAAACACTCTTAATCCTAAATAGTGCTTATTTTGTGTCAAAATCACAAAATATTATGTCAATTTACCAAAGCCTTATTACAAAATACCACAAACCGTTCAACCTGCGGAAGCCGCATAAAAATCTTGACCGATTTCGGCAGATCTTGCGTAAATGAATTACCCTCAATGACTTATATTAACTTGCATTATATTATGAGTCTGTTACGTATATGCGTTTTGGTAGGAAGCGGTCACGGTCACTAAGGAAACACCACAGACTAGATAACTTAGACAACGCATGCGCAGGTGCATTTGAATTCTTTTTATGTGCTCCAGATAACATTGTAAAGAACTTTGTCTCAATTACGTGGTAAGATGAGAAGGAATGGCAAATATTCGAATAGGACTCCCGAAGACCTCTCAACAGGTATCTTCACCCTTGGAAACTCAGCAGTGGACTTTCTTGGTTTCGATGCTATAAATTAGATATTGATGTCGCAGGTTTTTGGTACAGTCAGGTTTATGACAAAATTGAAACAAATTTCATAACAAACCTAGGTTTTTAATAAAAACCTGCACCAGTTTCAGTTTATGATATAATTTTTCTAAACTATTGGGATAAACTTTATATTTTTGTCGTAAACCTAGATACTTACAAACAAATGTTCTAGATGGCGTCAAGAAGATTGTAATGGTATCCTTATTTTCCAAGCGTCGCGACAACGACGCCGTCAAATTTTGACGGCGTCGTTGTCGCTGCGGTCTTGTAGAAAAACCCGACCGCATCCCATACAAACTCTAAGGCTGGTGTTCACCGACAGCTGATGATACTACGATTACTTAACGGGTACGTTAACAAATAACCGGTGACTGACGAAGCGGCGATTTTCTTGGTGTTCACCAACACTTTTAGGACGTCGGTCTACCAACCGAGCGTTTTTGAATGAAACTTTTATGAAAGACCCAAAAGTTTAAAGCGACCACGTAAAATTGACATCCGTTTCCTTGTTGTTACTATAAACAAGAGCAGCGTTCAAACGTGGTAGCGTAACCTTTTTATACTACAAAATTAAAATGTATCCTTCGCCTAAGCATCTGGACATAGAGCAGGTACTTATTATTTTTAGCAGCATGCGAGTCTGCCGAATTCAAAGATTAAAAACAAAAAACTTTACACTCACTCAAGGGTGCAGTAGCGCCACGGGGGACATCGTAAAAGTTTTTTGTGGACCAAATTTCGGGCGCGCAGTGCAAGACAATAGGGATGAACCATTTTTTGTTAAAGATTTGGGTCTAACCGTAAGATAATGGACGAAATGAGGATGTTTAAGTAAATCGCCAAGTTAAGGCCACTTGACAGTCTTTAAATGGTGGTTAGGGTTTGGTGAACAGTAAAAATTAATTTAAACATGGAATTAGATATCATCGACCGATTATAAATTTAACAGCTGTCGATGAACACCAGCCTAAGCTTTTCAGCGCGCTGTCAACGTGACGGCGTCGTGGCGCGCCGCAACGACGCCGACGCTCGGTCTTTCTGGTTCCCCATACAAACCAGTCATTTGACAGCGACAACGACGCGCGTCGTTGTCGCTGTCGCTTGGTTTTTAAGCCTATCATAATGATCGAAACGTAAATAGCTTTGCTTGGTCCAGTGGTTGAACATTCAGTGTCAAGTAGCGACACTCAAACGACCTTAGGGCTCGCATCGTTGCTAAAGCGTGTAAGTGCAGTTTAATAACAGGTTCAGCCCTGCGCCCTTTTTGTAATAACTAAAGGGCATGAGATAAGTTTAGGTCCATGTATAATTGAGTTATAAGCGTAGTCTAACAGGTGAACAGTCTGTGTCAAGAAGCGACACTCAAACGACCTTAGGGCTAGCATCATCGTTGCTAAAGCGGAAAAGTAGAATTAAATAACAGGTTCAGCCCTGCGCCTTTTTGTAATAACCAAAGGGCATGAGATAAGTTTAGGTCCATGTTTAATTGAATTATAAGCGTAGTCTAACAGGTGAACAGTCGGTGTCAAGAAGCGACACTCAAACATAGTATAAAGAAAGGGGGGAAGTAAGTTATCTTAGAACAACCGGACCGCGCGCGGCTTGTATGTGTGTGCAATAGTATCTACGCGTCGCCGCACGCACACATCTAATTGCGGCCCCTACTGAGGGTGCCCGAAACGTCCCGAGATTTGTCAGTGTGTGGCGTACAGATATATTGCGCACACATACAAGCAGCGCGCGGTGCGGTTGTTCTAAGATAACTTACTTCCCCCTTCCTTATACTATGACTCAAACGACCTTAGGGCTTGCATCGTTGCTAAAGCGTAAAAGTAGAATTAAATAACAGGTTCAGCCCTGCGCCTTTTTGTAATAACCAAAGGGCATGAGATAAGTTTAGGTCCATGTTTAATTGAATTATAAGCGTAGTCTAACAGGTGAACTGTCAGTGTCAAGAAGCGACACTCAAACGACCTTAGGGCTCGCATCGTTGCTAAAGCGTGTAAGTGCAGTTTAATAACAGGCTTAGCCCTGCGCCTTGTTGTAAGGACGAAAGGGCGTAAGATAAGATCAAATGATCTTCAGATTTATCCCATGGACTTTAGTTCATTCTGGGTTTGAATCGCTAAGTGGTAAGATTTGTTCTTGGAATAACCTGCTAACATAGAGCTTTACAAACCTTTTTTTCGTATTTCGATCTATGTTCCTTGGGGAAAGTTGTTCCTTATCACCGGCCGGTTCTGAGTTTTTGCTATCGGTCACTAGTAAAATTTCACACTATATACGGGGATGGAGCAAAGACACTCATTTTGTGCTTGTACACACTCAAGTGTAATACATTTGTCTTTCTGTACATAACCACAGATAATGTATGTAAGACATAACATACCTATTTACCTAAGTGAGCTTACCGTAATAGCACCGAAGCCACGAAGACAATTTTCAATCTGCCTATGACTATAACTTGATATACAAGTTGGAATTAACACATTGCATATTAATTGAATGATAAAAACGAAGGTCAGCTATCCAAAACAGTGTTACCAAATCGTGAACTATAATAAAACTGGACCACTAATCACCTAGCTAGCGCCGAATATGTGTGCAAATAAAAAGGCATGACTATTTCATCTCCAATTGATTTCGTATCTCAATTCGAAAATAATTACATCTGTATCAAAGAGTAATAATATTTTATTACATGATATATTGCATACAAAGCACCGGGGGCTAACAATTAAATGTCGATATATTTTATCAATAGCTACAGATTTCAAGGTTAAGATCAGAGCGTGCAGTCTTTGATGTTAAATGATCTAAGATTTTTTAGGAAGTTTTCATACAAACGTATTTCCTTTCCCTGTTTTCTTCCCGAATAATGCATGTAGAGACATAATTCTTTTTTTTTGTTACAATAAGGCAAGCCTCTATTTTATATTTTTTCAAAAAACTGTTATGAGACAAAAATATGAACAATTTTCTTTTTCAGTACAAAATGAAAAACCAGCCAAGAGCGTGTCAGACACGCCCACAAATAGGGTTTCGTAGTCAACGTTTAAATATCAGGTTTTTCAGCATTACAAACTTAATTTTGTTGCTGGTTTGTTAGCAGCAGTATGATGACCAACCGCAAATAGAAAAACTCAATTTTTCCTGAAACCTTTAAGGGTACGATATCCGTTATAGTTTTCATTGTAACTTCAGATTGTAAGCTATATTCCATATTTATTTCAAATTTTTAGCGTTTATACTTTAGAAGTTACAGCTGGAACAAATTATGGGTCAAAAACGCCCTCTTTAAAAGCAAATATCTCGTGACAGAAACATTTTAGAGAATTTGTTTCAAAGAAACCTCACCTTAATTTTAAAAGACCTATTCAACGATACCCTACTCAATATTACAGAAGAAAAAAAATTTTGTGAGGGGGTCCAAAAACATTTTAAATATTTTTTCTTAACATTTCTATATTTGGGTCAACACGATCTATCTTCTCACCAAATTTCATGTCGATAGCTCTAAAACTGACGAAGATATGAGGGCGCGGCATACAGACAGACAGACAGACAGACAGACAGACAGACAGACAGACATGACGAAACTATAAGGGTTTCTAGTAGACTACGAAACCCTAAAAATGCTTCTTTTATATTTTTCAAATTATATTTACGAAAACATTAATAGTAGGGGCATGCCTAGAGCAAGGCTTAAAATTAAAAAGTAAATTTATGCCTACAGCATATTTGACCAGTCTTACTTACCAAATGACATGTGAAAATGTGGCAATAGAATAAATAATAATAATAGATACAGAAAAGTTATATAATAAAGTTTAATGATCCATTCTAAATGTGTTCTGTATCTATATTATTTACAAACAATACCTACTTACCTTATTCATAATTTCACTATTTGTATATTAATACCCGTTCGACGCATATATGAATAACAGAACTGTACCACACAAGGTTAAAACTTGAATGCCAAATATAGGCGAGAAACACACGTAACTACCGTTTGTGCGTAATTTTTGCGCTGCGTAACGCATGCGTTAGGACAATACGAACCATGACCTTATTCTCTCTCATACAAATATGGTTTTTGTCAAACAGTTTGACAGATGCATCCGTCGACGCAGCGTTCTGCGATATTTTTGCTTTTGTCAAGCCGTTTCACATAAACCGTATTTTTATGAAAATAAGGTGGAAGGTCGTATTCTTCTAACGCATGCGACAATGCGCCGTGTGGTGCAGGCTTTGAATAGCATTACCCCATTTTTTCCGTGAGCGGTGGCATTTGAGAGTTGATGTGTATTGCAATTTTAATCGATAGGCTGAAAACTTGTCGCTGTGGTGATATACAGCCTTCTGAATGTGATTCATTAATTGTCAGAGGTGATGTAAATGGCCGTTTTTACAGTCGCATACGCTCTGCCTACCCCGAAAGTAATATAGGCGGGATATATATGTATGTATGTAATGCGCAAAATAACGCACAAACGGATGTTACGTGTGTTTGTCGTCATATTTACGTAAACACATATGTTTCTTTGGCAGTCGGAGCCGTTAACTTCATAGGCCTTTAAGATCACGAACAAAATTAATTTAATTAACAAATATGTGAACCAATTTGTTTCTTGCTTCACTTCAATTTTATTTTTACCCGACTGGCTCCGAAGGAGTATGTACGATGTATGTACTTATGATGTATGTGGACAATTAAATTCTTTTTCACGGGCTACAGCCTAAATTAAATTACTGCAGTCGGGTTTTTTTTTTAATAATTATTAGGCTTGTAACCTTTGGTAAAATTACTTTAACTAAAAAATATATGACTTCGGTTAAATTACTTTAAGCAAGAAAAGGTATGTTGTATCAAATTAAGTTACAGTTAAGTTCGGAATGCGCTGTTGCAGGTTGCAACATTCCATTGATTTTGTGTTAAGAATATTAAGTGTCTGTTAAGTAATACTAAAGTTAGAAAACACTTTGCAGTTTCTTACACACATGCCCATTTGAATTTGATTAACATTTATGTTAAAGGCTGTTAAGAAGGTTTTTTGCAACATGATTTTACTGCTAGAATAGGCTTTAGCTAAAGTGGCACGCCATGCAACGTTGCCATATGTCATATTCTTCACAGATGAGACATACGACGCGAGACGTAAGATGACATTGTCAGCCGTCATCGATGCGACACGCGTCTCACTTGTGTAGACGGCGTCTCTTCTGTTTCATATATTTATTATGGAAACGGTTTTAAGCATCGCGATTTCAAAATAATTTAAATAATGCGTTATCATTTCAATTGTGATGATGATGACCAAATGGGAATCGTGGCCAAATGAAACTTCATCAAAGTATTGAATAAAATATTTCAGAGGCCTTTAATTCTACTTCGTACAATTAAGCTTACATTATGGGTACGATACTTACTGATTAAGGTATACATTTGGAGCATTGCGAGTTACGGCAGTGAAACCTGGACTATGACTCAAAGGGATAGAGCGCCTCGAGGCTTTTGAAATGTGGTGCTGGCGTAGAATGGAGGGAATAAGCTGGTCCGAAAAGAAGTCTAATGAAGAAGTATTACAGCATGTCAGAGAAAAAAAGACACTCTTAAGAACCATCGAAAATAGAAGAGGGAAAATGATAGGCCATTTGACACGACGATTTCCTAAAAACCATAATTGAAGGAAAAGTAGATGGGAAAAGAGGCTGAGGAAGACCCCGACGGAACTACTTCCAACAAATTAAGGAAAAGGTCAACGTCGTGTCGTATAAAGATTTGAAGTCATTGGCTGAAAACCGAACTGAATGGCGTATACTCCACCGACAAGAGCCAGGCTCTTAAATAAAGAAGAAGATGGGCAAGATAATATTCTTCTGTACCAAACCATAGGCACATAAGAGTCGATTACGCACATAGGGTCAACGTATCAGTCCCAAACAAGTTTGTAAGACCAAATAAAAATATTAGAAGTGTTATTTGTTTAAAAATATTATGAGTTGAGTAACAAAATGAGGAATAAGGAAGATAATTGTAAATCGCACATTTTGAGAATTGGACATTCTGGGAATTGAACATTATAAGCATTAGACCGTTTTACAGCGTTGGAGATTTTGGGAATTGGAAATTATGTCCCTAAAGGGAACTTATTCAATGTTCAAAACAAAATTTAAGTAACATACGTGCTTGGTTTACCATTTACCCGAAGTCCGAACATAATAATAATAAAATAACTGCAATTATTTGTAAACGCACACCGTGATTCCGACCTTGCAGGATGATGGAGGCACGACTTGTGTTTCACATGCGTTTGCACGATTGCATATCACGCTTGTATTAATTTTGCATCAGCGCCGATTTGATCAGGAGTAGAAGTGGTCGCCATGGTCGAAACCGGCCGGAAAGATCATCATCATCATCAATTTTTGCTGTGTAGATAAAACGCCAAGGGTCCATTTCGATCCGATTTCAAGACGTCCACCGCTGTTCACGAAAATATGAACCACGAGATTTGAACCTACTACTTCCACGAATTCAAGCTCATACATTACAATAACAGCTACAATACGCAAGCTATAGAGTGCGTCTAAAAAGTAAGAACTGTCGGCATTAGTCTAGGCGCCACCTCTCTGTCTGTCAGTAGCAAAACGCCAGTGACAGCACTACTGAACCTCTATAACTTCTCATACATTAGAGGTCTGTATCAAGGGAGCAACTGCTTACACTTTGACAGTACGCCGCGTGGCCTAATGCGCACTCTATAGCTTGCTTTATGTATACTCTAAGGCCACAACAGTCCACTGCTGGACATGAGTCTCTACTCTTTTCCTATCGGGGTGGTATTACCATACTCACCAAGCTTGGCAGGCGGATTGGCGAGAGCAATGCAACATGTGGCGTTGTCAGAGAACGCTGCTGCCCATTCCATGGATAATTATCCCGTACCTTATTACGACACGGGTAGAATTGGGGTGATGCTTTTCTAAGCTGGCATCACACGGCATTCAAGCTCACAAATCTATTCAGAAGTGAGAAGTGTGGCGGTGTCACTGATCAATTGGTTTTGCTGATATTTTTTGTCATACAGATCTTTATTATAAAGGTGACGAGATGTGATGAAATCACTGCGATATATCACAATAAATATTACGTTACACGCAAGCATTTGTGAACTGTGATATTTGTATGGGAGAGAAACTGGTAGATTTTTCTCAGAAGATAAAGTCTATATGCGTAATCAATGAGATTTCGATGAATCTAATTTTATTAATTAGGTGCTGTCAACTTTGCAAACACAATAAACTTCATTAAAATTGGTTCAGCAGTTTTCTAGACAAAAGGACAGTGTCTCTCTCACATAAAAATGCTGTGAAGTTTTGGATAACTTTCGGCTCGTAGGTTTCTCTGTCGCTATTTAAAACTTTCAACCAATTGTATCATAGATAAAATCTGTCAACTATGGTCAACCGCATGGTGGCGGTAATGCCATCTACAATAGCATTCCCAAAGAGGGCTGAAATCAGGCAGGCGGCTGGTAATAAAACACAGCCAAATCCTTTTGCTAGATGATTTTGTTGCGCCAACCTCAATCGTTTTGGGATAAGGGCAGGAAAATGATGAGGCTGCTGTGTCCGTATTTAAAATTTTCAATCAATTGCACGTATCACAGAAATAATTATACAATTTTCCATCAAAATTACCTTCTTACCTCACTCAGTAAACTTATAAACCTACTTATTCAAGCAAGATGAGCTAAACCAGTCGATTATGCAAGTATTTAAACATCTCGTAAACGCCTTATAAATAAATCTAATCGCCTATACAAGTAGGTAACTGGGTATGCAAAGTGGAATTTCAATAAAAAAAACTCGACCCACTTGAAACGATCCGACCTTCAAGTTTAGCAAATTGAGGCCGATTTTAACCTAATATTTAATATTTATTAAAGGAACTCTTATTGTTTTTCAATGTTTGACGGATATACGTACATACGACGAAAAAAACAAATAATGATATATATTTTTAAAATAAAATGCAGACGAAATGGATATAAAAGTAGGGACGAAATGGGAAATTGAGCCTAAAATAGGTGATATCCGTTCATATGATCGGATATTATAGGGTTACATTTAATTAAGTACAAATATCTTGAGGATGTGATCTACTCATAAAACTGAACAACTTTTGTTAGAAACTTTTGTTCTGGACCTTCCGTACAAAAATGTTGAAAAAGTGTGTCACTTAGTATGGGAGGCCCAAATTATTTTTTCATATTTCGAGCTAAAGTTTCTAACAAAAGTTGTTCAGTTTTATGAGTAGATTACACCCTCAAGAGATTTGTACTTAATTAAATGTAACCATAAATAATGTGATATTACATTAGACTGAAAGAAGTGTATTCTAGTGATTAAGGGTTAAATCGGGTTGATCCTCGACTCGGTGTCCCAGAGATGCAACCTACTGATGCATCCGTGATCCTGGTTTGTTCCGTGTTTATCATCGGTGTGAATTTGTTCCCGGTCTGGTTATCGTAATCGTAACACAACCATGTCAGAAGCCAGATGGGTACTTGTAGTAGACCAGAATCCATCGGGTCTTTGGACGACTCGGTGTCCTCCAAGAATTGCACAACAAAAATTCTGCAAGTACCAAGTATTCTTAAATTCTCATGCATTCCATAATAACCTAATGATAGGTAGGTACCCAGTTAGTAGTACGTTCCTCTATGCTATTAGGTAGGTTGAGGTAGTTTTTGCTAGTTAATGTGATCATCACATCACCTCGGTTAGATCATAATAATTACCTTACCTATACGAGTACATATAGGTAGCTGGCACAAGGTCGTTTGTAGGCTAAACAGTAAAGCTGACTGCTTGATTTGTGGCTAGCCTACAAGGCAATATAGGCTATAGTACGGCCGCGCGAATAGGCCAAGCCCATTCTGCCGTGTGATGCCGGCTTAGAATAGCATCACCCCAATTCTACCCGTGGGTGTCGTAAAAAGCGACTAAAGGATATTTATCCAGGGAATGGGAGCAGCGTTCCCTGTCAATGCAACATCATGCACTGCGCTCGCCAATTTCAATATAGGTATTTATTGCAATCCGCCTGCCAAGCGTGGTGAGTATGGCAATACCCCCGATAGGGGGAGGCCCATGTCTAGCAGTGGACTGTTGTGGCTATTATGGTAAGTCCACACCTACTAGAAGACACGTAAATAAAGAAAAATAGACCTTATGTCATACTAGCCTATGGCCATACTATTGGCCTACGTTCATAGCATACGACATAAGGTCTATTTTTCTCTGTTGATATGTCTTCTAGTCAGGGTTTGTCAGCTGTCAAATATGGCCTATTCCAACGGCCGTACTTTAATAGCTGTTTATTACAGTCACTCATTAAATCACTGCATTCTTAAACAAACTACTTAAAGGTATAGAACTTATTTGGTTGTTGATTGTAGGCAAGCGACCGGTGAATTAAGCCAAATCCTTTTGCAACATGATTTTGAGGTCAAACAAAACGTGTTGCGCGAACCCCAAGTAATTGATATAAAGGCAAGAAGATGATGATGATGGTAGGCAAAAACTGCAAATAACAAGTAGGGTGACAACTATTCTGTGACTCTTTGAGAATCCTAACATCCTCCATTTTGTTTGATTCAAACAAAAGATGATTAATTTTATAAAAACCACACTGGCACGAACGAATATCGAGGAGTTTTTTTTCTTAACCAGGATCTTACTATGTTTGATGTGATGCTGATGATGATGAATAAGCCAATATTGTATGACCAAATCGTATAGATACTAATAAGTACTAGGAGTAGGAGGTACGCAACACACATAGTTAAATTACCTTTTGTCAGGATTTGAGGGTCTTAGTTTAGCATCACCCCATATCTTTTCCGTGGGCGTCGTAAGAAGCGACTAGGGATTTGAGAGTTGGTGTGTATTGCGATTCCAGGCGTCAAGCTGACAACCTGTCATTATAGTGATACACGAAAATAGCTAAATCTGCCGCATTTTTTTTACAGTCGTTGACGCTCTGCCTACCCCGCAAGGGATAAAGGCGTGATTTATGTATGGTATTAAAAAGACTACTACTGCTACAGCCACAACAGTCCACTGCTGGACATGGGTGTCCCCAATCGGGGGGGGGGGTTCTCACGACGACGACTGGCAGGCTGATTGGCGAGCGCAGTGCAAGGCGCTGCAGATATTCACAGGGAACGCTGCTACCCATTCCCGGGATCCATCTCCTAGTCGCGTTTTATCACACCCACGGGTAGAAATGGAGTGATGCTATTCTAAGCCGACAAAACGACGCCTCTAGAAAAATATTCTACTTCTGTTATATAGAATAGAAAGATAAGCTTTTCAATTCAATTCCTACGATAAAAACCTCACAAAAATCACTTGCGTCATAACTTTTTGCCCGTTTCTTTACATTCAATACAACCATAATGCTTAGTTCAAAGCAAAAAAGCCTTTATTTGACGCTCACAACACATCATTTGAAGATGTACCAAAATAGCAAATGGTCCTCTTAATAACCCCCCTTTTGAGGCAGTCGGGTAAAAAATAAATGGATCCGCCTCTAAATGCATCTTTGTATCGTTGAATTATTTAAATTCTCTGTTATTAAGGTGGACTATAAAACCTCAATTAATTTTATATCTTGTCTTCTGTTAATTATAAACGTGCTAAGCAGTTTTTTATGTGCAAATTAGTACCTAACAGAAACAGATTACAACAAAAACAGATCCTCATTTTACGGGATCAAATCAACCCAAGTAGAATATTTTAGTCGACTGCCTCAGGTGGGTTAGGTATGTTTTTCGAGAGTATGTATGTATCTAGAAATTCGTTTTCACGGGCTAAAGCCATCTTAGCATCGTGAGTAACACTGGCTATATATTCAAAATTCATAAAAACAAGTTCGCGGATTTTTAACGCTAACACAATTTTAAAATTACCGCAGTGGGATTTTCTTTTTAATACATCTGCTTGGTTATTATAACTGTATCTCTCTCTGTCTCTCTTTTTTTGTTTATGACACCGAGTAGTCCAATGACCCGATGAATATTGCAACTGAATGAAATATAAGTACCTACAAGTACCTAAATGTACCTAAAGGAGAGTAAGAAACCTGAAATTATTTTATGAAACTGGTACCTAGTTTTCTTTTTCTAAAAGTGTTGTTACCTCACTAGAACAAAATAGGATGTACAAGCAAATTCGATGACGTTATTTGAAGCCGGCATCATAGGGCATATTACATTACCTGATTAATAGGAGAAAGGGACCCGAAATGGCAACATTATTGTTTGCGTCTTTTTCATATTTTGCATATTTTACATGACGTTTGAGCAGGATGTCAACAATAATGTTGCCATTTCGGGTCCCTTTCTTCTAGGAATCAGGTTATAATAATTTACGTTCCTATTAAATCCTAAACCAAGTCTATACTAATAGGACTTGTATGACTAAATACTTATCCGTCTAAGTACTAACCATATTAGGTCTAGCCTTATATGAGCCTAGCAGCCTAGGTCTAATTCTAGGTTTACTGGCAAGGAAGTTGGTCGCATTACGAACTATAGCTGGGAGATATTCATTATAGCTTTGGGAGTCGGTCTATAATTTATACTGGGTGTTAAAAATAACAAATAAATCTGAAAAGAGGTCAACCATGGAACATGGGTCGAAAAATGAAAAAAAAAAATTTACCTCCCATACAAAATTGCCGATCAGCTGATTGATTTACCTACTGAAAGTCCAAAATTTTCCATGTTCCATGGGGAAAGTTTTTTACTTTTATGAGTACCTTGACTTGATTCGGCTTTATTTGTTGGTTTGTAACACCCAGTATAAGTAGGTAGGTACATAAGGTATTTGCCTAAGTAGCTACTTACGCAACTTTACAATATTATTGTTCTAACAGAACTCTTCACACTAGCCGCCGAGCACTAGCCGTTACCAAGAGAATAATAATTGAGTGAAAGTGGCGTCGAAAGCATTTCACATTAGGCTAGGTCAGGATACTGTGGAAGGGTTCCATCGCGTGAACTAACCGGAGGGAAGTAGAACCTTGTCTAACTGAAAACCGTATGAATTTATTATTGTTGTAGAACTAAACTAATTTTGATAGTTTCGGGGTGCCATCTTTCACCTGAAATATGAACTAATAAAAAAATCTACAAACTATTTTTGTAATTTGATTATGTAGGGACGCTATAATTAGCTTGTTTTTTATAGGGAAAAGGTACTTTTTTTTGCGTAGAGCAAAGCCCTATAGGTACGGGTATTCTATACATCTACTTGAGCCAAAAACGCCCGGTAGCCGGATTCAACACCGTGCAGGGAGGAGAGGGGGTTAAAGTACAGTCCTCCCGGCGCTCAGAAAAAAAAAACTGTTGGATTATTTTGGACCTTTGAGACAAGTTTGGTGTCATTTTCAGGTAACTAGATGATGCCCGATTCATTCCCCATACCAGTTTTTTAGGGTTCCGTAGCAAAATAAGTCGCAATACTTAAAATAATAAATTTTTTGTAGTTACAAAACGTAAACAAACCAGCATATTTTCATATTTTTGTATGCAATTTGCTTTATAAAAAATACTGTCTGAAAGCCCATTTAATGCAGATTATTTGAACATTAACATTATTTATATATTCAATTATTTTCTGCGTTAAAAAAAATAATCCTACACGTACCTAACTGATTCCTGCGGGCGGGGCGCAGGTTTCGCTCGGTTTTCTGTTGGGAAATAGTATAAGATTTTGAAGTAAATCAACACTATTTAGTATGAATGGTTAAAACAGGTCCACTTGAGTCGAAATCGACTGATAGGAAGCTTCAAATCTGCGACAGGTAGGAGTAGGAGGGTTTCAAAGTACCGAGGCCTCGGCAAAAATATTATAATTTAGTAAAATACAAAGCAAATAAACACTCATGGTTTGATAAGGATATATAGATATTAGATAAAATAAATAAAATAAACTGTCTGACAGCACACATAATGTAGATTCTAAAAATTACAGGAGATATAAATTTGACAATCATTGCAGAATGAAACATTGAAAGTTACAGCAACTGTCGGCAGTGCAGCAGAGAAACCTGAAAAACAAGCACTATTAAAAAAAGACGCCATGAACGAGCGCTCCGTTCGTTTTCTTAGCCCATCCATTAAGGTCCTATTCAAACCTGAGCGAAACCGGCGCGGTGCGTGGCGCGTATTTACTGAATACGCGGTATTTCGATTAGTACAAATTGTCAGGCGATTGAGTTCCGAAACCGCTGTAGGTTTTAACAGAGTTATACTACAACTGGTAGGGCCCAGTTATGCTAACAGTCACTAATTTTCGCCATCATAATACCTTTTAGTGTATTTTTTTATATTTTTTAATTAATTAACGAAAAAACATAACACTTAAATTATTGTTTAAAACGGGATTATTACCGTGATTAGGTTTTGTTTACCTCGATATTTCGGAGCGGTTGCACGCTCCATGGTCACGAGTAGACTGGCTCGGCGAGTGATGTCATCTTTCTAAGGGCAAACATATCTGTCTACCCTCTTTCGGATTCGTCGACTGCGTTCTACTCGGTTACTCAAACCACTACTATTGTCACTTACTATTTCGTAGCACGAGCTACTTTTTGTACAATGGTCGATACTACCTACAGATTGATGGAGTGGCAATGGGCAGTCACATTGCTACCATAGTAGCTAACATCTGGATGGAACACATAGAGGCCATCCTATCAGCCTCATCCACTGTCAAATTATGGAAAATGTATGTAGATGACGTTTTTTGTATAATAGGAGGAAAAGAGGAAGAGTAAGTGTAAAGTAAGTGGAAAAGAAGTAAAGGACTACTTGGCATTTTTGAATAACATTCACTCAAAATTAAAATTTACCTGTGATATCGAAGACCAAAAAGCTCGCCTTCCTAGATGTGTGAGTTGAGGTCAAAGAAGATGGATCTTGAAGTCATTCGGTCTACAGAAAACCAACGCATACCGACAAGTATTTGCATTCTACGTCACACCATCATCCACGGCATCTGGATTCTGTTGTTAGATCGTTGGTTGATAGGGCTCACGATTTGTGTGATGTGAACCACCTAGCTAAAGAGCTGAATCATGTCAATACGGTCTTACAGTGGAACGTTTATAATGTCAAAGCTTGCCAAACTAAAAAGAAAACAAAAAAGAGGAAAGCAGAAGAAGCGCAACAACAGCCAGCATTTTTGCCTTATGTAAAGGGAGGGACGGATAAAATAGGCAGATTATTAGGAAAGTTTTCCATAAAAACTGTTTTCACTCCCTTTTAACAAAATTGGAAAGCTACTACAATCGCCTAAGGATCAGCTTCCTCTTCAAACTCCCGGCGTCTACAAAGTTAATTGCAGCTGTGGGAGTTCTTACATTGGTCAAACCAAAAGAACAATAGTCGACCGCATGAAGGAACATATCAGAGCTGTAAAAAACAACGATGCCCAGAAGTCAGCCATAGCGGAACACCTAAACCAAGCGGAAACTAATCACTTTCAATTCAATGTTCTATTCTACAATGATTGTCAAATTTATATGTCCTGTAATTTTTTAGAATCTACATTATGTGTGCTGCCAGACAGTGTACTTAATAAATTTTATCTAAGATTGATAGAAACGTATGAAAGCATGAGGGTTTCTTTGCTTTGTATATTACTTCGTCATCTAGTAAGCTGAAAACGATACCAAACTTGTCTCAAAGGTTAAAACGATACCAGCACATTTTTATTTCTGAGCGCCGAGGCCTCGGTACTTTGAAACCCTCCTACTCCTACCTGTCGCAGATTTGAAGCTTCCTTTCAGTCGATTTCGACTCAAGTGGACCTGTTTTAACCATTCATACTAAATAGTGTTGATTTACTTCAAAATCTTATACTATTTCCCAACAGAAAACCGAGCGAAACCTGCGCCCCGCCCGCAGGAATCAGTTAGGTACGTGTAGGATTATTTTTTTTAACGCAGAAAATAATTGAAAATATAAATAATGTTAATGTTCAAATAATCTGCATTAAATGGGCTTTCAGACAGTATTTTTTATAAAGCAAGTTGCATACAAAAATATGAAAATATGCTGGTTTGTTTACATTTTGTAACTACAAAAAAATTATTATTTTAAGTATTGCGACTTATTTTGCTACGGAACCCTAAAAAACTGGTATGGGGAATGAATTGGGCATCATCTAGTTACCTGAAAATGACACCAAACTTGTCTCAAAGGTCCAAAATAATCCAACAGATTTTTTTTTCTGAGCGCCGGGAGGACTGTACTTTAACCCCCCCTCCCCCCCTCCCTGCACGGTGTTGAATCCGGCTACCGGGCGTTTTTGGCTCAGGTAGATATATAGAATACCCGTACCTATAGGGCTTTGCTCTACGCAAAAAAATATACGTTCCCATACAAGCCTTCCCTATAAAAAACAAGCTAAATACGGTGACCTATTTCGCAAACCCGGCAACCGCCTCGGTAGCGCAGTAGGCAGCGCGTAAGTCTCATAATCTTAAGGTCGTGAGTTCGATCCTCACCCGGGGCATTGCTTTTTGCATTTTATTTCAAATTTTTATTCCTATTTCGTACTTTTTCCCATCGAACGAGGTCACACAACCTGTGCTACTAGTTTTGTTTTGCAATCTTACGCACTGGGCGTAGGTACGTTTCGTAATATGTAAATCCTACTTTAATACAATGAAAATACCTGTTAGTAGACAGCCCACATTTCAAATTGCTTCTTAGTACATTCATACTCTTTGTTTGTTGACTATTAAGGACAGAGAATTGTGATTGAGCTCAATATTGCCATTTCGTCATTCAAAATTAATTAATTCTAAAACTGGTTTTCGCGCCATCTGTTGTTGAGTAGAAAAACTAATGAATACCCATGTTTCAACACGCGAAAGTTCAAACAAAACAAATAATGTATGTTAATAATTAATTACTTTCGATTTCCTAATATTATGCACATTGAAACTAATTTGTTGTTATTTTCATTACAGGTCAATTTCCGCACGCCGTTCATTCATAAAGACGTAAGTGTAATTTTGTTAATGTAACATTTTTTTTTTATTATGATAAGAAAATTACATTTAGGTTTATAATGTTAGCTTGTTTCGTATAATCACAAGATTCCAATCTCGTAAGTTACAACACAAGCCAATTTTGAAAACGATATCGCTAGGTCATCTCACAAATCCGTATTTTTGCCTTTCGTGATTCTTCTTTCGAGAAACATACGTAACCCGACTGCCTAAGGAGGGTTATGTTTTTCAAAAATGTGTAGGTATGTAGAAATGAAATTAGTTTTCACGGGCTACAGCCCAAACAGCTGGGCGGAACTTGACATGTGAGGCGTCGTCAGATTTGTCTCAGCAGCGCGAGTGACACTGGCTATATTAAAAAATTAATTCAAGATGGGGGATTCTTATCGCAAAATACAACTTTGAAGTTAGCGCAGTTGGGTTTTTGTCTTTTACATACCTAGAATACCTACATCTGCTTGTTGCCTTACTTGATTCTTTTGTTTACGTTTTTAAGTCTTATTTCCCAGAAAATAGAGTCTTCAATATCTTCAATTGCGAATTTAAGTTTACATAATTAAACAACGACGGTGTATAAAGCCTTAAACAACTTAAGGTCGTATTAAGGTCTCGTAGCGTTGTGTTGTGTTTTTATTAGCATTTATTTACTTCAAGTGAAGTATTGCACCTATGTTAGTACAGGTTTTGTGTCACGGCCAAGTTATCACGTGCGTGTTGGTAGCTTTACGTAACACGTGACTATGACTTTATAATGATTGATTGAAAAAGCGACAAGTGACAACCAATATTACCAGAAATAGAAAATATAAATAGTTAAATAAGGCGTCTTATGTCGCCATTAACATTGAAATCTACATCAATTCGATCATAAACCTAAACGAATCCAGTTTTTTCATGATAAGCTGAACTAGTCTAGGTTTATGATTAAATCGAGTTCGAATTTTGTCATATTATGCCGGTTTATGATCAAGATCCTTAGTTTTTGATCAGAAACATGATTTTAACAAAAACCTGCGACATTTATGAAAGTGGATCATAAATGTCGTTAACTCGTTAGGGTGCAAAAACTTTTATAATTTACACCCGTCACGAGCGATCGTGATCCAAAAATGTGAAATGTCACTCTGTTAGTTAGAGCATTTAAGTGGGGTAGTAGTACCGGTAGTAAACCAGGTATTCAAAACTGAAATACCTCTCAATACCTACCCATTAATTTCTCAAATATGATGTCTAAAATTTGTATGTCATTTCAGGCTTTTGTTATTTGATATTTGTATTTTAAGAGATAAAAAAACAATAGTAGTAGTCTCGTTTCCCAAACAGGCTTTGGCTTATATTTTTTCTGTTAATCCCCCCGTGTTGGCGGTTGCAGCAGGTCTTGATTTCCAAACAGATCTTTGCTATCTTTTTTCTGTGAGGCGGGCAAACTATCCTACTTGGATAAAAGTTGGTTCAAGACTGGCAGATCGACTCTATAACAGATTGGCGCAATCATTTTGACATAGAAAGGGCAAGTTGCCTAATACCCGCCTAATACGATTGATTTGACACATTACTATTATCTCAGCTTTTAAAAGCGCTTTGATGTCTCAGAGAAAGTTAAACATTAGTTTACTTTTATTTACTCTCTTAAATCATCTAATCTAACTATTGTATTTATCAATGTCTTATTGGCATTGGCAGTTGTCTACTTGGAAACGTCAATTCTGCCATTTATTCAATTAAATATGCTATAACTGACAGGTTGGCAGCCCTTCGCCTAAAGATGTGGTGATGCTATTCTAAGCCGTTATTACGCCGCTTATCATTTGTTTAACTACTATTTTGTTAGCATCTTTTTCCACAGACAATGTCTTAAACCTTTAAACTTGGAGGAACGTAGGACCGGGCCGGAACGGGACGGAAGATGCGTTGCTCGAAGCCTTTAAACGAGCAAAAATAAAATTGTATCTCGTAAATATTCACTAGCTGGGAATCGCAAATTAGGCCTCGTCAATCGAACTAAACTGACGAAATCCCTTGTCTCTTGTTTATCTCATTCTGTCTTCTATGAGCTTAAAACTCTATTATCCCAAATCAGTTGGAGTCGGTGCAACATGTTTTGTTAGACTACAAAATCATGTAGCTAAATGTTCTGGCAATGTTTTATGACGCCAACCCTCTTTGGGAATGCTATTGTAGGTGGTATCACCGCCACCATGCGGTTAGTCGACAGCTATTCGGTCGAGGTCAAAAACTCTATGTCGCCTTTTACGAAACACCCTGAGTGGACTAGGGGTGGCAGTATTCTTAGCCGCTACCACAATCCAACTGAACTGACGAAATCCCTTGTCTCATGTTTATCGAAGTCTGTCTAGGGACCGACGGCAAGAGGTAGCAGTACTTTGCTGTGACTTGTCGAAGGCTTTCGATGTGGCTGATCATAATCTATTGGCAGTGAAACTGGAGCACTACGGCTTCAGCGGTCCAACTCATAGTCTGCTCATCGATATCCTTAGACAAAGGTCGCAAGTCGTTGTTGCTCATGGTGGAAAGGTCAGCTCTGACCCGGTTACCACCTGCTTGGGTGTGGCCCAGGGATCCTCCATCTCAAACATTCTGTTTTCCCTCCTGTTAAATGATCTGCCAGAGGCAATCACTAATGGTGAAACATTTATGTATGCCGATGATGTAGCTATTGTGGTATGCGCTACAAGCCATCGGGAACTGGAGGGAAAACTCAATGTCACTACGTCCCAGGTGAGTCGGTGGTTCGAGTGTAACGGACTTGTGCTAAACCTGAAAAAGACGCACTTCCTAAATTTCGATCTCTCTGGAAGGTGCTTAAAGCCGACACAGGTGTATGCTGGCGGCATTCAGGTTGCACAAGTGGAAACCACTGGTTTCCTGGGATTTCAGCTAGACAAAGGGATGACATGGGAGCCGCATATTGATAGGCTGTGTGGTAGGGTAAATGGCGCATGCTTTGCATTAAGACGAGTAGCTCGCATTGCACCTGAGCACGTGGTGCGCACGTGCTATTTTGCCATTGTACACTCAATCTTGCAGTATGGTGTGGAACTGTGGGGGTTTGCTGCGGAGTGGGAGCGCGCCTTTATTGCGCAGAAGCGCGCTGTCAGAATTATTGCCAAAATCCCACAGGACTCTTCAGCACGCCCCGTTTTTAAATCATTGCGGATACTGACTCTGCCTTCTCTGGTAATTCTCCATGTTGCGATGTACGTACGTAAAAACCTAGGAGAATATGCCAAACATGGTGACTTGCACTCACACAATACTCGCAGTGCCGCTAAGCTCGTGCCCGTCAGGCACAGGTTAGCAAAGGCTGGGAAGCTTACACATGTAATGGGGCCTTCGATATATAATAAGTTGCCTGATGAAATTATTACGGCAGCCAGTGATAGTAGTTTTCAAATAAAATTAAAACGTTGGCTTATAGAGAAGACGTTCTACTCCATATCGGAATTTCAAACGCTTAGAAAGTAATATTTATATATGTTTAATTGTTCTTATTTTAATAATAACTTTGTTGATTTTAATTACGTTGTTTAGAATTAAATAGCGGAAATAACCTTTTATGTAAACTAGAGATTACTTTAGATTTTTGTTGTGAATTTTTATTTTTATTGTTTTAATATTGTATATGACATAACATGACCTGTATTTTTAAAGATACCAATAAAATGTATATCTGTATATCTGTATATCTAATTCTGTCTTTTATGAGCTTACAACTCTATCAGACGGAATCTCTCCCACACAGCAAACCGGTTCTTACGTAATCTCCATTTCATTCTTGATACTTGCAGACCTTTTATATTGATGCCAGCAGGTTGTTGGGTTTGGCGGCCTCTTAGTAATGAAAACTGGATTTGATGTAACTCGGCTGAGTACTTGCGTATGCGCATTAGTGGCGATTCTGACGTACGTATACTTTCCTTACTAATTTATTATGAACTAGCCGCCCTTCAGTGGTGGGTGTCACCCGCTGCAACTCATTTTCCCCCGGGAAAACGGCATTTTCTGGCATCTGTTTTACATATAAACCTTCTTCTTGAGTCACTCTATCTATATCTATTATAAAAACAGCATCGAAATCTGTTGAGTGGTTAAGTTTTTAAAGAGTTAACGAATTCCGCGACAGACAGAGAAACGTAAAAGGCGACTTCAATTTATTATACTATTTATAATTATGTCATTCAGTAAAATATAGCACAAGTATTTGTCGTAATAACCCTACCGGAACACAATGTTGAATTCTTTTGGCCCCATAAAAAATATAGAAACAGTGCTGTAGCGTTTTACTTTCCTTAGTAACAGTGCAGTGGCGTTATACATTCCTAAAGTTAAGGGGGATCGTTACGTCATACAAACTAAAATCTGAACTTCAACCGAGTTACACATGAGCTAAACAACAATTTTATCAAAAAATCTTTATGTGAGATGAGGAAGGCACACGTAAATATGTCGCAAAACTGCTTAACGTAAAAAAATATCAAGTATTTTCTCCACAAAAAAATTTAACGTGTTTATTGCAGCAGTAGCTCCATCTATGTTCATTAAGTGGCGACACGGTTTTTACAGAGAAATCTGATGGTTAAAAAATTATTTGTTTTATTTTGCGAAAATGTTATAAAAGCACGGGACTTCCCATCAAGTCTTTTAATCATAATTTTGTCTCATTTAAAGACGTAACTCCATTTAAATTTTGTATGGAAAACGATCCACCTTAAGAAATTTGGTTTTAATTGGTTTGATCAGCATCCGAAATTAAATGTGTTATTTTAGGAATGAAAAATAATCTATTTTTTATGTGTACCTAATTAGTCTAACCTAAAAAAAAGTGACAACTAGAATGCCTACGTCAGAATTGACAGCATTCTGTTCAGCGGCATTGCCAAAGGAGTTTGCCGTGGCCGACGACAATCAGTGATCACTTGTCTTCTGAGCTAGTCTTTCTGCTATGCTAATTGACTTATCACTTGCTTTGATCTTTAGTTTTGTGTCTTATTAATGGGTTCAATCGATTTGAATACCAAAAGCCAGTAATATACCATACATTGCAAACATATTGTTAGTGAAATTGTATTAAACCAAATATTGATATTATTATATTTTAGCAAAACCTGGTTTGCGATAAGGACGTCCACCCTCATTCAAATAAATTTGAAAAATCAAAAATCAAGCATATTGATAGTGAAATATTAAACCAAATATAAAATCTAGATTGCGATCAGTACGTCCACCATACTTCATATAATTTTGAAACATGACTAGGTAAAAACTTGCGCAGATTAACAACAAATCCCGTATTGGCAACATTATTTATTGTTTGTCTCTCTATCATGCATGATTTATGCACGAAATATGAACTGGATGTTATGTTATTTCTTTGATTAAAATTTATTCAGTATCATATAGGTATTTATGAAGTTCTTGTATCAGATTTTGCTGTTTTGATATTCTTATACTTTGAGATTTTTGACAGTAGCAACTCTGGCTATGTAACAAGTGACAATCGCAAAAATTCTGAATAGGGTCGAGTAAATCTTCTGTAAACTCTCTATTTTGTACTAAGGGCCTATCTCCACTCATGAGACGTGAGACATCGCGTCGCTCAAAAGAGTTTCCATATAAAATGCATGAAACAGAAGAGACGCAATCTAAGATTAGATAGAAATTAAACTATTTATGGGTATTTGTTATTCATACTTTTTATGACTCGTTTATGTACAATTTATGTATAATTTAATAATAATAGAGTAACGCGATTAAGCTTATTAGCAATTACCCTCAAAACACTTTCTCTACTTGCCTTGCTATCTTAGCAAATATCTTAGCAAAGGAGAATATGCGGCTTTCCACTTGTAAATAATTGTGAATCATATTATAAAGAGTCTTACACATTTTGGTTTAGCAGTGCGGTGCCGGCTTAGAATAGCATCACCCCAATTCTACTCGTGGGTGTCGTAAAAAGCGGCTAAGGGATTTGAGAGTTGATGTGTATTGCTAATTTAGGCGGCAAGCTGACAACCTGTCGCTATGGTGATACACGGTCTTCTGAATGGCTCTCAAACTTTTGTCAGACGTGATGGAAATAGCAGTTTTTCACAGCCGGCAGCCGTGTACGCTTTGCCTACCCCGCAAGGCGTATAGGCCTGATTATTATGTGTTTTGTATGTATGATAAAGTTGTTGCTTGTATGGAAGAAGATTTAAAGCTACATATTTCCTTTATTTTCTTTGATAAAGAGCCAGCTATCTTGTAAAAGAAATCAGATATTTATTTTCTTTTATCATGCATGACTATGTTACTGTAAAGTTTTAGGATCAATATGTACCTAGGTACCTATATTTAGGTCTTAAAATATTTGTAAGTCCTTTTTCTTTCAAACAGTAAGATTTTCTCGACCGTAAGATTAGGTATTCCATCGTTCGTTGGTAACAATCTTGAGGTTTTATAAATGGCATAATAACGGAACGCAACGGCTCTGATGGCCTCCCGCTAAGAAGTTTTGGTCAAAACCACTTTTCGAGTTTTCTCTCTTGCCAGAAAGGTTGGACCTGTCGTAATTTTGTTGAATGGCTATTTATGAAGACCAATTTTACGAGGTACCTTATAATATTCTTCTTTCTTCATTTTAAAACTTGACGGAATAAAACTTATTTATTTTTGCAGTATGTAACTTTTTGCGATATCATTAGCGCCCTTATTATCGTTTGGCGCAAAGGGACGCCATTTTCTTATGATCCATCCAGCCAATAGCAAATCATCTTCAATGACATCATCAATAACCTATCAGCGTGCCGGATTCTCGACGTTCGAATTCCAAAATCTGTTGCGTGCGTTGCAACACTGCATGTTTATGTATGAGACACGACCTTGGGTGTGTAGTATGCAAGCGTGGGCTTTCCACTTTGTTTGTGTCGCCTACTATGTATTTGTTCGGGTTTAGGCTTGATTAGGCTTCTAAATACGTGAAGCCATGGTATAATAAGATACTCCGCCTGGTATTTCTTTCCGAGACTCTTAAACCACGTGACCAACACAAGACTACGTCATCATGCTTGTGGGTTACCAGAATTACCCACTCTTATGATGTTTTTTGTAAATCATATAAGATACTGTTAACTAATAAATAAAATTTAAGTGTTGCTGTAAAGTTAAAGTTAATACACACGTAAATCTAAATTATAAAATTATTGAGTAATATTTTAACCCATTGTTCTGAGATTGAATTTACCCCATAACGTATTTTATTGAAATAAAGTGGCAATACTAAGTGACGTTGACTTGTGTTTCTCTGGGAAGGAAAGACCATGTTTTATTAGACTATGCGTGAAGCCACAGCGAAAAAATTACTTCGCTCGCGCTTAGCAGTGTGGAAACTTCATACAAATAACAGACGCGCGACGCCGCTTACAAGGAAACATTTCGCTCGGGTGAGACCGAGCGAAATGTTCCCCGAATGCTCCTGGGTAGGGAATAAGATGTTTTCACATCGTAATAAGTGACCTTTGTTACTCACAGGGATAATAAAGTTTATAAACGGTGAAATATGTTTTAAAGTTATTTCGATTTCGAAGTATTATTATATGAAAGTGATAATCCTTGTGATTTAGCAGATACGGGTTCCTTACTGAGATACGTGAAGCGTTATAACCGGTTTAAAGGTGCTTCATTGAATGGTAATCGATCCTTATAAACTTCAAAAGCACAGTAGCGAGCCGAGCGGATCTCTTTCTAGCGTACCTAAGGGACAGATAGAGAGAAAATGGTTTTACTGTAGGTACCTACTCGTAGAAGTGTAAACCAGGCAGGCAGGTAGGTAGGTCCTAAACTTTTCTGCCACTGACATCAGATGTTTTAATTCATCGTCCAAAACGCTATAAACTACGAAGCCAAGTTTTGGCCCAAAGACTATAAAGTATCAAGAGCAAGTAAGGTATGTTTATATTTCATTTTATGTTAACTTCTAGAGACGAGGTAATACCAAACATGGCAAACCACGACAAACAAGGATGCGGAGGTCGGCAAGTTATCATCATTGGCCTCATACGTCTGTGACAGACGATTTATTCAGTGTCTGAGGCAAGATTTTTCATGGCTGTATAAGCCGATACGGGAGCGGCATGACTTTCCGCACGCTCTACAAACGAAGGTGGAATTAGAGACTGGCACATGCATGTTTAGATGTCGTTTTTGCCTTTTGTTTGCGAGACCAGCGAACCAGGCATCATCGTGAGCTTTACGCCCATCAAACACACGCTTTCTCCATACATCCCTATTCTCAGCAAGCTTCTCCCAGCTTTGATGGTCGATGTCAAACGCAGCCATGTCCCGCTTGGCGCAATCTTTGAAACGTAGCATCGGTCTTCCAACTCCTCTTTTGGCGTTAGCTACGGCGCCAAGCAGGACACGCCGCGGTAGACGCGAAGGTTCCATGCGGTACACATGCCCTAGCCACCGCAATCGTCTTTGCTTAAGCAAAGCGGTAAAGCTAGGCAGCTGTGCAATTTCTAGAACTCGCTCGTTTGTGACTCTGTCCTGCCAAGTTATATGCAAGATGTTTCTTACGCAGCGCATATGAAATGTGTTGAGTCGACGTTCTTGTTTTGCGTACGAAGTCCAGGTTTCAGCTCCATACAAGAGTATGCTTAGAACGCAAGTTTGGTAAACAATTATCTTGGTTTTTGTGGTCAGGTGTTTATTATTCCATACTCTTGTACTGAGCCTGCCGAACATGGTCGCCGCTTTGCCGATACGAGTATTGATCTCAGCATCGAGGGTGAGATTGTTCGACACAGTCGACCCCAAGTAGCAAAACTTGTCAACTATGTTCAAGGGAACGCCACCGAGCAAAATACGTGGTGTTTCTCCACCTTGAGCTAGCACTACTGTTTTTTTGGCATTAATGGACATTGAGAACAGAGAACACGCGTGGGAAAACTTATCAACAATGTCTTGAAGCTCACTTTGAGAATTAGCAACGAAGGCTGCATCGTCAGCGAACAAAAGGCTATCGACGAATAAGTCATCGCGGTTACGCTTTGACTTAAGAAGCGAGATATTGTACAGCTTCCCGTCAGCCCTAGTGTGCAGGTGTATACCCTGTTGGTCATCGCCGAAAGCAACTTTAAAAAGCAATGAGAAGAAAATACCAAACAGGATAGGAGCCAACACGCAGCCTTGGCGAACACCTCTACGCATTTCGAACGGCTCGGATGTATTGCCGTTAAAAACAACAGATCCTTTCATGTCCTCGTGGAAGGATTTAATGAGGCTTAGTAGTTTCGGAGGGCACCCGATGTTTAAAAGTGCAGTATAGAGTCCTTCTCTGCTGACGGTATCGAAGGCTTTGTTAAGGTCGACAAACGCCACAAACAGAGGTGTTTTCTGCTCTCTACACTTTTCCTGCAGTTGGCGAAGTGTAAAGATCATATCTGTTGTGGAACGTTGGGCGCGGAATCCACATTGCGATTCGGGATATACACGATCAGCAAGTTTCTGGAGTCTTATTAAGACTAACCGAGCAAATAATTTACCTACTATACTTAAAGGGATATTCCACGATAACAGTTACAGTCACCGCGGTCACCTTTGCCTTTGTATAGGGTAATGATGTTAGCATCGCGCATATCCTGTGGTATATATCCCGCTTCCCAACATTTACACAACAGATTGTGCAGGATGGGTAATATGCACTTGAGCCTGATAATTTCGGCGTGGGTACCATCGTTTCCAGGTGATTTTCCAATTTTAAGCTGCTTTACAGCCTTGTGGTACTCCCTTATGGTAGGAACATCATCTAACTCAGTCCAGGTAGCTAGTTTTGGCATGCAATCTGCAGCTTCTGGCATTATGTTCACTGGTTCTGAGTAGAGACCAACATAATGTTCTACCCATCGTTCGAGTTGGCGTTGAGCATCTGTAATAACAGTGCCGTCCGCTTCTTTAAGGGGGCTGTTTTTTAGGAAAAGGACCAAGGGCCTTTTAATCCCAGCGTAAACACCACCAAAGTTTCCCATATCAGCGCATGATTGAATGCTTTGACAAAGCTCGGTCCAGTATGCATTTGCGAAGTACCGTGATGTGCGTTGTAAAGCTGATTTTGCATTCGATAGGTCGATACGCGTCTTTTCGGATGGGTTAAGGCGATGTTTTAGCGCAGCTTGTCGTTTGGACTCGAGCAGAGGTTTAATGTGTTCGAGATTTTCAGCGAACCAGTCCTGGTTTTGGCTTTCTGATGACCGAAAGCCGTACCGGCTACTTCTGTAAGTAGCTTCTTTACTTTGCCCCATTCCTCCTCTATCGGAGCGTCTACATCCCAGGTAGCAACTTCGTCGCGTACCAGCTCTTCGTACTTTTGGACCACCTCATCGTCTCTGGTTTTGGAAGATCGAGCTTCTTCCTACCAGGCAATTTGGAGGAGTGGGTCTTTTGTGAGCTATAGCAACTTGTGATGCCACCAGGAGTGATCTGTGTCACAATCAGCGCTGTGAAATGATCGCGTGTGCAGGGTCTCGCGGAGATTTTTCTTTTGGTAAGGATAAGGTCCAGTTGATGCCAGTGTCCAGAACGAGGATGTTTCAGGACACTTTGCGAGTTGATTTGCCTTTAAAGTAGGTATTGGTAACACACAGTAGGTGTTTAGAGCATAGCTCTAATAAACGTTGGCCGTTTTCATTAAGCTTCCCTATACCGTGGTTACCTATACAATCTGGCCAAGCAATGTTGTCCTGTCCGACCCTAGCGTTAAAGTCGCCCAGAATATATAAGCGGTCAGATGGTTTTAACCCGCGTAGAGTCTGGTCGAGCTGGTCATAAAACTGTGTTTTGGCTTCATCTGTTGCGGATAGTGTTGGTGCGTAAGCAGAAATCAGTGATACGTAACCATGGTCCGTATTTAATCGCAGCAACATAATGCGTTCCGAGATGCCGCAAGGAGCCTCTATAGATGTTAAGAGGTCGTTGCGTATGGCAAAGCCAACACCATACTCGCGCACAGCGCTACTGTCCTTTCCTTTCCAGTAGAATGTATAATGTGTCTCACGCAAGGAACCCTCGTCAGGGAGTCTGGTCTCTTGTAAAGCACAAACAGCAATGTTCAGTCTATGTAGTTCGGCGTCGATTACGGCAGTTTTACGCAGATCTTGTGCGTCAGTAGAAGAACCTCCACAGGTGTCAGGGAGGCCTGTCCTCATAGTACGGACATTCCATGTTGCAAATCGCATGGATAAGCGGGGTTGGTTTGTGGTATTTTTATGCCTGTTAGTCGCAGGTGTGCAATGTAACGGCGCCGATTGTCCAGTTGAGGCTGGTGCTCTCTACACCCTAAAAGAGCAAACCAGCACCGGGGCGGATCAGTACCTTATTGGTCGGGGGCTGCCCAACTTGGAGCGGGCGGTAACTGATCAGTGGGTCTACGATGGACCCTCCCACTGACGGAAGCGACCCCTGGCGCCCGCACTTACGCCCATACGTGCAGACTTATAACCGGTCACTGCCACTTCCCGTGTTGTTATCCGCGAGACGCGGGTGAAGTTTCCTCTCCACAGACACTGCGTTAATAATAGTTATACTGTCAATACAATTCCACCTGTATATCGGCGGTAACAGTTACCCGAGGAAAAGCGACTGACGAGGTCTTAGGCGACTCTCACACTCAACGTCCAGTGCTGCGTTATTTAAGCGCTGCGCTAACGCATGTGTCTGACAGATGCAAGGAGATTTAAACTTCCCCGTACTAATTGGCCGAGTGGTAGCGGCTAAGAATTCTGCCACCCCTTTTCTACTCAGGGTGTTTCGTAAAAGGCGATGTACAGTTTTGACCATATGGCTACAATAATATCTGCCGATGCCGACTATGGTCAACTGTATTGTGTCGGTAATACCATCTACGATAGCATTCCCAAAGAGGGTTGACGTTAGGCAGGCGGCCGGTCGTAAAATTAAGCCAAATCATTTTTCAACATGATTTTGTGTTCAACAAAACGTGTTGCGCCGACCCCAAGTAATTGGAATAAGGGCAGGAAGATGATGATGATGATGTACTAGATACGGTCGTTGACGCAACGCTTAAGATTTCGTTGTTTGACAGACGCCTCTCTCTGTTACATTTATTGTTTTAGATGCAATATACCTGCTATCTCTTTGGCACCAACGGAAGTTAGGTGTGGGAGTCGCCTTAGTCACTGAACGGAGTCACGATCTAGTCGTGATCTGAATGGTCAATGGGTTTGATAGAAGCCCTGGACGGTGACTTTTATTGGCAAAACAGAATTTTAGTATTAAAATATCTCCCATCTGCAGTATTTCTTATAGTGAAGTTATCTGTAGAATATAATCTCAAGTGTTTATCAATAAAGTCGGTTTTTTTTGTTTTCCGGTTATCAGTTTGACTAAGGATATGATTTCCCAAAAGTTCGCCAGAAATTATGCAAAGGACAATCAATCACAAATTCGCAACAACATCCTTGCAGTGTATTATTTTTTCGTTTTTCAAGAAAAGGAGTGCTAATAAAAAGTCTTTTGGCTTCTTTTCAATTTTGCCAATAGTTGAAATATCAGGAAATTTCCATTTCACCTGTTTTATTCACCCGATTCACCCAACCGTTGATTACGTCAGAGGTAATAATGGTTCAATTTGATGCAACACAGAACCTTTTGAAAAGCACCAAATGCAATTCCTTTTTCAAAAGCACGAAAGTACCTTCCCTTCACGAACTAGAATACCAAACCGTAAAGAACGCAACTAGTCACGACGACTGTCAATGAATGTCAATCAGTCGATGTTCTTGACTCAATAAGGCAAGCAAAAGGCAAGGCTTTTTGCCGGCCAAGGGAGTCGTTTTATTGCTACCGTATAGACGTAACCGAAGAAAGTGATTTTTGTGCACTTTCCTTCACCTTGCCGATGCTGTAAAAGTCTTTATTCTACTTCTACTACAGACACCTGACACGGCTCCAAGATTTTCGTCGCTCCAGCATTTGTAAGGTCTACCCTAAGGGTCTACCTCGTTTGCGTTTTTTGTAAATAGATTAGCGTTTTCTTCTATCTTTCATCTTCCGTTCTTTGCCGATGTCCTGCCCATCGCCATTTCAGTTGGAAGATTTGTTTTGGTATGTATTTAACGCGGCGACAAAGTGATACTATTCCTGGTCTTAAAAAAGCTAAAAATGGATAGTAAATAAACTACTTTGGCGACTAATTTGAGGTAGCATCTTAACTAGAAAGCGGCGACTTTATAATGAGTTTTGATATTTAATAATTGCAAAGTTAGTGTTTTTATGACTTAATAGAAAGTATTTCAGTTGCCGTGTTTCAATCTGAACCACCTGATTGTCCGCAAGTAAGATGGTTCCGTGCTTCGGATGGGCACGTTAAGCCGTCGGTCCCGGTTGCTGTCTATGATGGCGGTCGTTACACAACCATGTCAGAGGCCTGCTATTTGCAGTAGGCGGTTGAAAAGCTCTGACACCAGGGTTCATCGGGTCGTTGCACGACTCGGTGTCCCACACGAAAAGAGAAAGAGTTGCCGTGTTAAATATTTGCCATTTGTTTTATGCCATCTCTTGCTTTTGTTGACTTCCGTATTTGATATTTCTGTGTGTTTGACGGTGCTACCTATTAACTTTTTACTAAAATTGTTTTTTCATCGACTCGGTGTCCCACACAGCAGAAAAGATCTTTCTCTATCTTACGCACCAAATACAATAACTTTTTTTAAAGAAGACAATGTAACTTATCGAAAAAGATCTGAGATAAAATAGCCTGGAGCTATGATCTCACTCAACTTGTACATTGTAACAGAGTACTGTAGTTCAAATTAGTAAATGGTGCGCGGGGCGCCTATACAGATGGCTCACTCAGTACTAGCGTCGTTTTTGATGTTTTCTGGCTATATCTGGAAATGTCTGGAATCTCAGAGGAAGCCCGAGCGGCGACTGGTCTAATCCATACCTCACAAAAGAATAGAATAATTTAGCTATGTACGGGTAGAGGAGCTCGAGTACTTCGGATTGGTCGTGGTCTGCCGCGGCGCAGCTTGGCACGTTTGGCGGAATAGCTAAAAGTTTGCCCTCTGAAAAAGTTAAAATATCTCATCGAAGAATAGAATGAGACATGGCTGTAGCGATAGGAGCAGTTTAGTAAAGCTTATAATCTTGGTCTGCCTTCTGCTATCTTGGCACGTTTGGCGGAGTAGCTAAAGTATGCCCTCTTAAAAAGTAAAATATCTCATCGAAGAATAGAATGAAAATATATCGTACCGATAGCTTGCTTGAGTCTGCTACATATATACTGGTCTGCCTGGCCACAGCCTGGCAGTTTTCGATCCGACCACTTTTACTTTTTTAGCTTTTATCTCTTCGAATAAAAGAATAAAATATGTCGTACCGATAGCTTGCTTAAGTCTGCCTAGAAAATACTGGTCTGCCTGACCACAGCCTGGCAGTTTTCAGATACGACCACTTTTACTTTTTTGAGAAATTTTTATTTCTTCGAATAACAGAATGAAACGAAGTTGTAATAATAGTTTATTTAAAGCTGAACACATATCTCTGGTCTGCCTGAGCAGTAGTTTCTCGATGCGATCACTTTTCACTCTCAGTAAATTTCAATTTTAAAGACCTGACTTTGTTTATTAGGCCCGTCAATAAAATGAAAATTTGTCGGTGTATAGAAGATTTACAGAGCTGTAATCTCTCAATGTCTAGATGAAGAATAAGTATGTTAATTTCAAGAATCTACAACTTCAGATGTATTTGTAGTAATTATTTCAAAATACAATTGGGAAAACATTTTCTTCATCTGGACATTGAGAGATTACAGCTCTGTAAATCTCACTTCTATACACCGACAAATTTTCATTTTATTGACGGGGCCCACCTGTAATAAACAAAGTCAGGTCCTTTAAAATTGAAATTTACTGAGAGTGAAAAGTGATCGCATCGGAGAAACTACCGGACTGAGCTCAGGCAGACCAAGGATATGTGTTCAGCTTTAAATAAACTATTATTACAACTTAGTTTCATTCTGTTATTCGAAGAAATAAAATTTCTCAAAAAAGTAAAAGTGGTCGTATCTGAAAACTGCCAGGCTGTGGTCAGCAGACCAGTATTTTCTAGGCAGACTTAAGCAAACTATCGGTACGACATATTTTTATTCTTTTATTCGAAGATATAAAATTTTACTAAAAAGTAAAAGTGGTCGGACTGGGAAAACTGCCAGGCTGTGGCCAGGCAGACCAGTATATATGTAGGCAGACTCAAGCAAGCTATCGGTACGATATATTTTCATTCTATTCTTCGATGAGATATTTTTTACTTTTTTAAGAGGGCATACTTTTAGCTACTCCGCCAAACGTGCCAAGATAGCAGAAGGCAGACCAAGATTTATAAGCTTTACTAAACTGCTCCTATCGCTACAGCCATGTCTCATTCTATTCTTCGATGAGATATTTTAACTTTTTCAGAGGGCAAACTTTTAGCTATTCCGCCAAACGTGCCAAGCTGCGCCGCGGCAGACCACGACCAATCCGAAGTACTCGAGCTCCTCTACCCGTACATAGCTAAAATTATTCTATTCTTTTGTGAGGTATGGATTAGACCAGTCGCCGCTCGGGCTACAAGGTAACTAAGAAGATGGTTTCCACGTCCTATGGTTTTAACGTCATATTTCTTGGATTAAAATTGGCTCAGAATCATTATGACGTTCTTGTTTCAAATGCTGTTGTCATATTCTTCTACTCAGAGGTTATTTACAGTAGCAATCCTGGCTATGTAACTCAGTCGCGAAAATCCTGAATAGGGCCGAGTGAACCTTCTGTATACTCTCTATTTTGTGACTGTAGTGTAGTACTTCTATTATAAAGGGAAAGTCCTGCTTTGCCGTTACTCAATAAGGTCTAAGTGCGCATCAATAACAATCGCATATCAACATGTTGGTAAGTATGTATGTATAGACAAACCGGATGTTGACGGTACGGATCGATAGAAAAAGGTGTTTTATATTCTGCGGGCGTTGAGTGCTAAAATAGATAGGGGAAAAGTTACTGATCGAAAAATAAAGATACCTACTGAAGTTGATTTCGCTTTGGTTTCGAATCGTCTGTTGTTCCTTAACCAATTTCTTCATCCACTGGGATCAAAAGGACTTTTGCCTGCATATTCAATCCAATCTTCAAGACGTGACAAAAAAAATTGTTTATGCACAAATTAGGGAGACGGCGCGAGGGGTGCCTTTTCAGATGTCTCACTCAGTACTAGCGACGATTTTGACGGTAAACTGTAATAACAGGAGAACTCAAGGTAACTAACGTCATATTTCTTGGATTAAAATTGGCTCAGAATCAGCTCAGAATCATACGACGTTCTTGTATCAGATTTTGATGTATTGATATTCATACACTTTGCGACTTTTGACAGTAGCAACCCTGAATATGTAACAAGTGACAATCGCGAAAATTCTAAATAGGGTCGAGTGAACCTTCTGTAAACTCTCTATTTTGTGGCATTCCTTTACCGAAATCTCCAGTCGCATATCTTTAACGAATTACTTAAGTACTCAAACCTTTGCAACTCAAAACAAGCACTCAACTAAAGGCATTGCAAACACTGTAGATTATAGACGCGTGTGCGTGCTAGGAATGTCTAGTGGAGGAAAGTTGCGTGGCGCGGAACTATAATTGTATGCTGTGTTTGAAGTGACGGTTTATGATGACTTAGTCACAGTATACAGACGTAACAGTAAAGAAAGGGCTCATCGGGTCGTTGGACGACTTGGCGTCCCACTCAAAGTAGAATACTGTAGATTATAGACGCGCGTGCGTGCTAGGAATGTCTAGTGGAGGAAAGTTGCGTGGCGCGGAACTATAATTGTATGTTGTGTTTGAAGTACGGCTTTATGATGACTTAGTCACAGTATACAAACGTAACAGTAAAGAAAGGGTTCATCGGGTTGATGGACGGCTTGGTGTCCCACTCGAAGTTTTCTTCTTCTTCTTCTTTGAGTGGGACACCAAGTTGTTCAACGAGCCAATGATCCCTGGTGTCAGAGTTAGAAGTAGGAGAAGAAGAAGGAAAGAAACTCGACCCGTTTCTGTTGAATAGCGAGGATTGTCACTTTCGGTTATAATAAAATAAAATTGGAATATCTTTAATCATTTACCGTTTCTAAACTGCGTCATCCCTGTGAGTAAAAAAGGCTACTTATTACTATCGGAAAACACCTTATACCCTTCCCACGAGCATTCGGGGAACATTTCGCTCGGGTGAGGTGATACTAGGTCAGTTTCCTTGTAAGCGGCGTCGCGCATCTGTTTTGAGCGTTTGTATGAAGTTTCCACACTGCTTAGCGCAAGCGAAGATATTTTTCTGCTGTGACTTAGTGCACAGACCGCCTGTGCTGTTACCAGTGTTACGAAACCGGGTAACATATTCATTGTGTCTCTTAATGTTAGAGAAAATCTTGTATGAGGAAGAAAAACTCTGAAAATTTAATTGAAATTATGTTTCTGTATGCCTTCAATGTTTTTTTGTACTAGCTCACCTCCAATCTTATCTTGTTTTAATAGTGTAAAAAGTTTGAATAAGTAGAACGTTGCCGTGAGGTGCCGGCTTAGAATAACTTCACCATCACATACCTATAATTCAACCCGTGGGTATCGTAAAAACCGACTGGGATATTCCGGGGAATAGGCAGCAGCGTTCCCTGTAATGAAACATCTTACTGCGTGCTCGCCAATTCGCCTGCCAAGCATGGTGAATATGGCAATGCCAGCCCATGTCCAGCAGTGGACTGTTGTGGCTGTTATGGTGGAAATGGTAGGTAACGTAACTGTTGTTGTCGAGATTTGTTCACTTTCCACTACATACATACATATGTCACGCCTATATCCCTTGCGGGGTAGGCAGAGCGAAAACGGCCATTAACATCACGTCTGACAAAATCTTGAGTCATTCAGAAGACTGTGTATCACCATAGCGACAGTTGTCAGCCTGCCGCCTAAAATCGCAATACACATCAACTCTCAAATCCCCAGTCGCTTCTTAGGACACCCACGGGTAAGATATGGGGTGATGCTATTCTAGGCCGGCACCACACTCACGGACGTATTTATAGCTTTGACAAGGGGGGTGCTTTAGCCGCTGTTTTCAAATTAAACAGTATCTTAATTAGTTTTTTGGCCAAAAGCTGGCATATGGCAAAATCGTAGACTTCCTTCGGCCATCGTCCTTAGCTGATCCAGGTTTTTGGCCAAAATCCTAGGATTTTGGCCGAAATTCTAGATTTGTTTAGTATTATGGCTTTTTTGCATTTCGAGGGATCAAAGAGTGGATAAGTACGTTATGCAACTCTCTCTGATCTGTTAAGGGTAAATTTGAACACCCTGAAGGTGTTGGACACCTGTAGGGCGGGGGGTAACATCGAAGACCCTAACAGCAGGATTGCCTCGGAATCCCTGGAGGGTTGGAGGTAGCGTCCGACACCCCGAAAGGCAGGAGGTAACGTTGGACGTCCTGGAGGCTGGGAGGTACCCCCTGTCCTCCAGGGCATCCGACGCTAACTCCGATCCTCCAGAGCGTCCAGTGGTAGATCCTGCTCTTATGGTGTCTGACGCCTCCCCCCCTGCTCAGGACGATGGACGATTCTTTCGGCCATCGTCCTAAGCTAATCCAGGCAAAAGGTAGCGCTGTACGCCCTGCAGGACGCTACCCCTGCCTTCCAGAGCATCCGACGCTACCTTCAGCCCGCCAGAGCGTCCAGCACTACATCCTGCTTTTCATCTCATCCTGGTGTCTGACGCTACCCTCTACTCTCCAGAGCGTTTGACGCTTCCCCTGCTTTACAGGCCACCCAATACGTTCGACGCCTCCAGAGTGTTTAAACCTCCCTTAGCAGACCATTACTGGAGCCTGGAGGTGACGGATACCCTAGAGGGCAAGAGGTTGGCGTCGGACGCCCTGGAGGGTTGGGGGTAGAGTCAGACACCCTGCAAGGCAGGAGGTAGTGTTGGGCACTCTGGAGGGCAGGGGCTACCGTCGGCCTCCCAGGAAATCCAACGCCCGCCACCTTGCATCCTCCAGAGTATCCTGCTCTTCAAGTTGTCTGACGCTACCCCCTATCCTCCACGGCGTCCAAAACAACCCTGCTGTTCAGGCTGTCAAACGCTACCCTCCACCCTTTAGGGTGTCCGACTCTACCCTTATCAGACGTGCATAACATTTTCCTTTACTCCTCATTTCTTAAATACGTAATAAAAGCCATAATAGCCGTAATAATGGTAGCTTGTAATTGGCATTTATTATTATATTTTGTCATTTGTTTTGTAAAGAAGGCTGTAAGCTTCCCAAATAAAATAAAATAAAATAAATAAATACCAAAAATGTAGGTTTTCGGCCAAAACTCTAGGATTTTGGCCAAAAACCTGGATCAGTTCAGGACGATGGCGGAAAGAGGTTTACGATTTTGCCATATGCCGGCTTTTGGCCAAAAACCTAATTCTGACATCGTACTGCGACATATCTATTTTTTTTCTGCTGATCAAAAGGCCATGAATGGGGGGTGCCCGCGCACCCAAAACACCCCCCTTATATACGCCCGTGCACACTACACTTTCCACTACATCCTGTATGTAAGAGATGTGCCTCATGTAACGCAATCCGTGGGCGTTCTTTTCTTATGCTAATGTGTGGTGTGGTGGAATCGCATTACGCTTCATAGGAGTGGCACTTGTCACTTCGCTAAGTGACTTTGCCCACTTTCTGAGTGCCTTGCAGTGTAAATGCCACATTATATAAGGTAATATTGGCGGGTTATTGATATGGTTTTTGCTTTATTGTCGTCATTTAGCATTTTTTTTTTAATAATCATGTGACGAAAAAGGTAATGAATATGAATGTGGATGGACGCAGACGGCAAGGAAGGCCTAAAACAGTTTGGATGGATTATGTAAAAGATGATATGAATCAAAAAGGTATAAACGAAGATTTTACTGCTGATAGAGAAGAATGGAAGTGAAAGAAATGTTGCGCCGACCCCAAATAGATTGGGATAAGGGCAGGCACATGATGATGATAGTCGAAACTTATTTGCAATTGGCAATTCATCCGAAAAGATAAATTAGTCGCTTGCTAGGATATAGATGGAGCAAACCCAAACTTAAAATAGAATCATCATCATCATCATAATCTCACTGCTTATCCTTAGGGCGCAACTAAAAATTGAATAATAAAACGTTAATTTATTTTCTTTTCAAAATTTATTATTCAATATTTTAATATGTTGTTGTTAATATTAGCTGTTAGAAAATAAATAGCTTTCCTAGTCAGCTTTTAGCTATTTCACTGTAAGTATCTTCTATTATTAG
Source organism: Phthorimaea operculella (assembly GCA_024500475.1). Classification (NCBI taxonomy): domain Eukaryota; kingdom Metazoa; phylum Arthropoda; class Insecta; order Lepidoptera; family Gelechiidae; genus Phthorimaea; species Phthorimaea operculella. The sequence goes on from JANFCV010000239.1 coordinate 506,052, forward strand.
TTTGTATTTGTTTGTACTATTATAGTAGGTAAAATACTAGTCACAGCTAAACCGCATAGTGTCTCATTCAAATTCTCAAACACCAATAACGTGGGATTGAACAGATAATCCGATGCAATTCCGCATTCATTGAATTTCTCACTACCACCCACGACACCGATGAAATCTGCGGTTTTCATACAGGGTGGTACAAAACAACAAATAAATCCGAAAGAAAGTTAAAGTACATATAAAACTGAACAACTTTCCCTATGGAACATTGGTCGAAATAAGAAAAACATTTTTGGACCATAAGGAAAATCCCTTCCATACAAAATGTACCAGCTGATCGAGTCCATTTGTATGTGAGGTTCAAACTTTATTCATATTTCGATATTTGAAAATTCCATGGGAAAATTTGTTCAGTTTCATGAGTATCTTGACATCCTTTCGGCTTATTTGTAGTTCTGTAACACCCAGTATCATTATCACGCGCGAATAACTCCATTATAACACTATAAAACTGAGATACAATAATTATAACTTAGCAACCGTTTAGAGGAGAGAATGTATCAACTATCAACTCCACACACTAGTAATTAGGTAGGCACTTATTTTAATTGGTAGGTTTTAAAATATTTAACCGCCATTCACATTTTTGTAAAATTCTAGGCCAAGCTTTTCTTAAAACATTTTAGCTCGTGCCAATGCAATTTTTTTTCTAAAGGAACCTGACTATTACTGATTATGCAAGCTGCAAACCTAGATTCCACTATACGACCAAATTCCTTACCGTACCTAGGTATGTATGATGGGTACAAGTGGCTTCTTATTGAAAAAAACTTATGAGAACAATCACTCAATCAAAATGTCAATAATTTACAAGATGTCAAACTGTTCAAAACTTCGAGCAACGCATCTTCCGTCCCGTTCCGTTCAAAAGGCAAATAATGTTTTTATTATTTAGGGCCCTTTTCCTGTCATGCGTATTTTCGCACGCGCGCGGATCTGGTCCGCATGCGGGCCGCACGCATCTCATCTTTTGATACATGTTTTTATGTTTTTCCTATCATGCGGCTAGCACGCGCGCGGAACAGGAGCGTGCTATCATCCGCATGCGGACCAGATCCGCGCGCGTGCGAAAATACGCATGACAGGAAAAGGGCCCTTACTTTTGTCGGTGTTTTATAATTTTTGATATTTTTTTACATTTCTAATTTCTTGTATATTATAATATTTGGTTATTTTTATAAATTTATCAGATACATTTCAGACATACACTTCAAAGTTTAATTTATTTATTTTCTTTGTATTTATCTAAGTTTCTATAAAACTTTCCCGATCAGAATCGAAGTTGCGTAGAATGGAACACAATACAATCCTGATAGCTAAGAACTGATAGTATCATTCATTTAGCCAATTAGTGGCATTGTATACCACCTTTATACCACTAACGGCGGTTTGGCGGTAAAATTGGAAAGCGTTTTTCTTTTCACGCAGTTCAGTTTTCTTTGATAGATAATCCCATCAATGTCAATTACAGAGATATACTTACTTATGGAGTGAAATCAACTTTTTTCAGCTTACTTGCTAAAAAAAGTGCTGTGTGATAGCGGCTAAGAATAGGTACTGCCACATCTAGTCCACTCAGGACGTTTCGTAAAAGGCGACGTAGACTTTTTGACCTCGGCTGAATATCTGTCGACTATGGTCTACCGCATGGCGGCGCGGCGGTGATACCACCTACAATAACATTCCCAAAGAGGGCTGACGTCAGGCAAGCGGCCGCGAATAAAACATAGCCAAATAGGTACTTTTGCTACATGATTTTGTTCGAACTAAACATCCAATACCCATTAGTGTAGATAAGTACTTACAAATTTAAACGACAAACGGAAGTTGTATAAAATATGGAACAGAACATTAACATTGCGGTTAGATTCAACGGATGCCAGCTTGCCAAAGTTATGTAGGTATGTCAGTACTTAATTAAATGTAAATGTAACCGTATATAGAGAGTTTGCAGATGGTTCACTCGACCCTATTCAGGATTTTTGCGATTGTCATTTGTCACATAGCCAGGGTTCATTAAGAATATCAAATGTCACATGATTCTGAGCCAAATTTAATCCAAGAAATATGACGTTCGTGGCAACTAACTTCTTAGTATCTTGACTTATGAGATTGCGGTTATTTCCAGTTATAGTCAGTACTTACCTAAGCGTCAAAATCGTCACTATCACTAGTACTGAATGAGCCATCTGTACCTAAGCGCCCCGCGCGCCGTTTCCCTAATTTGTGGTTGAGTAACGGTGCCCAACAACCAAACTATTTGCAATAGTTGAAATAGAAGTGAATTCTCCTGCAAATGTTAGTATTATGGTACTATTTGTAGCAAACCACAAAGTTCTGGGATTTATACAAGGCGTCAGGCCAAGATACCCACTTAGTTTTGTTACCATCATCTGCATGCCCATGCCTTTCTTAATTCATTAAATACCTACCTACATACTCGCAGGTAGGTAAGTAGGTAGGTATCTATTACATAAATAGCAAGTAAGTAGGTAGGCAGTAAAATTCACTTTCTTTACACAAACTTACGCAAAAGAAGCAACAAGCACATTACTTTCTTCATTCTTTTATTGACGTTGACGTAATTTTGGGAGCCTTTCATCATCTATTGCTCGATTGAAACTAAGAAAATAAGAAATCTGCGAACAAAGCACGCATTAGTATTGAAAATAGCTTAGTCAATGGTCAATACAGTTTGCTTGCACTTTTCCCGCGCAAATATTCACGTACGCTCTACTTCGGCGGGAGCGCTTTCGAATGTTTGAATTTCGAATAGCGACAATTTTTAGGGCTGCCATCTAGTGTCGAGTAGCGGAATGATTTTTTGGTTTAGTATCTTTTTTGTAATCATTGAAAAAAATAGATAAAAGACGTAAACAAATTCCAAAAACACTGAACTAAAATAACTATGAACCTTAAACGAGCTTCACTTAAACATTTCACAAAAACCAGGTCGGCCTCTTAAAATTGGGAGATGTGCTGGCTTTTTGCTGTGTGGTGTCGGCTTAGAATAGCATCACCCCATATCTTTCTTACGGGTGTCGTAAGAGGCGACTAACGGATTTGAGGGTTTGTGTATTGCAATTTTAGGCCACAGGCTGACTACCTGTCACTATGGTGATACAGTCTTCTGAAAGGATTACAGCCACGATATTTATAATTGCAAAAGTGAACTTCAAAACACCATCAAAATTATCAAACAGAAATAATTAGTTTCATCTATCAAGCTCATCTTACTTATTATAACCTAACAGGTGAAGCAACGTGGGTCGTTCTCAGTTGGGCAACTCGCTCTTGACCCCGAGATATTGTTGAGTTGTATGAGAGGTGGTGAGAACGTTTTAATTATGTAGGTGTATGGTACGAGTGTAGGTAATAATGTGTTGGTGCCTCCGTGAAATTATTAATGACGATAGTAACATAAAAAAGGACATAAAAAATCAGCCAAGTGCGAATCGGACTCGCGCAATAAGGGTGCCGTGTAGGGGATGGAAACCGGAATTCCGGAATATCGTAAAACCGGAACATCGGACCGATTTTTCCGATGTTTCAACTCCGGTTTTCAGTGGAAAAAAATCGCTAAAACCGGTTTTAGAAAAAGCAGTTGTTTTATTTTTTTAATATTATTTTTAGGGGAAATCTTTGAAAATGATGCCTACTCTTAACTACCAGTCGAGGTACACAACACTTGTGTTATTCGAGGATGAATCCGACGATAGATACACGAGATTAAATAATTGTTATCACTGGATTTCATGATGCCCGTTTGCCCGTTATACAAAGGGAAAGGTAAAAGGAAAGATCCCAATAGTTACAGGCCGATATCCATCATTCCTGCTATGGCCAAGATTTTTGAAAACGGTATAACATCTAGACTTACCACTTTCTTAGGCGACTCAGCGGCGTTGTCTGAGCGTCAATTTGCCTATCGCGCAGGCTACTCTACAACAATGTTGGTGCGTCAGGTGATATACAAGATCCTGCAAGCTCGGGAGAGTAAACTGCAAGTTGCACTTTTATATTGCGACCTTTCTAAGGCGTTTGACGTCGCCGACCATAATGCATTATCTGTGAAGTTCAAGCAATATGGCATAAACGGTCCGGCTCTGTCAATCCTCGTAAGCTTTATGAAGGAGCGATCCCAATATGTTGTCTCCAATAGCGCAGATCAAAAATCAGATAATTATACAGCCGTCAAAGGAGTCCCTCAAGGATCCTCATTATCTAACTTGGCATTCTCACTCCTTCTAAATGACCTTCCAAGTGCCCTGCCTGACGCGGAAATATATATGTATGCGGATGACGTTGCTGCTATAGTCGCCGCACCGACACTCCCTGAGCTAGAGGTATTATTAAATTCCACCGCAAAATCACTGCTGTCTTGGTTTTGCATGAATGGTCTGATCCTAAATCTCTCCAAAACACAGTTTGTTCACTTCAATCTCACTGGACGCCCATGTCAACCTATGTCTGTTTGTGTAGATGGGATATCCATTTCCCAAACATCAGAATGCTCATTCCTGGGCTTTCAAGTAGACCAAACACTAACGTGGAATAACCATATCAACAAGCTATGCAGTCGCCTGAGTGGAGCCTGCTATGCAATGGGTCGCCTGAGCTCAACAATGCCGACAGAAGCTGTGCGGACTTGTTATTATGCTACAGTGCAATCGCTTCTTTAATACGGACTTGAGTTTTGGGGACGCGCTTCCGAATGGGAGCGTGTCTTTAGGTTACAGAAGCGAGCCGTAAGGGCGATTGCACGAGTGGCGAAGGATGAGTCTGCTAAGCCATACTTTGTTGAGCTGGGTATCCTAACGTTACCATCGCTACTTGTACTCCACGTGGCGTTCTACGTTCATAGTAACCTTCATTTATATAAGCGTTACGGCGACTTCAACAAACTGTACGTCACAAGACACGCTAACAGATTGTGTCCGGTGAAACATAGGCTGACGAAGATGGACAAAACGATATACGTCATGGGCCCTTCGGTTTATAATAGGCTGCCACAATTAATAACTGCCGCGCCCTCGTACCACTCCTTTAAAAACAAGTTGAAATCTTGGCTTGCCGAGAAGGCGTTTTATTCTTACAAAGAATTTTTAACAATGAAATTAACATAGTTTATATGAAAATATTTAAGAAAATATTGTTGTTATGAATATTTTACATTTTATTGTAAATTATATTAATGATTTATTTAAAATATCAATGACCTGTAAATTTATTTTACCAATAAAGATGTCTATGTCTATGTCTATGTCTATGTCTATGATGTTAATAATTTTGAATCGTCCTCTCGGCTTAACGTTTTGCGCTTTTCTACTTCAGATTGAAACTATAGGTGGGAAATGCCCTACGAAACGCAAGCAATTGCTGTATCTCATTCATTCCCATGCTTTGCAACCACCGGTACGCGCATAATGACGTTCAACCATAAAAATATAGTTGTGGCTTATTTTGACTATAAATTTCGCTCGCTACGCTTGCGGTGTTCTTTAACCGACGAAAGAAAAAACGGAGGAGGTTCTCAATTCATGCCGAAGGTTTTTTTATGTATACAATTTGGAAAAAAAATATTTTGTTTGAAAGGTTGAACTGTCCAGGTAGTACCATAGTCGTCAGGTCTGGATCTGATAGAAGGATCTTGAGAATTCAATAAACTCTACATATTTTTGTGTTTCTCTACACGACTGACGTCTGCCTGTTGACCCTCTCCCAAACATCTGCTAAAGATGTCCACCAAAAAAAGAGGTTAGTTTTATAGGTCATGTAATTATCAGTAACCAAAGTAAGAGGCTAAAATACTGAATTGGACGTAACGCTTTTCTGCATTTTCTCTCGAATCACGGCCTTAAACATGAAATCATAAAAAAAATCTATGGGGTGACACCACTAAACTCCGTTTCGGGTTTGAACCTAGATAGCTACGCCATTGGCTCTGCCCTTTAACAATAGTATCACATGAATTCACATGTATTTTCAAAAGAATATTAATCTTGTATTAGGTATAATTTCATTTGATTGTTTTTTGCTATATTGTAGCTATAGTACATAATGTAAGTGAATTTAAGGACTAATGTAACCAATAATAGTACTATTACAAAAAAAAAACTATTTTTATGCGTAGAACTCTGATTAAGCGAATTAGAAAATTGGTACAAAACTTTTTTATAAAAAAATCCGATTCCGAGTTTCAAAACCGGAATTCCGGTTTTGACCTCAAACATCGGAAATCAAAACCGGTTTTGAAGACCTTCCGATTTTACATGCCCTAGTGCCGTGCTATTTAGTATAAAATCGCATCAAAATCACGTTTGTTGTACGGGGAGCCTCCCTAAATTTTTATGTTATTCTACTTTTTAATCTTTGTTATATTAGTGGCAATGAAATAGTGTTGTGGCAAAAAATACATGTTCTGTGAAAAGTTACGGCTGTCTAACTATTACCGTACATCAGATACAGCCTCCGAACCGAACCATCGCAGCTAAAATCGGGCAAAAAAGTCATGTTTTTTTTTATATGGAAGCCCCCTCTATTTTATTTAGATTTTTAGTAATTCTTGTTATATCACAACAGAAATACGGCATATCGTGTAAATTTCAACTCTCTTCCTATTACGATTTATGAGATACATGGTGACAGACGGACAGACAGCGAAGTCTCAGTAATGGGGTTCCGTTGTCACCCTTTGGGTACGGCACCCTAAAAATGCATTTAGGGTCGTTGATTGATGTAAAGAATACATTGTTGATTGTTGGGATTATTCGCGATTGTGGGAAGAAAAAGTCACATGAAAACCATGTTTAAAAAAAGAAATAGGGCCGGAAGGTCCAGTTCAAGATAACTTTAAGTAATTTTTTTGATAAGATGTAAAAACTATCATATTTAAAATATAGTAGGTACCTGGTTTGCTCGGTATTTCAATCTTACTCATGCATGCCATGCCTTGCTAACTTATTGCAGAACCAACTAACAGAATACCGCTGGAATTCCGCAAATACCAAACTAATGTCATTCCAAACTCACTCCATTCATCCTAAACGAGATTTGCCAACATTGCAATTATACAACTGAACCTTGCATAGACGAAATAGGTTACCTAAGTGGTGATCTTAATATTTCTTACCTACGTAGCTAGTTTAAGAGCCTTACTCATGCTTTGCTAACTTATTGCAGAACCAACTAACAGAATACCGCTGGAATTCCGTGAATACCAAACTAATGTCATTCCGAACTCACTCCATTCATCCTAAACGAGATTTGCCAACGTTGCAATTACTGACGCATTCCAATACCACGCTGGGCTTACACAACCGCTAGTACGGTTAGGCACGTAAACTTTACACTCAAATAATAATCCGCTACTTTTCTGACAGGACAAATAAGCTACTTTTTAGGACGACCGAAAATGTTGTATGATATTGTAGAGATATGACGTCATAATTCAATATTTTGGATGAATGTACCTATTAGACTTTTTAATGCACTCACAGCGCAATATAATTCTTTAATTTATGAGAATTTTGGATGAAGTCAAAACAATAACTTTTATATAATTTTGGTGTTTAAAAATTCTAACTTTTAATATTTTGGCAAACGATGAGTGAATTCCGTATTTTTGAACTACTTTTTTATTTTATTTATGACCCAGTCAAGTAGCGAATTGATGAAAATACATGCCGGCATAGCATAAAGACTACAGTAGCAAACCAAGCAAGTTTAGGCTGTCAATGTCAAATAGAGGTTAGACCGACTTTTGTGAATCTCTTCATTTTGTGCAATGCACAAGTGATTGCAACTGGGCATAGCAAATAAAACCCATGTAACACTTACTTGCTAATTATAAGAGCACGTGTTTGCTGTCTGTTTTGTAATTCAGTGAAAATTTCTAGACATCTATCTTTAGTGAATATCCAAATATGACTTATTTTGAAATCCTACAGCTGGCTAAATCTGTTAAGTACTTAGAGTATAAACTCGTATAAGCAAGCTATAGAGTGCGCCTAAAAAGTTAGAACGCTGGGCAGTAGTCTGCACAAAACCTCTCTGTCTATCAGTAGCAAAACGCCAGTGACAACACTGTTGAACCTCTATAAAAACTTCTCATACATTTGACGTCTGTATCTAGGGAGCAACTGCTTACGCTTTGACAGTACGGCGCGGGGCCTTATGCGCTCTCTATAGCATATATAAATAAGGTTACATGGTTTACTTCTAAACGTGGTCTTCCGTAGACACTGACGTAGAGTACCATGTAGGTACTTAGATTGTGCGTGCTAGTGATGATTGCCATTATACAATAGATCATTTTAGACATTTTGCAGTAGGTATGTTATTATACGTTTTGACTGATAGGTGTACTTTTTTATACCGTTTTGACGTGGATACGAGAAGGTGTTACGTTACGTTAATAAATAAACATGAATTGGTGAGGGGAATTTGATTGATTTTGTAGCTGTTTTCTCCTGTTCTTGATTTTAATATAGAGGTGAATGAAGGGGACAGTCCTCTGAAGAATGATAGCATTGGAACTCAGACCATGGAACTGTAAAACTTCCTAAAAAACCTAGAGTTGTAGAAAAAAATTATGCCTTTCCATAGTAAATGATGTCAGCTGATCATGATTTGTATGAAATAAGTATTTTATTATTGGAAGTTGATCAGTTTCATGGTCTGAATGTCTATCAGTATTCGGAGAGCCCTTACACCCGTACATCTTATTTAAAGTCTTAATAATTTTGTTCATTATTTTTATAATAACTAGCTAGCACGTAGCACCTACGTTGATGATGTTTCAAATGAAAAAGTCATACAGTAACAACTAACAAGCAACGTTTCACAACAAAGAATAAGCTAAGCACAATAAAACTTCTAACAAAGCACAAACTACTTTATTGTTTAGCTTTAAAAACCTGCCTCTTGTCACAAATTATGCAATTCAATAACCATCGAATTAACGAAAGGTTAGCTAACAGATAATATAACAACAGATTACAAATATTTGAGGTCAAAAACATATGCAAGATGACTAAGCAAATAAATCTTTCAATGAAATGTTTTACACGAATATATTATCTTGTTAGAAGACTTATGTTCTGTTCTTAAGTTGGGATAAGGGAAGGCAGATGATGATGACTTTAGTATTATTGTTTATCTATGTACTTATGTCTGTGTGAAGAGTGACAGCTGTCAAAGATCATCATAAGATGGCCACGATATAACCAGCATACTGTCAGTAATCTACGTAAACGTTACTCAAATCATTAACACAGAGATCACGTACTAACTTTCGCTTATTCACGTCTATCACGTAAGATGCTCACTTGTTCTAAGTTTACTCTAATGACGTTTAGAAATGTTACGCTTATGTCTGTTTGCTAAGCTTTCGAGGATGAGGTTAGAATTTCAACTTTTCATTGGGCAATAGAAGGCAATAGTTGAAAAGTCAATTTTTTGGGTTTTGCTTTTGGAAACTGGAAATATGCTTTTAATAAAATTAAAACTTGGCGCACATTTTTCACAACTTTGCCGTCTGTCAGTGATTGTTTATGTTTAAAAGGTACATAGTACATTCATATATCATGCCCATATCCCTTGCGGGGTAGGCAACGCGAAAGCGCCTGTAAAATGGCCATTTTCACCACGTCTGACAAGTTTGAGAGTCATTCAGAAAACTGTGCAATGCACATTAACTCTCACATCTCTTAGTCACTTCTTACGACACCCACGGGAAAGATATGGGGTAGTGCTCTTCTAAGTCAGCACCACACGGCAAAAAGGTAAAAGGATGAATTAACTGAATCTCTTGCTTGTATCTTTTTAAATATTTTATCGCCTACAATTTAGCTTTACACGCCATCAATTAGCCAGGCATATAGTAATTGCCACAATAAATGCTATAATTTGTTCACATTGCTGAGAAGCCGAGAGTGCGTAGGCTGGAATGTTGTATGCTTAACGACCATTAAGTTGATTTGTTATTTTTTTTGCATTTTAGCTAGGCAGAACAATATTATGAAAAGCGGCCAAGCGACCATTTTGTATAAAAATCACTTTTGTTGTATGGAGCTTCTCTTAATTTTTATGTTATTCTACTTTTTAGTATTTGTTGTCATAGTGGCAACGAAATACGGCATATGTGAAAATTTTAACTATTACTGTTTATGAGATACAGCCTGGTGTGCTCACAGACGGACATATTACAGCGAAGTCTCACTAATTGGGTTTCACCCTTTGGGTACGGCACCCTAAAAAGTTATCAACACTACAACTTGCTATATTCGTTGTTTGCTATACTCACCACGTTTGGCAGTTGGCAAGTGGATTGGCGAGCGCAGTGCAAGATTACGTGACCTTTTCTGCCCATCCCCTAATCGTATTTTATGATACCCACTGGAAGGGCAATGCTTTTTTGAACTGGCATCATTAATTGTCTTTCTTAAATATCCCGCTGTTCCGGTAATATAATTTTTCTAAAGGGCCAATATTACAACAAAAAGTAATCAAATTGCTTGACCGAGTTAGATAATTTTATAACTGTTACAAAACTCAGTTGTTCTAACCGAGTGGTCATAGTGGTTACGAGAAAAAAAAATATGGAAACAATGTTTTCTAAAAGTTATTGCAATTACTGTGTGGTGCCGGCTTAAAATAGCATCACCCCATTTCTTACCCGTGGGTGCCGTAAAAAGCGACTAAGAAATTGAGAGTTGAGTATTGCAATTTTTTGTATTAAAAAACAAAAACACGACTGCAGTAACTTCAAAGTTGTTTTTTGCGTTAGAAAGAAACTCACGCAGCTGAGACGAATCTAAAGACACCTCACATGACAAGATTCGCCCAGACGTTTGGGCTGTAGCTCGTGAAAACGAATTTTCGGATACATGCATACATACTCTCGAAAAACATAAGCCTCCTGAGGCAGTCGGGTAGAAAGAAAAGTGATCTTAAATCAAGTTACTTTTTTCTGCGATGTTATCGACCTAATCATCCAGTCATCGCTCGGATAACATTGCAAAGATATTCGATGCTGCACACACCTTGCCCAGTTAGCAAAGACCCTCGTCTTAATACACTAATTTGGCTCATTAGAGTTCTTTGTAAATTGGTTACATCGAATGATGCACACACCTTGCCAAGTTAACACAGACCTTCGTCGTGACACAATAATTTAGCTCACTAGGGTTCTTTGTAAATTGGGTACAACTAATGCCGAATATACCTTGCCCAGTTAGCACAGACCCTTGGCTTAATACAGTGATTCAGTTAATTAGGGTTCTATGTAAATTGGTTCCATCTGATGCTGTACTATCTTTGCCTAGTCAGCACAGACCTCCGTGTTAATATACTTATTTAGGTCATTAGGGTCTTTGTAAATTGGTTACAAGTAATGTTGCATATACCTTGCCCAACTAACACAGAACCTTGCCTTAGTACACTTATTCACTGAAATAGAGCTCTTCGTAAACTAGCTCTAAGCTATGTTCTCTTTGCCCAGTTAACACAGACCTCTTCTGTCTATATAAACCTTCATAAGCCTGCAGTGTCTTGGTAGACTGGTGATAATAGTGAGTCTGGGTCAGTCTAGCGTGACATGAGATACAATAATGCACTTTTACTTTTGTTTAAAGATCGGTGACGGTGAATGTCCAGATAAACAGACAGATATATTACTTGACTTGATTCATTTTTATAGTCCACTGTGCTCGCTAAGAAAATCATCACCCCGTATCTTTCCCGTGGGTGTCGTAAGAAGTGACTAAGGGATCTATCAGCCGTCAAATCTTCGTTTACACCTCTTTGATTCATATCATCTTTTACACAATCCATCCAAACTTTTTTAGGTCTTCCTCTCCTTCTGCGTCCATCCACATTAATATTCATTACGTTTCTCGTCACATGTTTTAGAGTTGATGTTTATTGCAATTTTAGACGACATGCGTTTATCCTTCCAGTACCTATGATATACACAGTCTTCTGAATGACTCTTGTCACTTTTGTCCGTTTTTGCACCCACTTGCGCTCTGCTTACCTCGCAAGGTATGTAAAACAAAATAAAGAATGAGAACCATGCAAAATTACCCATTTCATCTGCTATTAAGAAGCCATAGTGTAACAATATCAATTACATGAAAATTCACTGTGAAATTAGCGTGAACTCTAAATTGCACCGTAAAACCTAGAATTACTATTGGCTAACCTTAATTTTTTATATTCATGTAATATTTGGCATGCATATAAAATTTTTACTTCATGTTACTGTATTAGTTCATACATACAATAAGTATATCACGCCTATGGGGTAGGCAGAGCGTAAACGGCTTTAAGAAACCGCTATTTACACCACGTCTCCACGACTGACAAAAGTTTGAGAATCATTCTGAAGATTGTGTATCACCATAGTTACAGGTTTTTAGCCTGCCGATGTGGCGCAGTGGTTAGTATGCCTGCCTGCCATGCAAAGGTTCCGGGTTCAATTCCCGGTGGGGTCACTCACAATGTTGATATTTATCACTTTGTGAATTTGCTCCCAGTCTGGTTAGAACATTGCAGGCTGAACCACCTGATTGTCCGCAAGTAAGATGGTTCCGTGCTTCGGATGGGCACGTTAAACCATCGGTCCCGGTTGCTGTCTATGATGGCAGTCGTTACACAACCATGTCAGAGGCCTGCTACTTGCAGTAGGCGGTTGAAAAACTCTGACACCAGGGTTCATCGGGTCGTTGAACGACTCGGTGTCCCACACGAAAGGAAAAATCCTGTCGCCTAAAATTGCAATACACATCAACTCTCAAATCCCTTATTTTATTTTCTTTTCTTCTCTATTTTACTTTTATTCTTAGTCGCTTCTTACGACACCCACCGGAAGATGATGAGGTGATGGATGGCTATTCTAAGCCGGCGGCACTACAAGTAAATTTTAATTCAGATTTGCCAAAATAACTTTGTTTGTTTAAAGTCCACACATTTCCAAACCAATTTTATTAACAAAAAAAACGTTCCGTGCAAATCGATTATACCATAACATCGTCTCGAATTAAAGAAACATTGATTTGATGGATTTGATGATGACATGAAACATAAAACCGGTATGTAAAGACAATTCAAAATCACGTGTAATGACCACTATGACCAGCCTAAGCGGGAGGTCAAGTTACGCTGGTCGCGTAATATCTAATAAGTATTGCGACCAGTGTAACTTGGCTTCACGCTTAGGCTGGCCATGTCATTTTATGGCACTATGATTGCGAATGGACATGTTAGGATTAGGACACTTGGTAGGTGTGTTGATAAGTTGAGAATTGGTTGTGTAAAATCAGAGGTCAGAAATTGTTGTGACAAGGTTAGGAAAGTGATATAATAAAATCAGTAAAATACGGGGTGTTAGGGACGGTGTAACGAAAACTTTGCAGGCGTGCTCAGACCATGAAACTGAACAACTTTTACTATGGAGCCAATGGTGGGAAACGAAAAAAAATTTCCGACCTCCCATACAAAGTCAGTCAGCTGATCGTGAATTTTGTATGGGAGGCCGGAAATTTTTTTTCGTTTCCCACCATTGGCTCCATAGTAAAAGTTGTTCAGTTTGATGGTCTGATCATGCCTGCAAAGTTTTCGGTACACCGTCCCTAACACCCTGTATACAACCTAGAATATGAATCTCGCGATAGACAAGAATGCGTGTCTACCTGCTGGTGGGACAGTACTGGTGATATGTCGGCTTAGATTAGCATCACCCCATTTATTTCCCGCGGATGTTAATGCTAGTTGAAGCCGGATCACGCGGCAATGAAATGGTGTGACGCTATTTAGAGTAGAGTTGGGTGATGTTTGTGAACTGCCATCAAAATCAGTCATAAATCCCACGTTTCTGATCCAGGAGTACAAAAACCTAGTTACCCAGTGGCTGATTAGCCGAAATTGCCGTAGAGTTGCTGATTGCCGAGTATTCGATACTCCTCGATCACTCCTTATAGCACCCGCGAGAAAATATGGGGTGATGCTATTCTAAGCCACAAATTCAATCACAAATCCCACGTTTCTGTACCAGGAGCACAGAAACCCAGTTACCCAGTGGCTGATTAGTTGATATCGCCGTGTTGCTGTTCGAAGTGTGTGTATAGCACGTGAGAAAGTAATGGGGTGATGCTATGGTGAGCTGGCATCACATTTAATGAATAATTAGTCATAAATCCCACGTTTCTGTACCAGGAGCACAGAAACCCAGTTACCCAGTGGCTGATTAGTTGATTGCCGCGTATTCGATACGCTCGGCGCTGTTCCGATTTGTAGTTACGTCGGTTATGAAGTGTGATGCAAGTGTGGTGGGAACAAACACTACCTACATTTCAAACTAGTTTCAAACTCTTTTATCAGGATTTTACCGCTAAAATCTATCACCAAAGAAAAAATCTAGATTCTACCTTAGATACGAAACTGGAATATTGTTTTTAATAACTATTTAAAGATAAAAATATTGGCACTCCGTACAATATTTTGTTCTGTCAGCCAGCGTTATTTATTATTTTATTAGAATGGGTGGTCCAATTTTTATAAAAATATTCCATTTTGGTTTAATGATGTTTAGAAACTAGATTTTTCTTTAGATCAGCTAAATAAAGACACTTTATGTTTCATTCAATTTCTTTCTGTAAGCAGTTTGGGTTAAAAATTTATAGAAAACTAAAAATAAAATTGGAGATGACGGGACTACACCGTGATCCTTTCAGACGCTAATAATTATATGCCCAAAAAAATTCTTGTAACTTTAGCGGCAGACCCGTGGCCATAATCTAAGCCTTCTATTCCAAACAATTTCAAGCAAACCTGCAATGTAATTGAGCGCATTCCCAAGCGAAGTAGCGATCATGGTTGAAGATAGCAGCCCGATGGTGTGATAACAACCGCACAATTATGTAGTACCGCTACTTGATCATAGATGGCGTTACGGAAACACCTTCTTTCGTTTGAGGGGTATATTTTCCTTCTATCTCATAGCCTGATCTGAACTTATTGTGTACTTTTTGATTGCGCACTGTTCTGCAAAATCGTCTAGGTCTAATCTAGGTACCTTCTATTTTTTATCTCTCCAGTATTCAAACTCTGCTTGCAGACTAAACCACACACAGGTGGTAAAATTTTAGGCCAACGGGGAAAAGTATCAGCAAATAGCGTGGATAAACTAGTACATTTAGTACGTATGTAGGTATGTTAGATGCTAATAATAATGATGCCTAAAAAACGCCTAAAAAATATTATACCTCTGAAAAATGTAAAAAGGATATTCCGATACCGGGAATCGAACCCGAGCCTCCTGGGTGAGAGCCAGGTATCCTAGCCACTAGACCATATCGGATGCTGTAGAGCAGTGCGAAATTGTTTATCTTGTAGTTCAATGTTGAGGTAACACGTTTAATGCCGGTAGCCGACACATGTGATTATGTGGTAGCAAAATGTTATAAAAATAAACGTTTGGCTTTATAGGTAAATTATTTATTTTCGTTTATTTCAGTACAGTTACACTAAGAGACCCTACCTATCTTCCTAATTTCAAAATTGACCACACTATAAGGCAGGTGGGTTGGCGAGTGCAGAGGAATCATTATCAAACAATACCCTCGCCTATGACGTCTCAGCACGCGGCGACAGGTGCCACTTTCACTCGCATTCCGCGGTGATAAACAGACAGTGCCCGTGGACAATTTTATATTACGGTCTTTAATAGTGTAGTGAGTGAGAAAGAATATGCGGAATATCTTAAAAAGCGTAAGGCCTTATCGCTTAAAAAGATCTTCTATTCGATAACCTTTCAGACAACCTTTGGAGTTTGAAGCGCCCAGTGACAGAAAAGATGAGAGGGAACCGTTTATCTTGGTACGAGCATGAAATTAGGAGGTATCAAGAGCATGTAACAAAGAAAGTAATGAACATAAAGGGCCTGAAAAAGTTTGGATGGATTGTATAAAATTCGACATGAACAATAAGTGAAGATTTCCCTGTAGATAGAGATGAATAGAAGAAAAAGAGGTGTTGCGCCGACAACAAATAAATTGAGATAAGGGCAGGCAGATGATGACAATCTTTGGATAGAGGAAATAAACGAAGGTAACTTAATAGAGTGCATTGGAAAATTGTGTCTATAGGTACACGAAAACCCTGCCTATACTTATTATTTAACAGACTACCTACCTTAATATTTGATTGAAAAGTCTCACAACAGGAGTACCTAGTTAAGATCGATTCTTTGATTACTGACACCAAGACGTAATAGAAGTTTAATATAGGTACACTAATCAATCATTCTCAACTATCTCTAAATACATCAAAGAGCAACAATAGTGGTACTATCACATATACCATTAAAATTGGCAACGAAAACAAAAAAGTAATCAAATCGTTATTTAGAAGAAAAATATTATATACCGACTTTTAAAAATCTGACACACACACGAGCGGGAGTTGTTCTTCAACTCGATATCTCCACTCCATCATGTGGAAGAATAAAATTAGTCTAGGTCTACAAAAGTAGCTTTTGCTATTTTTCAGTTTTCCGAAATTATTGTTGTCCAATAATTATAATCTCTCAAAGGACCTCGCACAAAATGTTCGAGAAACGCCGTTCGGTCAAATTGGCTGAAATTTTTGGGAAATTTAGTATGTAAAATTCTATCACCAAAATATACCGAACACCTTCTTAGAAGCTTTTAGTACCTGTTTTACCTGTAGGGAGCAACTTAGTATTGAATTGAAATACATGTTTTAGAATTCTAAAGTCATACAGGTCGAAAAGATTACTTCCTATTTTTAAATCGGTTAATAAAACATAAAAAAGATACATAGGCCCATTGTTCTAGTGGGTGAAAGCGAGTGACCAGCCAAAGTGTGACTGACGGACAGACAAACGGTCATTCATGTTCATTATAGTAAACGAGAATAGGTACATACTACTGTTACTGGCGGCTGTTACAATATTGACAGGTAATTTTCTGGGCTGCAGTTGAACTGACAGAATAAGTGCATCGACAGCCGATGTGGCGCAGTGGTTAGTAATCCTGCCTGCCACGCAAAGGTTCCGGGTTCAATTCCCGGTGGGGTCACTCACAAAGTTGATATTTATCACTTTGTGAATTTGTTCCCAGTCTGGTTAGGACATTGCAGGCTGAACCACCTGATTTTCCGTAAGTAAGATGGTTCCGTGCTTCGGATGGGCACGTTAAGCCGTCGGTCCCGGTTGCTGTCTATAATGGCGGTCGTTCCACAACCATGTCAGAGGCCTTCTACTTGCAGTAGGCGGTTGAAAAACTCTGACACCAGGGTTCATAGGGTCGTTGAACGACTCGGTGTCCCACACGAAAAGAAGAAGTGCTACGGTTCTTTTTTTTGTTAGGAGAAATGGCAAATGTGTATGAATAGTAATTAGTACAGTAAGGTTCCAGGTTCAATTCCTGGCTAAGGCTGAATAATACCTAAATTTGAACATTCTGAATCTACCTAACTCTGCTGGATTTATCAAACCCCCGAATAAAGTATTCTATAAATTCGATAGAAGGAATCCTAGATTTATCAATCTCATTAATTTCGAATGAAAAAAGTCAATCTGGTATTTTGATTCTCGTTGGCAATTTTGCTGCCGCAGAGCCATCTATCAACAAGAATACATAGAATTGATACCCTACTAAAATATGTACCTACACCATGTTTGCAACAACCTATAATTTGTAGATCATTTCGGAGATTGTCTCACATCTAAATGACCACCTGTTGATCATAATGTAATACTAATGTAAAGCTAATGACCAAGACCGAATTGAAAAGAAATTCAATACGATTGGCAATGTTTTCATACGGCTATAAACACACGTTACTAACGTTTGTGCGTTATTTTTAGCAGCATTATCGCATGCGTTGTAAAAGTACAATTTTCCACATAAAAATACGGTTTATGTCAATCGGTTTGACAGACGCACCCGCTAGCGCAAAAATATCGCACACAGTGCGTCGACGGATGCGTCTGTCAATTCAATATTGTCAAATCCTTCATATCCTCTAATAAAGAATTTAAAAAGAAAAGAAGAATTTAGATGACCAGCATGTTCGGCCAGGGATTTTTTCTGTTTGGGGGCGCCACTACTACTTTGACGTTTAGCCTTAAGTTCGTATTATTTTGGCTCCTACTTTTTCTTTTTTGTTTGTTTAAGACGTGATGGATGATCTAATCTCACTGACACTGGCTGAATTGTTTATTAGCATAAGTCATAATTAAAAGAAGAAGAAGAAGAAGTTCGAAATCAGTATTATCATAACGCATGCGCTAAAATAACGCACAAACGGACGTTACGTGTATTTTTCGTCTCACGCAACGGCTGTGAAGTGATATCAATCATTTATTTATTATTGCGTGCAACGGTTAAAGAAATATTGATATAAGCAATGTTACTTTTGTATTGTCCGTAGCAAGGTCTGTTTATGGGAAAATGATATTAATTATGTAGATAATAAAGAAAAAACATTTCGAGGCACGCCTACATGTACCTAATACAAAATGATATTAGCATGGCAGATTTAAGATACAAGAACGACAAGAACTTATGGAGCAGATATTATGTAGAATTTAGGTGTGTAAGATACAAAGGTGAGATGCAACATTCTTCTTAAAAAATCCCCCATATAAATCGGGATAAGGGCAGGCGGATGATAATTCTTGTCAAAAATCAATGTCTTTTCCACGTAAAAGACAGGCAATAAAAAGAAAGTCAAAAATGTTGTTTATGAACTTAAGATCCAATGTAGGTACCTACCGCACAGATTCACAAGTAAGATAAAACAGCGAATTTATGAAGCAATTTCGCAGTATGCTCTGTCGGTCATCGGCTCATTATCAAGACGCAGCATGCGCACATTCTGGCAGTCGAGTGAAAGTCCACCTGTGTGGCCCGGGTACTTGATCACCCGTACGTAGGTACGTGGTTTGCGAGTGCATTGTTTGCTAATATCGTAGGACTATCCAGTTAGTGTTCTTAGGGACTATCAGCAACACATCAACTTATCTTTTTTATATAAAAAATAGGCATTTGTCCGCAATCTCACCAAAGTCAAAGTGACGATAGACGATGATGAAACAGGCTCGCCCAGATGATGCCTATTCACTCTCGCCTTTAAAAGGCCCAGGTTGTAACGTTCCGGAAACAGATCCGCAAGTAGGGGCTTTCTCAGGGATCTTTTTAAGAGACCAACTCATTCTATTATTCTTAGTAACTGTATGAAAAACTAGTAGGTATAAGTTGATCCCTTAAATGGGTAATTTGCCCAGCTCACTTGTTGAATGGTTTGGTAGATAGTTTATGACATTTATGTGTAATTGACAATTCGTTGACACTTTTGATTTGCAAGAACGCTCAGCGGGGTAATACCTACTGATTGTTCGACGAAAAGGTCCAAAGATACCGTTTGATATTAAATTGATAAGTTTGATTCGAAAATCTTAAAAATACCAAATATGCTAAAAATCTGAATTATATTCGAAATATCTCATAACCGGGGGTTTCAACTCACAATCTATGACACTCCCATTAAGTAAATCGATCGGATCTTACAACCAAGACACCATAAACTTTGACATTTAAATACATCGTCCAAAAACGGCCACCTGCTCTGTCACCAAACTTGTTACGAACACCTACATTGATAAATTGTTCCAGTAACAGATACGGATCTGTTACAAGATACTAGCTCTACAATTCACTGTTATCCTTGAGAACTTCGACCAGATCATTCATTTTGTTGACGATAAGAAAGCCATGTTATACTTTAGAAAGGGTCAAGATCGTTTAGTTATAAGACAAAACCTAAAAGATCAAATAAAAAAATAACATTGACAAAAGTGCAGAAAAAATTATGGCCAACTCATGTGCCACTCACACATCACTAGGTACATCAAAATCCAACAAAGTAATAAGTATTACGATATACTAGGTGTTACAAAACAACCAATAAAGCTGAAAGGAGGTCAAGGTACTAATGAAACTGAACAACTTTCCCCATGGAACAAGGGTCGAAATATGAAAAAAAATTTGGACTTCCCATACAAATTGAACTCGCTTTGTATGGGAAATTTATTGGTTGTTTTGTAACACGTATAGATAAGCTACGAATGAGAACATTTTCTACTCGTAGAACTGAAATTCCTGCCTGTTTTAATTCATAAGTTGTTGTTAAGTTAAAACATTGTTTTATGCAATTATGCAAACTAGTTTGCATCTACCTACTAATCCTTATCTGTTATTGTGCTTAAATAACTGTGATACTTTGTAATTATAACAATAGAATAAAATATTGTGTGAATTTAAATGTCCCAACAACACTTCAAACACATTGTTACATTTAGATGACTCTGTCTAGTCTAACCAACGGCGTTAGGCCACTAGCCAATACTTACTTTGTGGTTAGGCAGAGTAACAATCCACAATGAATGAAGATTACGAGTACTACAACATCACACACAGTAGCGAAGGGTGACATTTTAGCGAAGGTAGGCCGGAGCAGAAAAATGCACAAAATTAAAGTAGATTGATGTGAGAGTAAGATTTGTAAACTTCTGAAGGGAAGCCGGTGGGAATCGGCATGTATGAACCCTTCGCCGTTGCTGAACATCATCAAAAAGATGTTAATCATTCATCATCAACAGCATTTGGCAGTGAACTTCCCGTAAACTCTCTATTTTGTGATACTGGTGTCAGGCAGTGAAAATTTTCAGCATTACACAATGTCTTAAAACTACTATAACAACTCTATACAAACATAACATGAGGCGGGAGAGTAATTTCGCTAGATTGCGATTTGCAAAGATAGAGACAAAGACATAGACAAGAAAACAGTAGACAACCGTTTTGTTTGATGTATATTTTGCAAAAGCTTTTGCATGTGACAAAGGTTGACTATAATTTAAAGTTGATAACGATTAATAGGTATGTATACATATAACTTGCGCGGATGAGGAATGGATCTTGAATATGCAATATTATTGTTGACATCTTGTTCATAATATGACTTATAGTATGACAGAGAGGCAAACAATAATGTTGCTAATTTTGAGGTTGATTCGGTACCTACTGCGAGTGAATGATTTTGTTATTTCCAGCACAGTTTTAGTTTTATGCGTCAACCTAAATAATCATAAATTCATTATCATTTTACCATTAGTTTCAATTACTGCAAAAAGCTATTAAAGTTTCAACAACTGTTTCTGTTGATATTTCTATAGATATTGTAATGTTTATGATAGATTAGTCTGAATAAATCTAATTATCGGATTACTTTTTGTATTTAAGACATCGGCCCTTATGGATCTTTGTAAACCATATTTACTACGAATAAACTTAATCTTTTATCTTTATCTTTTTATGTTGGTGAAGTCTTTTCTTGTTGTAGAGTCTTTGTTTCAAACAAGCCGCCATGATAGCATAGGAAAGAAAATTGGACCAATCTCGTAGCTAGATATAATTCTATAATTACGGAATGTACACGGACAGTTGTTGCAACAGTAACATAGGAATGTTTAGAAAGCTTAGTAATAGCTAATATTGTTATACGTAAATTGAACAAGAGCTTGTGTTAAAGAGAATGCTTATTTATACTGGAAGGCAATTTTCATTGCTCTAAAAACATGCAAAATGTTACGTTTTACACATAATAGTTACTTTAACGACTCTTAACGCGATAGTTTTTTAGGTAAATAAGCGATAAATTATGGGTGAAAATAATCGCGATTGCTTTAACTGTTATGTATGTTACGTTTTAGTTTTATGAAGCCATTTCATTAATTTAATTACGAGTGTTTTTTTTTTCAATTACCTTTCTAAACTATCTAACTACTACAGTACAATGTATTTTAAAGTTTTCTGTATTTTTGCTAGGACCTACTTGTAATTGTAAAGTCGCTATATTACCTTTTCTTTTGTTTCAGGTCGGACAGCGAAACCCGCCAAAATGAGATAGCAGAACAACATTCAAAACTGCAAACTAACAAAAAAGTGAAGTGAAAAACAAAACAAAAATAATGACAAGGACGTAAAAAGTGTTGAGTGTAAGAAGGTTCTGTCATGAAGTCGAGTTTATAGTGCAAGAAGTTCCGAACTCAACCGCGAGATGGCGTTGTACAGAATAACTTTAGTGGGTGCAGTGCTGAGTGCGTTAGCAGTGAATGTGTTAGGACATGTAGCATTAACTTATCCTCCGGCAAGGAGGTATGATTTGGACTTTCTGGATAATTCTAGAACGAAACCGCCATGTGGAATGCCAAAAGGTAAAATATGCCATTTACAAATCCTAAACCTAACAAGCTTTGTAAACACACAAAGTAGGTATCGGACCTACATACTTTCCAACTTCAATCAAAACATTGAAGTCGTGACTCATAGTCGTAGGCCAATGATCTAGGTTTTAGTTGAGGCCAAAGCTAAGTGCCTAGGTACCTACTTATCTACCTAGGTAGTGTAAGTGACGAAGCCTCATTAAAATATAAGTAGGTAGGTACCTGGACTTAGTAGTTAGTAAATTACTTTTGGTGGTAAAGTGTTTTGATGTCACAAATTCACAATAATGTCACAGTAACTATTATTATGAATGAGTCATGGCAGCAAACGGGTTAACTTCGCAATCGTATGGACACGAGAACGCCATTCAAAACATGATTGCTAATTTCGCCGTTCACTCTCAAGCAGTCGTGGCCGAGTGGTTAAGGCGTCTGACTCGAAATCAGATTCCCTCTGGGAGCGTAGGTTCGAATCCTACCGGCTGCGAATCTTTTTGGGTTAATTCGTTGTTTTTTTGCTTGATCTTTTAATTATTATTTATTACAATGTTTTTGGAATTCGTTTTAGCTTTTTTTATAGGTTCGCTCATTAAGTTTTTCATAAGCGGCGTGTTACCATGTTACTTTTTACTTCTAAATGCTGTAGCCTGTAGCCCGACCCTGTAGCTCAGCTCAGTACAACCTAACCGGTACTTACAACCAGCTAACGTTTTGCTCTAAGCTTATTATGTCATCTGACCGTGTGGCCTAATGGATAAGGCGTCGGACTTCGGATCCGAAGATTGCAGGTTCGAGTCCTGTCACGGTCGCAAATTATTGTTTTTGGGCTCGCAATGCAATAGAAAAAGAACGCCGCCTACTACGACTAGTTCCAACAAACAATGCCCGCGTGGGATTTTTTTTCTTCTTTATGAAGTAACGAATTGTTTTGTATGAGTAATAAATTAGCGTGAATTGAATTCCAAAAATACGCCCAATTCTCACGTAGCGCAATCATAGTTACAAAACGGCCGTAATAAAACTATTTGGGTGGGATTTTATCTACTGCAACCAAAACCGGTTCTGACATCTTTGTGTCACATTATGTAATTATTGTGAATGACATAATTCCCAACACAACTTGCGGTCTTGTGAGTAACGCTACTCAGATATAGATGGCGGTATTTTCGTTATAGTTTGACATGCGTATTTTTTAAGGTAACTGTAGTTTGAAGTGTACTAATTTTCATGTTTCTATTGCTTTCAGGAACATTGAAAACATCGTTTTTAGCGGGATCAACATTCACAGTTCATTGGCATTTAGCGTACGCACACCGGGTAAGTGGTCGAGATTTTCGCATTTGTTTAGCAAGCCCGGCTAGCTCAGTCGGTAGAGCATGAGACTCTTAATCTCAGGGTCGTGGGTTCGAGCCCCACGTTGGGCGCAAACTTTTTGCTTTTTATTTCTCTGCTATTTTTATTGTGAACGTTTTTATTTTTTTTGCAGGGAGGATTTAGCCTTAGGATATTGGACTACTTAGAAAGGCCAGTTTTGGACCTGACTCCCAGAGCAGCTGGATCAGAATTTGTTCGAGATGATGTTACGTAAGTTTTTCTGAGCTTTTTTTGTGTTGTTCGTTTTAATTTAAACTGTTTAGACTAGGACAGGGATGGGGAAATACATTTTGGAAAGGGCCATATCAAAGAATCACAACTTGTAAGCGGGCCAAATAAATTTTTTAATTATTAAAAAAATGTACCTACAAGAAATTAAGTTTGTTTTGATGTGCTTATAAATGAAATTTTGACTGTTCGTCTACAAGCACGTCAAAATTTGGCTTCAAATTACTTGACAAAATACACTCTTTTGTTCCTCAATTTGTTCCTCAGTTTGTTCTTACGCAGCTTCATTGTGGAAATTAATGTTTGTCGAATTGTTGTACATTTGTTTCAACGTGTCATCACACTGAAGCTCAATAATTTGAATACGGGTGAGAGCAAGAGCGCTGCGCTCGCGGATTTTCTGATCGGGTGATAGGTGACGCACAACACGACGGACGAGGACCGGTAGCTGGTTGGTCGCTCGCGCCAGTAAACACCTAACTACCATTACCAAATAAGTACCTACTTATTAATGTGATCTTGAGGGCCAAGCTTAATAAAAATCAGTCAGTGACCGCGGGCCGGATGAAATCACTCCCCGGGCCGGATTTGGCCCGCGGGCCGCCATTTCCCCATCCCTGGACTAGGAGGTACTTAAGGGGGATCGTTACGTCATACAAACTAAAATCTGAACTTCAACCGAGTTACACATGAGCTAAACAACAATTTTATCAGAAATCTTTATGTGAGATGAGGAAGGCACACGTAAATATGTCGCAAAACTGCTTAACGTAAAAAATATCAAGTATTTTCTCCACAAAAAAATTAAACGTGTTTATTGCAGCAGTAGCTCCATCTATGTTCATTAAGTGGCGACACGGTTTTTACAGAGAAATCTGATGGTTAAAAAATTATTTGTTTGTTTTATTTTGCGAAAATGTTATAAAAGCACAGGACTTCCCATCAAGTTTTTTAATCATAATTTTGTCTCATTTAAAGACGTAACTCCATTTAAATTTTGTATGGAAAACGATCCACCTTAATGTAAAATTAAATAAGTTGGGATAATGGCAGGCAGATGACTTACTTTAAAGTGACTCGTAGATGACTTTGGTGCCGATTATTTTTTCCTAACTTAAAAACAATATTTAATCAACATTTTGGAAAAACCTATAGTAGAAGCAGTATGAAGACCACTAAAGACTTAGAAAAATTATCATTCAAGATTTTCATCTCAACATTTTAGGAATTCAACTTTTTGGTCCTAAAGGAAACTTTTGACCTCCCATACAAATTGACTCTGTCGGGTAGGTAGGTACATTTTGTAAAGGAGGTCCAAAATTTTTTTATACTCGACCTATTTTCCTCAGGGAAAGTTGTTCAGTTTCATGGGCTGGTTTCAACCCTCAAAGTTGTTTTTTACACCTTATGATATGAGTAAGTGATTTTAAAGGTTTACCCTTTCCGTTCCAGTGCTCAGAAATACGACGTGCGCCTACCGTCCGACTTCACTTGCGACAACTGCACGCTACAACTGCAAAGGGAGGCCGGCGAATGGGGCTCCAACTATCGGTTCTGGTCTTGCGCTGACATTGATATTGTGCCTCGTAAGTATCATCATCATCATCATCATCATCATCATCGCTACAACTGCAAAGGGAGGCCGGCGAATGGGGCTTCAACTACCGGTTCTGGTCGTGTGCTGACATTGATATTGTGCCTCGTAAGTATCATCATCATCTTCATCATCATCATCATCATCATCATCATCATCATCGCCGCTACAACTGCAAAGGGAGGCCGGCGAATGGGGTTCTAACTACAGGTTCTGGTCGTGCGCTGACATTGATATTGTGCCACGTAAGTATCGTCATCATCATCATCATCATCATCATCATCATCATCATCATCATCATCATCATCACCATCACCGAATGGGGCTTCAACTACCGGTTCTGGTCGTGCGCTGACATTGATATTGTGCCTCGTAAGTATCATCATCATCATCATCATCATCGCTGCAACTGCAAAGGGAGGCCGGCGAATGGGGCTCCATCTACCGCTTCTGGTCGTGCGCTGACATTGATATTGTATCTAGTGAGTAAATTTTTTTTTTCAATCCACAAATAAACTTTATTTGCTCTTCCATCGGTGATGCCAAATGTAACCACAAATTAAAAAGGCCACTTAAAAACATTTGTTATTCTTTCCTTTCAGAATCGACACTAACTTTTCCATTAAAACTTTTCTTTAAAAATGGATTAAATTAAAATAAACTCAGCTAAAAATAGGTATACATATAGAAGGTGTAAGGGACCATAAAACTGATCCACTTCCCATGACAAAATATTTCAAGAGATCAAGGACCAGAAGAGATGTAAAGTTTTTGACTTTCCATAGCAAATCCAGTCACCTTTGCATGGGAAGCCAGAAATTGTTTTACGTTCCCTGAAATGTTTTCGCAGGGGACATTGTTCAGTTGCAAGGTCTGAATGCACCAGTGTTCAGAGAGCAGTCCCTTACACCCCGTAAATCCAAAACAATATTCATTTAGCCTTAAATCCTAACAAACTACTCTTTCCCCAGGTAAAAACTACCACGAGACGTGCTCCGGACACGGCTACCACATTCTCGGCCGGTGCAAATGTCACAAATCATACTTCGGATCCCACTGTCAGTTCAGCGACGAATGTACAGAGGATAGTGACTGTGGATTGAGAGGCAAATGTGTGGATATAAATGCAACTGAAGCACCTACGAAGGCGTGTTATTGTCCGCATGGGTTCTACGGGAAAGGGTGCAACAAAAGTAAGTCCAAATTCCTTTTTAAGTAGCCTATAAAAAAACTATCATGGTCCTTTAGTGACTAATGTATAGAAGATAGTTAGACTGTGGATTGAGGGGCAAATGAGTGGATATTAATGCTACTGAAGCACCCACGAAAGCTTGTTATTGTCCGCATGGGTTCTACGGGAAAGGGTGCAACAAAAGTAAGTCTACTTAATTGCATATTTTTGGTGAAAGCCACAAATTTAAGTAAGTAGGTGTCAATTATTCAGGTCCGTTTGTTGTTAAATGCAGTGAAGGTAGCTAATCTTAATTGAGAGGATCATATTTGGATTTAAATGCTCCTCCTAATGATGACGAGAAACTCTTATTATAAAAAAAGTGTTGTAGTAATTGACTGTAGTTTTTACTACCTGATTCATAGCGAAATGGCAAGATTATTGTTGCCATCTTGCTCAAATGTCATGTAATATGTAAAAGACGCTAACAATAATGTTGCCATTTCGGGTCCCTTTCTATTTATAAACCTACTGTACAGTACTGATTTTAAAATACTTAAAAAAGAAATAGAAAAATGTCCATCCAACCCAACCAACATTTAAAACACCAAATAAATACTTACACAGCACAGTAATTTTTAGGTAATGTCCATTTAAATCATATTTTTGTAACTAATTTAGACAAGATTAAAGAAAATGCTCGTATCTCTAACATTTAAAACATTACACGTTTTTGTTCTGTTACTGATTTGACCACAAATAAAGAAATTGCCCAAATCGCCAACATTTAAGACATCAATTCGTTTCATTTCCAGAATCCCCATGGAAAGACCGGGCCGTCGACCTAGCCGCTTACAGTCACAAGAAACTTTCCGACTTGTTCAACATCTACTGGAGGATTTTGAAGGAAGCAGCTGAATTAGAAGTCGTAATGGTTGTCAATGGAACGTCTTACGCTGGTACGTATATCTATTTCCATATTAAATAAATTGTGACATCCAATAGCCTGATGTCCGAATGCCAGCAACTTGAGACTTCTGCTTCTGAAAAGGTAATTCAATATTTTTATGTTTCAGGAATCGGTTGGAGACCCAGTGGCTTGACCAAGCAGTGCAGAAACTTCCCCGTACTAGGCCCGCCTATGGAAGACAAAGGTAAAATAAAAAATCTCATCATCATCTTCCCGCCCTTATCCCAATTATTTGGGGTCGGCGCAACACGTTTTGTTGAACACAAAATCGTGTTGCAAAGCCTCCTTGTGAATGCTTTTGTGATGGATTAACCGCCACCATACGGTTGGCCCTGGCTATTTGGGTCGAGTTTATCCCTCGGTCGCCTCTTACGACCCCCACGGGAAGAGAGGGGGTGGTGCTATTCTACTCGGCTTGCTGGCACCACACGGCTTCAAATAAAAAATCTCAATTATTATTAAAAGGATGAGAAGGTTTTTTTGCCATGTTATGCCGGCTTAAAATGCCGTGTGATGCCCGCTTAGAGTTGCCGTGTGGAGCCGGCCTAAAATTGCCGTGTGATGCCATTTGTGAGGGACATAATAAATTCAGATATTGTGTTAAATTCTTCCTTGTTCGGTACGAAGATACCGCATAGGTATGAAGGTCTGCACATTTCAATGACGATTAGTTTCTATTCCAGCGAACACCCAAAAGCCGGAACCTTTACCAGAACCAGAGCCTAAAGCCGAGACCGGTTCCGAGTCTAAACCCGAGCCGGAACCGTCATCAGAGCCGGAACCTAAACCGGAACCGTCATCAGAGCCTTCATCAGAACCCAGCGCGGAACCCCAGCCAGAGCCTAAAGCTGAACCTGAACCTGCGTCAGGTAGACTATTTAATTTACTACTATGCCTACAGTACGGCCGTTTGAATAGGCCATATTTGACAGCTGGTAAAATCATGTTTATGCTATGACTTAAAGTCTATTTTTCTTTGTTGACTTTTCTTCTAGTATGATGGGTTTCACAGCTGTCAAATTTAACGACGACGGCCGTACACAGATAGATGTGCCCACGATGTACCAATAACTCGAAAAGAGGAAGAGTTTATTTTCTATTAATGAAACAATTTTTACTAACTTATTAAAGTTTGCCGAAGCCTTTTTAAAAAATTTGTTATGCTGATCAAGTAATTTTCCTCCCTGTACAAAATGTGTCTATCGAGGTCGTAGAATATCAATTCATGAAAAATGCGCACTTACGTAATCAAGTGACACGCTGTATCAGTATGTATTTAATGTTACTACATTCTCTCAAGCAACTATTACCTATCTTTTTAAATAGGTACCAAATTTTTAAAACACTTCCCGTGGTATAAAGTTTTTGAAAATTTTCCACCGCTTTTTCATCAGAACCCGCGCCAGAACCGTCATCAGAGCCGGAACCCACACCAGAACCGAAGTCAGAGCCGACGTCACAACCACCAGAGAATGACAACCGCAATAAACGTGTCGCTACACACACGCAAGATGGATGGGACTTCAGTGATTTGGGGGAGCATGTGTCCGTGAAAACAAGTATTTCATACAAGGTGTCTAGCTCTAAAGGTGAGTTTATTGCCTAACTGTGCCTAACTGTGTGAAACTCTGTAATTTAAGCTCTGGGTCTCTGGCCTGAAATAAAGATATTTTATTATTATTTTATTTTTATTTTGATGCGGATGATATTTTAGAATAATATTTCCAAATATAGGGGGCATTTTAGTAAAAATAATGATAGATTAGCCAAAAATATTGCCAACTCTTTACAGAAAAACGCTACAAAATTATGTAGTCATTTAAAAAGTAAAATATAAATTTTGAAGCAGATTAATCTTACTATTAATCGTTTAAAAACTGTACCATAGTTTACCTGCGCACACCATGTCCTCTGGATTTCTCAAAGGTTGACTGGTAGAGATCCCTTAATGGGATAAGTCCGCCTTTGTGCCTATACAATCTTTTAGTTTATTTAAGTTTTATATTGTATTGATTTCTTGTGTGGTACAATAAAGTTATTACATACATACTATTCATTCGTCTTCAAATATTTTTCAAATACCACACAATCAACAAATATTACTTGAGAATGTGAACTATTTTGTACAAAATTTACCACAAGACAACAATTTGGAATACTTGGTGTTTTAATCAAACACTAGATATTGATATTAACTTTTTGGTCCACTTGCTTCGTTTGTATTAACTTTGTAACCAAAAAGTTAAATAGTTATTTGCTGAAACTCAATCTTTTGGATAATATCAAAACTTTAATAAACCTTATTTTTCTTTTATGTTTTAGGACGAAAAAAGCGTCAAGCGATTGAACCATCGGGTAAGTTCTTTAGATCCATTTTAGTTTTTAAAGATATATAATTTTGCACAAAATATTTAACTCACGAAGTGCTAAACGCCACTAGCATCAGCATAGCACAACATTATTAAGACAGCAAATTCAGAACTAACTAGCAAAGAAATGTAAAAACACCATTTTTAATATTGTACATATTTTGTTCACACCGAAAACCAGAAAAAACATGTTTTAAAAGTGTTTTTTTCAAGTCAACGTAACTTCAGCTATGATAAATTTTATGATAATATAATTCATTTTGCTTAGGATTTTACATAAAATTTTATAGAATAAGCTACATCGCAAAATTTTTGTGAGTATTCTTCCTGCAAGTTATTTTTTTCGGTATGGACAAACACAATAATGACATATTCGCATGTTTCACATTATTTTTACAGATGTGGAAACCTCGACTTCTGTTGTCGAGAACAAACCCTCTAGTTCAGAACCCGAAACCCTAGAACCCAGCCCCGACACTACACCAAAACCACAACCAAAGTCTACTGTTAAACCCAAATTTGTACCCTCCAAACCAAAGTACGCGCCAAAAAGAAAATTATCCGACTCAAATGTCACAACCTACAAACCTACTACGAAAGTCACAGTTCCTCCTACAGAACCTTCAGTAGAGCCTACTACAGAGCCTGTAACCAGTCCCGAACCTAGTTCTAGTCCTGAGCCAAGTTCTGAGCCTAAACCAGAACCTGAGCCTACTTCTGAACCTACCCCAGAGCCTAAAACCGAGCCTGAACCAACATCAGAGCCTACTGCCGAGCCTAAGGCCGAGCCTGAGCCTAGTACTACACCGGAACCTTCATCAGAACCTAAGCCTGAACCAGAACCAACTGCCGAGGCTAAACCAGACCCTTCTGTAGAACCTAAAGTCAATAGAAAACAGTTCTCGAAGTCTAAAGCGAAACTAGAACTGAAAGCAGAGCCGGAACCTTCTCCAGAACCCAAACCTGAGCCTAAATCAGAACCCACTCCGGAACCAAAGTCAGAACCCTCCCCAGAACCTACATCAGAACCCGAACCGTCCCCAGAACCTAAATCAGAGCCAGAACCCACGTCAGAACCTGAACCCAAGTCAGAACCCGTTCCAGAGCCTAAATCAGAACCTTTTCCTGAACCTAAATCAGAACCTACCCCTGAACCTAAAGCAGAACCCTCTCCTGAACCTAAAACCGAGCCGGAGCCCAAATCAGAACCGGAACCTAAATCAGAACCTTCCCCAGAACCCAAACCCTCATCAGAACCTTCCCCTGAACCCAAATCCTCATCAGAACCCTCCCCTGAACCCAAATCCTCATCAGAACCGTCCCCAGAACCTTCACCAGAACCAGAACCATCGTCAGAGCCCCCGGTTAAGGAGGCGGGGACGTTGCTAGTTAAAGGACTCACCGAGACGCAAGGTAACGCACACGCTTCGCACATATTTGATTGCGTATTCTCAGTTTTTGAATTTGAACAGATTTTTGTTACTTTGGCAGATTTTTAAAAACGAAAGTAGATTTTTGATTTGACGGTAAACTCGGATAAACCCTACTCATCTTGTTTTGGTTTTAAAAAGTTTTATTACCATTTTACTTTTGTTGTTGTTTTATTGGAATATTTTGACGATTATTATTACAAACTGAGAATATGCAATACATTGGTTATATGTATAGCAATTGTTGCACGTTTGGTGGCGGTATCTATATTTTATCTTTGTATCAACTTATTAATTTTTGCGTTGTTGAATGTACAGTTGTATGATAAAATCGTATGTATTTTAATAGTTTTACTTCAAGATAAATTATGTTAATGTAGATTAGATTTCTGTCAAGTGATGATTTGTGTTTATTTTCTTGTCGTGCCCCTATATTTTGGCTTGTTATTATTTAGTTTATTTCTGAGCTTGGTAGCATTAGCAAGCTTTGCTATGCTTTAGCCTTTTCTTTTCAGATATTTCATCTCTTTTCTTCCTTCTTCCCTCTATTCCTCTCCTTCCTTTTTTCATCCTCTTCTCGTTTCTTCTGTTTTTGTTTATAGTTTTTTCGTTCTGTTTCTTTTTCGTTTTGTTTTTGTGTTTTTTGTAACATGGGTTCCGTGAAAAGGTTTTTTTGGTGTGTGATTGATTTGATAACTTACCTTTTACCTTTAACAATTTAAACATCTCTCTTCTTCACTTGTTTTTCGTAAACTGTGTCTGTGTACTTACTTTGCGTTACTATTTATCTACGTTCCTAATTTTTTTCTTTTCTTTAACCAAATATCTATATTTATATTTTCTATACATTTTCTTTGAATGGGACGACCTCATTTGTACTTTAACTTTACTTCATACTTTGTCATTTGGTACATCATTACATTTCTTCAAATTCAAAACTAAGTGAAGTACCGCCGTTCGTTCAAATAGGCCGTATTTGACAGCTGTTATAATCATATTTTTCAGGTTTGACAGCTGTCAAATATAATCGATTCGAATGACCGTACTGTAGTTACCTAAACTTTAAAGTTACATTTAGACTAAACAATTTCGAACCCTACTCCATTCTAATACGTACTACTTTTCAGAATACTTCCCCGCGCACGAATACGCACCGAAATACGACTTCAACCCGATGGACTGCACTGACATTGTCATCGGCACCGCTAGAGGGAACTACCATCGCGTTTTGGATTACTATACTAGAGACAGGTTAGTACTAGCGCCATCTATGTGCCAGGGTGGGAAGCTTTTAGTTTTGTAGCAATATTTTTAAAACATAACATTATCTAGTAGGTAGTTAGATTAGAAATACGACTTCAACCCCATGGACTGCACTGACATTGTCATCGGCACCGCTAGAGGGAATTACCATCGCGTTTTGGCTTACTATACTAGAGACAGGTTAGTATTAGCGCCATCTATGTGCTAGGGTGAGAAGCTTTTAGTTTTGTAGCAATATTTTTGACACTTATCCCTATAGACTGCATGAATATTGTCATCGGCACCGCTAGAGGGAACTACCATCGAGTTTTGGATTATTATACTAGAGACAGGTTAGTTTTGTGCTTCTTGTAATTTTTTCATTTTCATCGCGTTTTAGATTTTACACCAGAGACAGGGTTTTATTTAACGCCTTCTATCCTGTCGTAACTAGAAAACTACTGTTTGTTGGCGCCATCTATGTGCCAGTGTGAGAAACTGATACTTATTATAGTGACATCTACAAGACAGAACAATAAAGTCATTCTTTTGGAGCGCTATCTATGTGCAAGGGTAAAAAATCCATAGGTTGCACCATCTCTTTATCAACATCGGTGTGTAAAAAAACAATCAGTTGGTCGACAAAACGGGCCATAAGTTTAAAAAAAACTATAAAGACGATGCCTCGGAGCCAACGAAGTCCTGAACGGACTAGGGGTGGCAGTATCGCCAGTCGCTAACATACGGCAACATTTATAGCATGTACTACACACACGCACACATAAATCACGCCTTTATTCTTTGCGGGCTGGGCAGAGCGTTGACAACCGTAAAAATACGGTTGCTATCGCCACATCTGACAAAAATTGAGGACACGTAGGTAATATTATTTTATGTATGTATTTATTTCCAGATCAACCCCCCGCGTGGACACGTTCTGGGGTGGTCACGATGACATCACCGCCGCCTCCGGTTATGAAGAGAACGGAGTCACTACCATCATGTTCAGGAAGAAATTGCAGGTAAATGGCATTTCTATTAGTAGGAGATATTTTTCATATAATTGTTTTAAGTGCATAATCGCCGTGTGATGCCAGCTTAGAATAGCATCACCTTAATTCAACCCGTGGGTGTCGTAAAAACCGACTAAGGGATATTCATCCAGGGAATGGGCAGCAGCGTTCCCTGTAAATGCAACATCTTACACTGCGCTCGCCAATCCACCTGCCAAGCGTGGTGAGTATGGCAATACCTCCCAATAGGGGGAGGCCCATGTCCAGCAGTGGACTGTTGTGGCTGTTATGCTTATGGTTAAGTGCATAATTGCGTTTATTTTTATGAAGATTCCATTAAGATTTCATTCTCCAAGGAAAGCTAGTTTTCTTTACATGTTGGAATTAGTTGCAAAACTATCCCGGTAGATGGAGCCCTGCCACCCATTAGTGTCTAAGATATACTTGCTAAATTCGCAGGCTCGATTAGAACCGCGGTAGCCCAGTTGGTAGTGGTGTCGGCAGTACAGATGCCGAAGGTTCAAATCCTGCCTGCTTTAAACAATTTTGAAAGTTTTCCAAAAATGTTATGGGTACACATAGCACGGAAAGTGTTTTTTTTTTGTATTCAATGTTCCTTCTGCTTCCGTAAAAACCTTATTTTTACCTGACTGCCTCAGAAGGAGGGTTATGTTTTTCGAGAGTATGAATGTAAGTATGCATGTGGACAAGAAAATTCTTTTTCACGGGCTACAGCCCAAACGGATAGTGGGATTTTGACATATGAGGTTTTTTTCATTTCATTTCATTTCATTTATTAACCACAAATATACAGTCATAACAGGCGAGCACGCCCAAAGCAACTATATACGCAACCAACACATTCAAAAATCATACGTTACAGAAATACAATACTGTTATCTTTGTGAATTCCGACAACGAACACGTGTACACATCCACTTCCGGATTCTCCTGTGCAATACAATTAATAGCGCGCGCGGCTCGAGCGAGCGGCGAGTAGGCACCGACGTTGGTGCGCGCGGTAGGTACTGCAAATATGCGAGGGCTGCGTCTGCAACTGCCAGCCTTGCTCGGTACTGCCAGCTTTAGTGACTCGAGTATTTGGGGATTGATGATTTTCCCTCGAATATCTTATACACATAAAGAGTCAATGCCGTATTCCTTCTGACCTCTAATTGGTAATATCCAACCATGCCCAAAACAAACATAGTTGGATACATCAATGGGTAAAAGGGATATACACCGTATTGCCTTAAGTAAAGCGCCCGGGCAAATTTATTTTGCAACTTTTCTACCATAGATGTGTACTTCTCTTGATGAGGTTCCACACCATGGCCCCGAACTCCAACCGGCTGCGCACCAGTGCGTTGTACAGTGATTTAACTGCTGCAACGTTGTCAAAGTCGCACGTCTGACGGAGTATAAAACCGAGATTCCTGAATGCCTTTGAACATATTTCCGTTATGTGCGTTTTGAAACTTAAATCTTGAGTCATACGAACCCCCAGGTCCCTCACAGATGTAACTCTAGGTAAAACAACTCCGTCAAGCTTATAGTCATAATGCAGTGGAGTCTTGGCTCTTGTGAATGACAATATGTTACATTTTGACACATTGAAGTTAAGTTTATTTCGTATACTCCATTGCATCACATGATCTATTTCTTGCTGCAGCTTAAGGCAGTCTGTCGCATTACGTATAGGCCTAAAAAGCTTAAGGTCATCTGCAAAAAGTAGACAATCAGCCTCTGTAACCACCTGAGGTAGATCGTTAATCAGGATCAAGAATTCAAGTGGGCCGAGATTACTCCCTTGACTCATGCCTGAATAGGTATAGTATGGCTCGGAATCGTGGCCATCATACTCGACGTACTGTCTACGCTCCTTCAAATAGCTAGCAAAGAAGTCCAGTAAATGTGGGGTAAATCCAACGCTAGCTAGCTTGACCAAAAGGACATCATTATCGACTGCATCAAATGCCTTTTGGAAGTCAAAGTATGCCGCGTCGATTTGCCCCCCAACTTCCGAATCAAGGGCTGTCACTACTTTATCCATAAAGCATAATAGGTTTGAGTCTATGCCGCGTCCTGGTCTGATGCTGGCCATGCTGCTTATCTGACAACTGTGCACTTATTTGCGGATAGATATATGCATACAGAATAGACTCAAAAACCCTTGCGAAAGAGGACAACACCGCCACGGGTCTGAAATTTGTTACATTAGAGTCCCAGGTGTCGTTAGATTCGTCTCAGCAGCACGAGTGACACGGGCTATATTAAAAAAATTATAGATTCAAAATGGCGGATTTTTACAGCCGAATACTACTTTAAAATTACCGCAGTCGAGTTTTTGTTTTTTAACACATCTACTTGTTTTTTAAACACATGCTCTTGAAGTATGCCTTATACCTTGGGAACAAATAGTTTTAGTAACCAAAAATCGTTTTAATTTTTCCAGGCAAAGGAGCCAACCGACCATTCAATCGTGGACGACCTAATACACGTGATCTGGGCGCGCGGACAGGAGCCCAGCAAGTACCAACACTCGCCCCCGTCAGGTAAGAGATATACATACATATATCACGCCTATATCCCTTGCGGGGAAGGCAGAGACGGCTATATAGACGGCTATACTCGGTGTAACAAAACAACCAATAAAGCTAAAAGGAAGTCAAGGTACTCATAAAACTGAACAACTTTCCCCATGGAACATGGGTCGCAATATGCGAAAAAAATTTAGACCTCCCTTACAAAATGAACTCAATTTATATGGGAGTGTTATTGGTTGTTTTGTAACACGTTTTACATACAAAGTTACTTATATTACGCCTATATCCCTTGCGGGGAAGGCAGAGACGGCTGTAAAAACGGGCATTTACACCCTTCTTACACCACGTCTGACAATATTTTGAGGCACTCAGATCAGAAGACTGTTGTCATAGAGAGGTTGTCAGCCTGTCACCTGAAATTGCAACACTTCAACTTTCGAATCTAGCTTCCATTTAGGGGGGTGCTATTCTAAGCCGGCACCAAACGGCAACCAATATTCGCCCCCGTCAGGTAAGTAGTGGCCTACAGCTGTCCACTAGTGGACGACCTGATCTGGACAGGAGCCCAGCAAGTACCAACACTCGCCCCCGTCAGGTAAGAGACCGTGGCCTACAGCTGTCCACTAGTGGACGACCTGATCTGACAGGAGCCCAGCAAGTACCAACACTCGCCCCCGTCAGGTAAGAGACCGTGGCCTACAGCTGTCCACTAGTGGACGACCTGATCTGGACAGGAGCCCAGCAAGTACCAACACTCGCCCCGTCAGGTAAGAGACCGTGGCCTACAGCTGTCCACTAGTGGACGACCTGATCTGACAGGAGCCCAGCAAGTACCAACACTCGCCCCGTCAGGTAAGAGACCGTGGCCTACAGCTGTCCACTAGTGGACGACCTGATCTGACAGGAGCCCAGCAAGTACCAACACTCGCCCCGTCAGGTAAGAGACCGTGGCCTACAGCTGTCCACTAGTGGACGACCTGATCTGACAGGAGCCCAGCAAGTACCAACACTCGCCCCGTCAGGTAAGAGACCGTGGCCTACAGCTGTCCACTAGTGGACGACCTGATCTGGACAGGAGCCTAGCAAGTACCAACACTCGCCCCGTCAGGTGAGAGACCGTGGCCTACAGCTGTCCACTAGTGGACGACCTGATGCGTGGACAGGAGCCCAGCAAGTACCAACATTCACCGCCGTCAGGTACGTGATAGTTACATGCCGTGTGGTTAGCCTGGCAAGCCCCGAGGCATTGCCTTTATTTTTATTTTCTTATCCCGCTCGAGCCGCGTCTATACTAGGAACGCAAAAAGAAAATTGCGTCTTTAAATTTTCTCTTCCTTTCAATGACTTTCTCCTACTTTCGATTTTCTTTTCGTTTCTGTGTAATGAATGAATGACTTTCAATAAGTATTATTAGTATTATTGGTTTTTGGTACTTATCCTACTTTGAATAAATCAATTTAAGTTTGAGTTTGACCTGAATATAAAACAACTTTGTCTTGGTAAAAGATTTATTGGCTAAAGTTAAAGTGTCCACCATTTACTGACTATCTATAAAAATATCTGTCACCTAACATTACAAAACAATCATATTCATATACCTAGCAGTGATTTGTGATCAGTTTAGTATATCTACTTACTGAAAACACTTACTGTAAGTAAGTTTAATAATGATATCTTCTTTTTTACCACAGCAAAACATGTAAAAGATTTTAGTGCTACACAAAATGATGTTTTTATTGCACAGAAATTGTTACAAGTTTACAAGTTTTGAAAGTATTCAATTATAGAGGTATCAAGATAATTGTTTTCAATGAAATGTATCATCAATCAATATCAATCAATTCACTACTGTCACTATGTAAAATAGTTCGTGCACATTTTCACTTATCTATCCCAGTATTACATCAAGTTTATTAGCGCTTTTAATTATACATCACTGAGACGATAGGTATGTCTTTGAAATAAACTGGCTTCTGTTCTTCATTGCCCATTATATAGTTTTCTTTACTGTCCGTTATAGCACTGTGATACGAGTTGTCTTTTTGCACTGTTATAGCATTGACTACAGGCGTCCCACTGAGGTAAAAAGGCGTCTGTTTTTGAGAATTAGGGGTCTGTGCAACATTGACAGGGTTTGGTACTCCACTGTTGATTATTTCATTGATGCCGGCAGTCAGATAATGATAAACAGGTGCCTGTTTTTGATCATTGGGTGTCAGTTTTTCAACGCCCGCGCTCTGTTCAGCACTATCCGTTAAAGGAATAAGGACTGGTAGACCACTGAGGTACACTGGTGCTTGTTTTTGATAATCGAGTGTATGTGCTTCATTTTCCGGGTATTGTTTCTCATTGTCCGTTGTATCACTGACGATGGCTGCCTCATAGTGATTGAAAGGTGTCTTTGCTTCAATATTTGGGTTTTCTTCCCCA
Source organism: Phthorimaea operculella (assembly GCA_024500475.1). Lineage (NCBI taxonomy): Eukaryota > Metazoa > Arthropoda > Insecta > Lepidoptera > Gelechiidae > Phthorimaea > Phthorimaea operculella. The sequence continues at coordinate 544,785 of JANFCV010000239.1, forward strand.
TTATCGGTTATAGCACTGGCGATTGGTATCCCATACAGATAGACCGGTGCCTGTTTTTGATTGGTGGGTTCTATATTTTCCAAGCTTTCTTCTGCACTTTTCGTTAAAGGAGTAACGATTGGTGTCCCATACGGATAGACTGGTGTCTGTTCTTGAGAATTAGGTGTCTTTTCTCCAATGCTTGGGTTTTGATTTTCATTGTCCGTCAAAGCACGGACCCTGGGTATCTCATTATTATACAGGGTGTAACGGAAACCCCCTTACAAGCCGAAAGTGGCAAAACATACAGGTGATAAGAAACCTTTGTGTGGAGTATCACACCGTAAAACGCAAATTTTTTAAAACCTAAAAATAACATTTGTAACCTAGTATTCTTAGGTAGTACAAATTTGATCGTTCCCATCACTAACGAAATCAATGCCCTCACGATGTCCTCAAAGCCCTCAAATAAAGTGTTTAGACTAGCTTTCGACATTTTATGCGAGCCTGGTAGGTTTCAACGCAAAACTGTCAATACCTCAAATAAAGTTAGTGTTTGGACAGTTTAGATGAGCTTTCTTTATTTATGCGAGCCTGGTAGGTCACAACACAAACTGTGCGATGCCGCGCATTCAAACGCGTGCACATTTTTGGCGCTCTAAAGGGCGCCACACACGGGCCCTTGTGCGTGACGTGCACGTCATCACACTCCACGCATAGCGCGGTGTGCGGTGGTGTTTCATAAAATCCCTACAATCGTATACGATACAACGTCATCTCTACGCACATGGTGACGTGCACATCACGCATACGGGCCCGGTGGTGGCACCCTTTATGCTTAAGATGCAAGTTTGTTCCTTGCATGCAGCACCCGCACGTGGTTAACAACTTTCGAATAACTCGCGTGGCTGAAGTTAATGGCAAGAGATATGTTATGCGACTGTTCTGGATGAACAAACACACTACCTTTACCTTCAGGGTAAAATTTTGTTCATCATCGAAGACGACATATTACTCTTGTAAGCCGATGCAACAACAGTCGTAGATATGACAATGGAACTACTGCAAATGATTGAAAGCAAAGACTACGACTTATTGTCGCATCAAACGCCCCTGTTTTTGCATGTTGTCGACCGTGTGTGGCTGTAATCTACCGCGATGACGAACTTGCACCTTTAACTACACGATAAAGTAAATAAAAAGCTATGAACCTTAATATTTATTCAAGAAATCAAAAGTTGCCTCCTTATTGATGAATGATATCTTTCGACGGAACTACAGTACACTGTACACGGATTTTCAAGAAATGCACAGTCTGAACAGCTTTAGCATGCTTCCTTGTCTTCTTTTCCAAGTCCAAGTTCCAGTTCCAAGTCTTCTTTTCTTTCTTGTGTGGAACAAATCACAGGACAAAGTAGCTTCTTGTTGTTGTCAAATCAATGGCGAAAAATGCACACGTGCATGCGTGCGTGCCCACAAAAAGCAACAGAATGTTTCTTAATTAAAATTTTAGCAGACGAAATAAGAAATTGTATTTAATTTTATGTTTTGTATTATTTAATTTCCATAAACTTCACAAAAACGTCAAAAGTGACAATGACAATATTATCAATGGGTAATTTTAATTTTATCCATATCTATCATCTCTTTGGTAAAATTTGCATGCATTCATCCTTTTTGCTAAAATGACACTGTTGATCTTTCGAAGAATATCTTGAAGAATATGGAATCCTAGTACATTTTCATAATTTACTGTACTGCCGACTCGCTTCTTCAGAAAATAAATGTCTCAGGAAAATGTGAAGAGAAGGCGAATGTTAGGAATAGTTAATAGGAAAGCAGAAATGCAATCAACATTTCCTCAAAAAGATCTTGGATCTTTTTGGTTTGACTACCAATCTTCGTAGGTGATGTGATTGATGACAGACATGGCACGATTGCACGACGTTTGACAACGTTTGTCATGTTGTGTAAAGAAAGTCATACAAAGTCTGTTGTTGAATCGATTGATGTGTGCTATTTTACTTTGGATTTTTACTAGGAATCAACTAGGAATACATGGTGAAAAGAGCTCGTGAAATGGTAAAATGTACATACTACTAAAAATTTCTTTGTTGACGTCAGTTAAATTGCCATTTTTTAGTGAGAAAACACTAGGAAAACATAAACAAAGAGTGGAAAGACAATATGCATTGCTGCTTTTTAGTGTTGCGTATGTTGCAAATGCTTTTGATAAACTTCAATGTAAAGCATCTCCGGGGCAGCATATCTGTTAGGAGGTGGTATGACTCTTTGCAGGTGAGGGTTGAGAGGGCCACTTTAGTGATGGGCAAGTAACGCGTCTCGGGAACTGTTACTCATTTTTTGGAAATGTTACTTTTTAAAATGAGGGAATTTGCAGATTACGAACCACGCTAAAGGTTCAATTTCACCAGTACGTTCTGCCACTTTCCGCTTGTAAAGGGGTTTCCGTTACTCCCTGTATATGGGTGCCTGTTCTTCATTATCCGTGTTTTCTTCCGCACTTTTCGTTAAAGGAATAACGATTGGTGTCCCATAGAGATAGACTGGTGCTTGGTCTTGATAGTTGGATGCCTGTTTTTGATCGATAATTGTCTGTTCTTCATTGTCGGTTATTTTTTGTTCTGCATTGCCCGACTTTTGTTCTAGTTCTGCACTTTCCGTTAAAGCTGTAACGATTAGTGTCCCATAGGGATATACAGGTTTCAGTTTTTGGAAATTGAGTGTCTTGTCTTCATTGCCTGAAAACTTTTCTTCTTTACTGTCAGTCACTGCACTGACTATAGGAGTCTCAGTGTTATAAACGGATTCCTCTTCATTGTGGTTGGGTGCCTCTCTTTTAAAGATGGCTGCGTGGTCCCCATTGTCAGTTAAAGCACTGCTATAAGAAGTGTCTGTCTCCACTGTTATAGCACTGACCATAGGTTTCTCACTGTAATAGACCGGTTTTTGGGCTTCATTGTACGTTGCTGGTATACCTAAAACAAAATAATAAAATGTAAATTACATTTCTATGTCAATTAAAAACTTTGAGACCGTGGTTCATCAGATCGTTCGTGGGTTTGGGGCCCACATGACAAAACTAGAAGCATTACTTTTTGTAGATAGAAGTAAAATAGAACTCCCCACACATAACAGCGAACTAACCCAAATGTACATCGCATCGCAAAATATCGATTTCTTATGATTATGTGAGGAGCTTTTGAAAACTGTAAATCTTAGAGTGTTTATAATCAAGCTATAGACTGTGCGTTTTGCCCCGCGCCGTACTGTCAAACGTAAGCAGTTGTCCCGTAGATATCTACGTCAAATGTATGAGAAGAGGTTCAATAGTGTTGTCACTGGCTTTTTGCTACTGATGGACAGAGTTTGTGTTCTAACTACTGCTGCCTGTTCTAACTTTTTAGGCGCACTCTCTATCTCTAGTGAAAGTCAAAGTCAAAACATTTATTTCTCAGAAGGAATGGGAAGACTTATAGCTTGCTTATTCATAGGTACTCTAAGCTGTAAACAAATAAAGAAATACTTACTTGCACCGCTCACGATTGCGACGAACAGCGCCGCTGTAGCTAAGACGAATCTCCCGTACATTTTGATCACTATGTCACCTTCACTTCAATAATAACACTGGTTGCGACTCTCATCGGATATCCTTTATAACTGCTGTTTTAAACTACTTTTAGTAGGACTCTGAGTCACAGTTGCGACGTGGTTTTTTTAACAATATTTCTTTGTTATCTTGCCGCCAAGTCGTCATAAGAGAGATAGACTTTGACCTCAGCCTGGCCCCAGATGTGGAAAAGCCCAAACTGCAAAACAAGATGATAAAAACAAAAATAGAGAGCTTACAGAAGGTTCACTCGACTCTAGTGAGGATTTTGCGATTCTCATTTGTTTTGTAACATAGCCAGGCGCCAGCGTTACTACTGTCAATAATCTCAAAGTATACCTAAGAATATAGAAACACTAAAATCTGTCACAAAAACGACATATGATTCTGAGCGAATTTTAATACAAGAAATATGACGTTCGTGGCAACCAACTTCTTGACTTCCCCTGAGATTTCGGTTATTTCTAGTCAAAGTCAGTTATCGTTAAAATCGTCGCTCGCTTGTACTGAGTGAGCCATCTGTATAGGCGCCCCGCGCGCCGTTCCCATAATTTGTGATAAAAAATGTCATGTACCTACGGCAAAATATATGAGACACATATTTTGCCGTAAAGAGAGTTGATAAGCGAACGAAATGAATAATATTTTGTGCAACAATTTTATTTTTTCAATTGGCGAGTATTTTGAGTTGGTGATTCATGTTGCCTTCCCCAGGATACGCCAAACACAAGGCATTAAGTATCTCCTTCCACACCATCCAGTCGCTACCAGCCGCCCTTTTAAGATTTCCATCCATCGGTTACACTACAATATAACTCTAATTTAATAACGTCCATATAATCCAAAACCTTTGATTGAGCAAAGACAAAACAAACTTTGACAATAGAGAGTTTACAGATGGTTCACTCTACCCGATTTAGAATTTTTGCGATTGTCACTTGTTACATAGCCCGGGTTGATACTGTCAAAAATCTCAAAGTATAAGAATATCAAAACAGCAAAATCTAATACAAGAACATCATAAGATTCTGAGCCAATTTTAATCAAAGCTAAATGGCGTTCGTGGTAACCATCTTCTTAGTTACCTCGAGTTCTTCTGATCTGAGGTACAAGTTATTTCCATTTATAGTCAGTAAGCGTCAAAATCGTCGAGTATTGAGTACTGAGTGAGCTATCTGTAAAGGCGCACGGCAAGGCGCGCTGTTTCCCTAATTTGTGCTTTAACCCCCGAGTTTAACTCTAAGAATTTGTATGTACATTTTCACAAATCTCCAAATGTCTTATTTCAGGTATCGAAAAGGGACCTGCGACTGTCAAAGACTTCTACCGCGCCGACGAGCTGAAGTATCACGGGCACGGAGACCAGAGGGGCGTTGCCAGGATCAACTTCTTCGGTAAGTTACACTTTGTGTTAACAAAATAAATAAAAAAACCGGCCAAGAGCGTGTCAGACACGCCCACAAATAGGGTTTCGTAGTCAACGTTTAAATATCAGGTTTAGAAGCATTACAAACTTAATTTGTTGCTGGTTTGTTAGCAGCAGTATGATGACCAACCGCAAATAGAAAAACTCAATTTTTTCTGAAACCTTTAAGGTTACAATATCCGTTATAGTTTTCATTGTAACTTCAGATTGTAAGCTATATTCCATATTTATTTCAAATTTTTAGCTTTTATACTTTAGAAGTTACAGCTGGAACAAATTATGGGTCAAAACGCCCTTTTTAAAAGTAAATATCTCGTGACAGAAACATTTTAGTGACTTTGTTTCAAAGAAACTTCATCTTAGTTTTAAAAGACCTATTCAACGATATCCTACTCAATATTACAGAAGAAAAAAAAATTTTTTTGCCCCCCTTTCACTTGTATGGGAGGGGGTCCAAAAAACATTTAATATAATTTTTTCTTAACATTTGTATATTTGGGTCAACACGATCTATCTTTTCACCAAATTTCATGTCGATAGCTCTAAAACTGACGAAGATATGAGGGCGCGGCATACAGACAGACAGACAGACAGACAGACGGACGGACGGACGGACGGACGGACGGACGGACGGACGGACGGACGGACGGACGGACGGACGGACGGACGGACGGACGGACGGACAGACAGACTGACAGACGGACAGACAGACGGACGGACAGACGGACGGACGGACGGACAGACGGACAGACAGACAGACAGACAGACAGACGGACAGACAGACAGACGACAGACAGACAGACAGACAGACAGACAGACAGACAGACAGACAGACAGACAGACAGACAGACAGACAGACAGACAGACAGACAGACAGACAGACAGACAGACAGACAGACAGACAGACAGACAGACAGACAGACAGACGGACAGACAGACAGACAGACAGACAGACAGACAGACAGACAGACAGACAGACAGACAGACAGACAGACAGACAGACAGACAGACAGACAGACAGACAGACAGACAGACAGACAGACAGACAGACAGACAGACAGACAGACAGACAGACAGACAGACAGACAGACAGACAGACAGACAGACAGACAGACAGACAGACAGACAGACAGACATGACGAAACTATAAGGGTTTCTAGTAGACTACGAAACCCTAAAAATAAAGTTTTATTGCAGGCGCTATAGGATCCATAATCATTGTCTCACAAACTAAACTTAGGAACTAAACTAAATAATAGGCTCGACAGTCAGAAAAAAATAACATAAGATTTGTAGTTTGTTCTATAGCTTATTTAAAGAAACAAACTTTAAGGAAAAACTTCAGACTAGTGGCGCCCCCAAACAGGAAAAAATCCCTGGCTGAACACGCCGGTCATCTAGAAATGAATGTGTGAATTACCGACAATAATTAACTACAAAGATTATTTATCCTCCTGAGTCCTGAGCTTTCTAATAGAATGTAGTCATTAAGGCCTAATGTACTTTATATAGAACAAATTAAGAGGGAGTGAATTTTTTTTGAGTACTAATTACAATTATTTTTGTAATTAGTAACACATTGTTATTTAATAGTTTTGATTATTCATTTTGTGTAAAAACATAATCAAAGGTAAAATGTAATATTTTTTGTTTAAGTTTTCCTATATTAACAAAATTACAGACTAGCATGATGTAAAGTTGCAAAAGCGTCAGGACTTAACACAGTACAGGAATTTGTTCTTTGTATAGGACGCAGGGACTCAGGAGGTTAAATCTAATAAAATAGATAAGGAAAACTTGCAAAATTTTCACCGCAGGCAGGATTTGAACCTGCGACCTTCGGCATCAAATCCTGCCTGCGGTGAAAATTTTGCAAGTTTTCCAAAAATTGTTTACCTAACACGAGAAGTGTTTTAAAATTTGGTATTCAAAATAGATGAGAATTGGTATCCAGTAAGTGGCTACTTTTGACACTTTTGAGTGGACATACGTAGGTAACTGAAGCGCACAGTTTTCCCAAGGTTTTACTGATTCTAATAATTCTTTGTTGTTAGCGATTGTCGTTAATTCGTCATGTGGTTTCCCAGTCACTGTATTCAGTCAGTGATTCTTTTTCACTGAGCGGCGCTTGTGTCACAGACTTTGAGCCTTAAGTTTAGATAATAAGTAAGAGATGAATATGTCCTTTCTCCTTTCTGTTGCTTATGAAAATATGAAGAATATCTGGCAGTTTGCAATGGAAAATATACTGCCAATATTGAATTAATTAGAAATCATTCCAAAACTGTTCTAAAATGCGTTGTTTTCCCTTTTCATTTAAATGGTCAGTTTAGTAGACAAATCTTGTTCTGTAACTTGTCTTAACGTCTTTTATTGTGTGTTTGTGGCTATCATGGTGACAAAATCCTTTTGCTGTAAGTGACACAATTATGACACAGTGTTTTAACCCTCCATTTCTCCCAAACAGAAGAAACAAAATCCTCATCAGCTGGCGGTATAACCTCTCTACCCAACAACAAATGCGGTGCCCAGTGGAAGTACCCGGCCAATTGCGAGCCCTCCAACAACACTTGCTTATACTACGCTAGTTGGGAATACTTAGGATTGAAGAGGGGGAAGGATGGAGTAAGGTTTACGATAAAAACTAAAGAGAGCAAGTACTGGACCGGTATTGGTTTTAGCAAGGACAAGAAAATGGTAAGTTTTGTTTAAATGTGTAAGAATTTTTAAATAGCGCCATCTTTTGGACAAGGAAATCAACTAGTATAATTACAAGAGTTTGCATACTTTCGGTATTTACTGGATGAAACACCAATAATCATAATGAGAAATCCAAACATTTAATTTCTGATGGATCTTACTTATATGTATTTGCCCGAAAGTAAGGACGATACAATACAAGACTTACTGCTCGTTACATTCAGCTAAGTTCTATGTTTCTATCATGCACATACGACGGTCTATGACACTAGAAACTGCGTTTTAAACCCTATTCAAACTACAGCGGTACTTAATCACTGGATATTTTCTACCAATCACAACATCGCATATCCACCTACCGCTCCGGTTTTACTCAAGTTTGTCCAGTGCAGAAACTAGTTATTTGTTGGAAAAATTACGACTTTGTATAATCTCATAATGCAATTCATTTTCCAGTCACAAACAGACGCCATAATCGGTTGGGTGGACCTCGCTCCAACCGGCCCTTTATCATGAACACCTGGGTGTCAGGGTATTCAGCTCCCAAACTGGACCAGAACCAGCATATCACTTCGGCATCTGGAAGCCTCATAGATGGTTACACGACGCTGAGTTTCGTGAGAAAGAGGAACACTGGAGAATCGAGGGTAAATGACGCTTCCTTTAGATTTCTGAACGCCTGGTACTTTTAGTTTGCAAACTCTTTCGTGAGAAAAAAGAACACTGGAGAATCGAGGGTAAGAGACTTCTTGTAGATTTCTAATAGCCTGGTACTTTTAGTTTGAAACATTGCATTGCAGCTAAGCCAACTTATAAAGCTCGATTTGATACATCGTCACAAATTTTATTATGCTCAAAATTACATAACTTAGTATAGATGTGACATATGTCAAATCTGGCGTTATAAGTTGGTTCAACTGTAGCAAACAGCTGGGATATTTTATCCATCATCATGAACACCTGGGTCTCAGGGTATTCAGCTCCCAAACTGGACCAGAACCAGCACATCACTTCGGCATCTGGAAGCCTCATAGATAGTTACACTACGCTGAGTTTCGTTAGGAAGAGAAACACTGGAGAATCGAGGGTAAGTAAGATACACTTTCTATAGACTTATGATAGCCTGGTAGTTTTGGTTTGAAACGTTGCAGCTAAGCCAAGTTATAACGCCCGATTTGACACATTATTACATATTGCATTGTGCTCAAAATTACATATCCTAATATAGATATGACACATGGCAAATCTAGCATTATAAGTAGGTTCAAATGTAGCGAATAGCTGGGATCTTTTGTCCTTCATCATGAATACCTGGGTCTCAGGGTATTCAGCTCCCAAACTGGACCAGAACCAGCACATCACTTCGGCATCTGGAAGCCTCATAGATGGATACACGACCTTGAGTTTCGTTAGGAAAAGGAACACTGGAGAATCGAGGGTAAGATACACTTCCTTTAGATTTCTAAGAGCCTGGTACTTTACGTTTTATTCGCCACCTAAGTTGGACCTGACGACTTTCGAAAAACACTAAAGAAGAGAAGTTAGGGTAAAGACACTTCCTTTAGGCTTCTGAAAGCCTGGTGCTTTTGGTTTGAAACATTGCAGCTAAGCCAATTTTAACAGCCCGAATTGACACATTATTACAAGTTGTATTGTGATCAAAATTACACATCTTAGTTTAGTTGTGACACATTTCAAATATGGCATTATAAGTTGGTCCAACTGTAGCAAATAGCTGGGATCTTTGAAGAGAAGAACTGAAACATCAAGTTTAAGAGAGAGATGCTTTATCTGAGTTCCTGATACTTTCAGTTTAAGCCAAGTTAGACTGATTGATTTTCACTTTGTATGCGTGATTCATGCCGAGTTATTGCGAATGTGATACCTGTAACTGTCAAATGTTTTCCACACAAATTGGTGAACAATCTGTTTTTTATTCTATTTCATGTGGAATCCTTTCTTTAAAATTCTCATCTCTTATTCCAGGACCTAGCCTTCACAGACGACCAATGCCTGTACATGATGTTTATAACTCAAGGCGGTGGTTTCGACGCGGTCAACAAACGCACAAGCAAACATCTACAAACACCTGTAGTCTCTGAAGAGAAGATCTGCATTCGGTCCTGCGGTCCTGGTAGGTTGAAGTCAATGTTCTCGCTTTTTGGGGGTGGAAAAACTATGATGTCAGAGTTTTGTTGACTTATTTCGATGAGCAATGTTTGTTACTCCACTTATAACCTCGGGACCTTGAAAGGTACACCTATCTTTGACCTTATGATGATGTTTTTGTTCACAGAACCAGAGGAAGACGAAATCACTACTGAACCACCGATTCCTGGCCTTACGGCGTATACCATGCTTATTAGAATCACTGGTAAGTTGGACACTTGTCGTGTATCACAACAACAACCCAAGATATTAGGTAGTAAATGGATATTTGAGGAACATAATAAGCCGTAGGGCGTACCTTACAGTTTTGTATCAGAACCTTAGAATGCATCTTGAATTGACGTTTCAGTTTTGTATTGTTTTCGGAAAATTGTTCAGTTTATCAGCACTCTTTCACACCTTTTTTTGCATGCAATTTCTCCTGCTTAATTCTGCTGGTTCACAATAGAAGACCCGAAATGGCAACATTATTGTTGATATCTTGCTCAAATGTCATGTAATATGAGACGCAAACAATAATGTTGCTATTTCGGGTCCCCTTCTTTTGTGAACCAGGTTATATAATTAATCTTTATGTTCAGGTCTAGCCGACAACTTCATAACTCCGGCAGAGGGCAGCAAAGAATATGAAGAACTGAGTCAACAAGTCGCCGACTCGCTGAGAAGTGAAATATCGCGACAAAAGGGATTCCATAAGCTGGAAGTCAACAGTTTCATGCAGTAAGTGAAAACAAATTTTTATACCGCGTTTTACGACTGTATCGAAAGTTGTGTAATTAGAAATAGCGCCATCTATTGGCAATATTGAGAACTATTTCGTAAGATTAAAGTCGCTGACTCGCTGAGAAGCGAAATATCGCGACGAAAGGGATTCCATAAGTTAGAAGTCAACAGTTTCATGCAGTAAGTGAAGACAATCTTTTATACCGCGTTTTACGACTATATGGAAAGTGTGGTTATTAGAAAGAGCGCCATCTATTGGTAATATTGGGTACTATTTCGTAACCAAGTTGCCGGCAGCATAGAATATGAAGAACTGAGTCAACAAGTCTTTGACTCGCTGAGAAGCGAAATATCACTATCAGTAAGTGAAAACAAACATCGCGTTTTACGACTGTATGGGAAGTAGGGTTTTAGAAATAGCGCCATCTGTTCGCAATGTTGGGAACTACTTTGTTAAATACTCTGACTTGACTCTGACTCGCTGAGAAGCGAGATATCACGACAAAAGGGATTCCATAAACTAGAAGTCAATAGTTTCATGCAGTAAGTGAAAGCAAACTTTTATACCGCGTTTTACGACTGTATGGGAAGTGGGGTTATTTAAAAAAGCACCATCGAAATAACGCCATCTATTGGCAATATTGGGAACTATTTACTAACATAGCTTAAAGAGGGCATCAAAGAATATGAAGAACTGAGTCAACAAGTCGCCGACACGCTGAGAAGCGAAATATCACGAGAAAAGGGATTCCATAAACTCGAAGTCAACAGTTTCATGCAGTAAGTGAAATCTAACTATTATACCGCGTTTTACGAATGTATGGAAAGTGGGGTTATTAGAAATAGCGCCATCTATTCGCAATATTAGGAACTACTTTTTTAAATACTCTGACTCGCTGAGAAGCGAAATATCACGACAAAAGGGATTCCATAAGCTCGAAGTCAACAGCTTCATGCAGTAAGTGGAAACAAACTTTTATACCGCGTTTTACGACTGTATGGGAAGTGGGGTTATTAGAAATAGCGCCATCTATTGGCAATATTGGGAACTATTTCGTAAGATTAAAGTCGCTGACTCGCTGAGAAGCGAAATATCACGGCAAAAGGGATTCCATAAGCTCGAAGTCAACAGTTTCATGCAGTAAGTAAAAAGAAAGTTTTATACCGCGTTTTACGACTGTACGGAAAGTGGGGTTATTAGAAATAGCGCCATCTATTGGCAATATTGGGAACTACTTTGTTGAATACTCTGACTTGCTGAGAAGTGAAATATCACGACAAAGGGATAAGCTCGAATTCAATAGTTTCATGCAGTAAGTAGAACAAACTGATATCGCGTTTTGGAGTTGTATGATAATTAGAATATTAGAAACAGCGCCATCTACCGGGTAAGGAAAATATGAATAAAATATGGTCAAGATGAGGACATTAATCAAGCAACAAATGAAGATGAAACAATTGCCTAAAATGCCTCAAATACTCATCTAATTCTATTTCCTCGCACTTTTTCTAGTTGTAGGTAGTTGAAGAACTCTGACACCAGGGTTCATCGGGTTTTAAGACTCGGTACGGTATCCCACTCGAAAAAGAAAGAAAGAAGATTTGCTCGCTCTAGCCTGAAAGTCTGAAATTAATTCATTCAATCATTTTCACTTTTATTTCTTCCCAGAAACGAAACGAAAGCCATAATCGCAGAGTTAACCCTGAAATCCATTGACTCAAACACCATAGAAGGCTCCAGCGCGAGGTCTTTGGACTCCACGCCTTCCCCTACACAGGATATGGACAAATGGGAGAAAGTTGTCAAAGAAACGCTGGCTAAAGGAAGAGTGGGCAACCTTAACGTGGATCCTGACTTCCTGGTACTTCAGCCACAGAGTCGTGAGTATTTTACTGTGATTTTACCACGGGAAAAGCGAGAAAACACTTTGGAGGACTTAGCTGGGCCATTTTACTGAGTAAAATTGCATACTCCTATGGGAAAATGCTACTTATAAGTAGGGTTAAGTCATTAGAGTCTAAGTAAGACTCCACCTTCCTGACACAAGATATGGACAAATGGGAGAAAGTCGTCAAAGAAACGCTGGCTAAAGGAAGAGTGGGCAATCTCAACGTCGATCCTGAGTTCCTGGTACTTCAACCACAGAGTCGTAAGTAATAAATGCTAGTTTTACTACGGGAAATGAAATGAAATGAAATGAAATGAAATATAATTTATTCACTAGCTAACACGGTATAAAAGGTGTAACATTAAATATATTGTACAGGCGTGCAGCACCCAAAACAGGCATGCAAATATAAAAGTTTATACAATAATGAAATAAATCTTAGTAATGTCAATAAATTCAATTAATTCAAAAAGGTAATAATAATGTCAGAAAACAATGTCAGTAATAAATTTAAAACAAAAGAAAAAAAAATAGCTAGATATTATATGCATTAGTCAACATTTTATAAATTTAATTAACATAGAGAAATATAATTGTAGTAGAGAGCACCAAAATTAAAATTTATAGACAAGAAATTCTTTAACATCATAAAAGCAATTCGTTACAAGGAACTTAAATAACCATTTCTTAAACAAGGATGAAGGCATTTGTTTTACGTCATTTGGCAAGCAATTGTAAATTTTTACGCACATATTAAAACTGTTCCTTGCGTAGCAAGTGGTTTTGTGAGTACCACCGCATAAGCGGTGGGGGTATCGGGTAGAAAATGTGAAAGATTTTTCCTGAAAGAAATGCTTATTTTTCACCACAAACATACATATCTCGAATATATACAAGCAAGGTAGAGTCAGTATATTGAGTGATCTGAACAGTGGTTTACAGCTTTCAAGGGGACCAACATTGCACATTGCCCTTACGCACTTTTTCTGAAGGATGAAAACGCGATCTGCATCCACAGAGTTACCCCACATGACAAGGCCATAACGTAAAGCCGAGCACACATATCCATGATAGGCAATTAGGGCAGTTTTCAGGTCGCATATGTTCCGCAAACGATATAGAGCATAGATAAACCTGTTTACTCTCTGATAAACCGACTCCACATGTTCTTTCCATGATAAATGGGAATCAAGCATTATGCCGAGGAATTTTGCCGTGGTTGTTTCGTTTATTTGGATACCGTTGTATTTAATTAATAAGTTAGCGGGCCTACCATTTACATTTATGAACTGCAAGAAAGTGGTCTTATTTAAATTAATATGTAGATTGTTGTGCTGTAACCATTGAACAACTTTACGGATAGTTACATTTATTTCGCTCTCGTAATCAATATTTAACTTCTTGTGGACAATAATAGATAGATCATCGGCGAATAACACACAAGGGTACGATATGTTAATTGGTAAGTCGTTAATGTAGAGTATGAAGAGTAGAGGCCCTAAAATACTTCCCTGGGGTACCCCTACTTTGTTAGTCTGGAAAGATGAACGGTAACTGGAATACTCTAATTTATCATTTAACTTATTTACCTCCACGCATTGAGTTCTGTTATTAAGATAGTCTGCAATAAGTTCATTCGCTACACCTCGAATTCCATATGCATTTAGTTTTGTAAGTAGAGTTCTGTGACACACAAAATCGAATGCCTTGCTCATGTCAAACAGGATTGTAGTTACGGGTACTTTTTTATCCATGAAACTAGATATTTGTTTAGTAAGCGCAAAGCACGCCGTCGTAGTTGATTTTCCTTTTTGGAATCCATGTTGTTCTGGTGCAACAATATTGAACTTGGTTATAAAGGACAAAAGCCGAGCAAATATGATTTTTTCCCATATTTTCGATAATATTGGTATGAGAGTAATTGGTCGGTAATTGTCCAGGTCCAGTTTTTCTCCCTTTTTGTAGAGTGGCTTCACTACTGATTTTTTAAATGTTGCTGGATATTTACCGTATGAAAGTGACAAATTTACTAGATACGCTATGATAGGAGCTAACTCAAACGCACATAATTTTATTGGAAAAGCGAGAAAACACTTGGGAAGACACAGCTGGGCCATTTTATTGCGGAAAAACTGTATGGGAAGATGCAACTTATAAGTAGGTAGATAGATTCCACACTGTCTACTCAAGATATGGACAAATGGGAGAAAGTTGTCAAAGAAACGCTGGCTAAAGGAAGAGTAGGCAATCTCAACGTTGATCCTGAGTTCCTGGTACTTCAACCACAGAGTCGTGAGTATTTTACTATGATAAATGATAGTTTTACCACGGGAAAAGCGAGAAAATAATTGGGAAGACCCAGCTGGGCCATTTTATTGCCGGAAAATTGCATATTGCTACGGCAAAACGCAACTTATAAGAAGGTAGATAGACTCCACACTTTTGTCTACACACGATATGGACAAATGGGAGAAAGTTGTCAAAGAAACTTTAGCTAAAGGAAGAGTGGGGAATCTCAACGTAGATCCTGAGTTCCTGGTACTTCAACCACAGAGTCGTGAGTATTTAACTAAGATAATTGCTAGTTTTACCATGGGAAAAGCGAGAAAACACAGCTGGGCCATTTTACTGGGGAAAATTTGCATATTGTATTTACCTAATAAAATAAAATAAAAATAAAATATTCCTATGAGAAAAACGCAACTTATAAGTAGATAGATAGGCTTCACCTTCACCTACACAAGATATGGACAAATGGGAGAAAGTTGTTAAAGAAACGCTGGCTAAAGGAAGAGTGGGCAATCTCAACGTTGATCCTGAGTTCCTGGTACTTCAGCCACAGAGTCGTAAGTATTTTACTATGTTAAATTCTAGTTTTATCACGGGAAAAACGAGAAAATACCCGAAAAGACACAGATAGGCCAATTGACTAGGACAAAATTGCATGTTCCTATGGGAAAACGCAACTTATAAGTAGGTAGATAAAATCTACACCTTGGTCTACACACGATATGGACAAATGGGAGAAACATAATAATTACTTTAACGATAAGATATCGCGATAAGACTCGTTAAAGTAATTATTATGTGTGAAAGTAATCGCGAGTGCTTTAAAAGTTATAAATGGGAGAAAGTTGTCAAAGAAACGCTGGCTATAGGAAGAGTGGGCAATCTCAATGTTGATCCTGAGTTCCTGGTACTTCAACCACAGAGTCGTGAGTATTTACCCGACTGCCTCAGAAGGAGGGTTATTTTTTTAGAGAGTATGTATGTATATGGACAATATTCTTTTTCACGGGCTACAGCCCAAACGGCTGGACGGATCTTGAGGTGTTGTTAGATTCATCTACCTACCTACACATTACAATATTTAAAATTTTTGGATCTTCCATAGTAACTCAAATTCACTGATCACAAATTTTGTGACGCCCACATGTTTTTCCACGTTTCGACCTATTTTCCTTGGGGAAAAATGTTCCTTATCACATCACCAGACCTTCCTGCATTTTCGCTATCGGTCACTAGTAAAATTTCGCCATATCGCCCTTAAAAAAGTCTCCTGCAAAATACTTTAAGAGGTGAATCAGCACATAAAACTGAACAACTTTCCCCAAGGAGTACAGGTAAAAAAAAAATTGGGCCTCCCATACACAATGTACCAGGCGACCGAGTCAGTTTATAAGGGCAGTCAAATTTTTTTTACACGTCTGCCCACAAAAAAGGAATGAAATGTTTTTAGGGTTCATGTATGTGTGTATGTGCGTTTCTTTAAAGCACTGTAACTCTTTAACCACTGAACAGAATCTATTGGGAGTTGTGTGAGAAGAAGAATCCTTACATTATCCCGATTGTCATAGGCTATATGTTTTGTATAAGGAAAATTGTTTTCCACAAAAATACAGTTAATCCTATATTAGTACAGAGATTAGTACATCAGAGATTCCAAAAAAGTATGGTTTTCCAAGATAGGAAAGCAATCAAAGAGATTTCAATTTACTAATATCTCGGATGAATTTCTTGCTTCAAAAGGATAGGTATTGGCAAAGATACTGGCCGAAACCATTTGCGATTAAAAAGTAAAGTAGAGGTCTATGTATATCTAGCTCCATTCGGCGCAAACTTTTTCAGGAATTAATAAAAATGCTCGGTATTGTAAATGAAATAAAGTCGATAATAGCTGCCGTGAGCAAAACGCGAGCTGCTTCACCATCAGACCGTTATGGAATTGATTTTAGTCAAGATTTCCACTTTTAAGTACGCAAAGGTTTGCGCCAAAGCGTGCTAGATGTGAGCTGACCCTACAACGTTTTATTTTCTTTTTCTTTAACTTTATGGCAACGGCCAGTTTGTCCGTTTTGAAATACAGTCTACAGCAAAAAAGTTTTCGTATGAAATCGGTGCAATACTGGTCGAAACTGCACGAGAAAATGCTTGCAAAAGCCATTTGCTACGGAAAAGCAAATGTGACATGTTTTCTTTTTATTGGTTTTATGGCATCAGCCAGCCAGTATCATGCATGAGTGATCAAAAACGTACCACACTATGGAAACGCCAATATGATGACATATTCCTTATTAAACCCATAGATTAAACCACAGATAACAGCTATCAAACAGATGATTTTTACGACGGCCATTTCTTATCTTTCAAAAAAGAAAACTTTACTACTTTTCAAGAAGTTTTTGATCAAAATATAAAACAAATCAAACAAACCTATTTATGTACAAACTTATTTTTCTAGTTTGTGGACTATCACGCCAGTTGTCTTTGTCAACGTCAAGTCAAAGCGTCAGTTATTTAATTTATTGTTTTATTCCATAATTTTATTCTTTTTATTATTAATCTCAAGTTTTATTATATTTAACTTCAGTTCTAAGCAAACAAGTTATTCGGAAGTTGTATCAAGTGAGTTCTTCGTGATTTCAACGGACAGAATTGCCACGGATAAAGCAAAGAGCACAGCAATATTTTGTTGTACAGGCAGTGTTTGTTACAATATGTTAGCCACTTTATCCACTGAAAAGGTGTTGTGGGAAGTAAAAGTTGGGGACAGCAGCACCACATCGCTGCCCGCGAGCCACGACCAGCAAATCGGGCACCTAAGATAGACCTGTTTGCATGCACGCACGGGAACACTACAAACCAGTGAATTACGTAAGAACAGTGTATTCTCCAGTTACTTAAGATTTGTATTGCACGCTATAATAAACCTCTGGGGTTCAGTTGCCTTTAGGTACTCATAAATATGTTCATGATGATAACGTGAGCTTAGTGTTAGATACTTCCTTTACCACCAATTCATGCTTATTTTGTAAATATTGTTTGTTAATTCGAAAATTTTATACATTTGTTTTGAAGATGTTTTGAAGAATGAATAAAATTATGATAAAAATGGGTATGTTTATTTTCTTTTTATTTAATCGAAACTAAGAAAAAATGTATTGCGGTACAGTAAGGGTACTATAGTACTGTCATTCGAATAGGCCATATTTAACAGCTGTCCAATATGGCCTTGTATCGAGTGACCGTACTACAAAAAGAGGTATAACCAAGGAGTACATATATACCTATCATATTTCTGAACGGTTTTGTTTCTAAACGAACGTAGTAATATACAGATTCTGTATATGTTATCTTCACTGGTAGTTTTTAATTTAAAAAAATACCTGGGATTCTATATGAAGGCACCTTTATATTGAGCGTCTCCTATCTGTCCCTTTAGGGACTTAATATATAAGTGATCTGGGAACAGTACCAACTGACTGAGTTCTTAGTTTATTTTTACCCTTAGTTTAGTTTACCTTTACTTTAAAAGAGTTATGTTTGTGTGTATGTAGGTATGTAGAAAAGAAATAAGTTTTCACGGGCTACAGCCTAAACAGCTGGGCAGATCTTGACATTTGAGGTGTCGGTGGTTTTTGTCTCAGCAGCGCGAGTGACACTGGTTATATTAAAATTTCATTAATTCAAAATGGCGGATTATAAACTCAAAACTCAAATAATAATTTAAACTCAAATAATGTTTGATAATGTTTAGGTTCCTATTCCTAGACAAGTTATTCGGAAGCAACTTAATCAACTCTTTTTTTTTATTTCCACAGTACTATCCACCCGTCCCAACGACGACCCGGAAGGCAACGCCCGAACATTCTTCGGACTGGCAGAGACCAAACTTTACGTGGTAGTGGGGTGTGTAGCTGCCTTGATACTGGTGGCCTTACTGCAAGCTGTTTGTACTCTCTACAGAAGTAGGAGTGGACAAAGGGGCAAGGTACGTTAACTTTTTGATCCGATAGATGGCGTTGATAGTTTTCTAAAACGCGCTATTGAAGTTTGTTCTAAAAGTCTTATACAAGGGTACGTAAAAGCTCCTGTAGATTTCTGAGAGCCTGGTACTTTTGTAGTAGGTTGTTAAAAGTAGTTTCATTTAGACAGCTGTCAAACCCATGCTATTAATATGTTACGACGATGATGTTACTTTGACGTTAAAGAAATGTCAAAACGGATCTAATAAAGCGGTTCAACTGGGTTCAACTATAATATCGGACTCGCAGAGACCAAACTATACGTGGTAGTGGGGTGTGTAGCTGCCCTTATAGAGTCTGGCCAGCGAGTCTTTGGACACGGAAATGGCGCCAATTTTAAAAATCTTTCACATGTTAACACTGAAAAACTACAATAAAACAATTTTGATACTTACTATTTTTTTGTTTTCTGCTAGATACATCATACATACATACCGGTAGGCAAGGTAAACACAAACTAAAGAGCAGAAAACAAAAAAATAGTAAGTATCAAAATTGTTTTATTGTAGTTTTTCAGTGTAAACATGTTGCCATTTGAAATATTTGAATTATTTGACGTCCAAAGACTCGCTAGCCAGACTCTACTGGTGGCGTTACTGCAAGCTGTTTGCACGCTGTATAGAAGTAGAAGCGGTCAGAGGGGTAAGGTACGTTAACTTTTTGAACCGATAGATGGCACTGATAGTTTTCTGAAACGCGATATTGAAGTTTGTTCTAAAAGTCTTATACAAGGGTACGTAAGAGCTCCAGTAGATATCTGAGAGCCTGGTACTTTCAGTAGTAGGTTGTTAAAAGTAGTTTCATTTAGACAGCTGTCAAACCCATGCCATTAAAATGTCACGATGATGATGTTGCTTTCACCACACCTCGGACACTCCCATACAACGGGCTCGTTATAGACAACTGTCATTTTTACTTGTGTATGTGTGCGTGACGACAGGCGTGTGAGTGCAGGGTTGACATTCGTTTATGAATAAGAATAAGAATAAGAATAAGATTTATTTGCATTAAATGTAGTTAATTAACATGGTGTTCATTCTTAAATGTAAATAGTATCATACATTTAGATTATGGTCAATCACGCAAATTATAAAAATTAATTAGAATTTAAATAGTCATTAACAGAATAAAAACATTTATCTAAAAGCCATCTCCGTAATGTCAACTTGAATCGACTAATCGTAAGGTGCTTCATATTTTCAGGTAAATGGTTATAAATTCTCACACTCATCGCGAAACTATTCTTACTCATCATTTCTGTCCTCATTTTTGGTAGAACTAGTCTTTCGGGATACCTCGTGTTGAAAGTAGTAATTTGATGTTTCTTTTTAAATAAGCTAGGAAAACTCTTCACGAAAACACATACTTCGAATATGTACAGCCCTGGCAATGTAAGCAGGTTTAGTTCCTTAAATAAAGGTTTACAGGATTCGGGCGGATATATATTTTTCATAGCTCTGACGCATTGTTTTGGGCAATAAAAAGGCGATTTATTTTTACGGAATTTCCCCACAAAATTATACCATATCTTAGGTTAGAAGCTACATAGCCGTGGTAAGCTTTAAGGGCTGTATTTATATTACTTACTTTTGTGAGTCGCCACAAAACATAAGAGAACCTATTTATTTTAGTACAAATTTTATCTATGTGAGATTTCCATGTACATTGGTTATCTAACATAAATCCTAGAAAATTAACATTTTTTGTCTCAGTTAGGATTTTATTATCGAAAGTTAGTTGTAAATTTGAATTTGATGTGCATCTATTTGTAAATTGTATATATTGTGTCTTATCTATATTAACTTTTAAATTATTATTGTCAAGCCATTTCACTATGTTATTAATTGTATTAGATAAATTTTGTAAATGATTATTTTTATTAATGTCAGAAATTATAATAGATATGTCATCAGCGAATAAGGTACACGTATGTCGAGTGATTAAGGGTATGTCATTAATGTAGATTAAAAAAAGCAGAGGACCGAGTATGCTTTCTTGAGGTACACCGACTTTTTTGCCTGTAGATTGAGAGTGGTATACTACTTCCTCATTGTTTTTATTAAGATTTTTAATTTCTACAATTTGTTGTCTGTTACTCAAATAGCTCTTCAACCAATCATGGGCACGTCCTCGAATCCCGTATTCTTGACACTTGTTTAGTAGCAAACTGTGTGAAACATAATCGAACGCTTTCGACATATCGAAAAATATAGCTGTAGTGCAGATTTTTTTGTCAACGCTATCGATAATTTTATTGATTAATTTAAATGCAGCTAGTGTTGTCGATTTTCCTTTTTGAAACCCATGCTGTTCGTCGCATAAAATATTGTATTTATCTAAGAAGGACATTATTCTACTATGCATACACTTTTCAAAAATCTTAGACATCACTGGGATCAATGCAATGTTTTGTTTTGATACACCTGATGACTACGTACAGTATCTACCAAAGAGGATGTAATAAATAAATAAAGTACGTACCTACTACCTAGTTGCTGCTAATTTAAATTTTTCCAATAATTTTATTATGAAAGATATCCATCCGAGACTCTAAGGCGAACTCAGTTCAATGTTCGCGCCTTTTTTTAAAGATTTGAATATGGCACCTCCTTCGTTTCAGTCTAATACAAGAAACTACGATGAAACCTTCTTGGATGAAACGAACATGCAACAAGTCTAGCACCATACCTAGCACTTTGGTTCACTTAAGTCTTCACGAATTTTTTGACATTTCGCGGGCGGGGGCGGGTAAGCGGCGCGGGTGCGGGGGGGAGAGTGTCCGTTCTGTATGTAGTACTATACTACATACTATTGTCTATTCTGTGCTTTCACGTTAAATAAAATGTTATAACGGACCTAGTAAAGTGGTTCAACTGGTTTCAACTATAATATCGGACTGGCAGAGACCAAACTTTACGTGGTAGTGGGGTGTGTGGCTGCCTTGATACTGGTGGCCTTACTGCAAGCTGTTTGTACTCTGTACAGAAGCAGAAGCGGACAAAGGGGCAAGGTAAGAAGAGAACTCCTAGATATTTCTGAGAGCCTAGTACTTTTTCGCAGGAAACCTTATGTAAGCAAGAGCTAGGACAAATTAGACAGCTGTTAGCATGTAAAGGTGCTAATGTAACGTCAAGTCGGACCTATTAAAATGGTTCTACTATAAATTCAGACTCGCAGAGACCAAACTATACGTGGTGGTGGGGTGTGTAGCTGCCCTTATACTGGTGGCTTTACTGCAAGCTGTGTGTACGCTGTATAGAAGCAGGAGCGGACAAAGGGGCAAGGTACGTTAACGTTTTGAACCGATAGATGGCGCTGATAGTTTTCTGAAACGCGCATTTGAAGTGTTTCTCTGAAAATCATACGCAAGAGCTCCTGTAGATGTCTGAGAGCCTAGTACTTTCAGAAGTATTGTTGATAAGTAGGTTCATTTTGACAGCTGTCAAACCCATGTCATTAAGATGTCACGATAATCTTGTTATTTTGGGGTCAATGAAGTGTCAAAACAGACGTGGTAAACTGGGTCAACTGGTTTCAACTATAAATTCAGACTAGAAGGGACCAAACTTTACGTGGTAGTGGGGTGTGTAGCTGCCCTAATACTGGTGGCATTACTGCAAGCTGTTTGTACTTTGTATAGAAGCAGAAGCGGACAAAGGGGCAAGGTACGTTAACTTTTTGATCCGATAGATGGCGTTGATAGTTTTCTAAAACGCGCTATTGAAGTGTTTTCTGAAAATCATACTCAATGTTAGGTAAAACTAAGAGAAGAGCTCCTGTAGGTGTCTGAGAGCCTGGTACTTTTACTAGTAGGTAGGTTGTTAAAAGTCGGGCCGGAACGGGACGGAAGATCGAGTTGCTCGAAGTTAAAAGTAGTTTCATTTAGACAGCTGTCAAAACCATCCCATTAAAATGTTACGATGGTGATGTTACTTTGATGTTAAAGAAACATCAAAACGGACCTAGTAAAGTGGTTCAACTAGGTTTAACTATAATATCAGACTGGCAGAGACCAAACTTTACGTCGTAGTGGGGTGTGTGGCTGCCCTTATACTGGTGGCGTTACTGCAAGCTGTTTGTACCCTGTATAGAAGCAGAAGCGGACAAAGGGGCAAGGTACGTTGTTTTGTTTTATTTTATACCAATAGATGTCGCTGATAGTTTTCTAAAACGCGCTATTGAAGTGTTTTCCGAAAACCATACAAAATGTTAGTAGATAAGACAAGAGCTCCTGTAGATGTCTGAGAGCCTGGTACTTTCAGTAGCAAGTTGTTACAGTAGTTTCATTTAGACAGCTGCCAGATCCATGCTATTAATATGTTACGATGATGCTGTTACTTTGACGTTAAAGAAATGTCAAAACGGACCTAGTAAAGTGGTTCAACTGGTTTCGACTATAATATCGGACTGGCAGAGACCAAACTTTACGTCGTAGTGGGGTGTGTAGCTGCCCTGATACTGGTGGCATTACTGCAAGCTGTTTGTACGCTGTATAGAAGCAGAAGTGGACAAAGGGGAAAGGTAAGAAGAGAACTCCTAGAAATTTCTGAGAGCCTAGTACTATTTCAAAGAACACCGTATGTAAGCAAGAGCTCCTATGTAAAAACAGTAAGGTAAAAGTAGGGCAAATTTGACAGCTGTCCGCATGCAACTAATGGTGTTAAAGTAACGTCAAGTCGGACC
Source organism: Phthorimaea operculella (assembly GCA_024500475.1). NCBI lineage: Eukaryota > Metazoa > Arthropoda > Insecta > Lepidoptera > Gelechiidae > Phthorimaea > Phthorimaea operculella. The sequence continues at coordinate 568,290 of JANFCV010000239.1, forward strand.
TATTAAAATGGTTCAACTGTAAATTCAGACTGACAGAGACCAAACTATACGTGGTAGTGGGATGTGTAGCTGCCCTTATTCTGGTGGCGTTACTGCAAGCTGTGTGTACGCTGTATAGAAGCAGAAGCGGACAAAGGGGCAAGGTACGTTAACTTTTTGATCCGATAGATGGCGCTGATAGTTTTCTAAAACGCGCTATTGAAGTTTTTTCGAAAAGTCATAAGATGCAAGGGTAGGCAAGAGCTCCCTGTAGATGTCTGAGAGCCTGGTACTTTTACTAGTGAGTTGTTAAAAGTAGTTTCATTTAGACAGCTGTCAAACGCATGCCATCTATATGTCACGATAGCACAGAATATACAACGTGTTACAAAACAACCCGTAAATATCTCATACAAACTGAGTAAATTTTGTATGTGAGGCCCAAATTTTTTTTTCATAATTCGACCCATGTTCCATAGGGAAAGTTGTTCAGTTTTACGAGTACCTTGACCTCCTTTAAGCTTTATTGGTTGTTTTGTAACACCCAGTATAATAGTACTAGGGTACAGAAAATTCACTCCCTAACAAAAGCCATGGTTAGGTATAAAAAGATACCTACTCTCGGCTTAGCCGACCGCCCGCGAGCGAAATTGAAACTTATTACTGCGCCGAACGGCTCAATCTCCACTGGACGCCGCCGGACAATGACTCGGCCGCGCGCGCTCTCAAAGGGTTGTCACAATTTATAATCGAGTAGGTAGGTATTTTATTTATCTGTTCAGTACATAGGTATTCTAACTAACTATAAGGGGTCCATATTCGAATGCATAAAATTTTCTGTCCTAACGTACTTTTGCATACCTGTTTTTGGCATACTCATCTTTTCGCATAATCTTAATCAAGCATAACTTTTTTGCCATACATTTCTTTGGCATACGATCGATACGCATAACAAGGTAAACGCATAAACAGCAGTAGGAATAAGAGTACAATCGCAATATGACACAAATTTTTATCTGCAAAAAGTGGTTAAACTACGCTGCAATTGCCTACATACTACCTTAATTGTTACAAAAATAGCATTCTTCATATGATAGGTAATTTGATTGTATATTTGCCACGATTGGCAAGATGATTGACGAGTGCAGTGCAAGATGTTGCATTTACATTTACAGGGAGCCTTCATCTTAAATTTAATCTTTAACTTGTTTTTTGCGACACCCACGACTAGTATTGGGGTGATGATTTTTTAAGATGGCATGACACTGCAACTAAATACTATAAAAAACTAAAGTTTGAAAAAAGAAATGCGTTATATATAGGGTTTGCATTATTCGTTAATTTTTACTATCCGGATAATTCGGATAATTTATTTTCAAATATCCGGATATCCGAATATCCGGATAATTAAAACATTTTTATTAAAAAAAAACCTTAGATTTATTAAATTCTTAGTAAAAGTATGGTCTTAGTTAAAAAATAATTACAAAATCCTAAAAATATTATTTTAAACGCAGATGGGAACTCTTTAACAGCCAACCCACTAAAACGAACTTTATCAAATTTTGAACAGAGATTGCGACCATTTCGGAGAAGGACAAGTTCTATATTTTTCAGAATTTGAGCGTTTTTAGTTTTTGATATAGACCACCAGGAACTTAGGTCTATAAAATGTGCGAAAATAGCTTCATAGCAAAAGTTGTTTAACATCATGGTCCGTTTCTGCTGGCTTATAGAATAAGCCATCCAGATTCTGAAGTACTCGTTGTGGAACAACAGGAGCCCAGCTTAGCTACAAGAGATGAGGGAATAACCACATTGTAATTTTTTTCATAATTACTGGCATGTTTTGGCACATAAATGTTGAGGTTCTGGAGTGCCTGATGTGGAACACTAGGCGCCCAGCTAAAAAGACGAGAAACGGAAATATCTCCATAGAAAATGTGGTTAGATTAACATGATGTGCTGTTTCTGCTAGCATGTAGACATCGACGAACTGGGTTACGTCAAACTATAAGACATAAAAAAAGCTTAACAGCAATAGTAATTCAGTGTGATGGACTGCGTCTGCGGGCACATAAACGTCAAGGGTCTAGAGTACTAGGTGTGGGTGGCACTCCAGTAGCCCAGCTAAACTACACGAAATACGGTAATCGAGCCATATTAAAGATTGTTCAGTATGATGTGATGACCCATTTTTGTTGGTACATAGGAATCAGAATCATGAATCATAATTTTGCATCTCTAATGAGAGTATCTGCATCACAGAATCCCTTTTACCTATACAAAGGCTTGAACTAAATGTTTACGTTTCTATGGAATTGACTAACAGACAACCCATTGAACTATGGTTAAAGAAATGCTGTCACTGCCTTTGTGGAAATAAATACATCCATATAGAAAGAAAAGCCAAATATTGATTAGTGCCATCCTCACAAAAAGAATATAGTTATTTTCTTAGTTTTATTAGGTCAATTACAATATTTTCAATGCAGGCAAATATGCTATGAATAATGTGATGAGATAGTATGTACTTTCTGTCATTATTTGGTTAAAATAACTTCTCCAATGCAATAACTGAATTATCCGGATATCCGAATATTTAGGTAACAACTATCCGGATTTGAAAAGTGGCGGATATCCGGATAAAACGGATATCCGGATATCCGGATTGCAAACCCTAGTTATATATTTGCATGTTTATTTTATCCAAATTTATTTTTTTATCAGTTCTCCACTAGTACCTACCTACATTGTGCCATTCGGGCCCAAGTGTATTTTCTGAATAAGTATTTACTAATTATCCATTCCATGATTCTTATGACGTTTTAAGTTTACGGCTATGATCGTTATGGTAAACAAAATTATGGATATTTATTGTTATGCCAAAATATCCATTATGCATTTAAAAAAATATGCCAATTTACAATTATGCGAAATGACAACTATGCCGAAAGTGTTATGCGTAATGCAAATAGGAGTAAAAATGTTATGCGTTCGAAGGGGCACCCAACTATAAGATAAGTATTGCAAGTGTTTTTAAATCTAATTTGAAATAAGCTAGCGTAACATTAACAATAGTAAGCAGTTACCTACCTACCTACTTATTTTATGAGACGATAGAAAGTGAAGCTCACACAAACTTGATACCTACCTCGGTAGGTATCAACCTACCTAATTCTCATCCTTAAATTTTGTTCAAAGTCTGGTTAGGTTAGGACTCGAACGACCTGAAGCAATATGGTTCCGTACTTTGGAAGGCACGTTAAGCTGTCGCTCCCAGTTGTTGTCTATAGTACAATTACCTACCTACCTACTTAGACACACACAAACACAACCAACTCGCAATGCGGGGGCGCGGCGGCGGCGACGGGCGGCGAGCGCGCTGCTTATTTCCATCGCACTCGCACGTGAGCGCAGCATCAAGGGTTAGAATGAGACACCGCTGTCGTTGGTATGAAATATCTTCGCAACAAATATATGCGTTATTTCGGCTGTAATGTATTTACCGTGTGATGCCGGCTTAGAATAGCATCACCCCAATTCTACCCGTGGGTGTCGTAAAAAGCGACTAAGGGATACTTATCCAGGGAATGGGCAGCAGCGTCCCCTGTCAATGCAACATCATGCACTGCGCTCGCCAATCCGCCTGGCAAGCGTGGTGAGTATGTCAATACCCCCCGATAGGGGGAGGCCCATGTCCAGCAGTGGACTGTTGTGGCTGTTATGGTTATGGTATTTACCTTGGTGTAGGCACAGAAAAATAAAATAACAGTACTAGAGTAGTGTTTCTTACTTACCTACTGAAGTTTTGTAAACAGTGCCTAAGTAAGTAGGTAGGTACCTACTAAGAATGTAGGTACATCATCATGGCATCTACGTTGTTTGTTTAAATAGAACCCAGAAGAAGGTACCTATACTCTGACCCAATTTTATAAATAGCAACAAGTAGGTGAAAAACTTATTTCCGGGTTATTGTTCTTACACATATCTACATTGTAGTATTTGCGAGGTCCATGGCTAGCCATTTTTTTGTGTTTAATCCACTTTCGAAACACAAAACAACACTTCCGAAAATTTTGAAATACCTACCTAATCCGAATACGAACAAACGCGCGGTGAATCTCGCGCGCGGCAGCCCGCTGAGATTAGCCCCTTCAAGGGGCACCCGGGCGGGTAATACCTAATCCGCGGAGTGAAACCCCCCTGACGATAGTCTTGTTATTTTGGCGTTAAAGATATGTCATAACGAGCTTGGTAAAGTGGTTCAACTGAGTGTTCAACTGGGTTCAACTATAATAATATCGGACTGGCAGAGACCAAACTTTACGTGGTAGTGGGATGTGTTGCTGCCTTGATACTGGTGGCTTTATTGCAAGCTGTGTGTACTCTGTATAGAAGTAGAAGCGGACAAAGGGGCAAGGTACGTTAACTTTTTGATCCGATAGATGGCGTTGATAGTTTTCTAAAACGCGCTATTGAAGTTTGTTCTGAAAATCATATGCAAGGGTAGGCAAGAGCTCCTGTAGAAGTCTGAGAGCCTGGTACTTTTACTAGTGAGTTGTTAAAAGTAGTTTCATTTAGACAGCTGTCAAACGCATGCCATGTAGATGTTACGATAGACTTGTTATTTTGGTGTTAAAGAAATGTCAAAACGGATCTAATAAAGTGGTTCAACTGATTTCAACTACAATATCGGACTGGCAGAGACCAAACTATACGTGGTAGTGGGGTGTGTAGCTGCCCTTATACTGGTGGCGTTACTGCAAGCTGTGTGTACGCTGTATAGAAGCAGAAGTGGACAAAGGGGCAAGGTAAGAAGAGAACTCCGAGAAATTTCTGCGAGCCTAGTACTTTTTCGAAGAACACCGTATGTTAGCAAGAGCTCAAACAGTAACGTAAAAGTAGGGTAAATTTGACAGCTGTTAGCATGTAAAATAAAGGTGTTACGTCAAGTTATGTAACGTCAAGTCGGACCTATTAAAATGGTTCAACTATAAAATCAGACTAGCAGAGACCAAACTTTACGTGGTAGTGGGGTGTGTGGCTGCCTTGATACTGGTGGCATTACTGCAAGCTGTTTGTACGCTGTATAAAGGTAGAAGCGGACAGAGGGGCAAGGTACGTTAACTTTTTGATCCGATAGATGGCGTTGATAGTTTTCTGAAACGCGCTATTGAAGTTTTTCTAAAAGTCATATGCAAGGGTAGGCAAGAGCTCCCGTAATGTCTGAGAGCTTAGTACTTTCATAACTTCGAGCAACGCATCTTCCGTCCCGTTTCGGTTTCAGAAGTATCGTTGTTAGTTGTTAAGTAGGTTCTTTTTGACAGCTGGCAAGCCTATACCATTAAAATGTCACCAAAAGAATGCTCTATAACTAACATTATACATGAACATTTTTTTTATTTTCAGGAGCAGCTGATCCCCAACCAAGCTTGGAAGGATTACTCGTCAGCCAACACTAACTACGCGTTCGAACCCTTCGAGAATGACGACAAATACAACTCTACCACCTCTACAGCGCCTTTGAGAGAAAGGTATGTCATTTATTTAATGTTCTCTGGAAGGGATAGCTTTTAAGTTATATGGCTGCATTTGTGGGTAATCTATTCACTTACATTTTGCTAAATGCTGCTGATATACCTACGCATCGCACTGACTTCGATAATGTGGGTAGGTATAATTATTCAGCATAACTTCCACAGATAGACAATTGATCTGAATTGGCAACACTATTGTTGACATCCTGCTCATATGTTATTCTAATGCCTCTTTTTATAGTTGCATAATATTACACTACCTACTATTGTATATGTCCATTAGTCATTCATTACCATGACAGTTTGCTGACCGCGCAGTTGGCGAATGACGTAAGTCGGCCTAAAACGCTAGTAGGAATAGAGCGAGTTGGTGAATCGCGTCAATTTGCGAAACTAGCAAGTCGGCGAACTGATTCCAGACCGAAACACGGAGAACGAACGGTGTTCCTAAAATGATTTATGTCAACAGCACCCTAAAAGTTTCCTATTTCTGTTCTAGGCCACCATCAACGCCTCTAAGGCCTACCAACCCCCCACCGCCGCGGCCCGGTAGCGCCAACATGCACCACATGACACAGAACCACCCTAACGGCAACGGGAAAATGCAACAGAACGGTAAGTTTATTACTTTGAAGAATAATCTTAATACCGCGTTTTAGACCGGTACAGCGCCATCTATGGGGGCGTAAATTAACTAATTGTAACTCTAAGGCCTACCAACCCCCCACCGCCGCGGCCCGGTAGCTCCAACATGCACCATATGACACAGAACCATCCTAACGGCAACGGGAAAATGCAGCAGAACGGCAAGTTTATATAACTTTAGAGAAAAATCTTAATACCGCGTTTTAGATCGGTACAGCACCATCTATTGAGGCGTAAATGAACTAATTGTAACTCTAAGGCCTACCAACCCCCCACCGCCGCGGCCCGGTAGCGCCAACATGCACCACATGACACAGAATCACCCCAATGGCAACGGTAAAATGCAGCAAAACGGTAAGCTAAGCCACATTCTACGAAAATAATATAGGGTGAAATTTTACTAGTGACCCATAGCGAAAATGCAGAACAGGCTGGTGACAATGATAAGGAATAACTTTCATCAAGAAGCATTGGCCTAAATACGAAAAAAAAAATTTGGAACATAATTGCCGATCTTAACAGTTATCACGGGAGGGCCAAATTTTTGTCTTTAGTTCGACCTATGTTCCTTGGGGAAAGTTGTTCCTTATCACCAGCCGGTTCCGAGTTATTAAAATCGGTCTCTAGTAAAAATTCACCCAATAGGCATAATTAGTTTGAAATGTTTGAACTGGTTTGAACGCGTTTTGTTTTCCGACATTTTATTTATTTATTTTTTGCAAACAAAACAAGTTCTAATGACACAAAAACAATCTTATTTACAACTTCTGCTTTTGAATCCCTCACAGAGCTATACTCGAGATCGTGATTCAATTTTAGTATCTTTCTCTAACTTGGAATCAAATTAGCAATTACAGCCAATATAAACCTTGCCTTCTTGTTGTACAAATAACTATCCCACCAAAAACATTTACTTGTAAAAGTAACCAAGTCTCGCCTCTCAGTTCATCTACTGTAAAAAGTTGTGAGATCCATGTGATGCCAAGTCGGTTATTGATTTATTCAAGGACTACTTCAGGGAACTTTCATCTTAAGCTATTGCGTAATTAGGTAACAGACATCATCTTACAGTAACTATATCGATATTTAACAACTTTTATATTTACAATAACTAGAATGACCCGGCCATCGCACTAGACCATCGTATCTCACAATCAAATAGTTTGCGATTGCCAAGTCATTCTAGTTATTGTAAATATAAAAGTTTTTAAATACCGATATAGTTACTGTAAGATGATGTCTGTTACCTAATTACGCAATAGCTTAAGATGAAAGTTCCCTGAAGTAGTCCTTGAATAAATCAATAACCGACTTGGCATCACATGGATCTCACAACTTTTTACAGTAGATGAACTGAGAGGCGAGACTTGGTTACTTTTACAAGTAAATGTTTTTGGTGGGATATCATTTCTTTTTGTAGATAGTCTTCCTCTTTCTCTTATCTGGAACTACTTCTTGAGCCTCAGCTACAGATTTCCTCAAAGCCCATCCGCAAAGTTATATTTGTAATCCTATACATTTGTATGGAAATACAAAGTTAGTTATGCGGTTGCAACCGAATTTGCAGAATGTTATAGTTTTCCCTTTATTCATACACTAAATACGAGGTGTATTCAAAGTTTCAAGCTCCTCAGTCTACTAGAAGTACCTTAGAATTTTGATGATCGGTCAGTCAGTCAGTCAGGCAGAAAATTAAGAAACTTTGACTAACTATAACTTCTAAACTACTGGTCCAAATTAAATGAAATTTGAAATTTATCGTGTCTATGCAGTGTTTGATAAGATATTTTAAAATGAGGGTTCTAAACTTATCGACAAGGGAGTTATGGGGGGGTCAAAAATGCCCTGAATTGGTTCGAGAAAAGGATGGTACGGCCGTGCCGCTTTCAGCTCGACTTGGTGGGGGCACTGCCGTGCCCCCAGATAGTTCGTCTAACTTTAGACATGCGTAAAACACTGTTTCGTAGTAACATTTATTTTAAACTTTTTTGTGGTAAGACTGAGAATATTTAAGCAATTTTATTAGAACCAAAATTAAGTAACTAAAATAAAATTACTGTAATTTTTATCTTTCACAGGCAACAAACCGTCGAAAATGGCGGCGAACGGCAACGGTCACCACGCACCGCACAAGTCACCCAAACATAATAACAGCGCTGCACAATATTACCATGAAACCAGGAGCTTACAGAGACCAAGAGGCCAATATGGGTAAGAAATAGTCTTTTGCAGTTTTCATAGAGTTTTTCTGATTCAGCCATGTTAAAAACTGTACAAAACTCGACATCTTTTTAATTTCGACCTAGCTTAGAGTTCCCGTCTGCCCCATTACAGATAAAGGCGTGATTCGTTCTCAAAAAAGTTGGCAATAAGTCAAGAAAATGATAAAATATTGCTAAAGTAAGCGTTACGCTATTTCGCAATCCTATCATGCGACCGTGTGGCCTAATGGATAAGGCGTCGGACTTCGGATCCGAAGATTGCAGGTTCGAGTCCTGTCACGGTCGAAATTATCTTTATGCGCTTTTTAGGTGTTTTATTTCGTATTATTGTTTTTGTTCATTATTTACTTATAATTTTAATTAAAAATTTTACACAGAGTAATAAATTTTTAGAAAATTATATGATTGTAGTTTTTTTTAAATAAAGATTTAGTTGCTTACTAAGCAGTTCAGATTACACTCGCGGGTTTATTGGGTTGTTCATAGACACGGTATCCCATACCAATAATTTATGAAAATTTAATTTTGGCTAAATTATTAGATCACTTAAATAATTAATAGAATAGAAAAATATCATGATAATTACAGTGCTCAAGTGTACTTGAATTGAATAAATGTACACTATGTTGACCACAATACAACAGTCCACTGCTGGACATGGGCCTACTTACTACGCTTTTCAGATTTTGCATTCATAGGAAACGATGTTGCCCATTCCCTGAATTCATCCCATATAGTCGCCTTTTGCCAACCACGGATAAAATTGGGGTGATATTAAGCCGGCCTCAGATGGCAATAGTGATACACAATTTTTCGTTTTGGCTGTTTTAGCCTACCCCGCAAGGGATATAAGCGTGTGGAATGTATCCTTTGGTATGTCATCATCTGCCTGCCCTTATTCCAAATTAGTTGGGGTAGGTTACATGTTAAACCACAAAATAATGTAGCAAAAGGATTTGGCAATGTTTTATTACCGGCCGCCTGCCTGACGTCAACCCTCTTCGGGAATGTAGGTGGCATCGCATAGCCGACAGATATTCAGCCGAGGTCGAAAACTCTACGTCGCCTACACGTTACGAAACACCCTAAGTGGATTAGGGGTGGCAGTATCGGTAGTAGTACGGACACGGAATAAAAAAGAAATGTAAGACTTATGTCGACCCAAATAAGTAAGCCCAATGGGAGTTTTTTGGAGAAACTATGGCATTGTACGCGCCCATATATTTAAAGGGATTTGCTGTCAAATTTGGACACTTGTTCCATTTTAGTCTATAGCAGCGTGACGCCATCTTGCGGTTTAGTTTATCCAAAAAACGCCCATTGTGGGTTCAAAAATGGTCTAGTAGTATGGTATTATTGCCATCAGTTGAAACGAATATTTGATTAATACTTCTTCTTCTTTTCGTGTAGGACACCGAGTCATTAATACTAACAGATGGCTTTTTATTATAGGATTAACCATTACTCCTGTGCCCGTGTTATGAAACTAAAGGCCAGAAGTTGATATATTTTGGCTTGTAAATAATCTTCCTTGGTACGTATAAATGTTTTACTTACTTTCCATTTCTTTCCAGCTACGCCGGCCGGCCGGACCGCGCGACTTACTCCCTCCCGCGCGGGGCTCGCGGGGAGCCCCCCCCTCTAAGCAACACCCCCCAACCGGACTTCTATTTCATGCCGTCGCAGAGGAAGTATGAAGGTGAAGTTGTCAGGGTTTATGTGGATTATAATAAGGACAGGGATAGAGGTATACCTGGATGGGAAGATAGAGGGAGAGGGAGGGACGAGCTAAACTAAAATATTATGAAAATTTACGAAATTCAACAAAAATCATAAAAATAGTCATTTTAAGAGCGATTTACAACCCACCACACAAGTTTTACACTAAAATGTATGACGCTCCATACTAAATGCCGTAAAACTTGTGTTGCGTACTGTAACACCCCGCAAACGGACTTCTATTTCATGCCGTCGCAGAGGAAGTATGAAGGTGAAGTTGTCAGGGTTTATGTGGACTATAATAAGGACAGGGATAGGCAATTGGAATTGGAAAGGGATAGAGGCATGCCTGGCTGGGAAGATAGAGGGAGAGGGAGGGATGAGCTGAACTAAAAATTACGAAAAACCAACAAAAAATATGCACTTTTAGAGCTATTTACAACCTACCACACAAGTTTTACACTAAAATGTATGACGCTCCATACTAAACGCAGTAAAACTTGCGTGGAGTACTGTATCAATATAAAAAAATAGGCACTTTGAGACAACTTTTAGAGGTATTTACAACAGGCACAAGTTTGTCAGCACAATGTATGACGTTAGAGGTATTTACAACCGACCACACAAGTTAGTCACTAAAATGTATGACCTGTCATACTAAACGCGGTAAAACTTGTGTTGCGTACTGTAACACCCCCCAACCGGACTTCTACTTCATGCCGTCGCAGAGGAAGTATGAAGGTGAAGTTGTCAGGGTTTATGTGGATTACAGGGATAGAGATAAGGAACTAGAGAGGAGCATGCCTGGCTGGGAAGATAGAGGAGAGGAGCGACGAAGTGAACTAAAAAGTAGTAAAAATCAACAAAAAATGTCATTTTTAGAGCGATTTACAACCTACCACAAAAGTTAGTCACTAAAATGTATGACGCTTCATACTAAATGCAGTAAAACTTGCTTGGCGTACTGTACGAAATTCAACAAAAGGCATTTTAGAGCTATGTACAACCTACCACACAAGTTAGTCAGCACAATGTATGACGCTCCATACAAAACGCGGTAAAACTTGTGCTCCGCACTGTAACACCCCCAACCGGACTTCTATTTCATGCCGTCACAGAGGAAGTATGAAGGTGAAGTTGTCAGGGTTTATGTGGATTATAATAAGGACAGGGAATTAGAAAGGGATAGAGGTATGCCTGGCTGGGAAGATAGAGGGAGAGAAAGGGATGAGTTGAACTAAAAATTACGAAATCTCAACAAAAATAGGCATTTTTAGAGCGATATACAACCAACCACACAAGTAAGTCACTAAAATGTATGAAATGCCATACTAAACACTGTAAAACTTGCATGGCGTACTGTATTATACGTTTTCAGACAGATTTACAACCTACCACACAAGTTAGTCACTAAAATGTATGACCTGTCATACTAAACGCGGTAAAACTTGTGTTCCGCACTGTAACACCCCCCAACCGGACTTCTATTTCATGCCGTCACAGAGGAAGTATGAAGGTGAAGTGGTCAGGGTTTACGTGGACTATAATAAGGACAGGGAATTAGAAAGGGATAGAGGTATGCCTGGCTGGGAAGATAGAGGGAGAGGTAGGGATGAATTGAACTAAAACATGACAAACTTACGAAATTCAACAAAATGGGCATTTTAGAGCGACATACAACCTAGAACAAAAGTTGGTTAACACAATGTATGACGCTCCATACTAAACGCGGTAAAACTTGTGTTGCGAACTATACGATATTCACCAAAAACTAATTTATAGAGCGATGTACAACCTACCACACAAGTTTTACACTAAAATGTATGACGCTCCATACTAAAGGCGGTAAAACTTGTGTCCGTACTGTAACACCCCCAACCGGACTTCTACTTTATGCCGTCACAGAGGAAGTATGAAGGTGAAGTTGTCAGGGTTTATGTGGATTATAATAAGGACAGGGATAGGCAATTGGAATTAGAAAGGGATAGAGGTATGCCTGGCTGGGAAGATAGAGGAGAGGAGGGATGAATTGAACTAAAAATTACGAAAATTCAACAAAAACTACAATTTTAGAGCAATATACAACCTTCCACACAAGTTTCTTACGACAATGTATGACGCTCCATACTAAATGCGGTAAAACTTGTGCTCCGTACTGTAACACCCGCAAACGGACTTCTATTTCATGCCGTCGCAGAGGAAGTATGAAGGTGAAGTTGTCAGGGTTTATGTGGATTACAGGGATAGAGATAAGGCATTAGAGAGGAGCATGCCTGGCTGGGAAGATAGAGGGAGAGGGAGGGATGAATTGAACTAAAAATTACGAAAAATCAACAAAAAAACATGCATTTTTAATAGATTTACAACCTACCACACAAGTTAGTCACTAAAATGTATGACGCTCCTTACTAAATGCGGTAAAACTTGAGTGGAGTACTGTATCAATATAAGAAAAATAGGCACTTTTAGAGCTATTTACAACCCACCACACAAGTCAGACAGCACAATGTATGACACTCCATACTAAACACAGTAAAACTTGTGTTGCGTACTGTAACACCCCCCAACCCACCCATAGACTTATATATATAAACTAGCGTTTCCCCAACCGGACTTCTATTTCATGCCGTCACAGAGGAAGTATGAAGGTGAAGTTGTCAGGGTTTATGTGGATTATAATAAGGACAGGGATAGACAATTGGAATTAGAAAGGGATAGAGGTATGCCTGGCTGGGAAGATAGAGGGAGAGGGAGGGACGAACTAAATTAGAGAGCTATAAAAATTGCGAAAAAGACAGCAAAATAAACAAACATAAGCTTTTTTTAGAGTAAAGGTGACGCCGCAACTTGATTTCTGCATATTACATTCAGAAGCCATAAATACAAAGCCCAGGTCAAATTATTCGAGTGGTCAATTATGTATAATTAAATGGTGCTTATTTGTATAGATTTATTATTATACCGGGCGAAGCAGCTCTTTGAATACTTATAGGGTGTATTCTGACCATGAATCTGAACAACTTTTTATTAGAAAAGAATTCAGGAGAAGTAAAAAATATTTTTATTTCCCATAGTAAATGCAGTCAACTGCTCGTGATTTGTTGGGATATCAAAAATGGTTTCTGAAATATTTTCTTATAGGAAGTTGTTCAGTTTAATGGCTTGTATGCACCCTATTAGTTTTCGGAGAGCTATCCCTTACACCTCGTATTAGACTTTAGAAACAAAATAAAACAAGCTGTTTCGTGGTGAAAAAGCTTTAAATATTAGATTTGTATAGTTAAAATTAAAATGGTGCCAGTAATTGTTTGTACAAAATGAAAGGGGATGAACTAAATTAAATAATATTAAGTTAAATATAATTGTATGTAGTTAGAATTAGTTTTTATGCTAGAAATTAATCGAAAGGTCCTTTTTGCAATGCAGATATTTTTATGAAAAGTAACGACATTTCAAGAAATCTAACTGCTGTTATTTAATTTCTGTGTACGTTCTTCCTACTCGATAAAACTGAAAAACTTTTATTAGAAACTTTTCTTTGAAGTATGAACAATGAGTTACCTCCCGTACAAAAATGTTTAAAAAGTGTAGTATGGGAGATACAAAATCTTTTAAAAATTTCGAAGAAATGTTTCTAATAAAAGTCGTTCAATTTTGTGAGTAGGACACACCCTTAAAATATTTGTACCTATTTAATTAAATGTAAAATATGATACAATAAAAATAAAACAATAAAAATATCTGCATGTAAAGGCACATTTGTAATACGGGACGCTCACAGTAGACAACTATAATTAAAACGCTTCAGGCTTGCACTAATGCTAAAATTGCACCGGCTTTCACTTAACACGCATATTTGTTAGGTTTTGGTCAATTTGAACACTGACAAAAATAGAATAACAATGTACAAAACTAAACAAATGTATTTACTATAGTTATTTGTACAACAAGAGAGCAAAGTTTATTTTTCTACACACAAGTGCTATTTTGAATCCAGAGGTAGCGTAGGATACAAAAATCAAAACTGAGGGATTCAAAAGCACGAGTTGTAAATGAATTAACTCTCATGTGGTACAGTACACGTACACACGACTTTTTACCTCTACCAGTAAGAAAATGCAAATGTGCACGTTCATCTTTTTTGTGTTTATGGCACTATACACTTTGTGCCAATGTCAAGTCAATAAGTAGATACAAAAGAAGTCCAAATTATAATCGGAAAAATAAATATTGGCCGACTGATTCAAAAACATGAGATGTTGAAAATTAAAATCACTTTGCCTCATCATGTGAGCAAAAGTGGCTTTACCACACGGATTTCTCGCAGGAACCTGTTATTTTCAAGCTGGAGAGGTGAATTGAATAGTATTACCAATTTGACCAAACCCTAACAAAACGAATGGTTTCGTAGTATGCACTCTGAACGTCCTTTGGCTTAGTAGTATTAGAAAGCTTACATTTACCGTGTATTTCTATTGTCACCGGTGAGCGGAGACAACGGGAATTCATTAAAATGAAATAAGTCCCATTGTCCCCGGTACTACCTGGTTAACAAAAGAAGGGGACCCGAAACTGCAACATTATTGTTGACATCTTGCTCAAATGTCATGTAATATGAAAAAGACGCAAACAATTATGTTGCCATTTCGGGTCCCCTTCTTTTGTGAACCTGGTAGTAAGCGTATTTCTGTTGAGGGTGGCAATATCTTATCAAGCCACACCTTGCCCCACACTACCAAACCTTGCTTTGAAGGCAAAAATGACTCGTACAATTAATCTAACCGATTCGAATTTGGCCTTATTCTTATAACGGGGACAAAGGGAACACACGACATTTAATAAACAGGGTCTTTATGAGTTCGTGGTGGAATATTGATTTGTTCATACATAAACACGACTTTTAAAGTCCCTACGGAACCAAACTATAAGAAAACAAGACCTGTAAATAAAAAAGCTAAAATGATTGAATGGGTGGATTTTTTTACACTTTGTATGACAAAGCCTAGCTTATACTTACATTATTTTAAACGGTAATTTAATGCTATTTCTTTATTTACTTGGTAATGGTTTACAGAAGGATAATTTTAACGTACTTAAATAGATATTTTTGTGATTTTGTAAATGTAAATAGTGTAAGAAATGTTTACGTAATTGTAATTTTGTTCCTTTACAGATTTTTGAAGGAGACATCGAAACATTCTGAACACTTTTAGTTACCAACAGATTAAAAACAAACATACACACCGAACAAAATGTATCTTTAAGTTTTATTATTGCACAAATTTTCAATTTATAGTCAGACCATCCTAGTAAGCCCATTATGACGGCGTTCAAATCAAGCTCATTAGAATGGCCTTGCTGTAATATTACTTCTAAACAGATCTAGTCTCAATTCACAGTTTTAAAAATTAAGTTATTAATATTTTTCAGCTTTTTGAAACCATATTTTTATATTTTAATCTTAATTTCATAGTTAAGGGCCAGTTCAAGCCAGAAAAGATATAGTTATCCCTGAAAACTACCTAAAATAATACACGTTAAAAAATGCCAAGTTCTGCCAAATTCAGAAACGTAATTCGACAGAATAAGATTCAGATTTCTACCTGGTTTCTGATTATTGCAAAGATTTTTTATACTTAATTATTTTTAGAACTACTATGTCACAAAATACACCTACACTAGCTAAAATATGGCTCTGGCCGCCTTTTATATTGTAAATATAAAATATATATTTTTGTATTCTTTCGCTGTATATTTTGCAGAATATTATAATTGTAAATTATGGGTACAGTTTTCTTTTGTATTTTTTGAAATAATAACGAAAGAGTTTAAAAATAACAAAAGGATTGACCCCTATTTTAAGCGTATTTACAAATTTATTTTAAGAATAATTTTAGATCGAATATAAGAATAAAATAATATTATTCTAAGTTTTATCGATAAAATATCAGACCAATAATAAAGTCAGAGATATATATTTTTTATAATGATATTTGTAAATGAATATATTAGAGACTTAACGATTGTATGTACTTAATTATCGATTAAATGATACTATTTAAGACCGGACCTAAGACTATAAAAATAAAACAAATATTTTATATAAAAATGTGTTTATTTTGAATCCCTGTGCCTTATTTTAAATCATATAACATAACGACCAGTCCCAATCGATTTACAAATGTCAAGAATAATTGTCTAAAATGATCACAGATAAATAATTTCAAGTATAACAATGCTTATAAAATATAATTGCTTACAATTCTTTTCCGTTACTTAGGTCTATCACAGCTTAACTATCCTTCAAATAATTTTAAAACGAACAAATCATAGAGTTACGTTTAGATTAGTTCTAAAATATCAAAAGAAGTTACAACATTATGCCTAAAGTTTTTAATTAATAAACTTGTATAATAAACCTTGTTCCCTTGGTAAAATCAACGTGAAATATACTCCTCATCAAATAAATCGAGACACTTTTGTTTTCATAGTCAAACAAAATATGAAATCTATGAAATAAAAAGTTGAATGTAGAAAACATTAGGATTTTGAAACCCCCTAATACTCACTATTGAACTACATTAGACATTTAATCCAAAATAAACATATGTAATAAATGATCCCTACAAAACGTAAACTTGCTAAGTATCTTGATTTTTCTGATGAGAAGTGTATGTAAAATAGGAATGTCTCACAGATTAGACTTGACGCCAACGACTTGCTTGCTCCTGTAACGCCACACATCCTGAAAATAATTACAAATAAGAAATATAAGTCTTCAGTCGACACAAATAAGTAAACCAGGGCTCAAAAATGGTCCAGTACTATCTGATTCATAGAAAAAAAGGCATCCGAAATGGCAATATTATTGTTGACATCTTGCTCAAACAAATGTCATACAATATGAATAAGACGCAAACAATAATGTTGCTATGTTGGATCAGAATTAGGTAATAGTTACAGCATAGTGACATGATATAGAGAGAATACAGAAGGTTCACTCTTACTCTTACTCTCTCATTGTCTCAGAATATTATGACGTTCTTGTATCAGATTTTGCAGTTTTGTTTGAAATTTTTGACAGTAGCAACCTTGGCTATGTAATAAGTGACAATCGCAAAAATCCTGAATAGAGTCGAGTGAACCTTCTGTAAACTGTCCATTGCCTCTATGGTGCTTGCTAAAGCATCATCTTCCTGCCCTTATCCCAAGTACTTGGGGTCGGCGCAACACGTTTTGTTTGAACACAAAATCATGTTGCAAAAGGATTTGGCTATGTTTTATGACCGGCCGCCTGCCTGACGTCAACCCTCTTTGGGAATGCCTTTGTAGGTGGTATTAACCGCCACCATACGGTTGGCCCTGGCTGTTTGGGTCGGGTTTATCCCTCGGCCGCCTCTTACGTACGACCCCCACGGGAAGAGGGGGGGTGGTGCTATTCTACTCTGCCGGCACCACACGGCGTTACGGCGTCTATCTAAACTAAAGCATTACCTGGAAATCGAGATTGAATCCCCTCCGCTTCGCCTCGTTCAATACAGGGTTATTTTTTAGTCAGTGCGCAAACTTTGCAGGGTGTTACTACTCGTGATTCTGAACAACTTTTATTATGGGACCACATGCGAATTCTCAAAAAAAAAATTGGTTGTAAAAAATTACCTGGAAATCGAGATTGAATCCTCTCCGCTTCGCCTCGTTCAATATATCCTTTTCGACAACCTCTTGCACGGTTCCGGTCAAGTCTACGTAGTGGCACTCAGAGTTGGCGTAGTGGCACAAAATAGGCGGTTGATAAACTCTGACACCAGGGTTCATCGGGTCGTTGGACGGCTTGGTGACCCACTCGAAGAGAGAGAGTTATAAAGTGCACATAAGGCCCCGCGGCGTACTGTCAAAGCGTAAGCAGTTGCTTCCTAGATACAGACGTCAAATGTATGAGAAGTTATAGAGGTTCAATAGTGCTGTCACTGGCGTTTTGCTACTAATAGACATAGAGGTAGTGTGCTGACTATTGCCATCTTTGGGCGCACTCTTAAGCTTGCTTATAGAGGGAGTAACAAAAAGGGTATAACAAGCTGAAAAGAAGTCCAAGGACTCATGAAACTGAACAACATTCCCATATATACAAAAACTCTTAATGGTCTAAAGAAATACCTGGAAATCGAGATTGAATCCTCTCCGCTTCGCCTCGTTCAATATATCCTTTTCGACAACCTCTTGCACGGTCCCGGTCAAGTCTACGTAGTGGCACTCAGAGTTGGCGTAGTGGCACGATATTGACTATAGTACGGTCATTCGAATAGGCCATATTTGACAGCTATGGCCTATTCGAATGACGGTACTATAGCAAGATGTCTATTGTGTGTGTAAGAGCGGGATGGCACGAGTTTGTGTAGTTCTTTCCCCTTACGATGAGTGCGAGATAGTGTTTAACGTTGTTTTACGATAGATGTCGCTGTTAGTTTTAAGAACTCGATATCAATGTGTGTTTTACAAATATATATAGTAACTGAAATCAGCTGATCGGCAAGTTTGTATGGGAGGTCCAATTTTTTTTTACCGGATTTCGACCTATGTTCCTTAGGGAAAGTTGTTCCTTATCACCAGCCGATTCTGAGTTTTCACTATTGGTCACTAGTAAAATTTCACCTATATAAACCGAGTATACTGTGAAGTTTGGGTGTAAAGCATTACCTGGAAATCGAGATTGAATCCTCTCCGCTTCGCCTCGTTCAATATATCCTTTTCGACAACCTCTTGCACGGTTCCGGTCAAGTCTACGTAGTGGCACTCAGAGTTGGCGTAGTGGCACGATATGGACTTGCGGTACGACTGGAAACAAAAATAATACAGGGTGTTAATTTAAATACGTGCGATAGCTTCAGGGTAGGTTTAGTATCGATAAATGATGCCGTAAAAAATATTAAAATAATCCCAGTCACAAAAATATTATTTTTTACTTGGCTGACATTTGATTCAAATGCCTATATCTTAGCCGAAATTCGTTTCATCTCAAAGCTGTTTAGACGAAAATACTTGTAGGACATTCTCTACACAACAACAGTGCAAAAATTGATTCTCAAAAAAAAAAAAAGATTTTCGATACTAAAGTGTACCAACCAGCCGACCGAGTTATAGAAAATGTAACAAAAAGGCTATATCAAGCCGGAAGGAAGTCACTAAGGAACGGCCGCTCGAATAAGTCCTATTTGGCAGAATAAATATAATAAACTACCTATGACTTATATTGTTGACATCTTGTTCATATAGTACATAATATGATAGAGAGGCAAACAATAATGTTGCCGTTTCGTGATCCATTCTTTATCTGCACAATTTATACATAATCACCTCCTGTGTCTCCCAGATCCTCTGGTGTAATGGAGCTACTTCAGTTTCTTTCAAGATACCGTGGTAAAAGTAGAACAAATTCATAATAACCTTGGTAACATTGAGAACCAGTAACGGATAAAAGAACATGGTATCACCAGGGTTCATTTTAAGATGGATCCTCTGGTGTAACGGAGCCAATTACGTTACCATTAAGATACGGTCGTATAAGGATCCTCTAATGTAATGGAGCCACTTTTATTTACTTTAAGATACCTTGGTAAAACTATCACTAAAGATCGGCCGCTCGAATAAGTATTATTTGACAGCTGTCAATTCTATACTAGAAGACATGTCAACCATGGTATAATAAGATACTCCGCCTGGTATTTCTTTCCGAGACTCGTGAACCACGTGACCAACACAAGACTACGTCATCACGCTTGTGGGTTACCAGAATTACCCACTCTTATTATTTTTTTTGTAAATCATATACTGTTAACTAATAAATAAAATTTGAGTGTTTCTGTAAAGTTAAAGTTAATACACACATAAATCTAAATTATAAAATTATTAAGAAATATTTTAACCCATTGTTCTGAGATTGAATTTACCCCATAACGTATTTTATTAGAAATTTAATTTAGAAATAAAGTGGCAATACTATAGTACCGTCATTCGAATAGGCCATATTTGACAGCTGTCAAAATCATGTTAATGCTGTGACATAAGGTCTATTTTTCTTTATTGACATGTTTTTTAGTATGAGTTTGACAGCTGTCAAATATGGCCTATTCGAATGACGGTACTATAAGTGACGTTGTCTTGTGTTTCTCTGGGAAGGAAAGACCATGTTTTATTCAGTTTTATTAGACTATGATGTCAACAAAGAAAAAGAGACCCAATGTCATATCACAGTCTTTGCTTGTATGACGTTGATTGTTTTTGTTTTGTAATGTTTTAATGTGAGCAATAAAGTGTTTCTGTCTGACTGTCTGTCATAGCATTAACATGGTTATGACAGTTGTCACAAAAGACTTCTTCGAGTGGTCGTACTTTAGTTACATAATTAAGCCGTGTGGTGCCGGCAGAATAGTATAGCACCACCCCCTCTATTCCCGTGGGGGTCGTAAGAGGCGACTGAGGGATAAACCCGACCCTAACATTCAGGGCCAACCGTATGGTGGCGGTTAATTCACCACAAAAGCATTCCCAAGGAGGGTTGACGTCTGGTGGGCGGCCGGTCGTAAAATTAAGCCAAATCCTTTGCAACACGATTTTGTGTTCAACAGAACGTGGTGCGCCGACCCCAAGTGGTTGGGATAAGGGCAGAAAGATGATGATGATGAATTACCTTGGTAACATTAGGTCCTGAGCCATGTACTAACAAAGGATGGAAGAACACGGTATCACCAGGGCTCATCTCCAGATGGATCCTGTCGTGTGTTGGGGCTAGGAGGTCTTCCTTTAAGATTCCATGGTAGAGATAGTTGGAATCCTGAGAAAAAAAGGTTTTTTTTAAACACTTTGCTTTAATTTTTATTTGAGTTTGTGTAACGGATTTGGGTCGGGATAGACGGGCTGGTTCGGGATCGGGGTCAGGTTCAGGAAGGAATGAAGGGAAAGGGGGCGGGGCAAAAGGGGCTACAGAAAAGAAGCTCCAAAGGGCTCGGATAAAAATGGGGCGTGTCCAAGGGGCGTGGCCAATGGGCAAGTGGGCGGGGCCTACGGGCAAAGTGGGCGGGGCCTACGGGCAAACTAGGTGGGGCTTAGGGTGAAGTGGGCGGGGCTTATGGACAAGTGGGCGTAGCTTGGGGCAAGTGGGCGGGGCTTGAGGTGGAGTAGGCGGGGCTAATCGGTAAGTGGGCGGGGCTTAAGAGGAAGGTTCGGGGAAGAAAACACCACTTAAAAGTACGGGATTTATTGTACTTTCACAACACTTTTGACTATTTTCATTTTTCACTTCTCGCTTTCCACTTGAGATCACTTATCTGAATACTTCAGAAAACTTCCAATTTTTCGCCGAAATGCTCCGCTTATATATGATTTGCTCACGTTCCTTCTCTTTCACTCGTAGTTCTCTCTCTTTCTCACGGATGACGTATAGCACAATCTAGAAAGTTCGAGCGTTGTTGGTGCGATTGTTCCGCTGATATTTCTCTCTCTATTCCGCTGATATGTCTCTTTCCCGCGGATGACGTTTGACGTTTCGATGTTTCGTTTAAGCTCGCAACTAGTGCTGCACCGTGTTTGGTCACGGCTAGTGATGCGCCGTCCGTAACAGTTTGTGTAAATTAAATAATTAGAAAATTGAAAAATTCATAAGCGACCGCCAGGACTTGAACCCGGGACTGTGAGTGCATTAAAAATTTCAATACATTGGTTTGAGCCAAAAGCTTCATCATTATGGTTTGAATTCCTACTGTAACGTGGACTGACCAAAGTATTTAGTTGTTCTTCTTCTTTTCGTGTGGGACACCGAGTCGTTCAACGACCCGATGAACCCTGGTGTCAGAGTTTTTCAACCGCCTACTGCAATTAGCAGGCCTCTGACATGGTTGTGTAACGACCGCCATCATAGACAGCAACCGGGACCGACGGCTTAACGTGCCCATCCGAAGCACGGAACCTTCTTACTTGCGGACAATCAGGTGGTTCAGCCTGCAATGTCCTAACCAGACTGGGAACAAATCCACAAAGTGATAAATATCAACTTTGTAAGTGACCCCACCGGGAATTGAACCCGGAACCTTTGCGTGGCAGGCAGGCATACTAACCACTGCGCCACATCGGCTGTCGCTTAATCGTCCCTTTGAGACGAGCATCAAGAGGTTGAGAAATTTACCAGGGTCCGCTAGGCGCCCGTAGCTCAGTTGGCAGAGCGGTGGAACGGTTATCCACAGTCCCGGGTTCAAGTCCCGGCGGTCGCTAGTGAATTTTTCAATTTTCTCATTTTTTTTATTTATGAGAATAATATAGCCTGTGAGTGCATTAAAATTTCCAATACATTAAGTTTGTGTAGATCTTTCCCCTTTAATGAATTAGATATAGGGCCTTACCACAAAAAAGTTAGACCAGAGTCGAACGCGTGTTTAAAATAAAACTTCATAAAAAAAAAACGCTAGACACGCGTTCAACGAAACTA
Organism: Phthorimaea operculella; assembly: GCA_024500475.1. Classification (NCBI taxonomy): domain Eukaryota; kingdom Metazoa; phylum Arthropoda; class Insecta; order Lepidoptera; family Gelechiidae; genus Phthorimaea; species Phthorimaea operculella. The sequence goes on from JANFCV010000239.1 coordinate 590,870, forward strand.
ATTATGCTTGAACTCCTTAAATTCTCTTATAGCCTGGTACTTCTAAAATGCAACTATAGGAAATCCGATAGGCCCGATTTGACACCTGTCAATCCTGGCGAATTATACAAGGTTTCCTACCTGTAATTGACCATGTGCATGTAACACCCCGGGTTTATGTGACCCGGGTACTACATATAAGGCGCCATTTTCTAATGTGACGTCATCGACCGCCGTCCAAGCCGCGATTATCTTGTGAGCGAGTGTGTAAGCGAGATAAAGGATTGATATTTGTGTGTATCAGAGCGAGATGGCACGAGTTTATGTATTTTTCTCTTTTACTCAATTAATCTTCAGTATGAAAGAGCTGGTGTTGAATGTTACTTGACGAGAGATGTCGCTGTTAGTTTTCAGAACTCGGTATTGATGTGTTTTACTGAACAAATAAATACGCTAGAACTCCTTCATATTTCTGATAGCCTGGTACATTTTAGAAGGCAACTATAGGAAATCTAAAAGGCGCGTTTTGACAGCTTCTGCCAATCCGATGAGTTATAGTGATAGGTTTCCTACCTGTTAGTTTTGAGAACTAGGTATCGATGTGTTTTACTGAACAAAAAAATACGCTAGAACTCCTTCAAATCTCTGATGGCCTGGTACTTTTTAGAACACAACTAAAGGAAAAATCCGATGTGACACCTGTCAATTCTGGCGAGTTATAGAAGGTTTCCTACCTGTAATTGACCATGTGCATGCAACACCCCGGGTTTGTGTGACCCGGGTACCACATATAAGGCGCCATTTTCTAATGTGACGTCATCGACCGCCGTCCAAGCCGCGATTATCTTGTGAGCGGGGCGGAACGGGAAGTAGAACATGTCCTGTAAATAAACAACTGTTATAATTCCACGAAGCCAATGAGGAACTGTCCAGGGCCAAAATATAGATGGCGCCCTGCACATGCTTAGGCATTACCACAGTATAATTAATAGTACTAGCGTACAGTATGGTCACTCCCTGCCTCCCCCTAAAAGCGCCGCCACCCCGCGCGCGGAGGCCGCTCAGACACCGGCTGGGCGGCTGGCTAGGACGCGACTACGTCGTCGTGGTGCAGTGACGAAGGCAGCGTAAATTATAAATTAACTAATTTATATTGCAAATAATATTGTGATGGGTGGGTGTTGTGCTGTGTAGGTACGGTTGTTTGAGCACAGCAAACAACAAAATTAAAAGAAAATTCTACAGATTCCCTATACATATCCAGTTAAAAAATCAATTTTTAAAGTATTTTCTGTTTCAGTAGCATAAGTTTAATATGGCTTTGACCCTATCCGTTTCAGACCTTATCCTATCATTTCACACTGTAAACAAAACGATTTCTATAAGAACAAAAAATCATGTTTTCAACTTACGTAATATTTTGGAGGCTTTCATTTATTTGCAAAAAAAAAAATGTTATTTTGTTTATACTGATTCTATATAGGAAACTATTGTATAAATCGAGCATAGATATCCACCTAACAGAACAGCATACATTTATGATGATTCTTATTTCTTCCTAATTCGCTCGCAATGAGTTTCATTTCGAGTAATTGAGGTCATTGAACTTAAACGCTGGCCGGGCGGATTACAAGGTCATCTCATATTGCCGCACACACATTGCATTCCCGATTCGCGAACGCACTACGAATAAATTAAGTAAGGCCAGCGACAACCCTGACATGTCATATCTCACTCACACAAGCATGGTACGCGTTCACCTACGTGAGCTTAGACTGTGTGCGTAGCAACGCGTTTGTTTCATATATTTGAGCGCCAGTGTCCGAGGTGTGGCATTACTATAAAGTTATCTCTTTGATCGAACCGTTTTACATTTATTAGTTTGCACGAAAAAGTTTTAACTAAGAATGTGGAGAGAGCCATCTATATTCTATTTTCAATAATGTGGCCTTGGACTGTCCCTCTAAGATGAGATAATGGGCGTTTATTGAAGAAACAAATCTGAAAGATAGTGCTATACCTACGCCGCGATAGACTAAGTTGGAATAACTGTCCAAATTTGACAGCTAATCCATCAGTCTATGGCGCCGCCTGACACCATCCTCCAAAAAACCCCCATTTACTAAAATAATATAAATCACTTGAATAAAGAATGGGTTCAGTTTTCCTCTCGTTATTACGACATTCAAAAACGTTGTGCATAAAAAGAATTTATCAGGTACTGTTTAATTTAGTATTTTCGATGTTAGGACTGTATGAAAGGTTGCTGTGGATCGTGGAATGAAATTTCGTATAGACTTGAAGAAAGCTGTATTGACGACGACTGTTAGAATGTACGTTATTTTACAAAAGCACAAGTCATTATGACATTTTCAAAAAGTGTTGCAATTTTATAAAAATATTATTTTATTAATGTTGGAAGAATCCAACATGTTGCGGCCACAAAAGAAAGAATTTAGCCTGAACTCTAGTTAAAGAAATTATAAAATATTGAAATTTTTTGTAAAAGTTACTAGTCAATATTTTTATAAAACTGCTATGTAGTTGCAAGTATGAGTAATAAATTTGTTTACATTGCAAAGAAAACATGAGTTTCAATTTATGTGTAAAGATAAACTTGAAAATTTTAAACATAAAGAAAAAATGTCTCTACATTTTAAATCAAATTTTAAACATGAAGAGAAAATGTCTCTACATTTTAGATAAGTATGTTGACAAAATATTATTAAAAGTAACAAATCTTTACATAAATCCTAACTTTAAATTAGGAAGATATGTTTATAAATAAAAATTGTTAGAAAAAGCAAGTACCTAAACTTTAATCTAGGTATGTTTTTCAATAGAAAAAGTTTTAAAGGATACCTAACTAAACTTATGAGTAAAGATAACTTAATATTAGTGCAGAGAATAATCACTGCATCTCACCAGCACACAAAATGAAAAACAGTAGGTATTTATATTGTGTAAGACACTAGGTAAGTATGTAGATTAAGTTATTTATTAAATTAGAATAATAGACAAGTATAAAAACTATGACCTTGAGTGAATAATTAGGTATCAACCTTATCTATAGGTAATGCACATACCTTTGTAATGGATCTAGTATGAGTATGCCCATTAGGAGCTTTAACCTCTACCGCTCTTACAATATTATCTGTCCCTGGAAATACTTTGATTACTCTTGCCATAGGCCAGTACAAAGGTGGTGTGTTATTTTCACGTAATATTACAAGAGTACCTACATCTATGTTAGGCATTACATTTCTCCATTTAGGTCTAGACTGAAGAATAATGTTTATTCCAAATTTGCCAGAACTTTTGTTGCATTTTGGTACATATTCTCCAAAATTTCAGTCTATTTTCAGGAATTTCAGACACATCTTTTTGCGGATATGCATTTAAAGCTGTCCCAGTTAAAAAATGACCTGGGGTCAGATATGTAAAATCATTGACATCGCTTGACAATGGAATCAAAGGTCTACTATTCAACACTGCCTATTTTAAAACAGTGTTAAGTTGTTCATAAGTTAAAACAGACTTTGTACAACTCTTTTAAGTGAAATTTTACACTTTTCTGGCTTCCCAGAGGCCACCAAACACGGGAGAATAACATGGAATGTAATGGAATTCTGTGCCTTTTGAGAAGCAAAATTTTGTACCTGTGTTTGGTGTTCTTGAAGCATGTAATTTAAAACATTCATCTAATTTAGTTTTAGCACATTTAAAAGTAGATGCATTGTCGCAATAAATATCTGTAGGCCTATTGCGACGTGAAATAAAGCGATCTAGACATGCTAGAAAAGTATCTGTCTTTAAATCTGAACAAAGTTCTAAATGTAAGGCCTTTGTCACAAAGCATACAAAGACGCAAATGTAGCCAGATGACAGTACTGATCGGCGCATGGATGATTGCTTTATGTTTATGGGTCCCGCAAAATCGCAGCCCACTTTTGAAAATACTCTACATTGATTGACTCTATCGTGGGGCAATGCTCCCATTAACGTTTCAGATACATTCTTTTTTTAGTTTAAAGCATATGATACATTTATGTATAACCTTTTTTATCTCTCGTATACCATTCAAAAGCCAGTATTTTTGATTTAATGATGCAAGAAGCAATCTTTGTCCTGCGTGAAGGTTCTTTTCATGCTCGCTTTTTATAATCAATACTGTAACGCGAGAACCTTTAGGCAGTAATATTTGATGCTTTTGAGAGTTAGGTATATTAGCATTCTGTAAACGACCTCCTACCTTGACTAGTCCTGTATCAGGGTCAAGAAATGGACACAAAGCACTTAAACTACCTTTTACAGGTTTTTTAGACCGCAGTGAAATTATTTCATCTTTCATGTATTTTTGTTGTTCATACTTAATTATTAATGACAACGATTCATTTAGTTCACTACTGGTAATGAAGTCGTGCTTGGTTTTAGCTTGTTTTGTGCGAGTGTTACGACAGAAACGCAAAACGTAAGAAAGAACCCTCTGCATTTTATTTATATCTGAATATTTTTCGAGAAAATCAAGACATAGTTCTGATTTATCAGAGACCGTACAAACCATCGCGGTCGAGAACCCGGCAGCTGGTTCCTTTTTCAACTCGGGAACACTCTCGGGAGTAGGCACCTCAACTTGGGAAACATTGTAATTAATGTTATGTAGAAATTGTGGCGCGTTCCACCAGAGCTGATGCTGCTCTAACTCGTGTGGCAGGACACCTTTACTCAGGCAATTAGCTGGATTTTCACTGGTGTTGACATAAGACCATTCGAAGCCCTCTGTAAGTTGTGAAATTTCCTTTACTCTGTTAGCCACATATGTGTTAAGTTTTGTCACGAGCAATAAAGCAGCGTTGAGCTCGAGTCTTGGTACTGTAAGACTTTGATTGAGCGGATTGACCCGAGATTTAGAGCAGAGTAAAGAAATTTTCACGTTACCTGCTGAATCAATCACGCGTAAGTATACGCAACACCCGTAAGCTGTAAGCTGACTCGCATCTGCGAAACCAATTAGTTGCAAGAAAGTAGCGTTTTGTAAGTTAGTATAGCGATTCAAACGAATAGGCTTCATAGCTGTCAGACTTTCATAAAACTCAAGCCAAAGACGATGTAACTCATCGTGAAGACATGCATCCCATTCCAAACGAGCCTGCCAGAGTTTTTGCATGATGACCTTTGCACCTACGACAATGGGACCGGCAAGTCCAAGTGGATCATAAAATTTGCTGATGAAGCTTAGAACCTCGCGTTTAGTTTCAGGAATTTTTTCGCCTGAACTTGGCGCTGAAAGCATGAAAGCGTCTGACTTGACATCAAAATTTATGCCTAGTGTTTTCATACAAACACTATCCTTTTGTAGATCAATCTCGTCGAAATATTGTTTGTCTTGGGGAATATCGTGCAAAACCTCAACTCTATTGGAAGACCACTTATGTAGCTGGAATCCTCCCAGGTCCAGAAGCTTGCAAAGTTGCTCCTTTGACTCCATCAACGTCTCGAGGACATCACTGGTTGCCAAGACATCATCAACGTAAGTTTGATTTTTCAGGATAAATGCCGCATTTGGAAATTCATTTTCATATCGATTAGCTAACTCTATCAAGCAGCGAGTTGCTAAATAAGATGAGCTTTTTTGCCCATAGGTTACTGTATTGAGCTGTATGCACTCAATCTCTTTGCTTGGAGAATCTCTCCATAAAATGTTTTGTAATGAACGATATTTAGGATTTAAAGATACTGCTCTGAACATATGTTTGATATCAGTGACAAATATGTGTTGTTCAAATCGGAACAGTATTAAAATATCAAATAATTCTTTTTGTACAACGGGGCCGTTTAATAACAAATCATTTAATGAAACTTTGTTATTGGTTTTCATTGAGTTATCGAACACAGGTCTACATTTAGTGGTTCTCTTATCCATCCTGACTACAGCATGATGTGGTGAAAAATAAACTGGATCTGAACTGAGGTCATATTGGTTGATATTGATTTTTGTACCATGACCTAGTTTTAAGTACTCATTTATGAAATCAGTATAAAGTTCTAACAAAAGGGGGTCTTTTTGTAACTTTTGTTCTAGGTTAAGGAACCTTTTTGTAGCTAGATACAGTGAGTCACCTAAAGTTTCATTGATGGAGTCGAGAGGCATCTTAAGAGGCAAAGCAACTTCAAAAGAATTATTTTTAAGCTGAATAGTCTCCTGAAATATTTTTTCACAAGTTTCAAATTCTGATTGTTTTTCTGAGAAGACCTCTGGAACCTTTTCTGTGTCCCAAAACTGTGCAATGTTTTCATTTAGATCGGTATTACATGTTGAACAAATAAGAGATACAACCTTGTTTCCCGGACCACTACCGGGAGGAAAAGGCAGGTTGCCGCCGCCGACCACATAGCCGAACGCCGTATTAAGAAGTCTTGGTAGGTAAGTAGGCTGGGACGAATTGGATGCTGGTGGAGACGCAGGTTGACACTCGAGGATGACGTCGGGCTCATGGAGCAGCAACACCTGGAATAGAATGTCGGCACCTAATAATATATGCACATCACTCGGCTGGTCAAAAGTTTTGTCAGCTAGAGTGACATCAGGGGGCAACACAAACCTACTCATATCCACTTTCTGAGGTGGTTGCTTTGTAGTGACTTCTTTTAGGACAAAATAGGTAACCTGGATGGTAAAATTCCTAGCGAGTGAGTGAATGGGAAGGGTCACATATTGATCCACCTCACTTTCTACATTCTCTCTTCCATTTCCTGCAATAAGTTTTACCCTAGCGGTTGGGAGAAGTACCTGTCTCGATGTAAAAGCGTTCTGAGCCATTAAAATGACTGGAGAGTCCTTGTCTTCGTGGACCAGTGTGTTATGTAGTTTTGATTTGCAAAAACCACATTTGAAATGATACCGGCAAGGCTTGACATGAAAATTTAAGCATAATAAACATAAGTTATTATTTTTAACAAATGCCAGCCGGTCAGCGACTTGCATTGATTTGAACTGACTACATTCAAATAATTTGTGTGATGAGGACTTACATTGTAGACATCCTGGAGACGGCTTTCTCACCGTGGCAGGCGAGTCTGGCGCCGCAGCCGCTGCTGCGCACACCATCTTGGCCATCTGCTTACCACCCTCGTTTTGGGGAGGCCGATCCGAGTTTGGCCGCTCCGAGTTCTCGAGCGCAAGGGCACGGTTCTCTAGAAATTCAATAAGTTCCAATACTGTAGGTTCTTTTTTACGTACTAATTGGAAATCCTTATTGCATAAAAAATCTAGCTTGCGTAACACTATGCACAAAACAATGGGGTCCCAGTCATCGATTTTACAGTTCAAATTTTTTAGAGCCGCTAATTGTTGTTTCACTGTAGACACAAGTTGCCTTATGTTGTGTGAATTTGTTTTATTTAATTGTGGCATATCTAACAACAAATTGATATGATCACATCTTATTTTATACTGGTTGTTGTAACGATCATCCAGTATTTTTAAACTTTCAGAATAACTCTCATTCACCAACGGTAGATTTTTGACCAGAGATAATGGTTCATCCCTTAGAAAGCTTCGCAGTAGTTTTTGTATATCTTGCAATTTAGGGTTCTTGTCAACAAGAGAATTGAAAAGACCAATGAATGATTTGTACTCTGAATACTTGCCAGAGAAAGGCGGAACCACTACCTCCGGTAGCCGTGTTGGTGTATAAGAATTATTATCATCATGATTACACTTTTTGACATCAAATTTGCTAGATAACTGCAAGATTTTAGTTAATGTAAGCGTATATTTTTCCTCAACACTATCTGAATCGTCGTTGTCATTGGGGTTTAGGCCAATAATTGTAAGGTTAATGTCCTCGTACCTACGATAATTGGAGCGAAGATTATCTTCTTTTATTTTTAAGAACTCCCTAGACAACGACAATTCAGCTTCCTCAGATAAAGTAGCAAAATGATTATGTAATCTGGTGATATTACCTTTGACGGCACCACGCTGCCTGTTTAAAGTAGCAATTTTGTCCGTTTCCGACATTTTTCACGCACACACTAGCACGATAGCACTTTGCTGATAATAACCGCGAACTGTTATCACTTATTTTCAACACGAAAAACTCGCAGAAACCGTGGAAATGCAATAAATAAGGCGAAAATTACCGGTGGATCGACGATAAACCAAATCAATCGATCGTTCTGTCAGTGGAGTGAAGGTGCGTTCAGAATGACCCGAACAGATGCGATGTGACGAACACGACGCGATGAATAGGCGTCTCGTGCGGGCCAGAACGAGACAAAAGGTCCGCGTTGCCCGGAAGTACCGTTTACAAAGACAGTGGCGCGAACCAAAACGCAGTACTGCGCGCACTTGAACGAAGTTGAAAAGTTTGAAGCGCCGTTTCTTGTAGCCTTTGCCCTTGAATGCCCGGCAAGGTTATTCAAATCGAAGAACAAAGGAATCACGGTAAATCTTGAATTTTACCTATGATTGAACGACGAATATGTAGAAATATGATGTTGCACTTGTAGTAGGTGCACTTCGCCGCGTAAATAAAGGCAAATGATGCACACGGACGAAGGCAAAGTGTAGAAAACAAGGTGCAAATACCTTTCTTGTATACATAGGTATACTTGCGGTTGTAGAAGTCGAGGTTTTTCGGCGTATATTATAGCACGAATAATTGCTATAAAACTGCAAATTGCCGCTTTCTTCTTGTCTTCGGTGGCGTACCCGGGGAAGAAGAGCCTTTGGCGTACAGATACTGCACAAAGACCGATGTAGCTTCTTGATATCACCCAAACTGCACACGCGAAAAAACACTACACGATCCTCGTGAGGCGAAGGACCATGTTTAATTTAGTAGTTTCGATGTTAGGACTGTATGAAAGGTTGCTGTGGATCGTGGAATGAAATTTCGTATAGACTTGAAGAAAGCTGTATTGACGACGACTGTTAGAATGTACGTTTGTTTTGTTTGTTTTAAAAATTCATCCATCAGGATAGGCAATGGTACTAGCCATACAGCCTAGTCTTTTATTAGTTCTTTCTGTTATCTTTTCAAAAATAAGGCATTAAATGCCAATTCTTTTATAGTTCATTTCTTATTTCCAATAAAAACAAGGCAAAAATGCCATTTCTTCTATATATTCTTGTGTAATTTTCAGGTTCATAAAATTCCATGTCCGGGTTAAATCCATGTCAAAGCTCTCCAACCGTGGAGATAATAAAGTCAAATATGGGATTAAAAGTGGCAGGGTTCGATAGAAGTTCTTGAAGCGAAGGCGGGATACTGTCTTTGTAAATATCTTGCAGCTTGTCAATTAATAAAATTCGGTTAATATTTAAAGCAGGACAGTTGAAAAATATATGTTCCAGCGTTTGATTTTCATTTAGAGAGCAATCTGTACATAAAGGTGAGTTAATAATTTTCATGCGGTGTAGATGGGCTTTAAATTTACAATGACCAAATCGTAACCTGCATATTTGTGTGAAGAATCTTCTTTATAAAGGTATTATTCTTAGCGAACCAGGTTTCTCTCCAAGATTCTTATTGATTGCAGCATACCATGCACCTTTTTCTTGTATTATAATTTGATGTTGATTTATCCAGCTTTGTCTAATTTCCTCTTGAATCAACGGGATTAAATCGCTCCATGGAAGTGACATTCTTCTGGGGTCCAATTAAGCTATTGTTTATTGTTCTGGCAAGGTAGTCAGCTGTTTCATTACCTGACACACCTTTATGTGCTGAGACCATAAAAATTCAATTGAAACATTGGCGTTGTATAGTGTTTGCCACAGCTGTTTAATTTTATAAATAATATAATTTGTACTCAGAGTGTTATTCTTTAAAGCTGATAAAACTGACATACTGTCACTAATAAAGCCATTTAGGAAAGAGTGATTTAAATTGTTTATATATTCTAAAGCGGCTTGAATTGCTGCAGCTTCTGCCGTAAATATACACCCCCATTTTGGTAGTTTATATCCATTTCCTGTCTTCAAGGCACTGTGATAGTATGCAAGAGAGACACCAGTATCAGTTTTTGAGCCATCAGTGTAAATATGCTGGTATTGTGGCCATAATGATAGTTTCTCATATAGCTCTTCTCTAGTTCTAATGGAGTTATCTATAACTATATTCATATTGCAAAATTTGCTTTCAAAAGCTCCTTCGTAACATGCCAACTTGTCAGATTTGTGAATGTTATGCCTTTCATTATAAACTTTTATTTCAGAATAATCAAGCAGAATAAAGGGAATTTAATTGAAGTAGATGCAGAGGCCAAAGTTTGATTTTCAGCGATTTTCTCTAATAAGGAATGGTGAGTAAAAGAAAATAATTTCAGTAGAAATCTAAATTTGAGATATTTAAATCTTAACATCAATGGAGGTATATTGCATTCAACTTGCATAGAAACAATAGGTGTTGTTTTCATTGCACCTGTTATTAAACGTAAATTTTTATTCTGTAAAGTTTCTAACTTTTTAACCAAAATAGGATTGGAAGCATAACAAAGAAAACTATATTCAAAGTGGGAACGTACCACAGACTTATATAACATAAGTAAAACTTTAGGATCAGCCCCCCATGATGTTCTAGCGAGGATTTAAGAATATTAAAAGCTCTAGAAGCTCTATCTGACACATAACTTACATGCTTATTCCATGATAAATTTCTAGTAAAAATTACTCCAAGAAATTTTGCTTCATCTTCTACTGGCAATAAGCTACCATCATAATATATATGAGATATTAAAAGTCTAGATCTACTAAAGATCACAACTTTAGTTTTCTCTAGACTAACACTTAAATGTAAATAATCAAAGTATGTTTTTAATCTTTCTAATGCTAAATTTAATTTGATTTCTGTTGCTTGCATGTTAGACCCAATACAATATATAGCTAAATCATCAGCAAATTGTAAATTTCTTACTTCGGTACCCAGTATACTATTTAATTTATTAATATACAAGATGAACAGCAAAGGACTTAAAATTCCACCTTGACAAACACCTAAATATGACGATTGTGGTCCATATAAATTATTTTTAAACTTGACATATACTTGCCTACCATTTAAAAAGTTGAATATCCAACTAATTAATTTTCCAGGTAAACCTAACAACTGTAACTCCGCAGCAAGCACATGGTGATTAACATTATTGAAGGCTCCAACAATATCAAAGAAGACACAAACAACAAATTTATTAAATGAGAAGGAATGATGAATGTCAAGAAAGAGATTATTCAAACTTTCGATTGCAGAGTGACCACGTCTAAAACCAAACTGATTTGGAGGTAATAACTTATTAGATTCAATAAAAAATTCCAGTCTTTGTTTTAGTATTTGTTCAAAAACTTTACCTATACAGGATGTTAATGCTATAGGTCGATAAGAATTACAATTATCCGCATCTTTACCAGGTTTCAAAACTGGAATTAAACAATCAACCTTCCATTCAGGGAATTATGTCATTAGACCAAAGAAAGTTAAATATGTCCAAAATCATTTTTACTTGACAATGAAAGATTTTTAATAACTTATATGGAATATGATCTAAACCAAAAACAGTATCTCTTCTAGAGCTAAGTGCACTAATAAATTCATTTAAAGTAAAAGGTGTAATTAAATAATCATTACCACCAGTGACTGGAGAGTTAACAGTAGTAGTGACAATATTTGGAGAAACGGTTGTGTACTTATTTAAAAATGCTGGTATCCAATCTGTGTTAGAAGACCGTATCACATTACATTCAGAAAAGATTTATTAAACATGCGCATTGTTTTCCATATTACAGACAGAGGTGTTTGCCGGTTAAATGTTTCACACAAAGCCATCCATGAAGCTTCTCTTTCCTTTTAATGGTAAGTTTTTAATAGCTTAATGTTTTTAAAATAGATATAATTTTCTAATGTTGGGTCATTTTTAAATTGAATGTAAGCAGCTTTAGAATTATTTACTGCTAAAGTGCAGGCATTATTCCACCAAGGCAAACATGGTCTTTTCCTACGTGTTAAATTTGGCTGCACTGAATTATTTCTGGTTGTGGGATTAGCCTCAAATGCACAATTTAGTAGTAAAGAGCAGAGATTAGAATAGGATTCCTGGGGTCGTTCAAAGTCAAAGTTAAAAGTAGTTAATTTGTCACTAACTATTTCTTGATATTTTTCCAATCGACATTTGAAAAATTTGGACGGATGTAATTTCCGTGATTTAAATTGGAATTGTTAATTCTATTTACAGAACCAAGGATACTAGTAACAGTGGGAAGATGATAACTCCCATTGGATCATCATGAACTGACCAGCTACAACGTAATGATAATGAGGAAGAAACGAGAGTAAGATCCAATGCATTTGGTTTCCACACATGTGAACCCACAGTAGTTGCTTGGCCGTCAAGGAGGCATAAATTATTATCATCAATCACATCTTGCAAAATTATACCACGCGCATCAGTTGACGTGCAACCCCACGAAGTACTGTGTGCATTGAAATCCCCAGCCATAATAAGAGGCCCGGTACAGATTTAATCAAACTATCAAGACGGGAATAAGTAAAGTTGGAAGGAGAAGCCAACGTGGGACTATAGAAACTAATTATTGTAATAATTTCATTGTTGAAATGTAACTGAACTGCCAAATTTTGTAATGAGTTATCAGAATGTGTGTTTAACAAATTGTAACGCAAATTATTTTGTATTAATATAGCAACACCATTGTGTTTAGTACCTATATCTAATCTTTCGATGTTAAAACCTTTAATTTTAATTTTTTCCTGGTTTTAACCAGGTTTCAGAAATAAGTGCTACATGAATATTATTATTATATAAAAATAAGTAAAAGCATGTAAATTACTAGACAAACTTTGAGCATTCCATTGAACAATATTTAACTGATCCATAAATTAGAATTTACTTAGTTTTATGGTCTGTGGTTTTATTGATACTGAATGAATCAAGTAAAGCGCTTTATACTTTGAGTAGAGATTGGGATGGGATTTTCAGCATCTTTACTAGCGAAAATAATTTTTATAATTGAAGAAATCAGAAGATTCATGAATTGTTCCGATTTAAACAATTGTTGAACTGGGTCTACTTTACTTTTTAGTGGGGGAAGTTTTGTTATTAAAAACTTCAGAATACGAGGCCCTGCGCATCTGAACTTTTATCTCCTCTGCTTTTGAATTTTCACTGGGCATGATTTGGCAATTGCAACATGTTTTCCTTTGCAGTGAACACAGACTGCTTCTTCTGGCCGTTTTACGCAATCTTTATAATTGTGAGAATCACCGCAGATTGAGCACCTCTGGGCGTTTTTACAGAATTTACCAATGTGCCCAAAGCGCAGGCATCGCAGGCATTGGCTCACAGGAGGCGTGTATGGCCTTACTCGAAATACCAGCTGTTAATATCCACATAATCAGGAAGTACTGCACTAGCGAAAGTTATCGATACCGCTTGTGTTGGTACCAAGCAGGAGTTACCTTCGTCGTCTTTGGAACGTCGCATGAATCGGCGTACAGATACAACATTTCTGCAACTAGAAATTCCATCATATATTTTTTTGCTCATGTATGTTGGAACGTTTGTTATTACCCCTGTCACTTCCGTTAATCTTGCTGGAATAGTCGCCCTCAACTTTAGCTCTTTTGAGACTTGAGATTATTAAGAGCTGCATTTGCTAACCCTGGTCGCTCAAATATAACCGCTATTTTGTAACGATTGATTCTTTTCAATTGCTTGATACCTTTGTTACTAAGCTTCAATGCGCTTCCCAAGCCCATCAAGTCCCTCTCACCTATCGGCGTCTTGTCGTCCGCGCTCTCGTAAATTACTATATATTCGAACTCACCGCCATCCTCCGGATACTGACGAATGTAGTTTTCTGTTTTGTATGGCTTGTATTTGTCTACATCGTCGTCGCCCGCATCATCGCTCAGCGGGTCCTCTCCTTCGCTTACCTCCGCCATCGTTTCCTTTACGTTTGCCTTTGCGACCCATGGCTGGGCAGCAAAGCTGTGTTGCTTTTTTATTGCACTATTAGAATATAAGTTACTAGTAATTAAATTTACTAAGAAATTATCAATTTATTCTGCAAAAAGCAATTTTAAAATTTTCTTTGAAAAATTTTCACCCTCTTGATTCAAATTCCCGCCAAAGAATCTTAGAATGTACGTTATTTTACAAAAGCACAAGTCATTATGACATTTTCAAAAAGTGTTGCAATTTTATAAAAATATTATTTTATTAATGTTGGAAGAATCCAACAGGTACCTATAGTGTTATTAAAGATAAATAAGTTAACTGTTAATTTAACCTTCAATTTCAGTTTTAAACCTTGTCTGTTTTTTTATCATTATTAAGTAATTCCCATACAAAAAGTTAACGTTTAAAACCGGAGAACAATAGATTTTTATTTTACTTTTGGACACTTAATTCTGAGACCAAAAAGTTTGTGGAACTTTTTTATCAACAAGTATAAAATGAAATCGCTTTTTGCGTTTGTCTGTCTGTTGTCTGGCTTGACCACCAAAGTTGCAACCGCTAGGGGGCGCTGAATCGTGCGCGCTGCCAATAGATAGGTAGGTGGTATGTTACCTGCCGTGTGATGCCGGCTTAGAATGTCATCACCCCATATCTTTCCCGTGGGTGTCGTAAGAGGCGACGAAGGGATAAATTCATGCAGGGGTTCAATCCCGGGATGAATTTCACAATCGCATTGAAACATCTTGCATTGCGCTCACCAACCCGCCTGCAAAGCGTGGTGAGTATGGCAAATACCCCCTTAATAGGGGGAGGCCCATGTTCAGCAGTGGACTTTATTGTGGCTGTTATGATGATTTATGATGATGTTACCTGATGAGACGGGTGTCGGCCGCTGCCGGGCGGTTTGTTTATGAACATGCTGTGCATCGCGCGGACGTTGTCGCCGAATTTCTGGAAAACACAAACATTCGAATAAGAAACAAAAAAGATGTTATGCATCGACCGGGGATCGAACCCGGGCCGCATGAGTAAACGCCCCATCGCACTGCAACTGAACTATCGATGCACCGGTAGATGAATGCCATTAATATATTGGATTTTTGCTAGGTTAGGTTATTGTTAAGGTTTGATTTGTGAATAGACTGGATTGTTAGTGGGTAGATCTGTCGATAGATAGATTGTTAAGGGTTGATAGATAAGATTGTTGACAGGTTTTTTTTTTTTTATTGGCCAGATTGTTAATAAGTTAATAGATTGGATTGTAATTAGGTTAGTTTGTTGATAGTTTGGATTGTTAATTGGTTGATTTGTTAATGGATTGGATTGTTACTAAGTTAGTTTGTTGATAGTTTTGATTGTTAATGGGTTGATTTGTTGATTTAGCGACCACATTGTTGATCAACTAGAATATAGATTGGTTGGTCGGTGTTTTGTATGCGATTATACCGAACAGTCAATTTGATAATGTGTCCCAATAGAAATATGTCCTCATGGGAATGTGTCTCGACAGAACTAAACCATTTTTCATATTGTTCTGTAAGGAAGTAAGTAAGTAAGGGAATGTCAGTCAGATTGTTATTTACCATTTCTGACTTCACTTCAGGCGGTACATTCAACTCATTTTCTGCTCCAACAAACTGAAATATGACGTGTAGTAACCTCGGGTTCCCCACGTACTGGGCGAATACATCGTCAAAGATAGAATAGAATAGATTGTTGATATATTGGATTGTTAATTGGTTGATTTCTTAATAGATTGGATTGTTACTAGGTTAGTTTTGTGATAGTTTGGATTGTTAATGGGTTGATTTGTTGATTTAGCGACCACATTGTTGATCAACTTGACCAAATAAATTGGGATAAGGGCAGGTAGATGATTGTTGACCAACTAGAATATTAGATCGGTGTTTTGTATGCGATTATACCAAAGTGTTTTGTTAACTGATTGGATTGTTACTAGGTTACTTTGTTGATAGTTTGGATTGATAATGGGTTGATCTGTCGATAGATGGATTGTTAAGGGTTATTTTTAGGCCGAATTGTTAATAAATTGATTTGTTGATAGAATGGGTTTTTATAGATAAGATTGTGATAAGTTGCTTCAGTAATATAAATTAGATGGTTGGTTTAACACTTGATTAGTGTTAGTAAGATATAGTGATAGAATAAGTTCGACTGTTATTTACCATTTCTGACTTCACTTCAGGCGGTACATTCAACTCATTGTCGGCGCCAACAAATTGCGATATGACGTGTAGTAATCTCGGATTCTCCACATACTGGGCGAAAACATCGTCGAAGATAGAATAGAATAGATTATTGATATATTGGATTGTTAAGTGGTTGATTTGTTAATAGATTGGATTGTTACTAGGTTAGTTTGTTGATAGTTTGTATTGTTAATGGGTTGATTTACTGATGACTAGATTATTGATAGATGTTTTTAGATTGGTTGGTCGGTGTTTGTATGCGATTATACCGAAGTGTGAATTTGACATGAGTCCCGATCCCGATAGAAATTTGTCCTCATGAGAATGTGTCTCGACAGAACTAAACCATTTTTTTTTTCATATTGTTCTGTAAGGAAATAAGTAAGTAAGGGAATATTAATCAGATTGTTATTTACCATTTCTGACTTCACTTCAGGCGGAATATTCAACTCATTGTCGGCGCCAACAAATTGTGATATGACGTGTAGTAATCTCGGGTTCTCCACGTACTGGGCGAATACATCGTTGAAGATAGAATAGATTGTTGATAAGTATACTGGATTGTTAATTGGTTGATTTGTTAATAGATTGGATTGTTACTAGGTTAGTTTGTTGATAGTTTGTATTGTTAATGGGTTGATTTACTGATCACATTGTTGATTAACTAGAAAACTAGATTATTGATAGATGTTTTTAGATTGGTTGGTCGGTGTTTGTATGCGATTATACCAAAGTGTCAATTTGTCAATGTGTCCCGATAGAAATCTGTCCTCATGGGAATGTGTCTCGATCTTAGAGAATAATATATAAGCAAGCTATAGAGTGCGCCTAAAAAGTTAGAACTGTCGGCAGTAGGCTGGGCGCCACCTATCTGTCTGTCAGTAACAAAACGCCTGTGACAGCACTACTGAACCTCTCATACATTTGACGTCTGTATCTAGGGAGCAACTGCTTACGCTTTGACAGTACGCCGCGGGGCCCAGTGCGCACTCTATAGCATGCTTATATTTAAACTAAACGCTTTTTATATTGTTCTTTTCTATAAGGAAATAAGAAAGGGAGTGTTAGCACAGAATACATAATAGTCAGATTTTTATTTACCATTTCTGACTTTACTTCAGGCGGTACGTTCAACACATTGTCGGCGCCAACAAACTGCGATATGACGTGTAGTAATCTCGGGTTTTCCACGTACTGGGCGAATACATCGTCGAAGAGGATGTCTTGTAGCTGGAAAAAAATCATTTCTTTGATATTTAACTGGCGTCAAACTTAGGCTTCATGTACTTAATCTTTCTTATGGTGTTTCGTTTTCCATAAAAAAGTTCTATGGAATTAAATCTGTAAAGGAGACAAAAGTCTGACTAAAAACTTGATCGGGAGTTCCGTGGGTATATAAAATTTCCGCAAAACACTAAAAATAATTTTTAAATCATCAAATTCCCTCGTAAAAACCGATTCGCCACTTTACGAATATAGATGGAGCTATTGCTGCAATAAATACTGAATAAACATATTTATACACCCCTCACCTAAATCGGGTTAATCGGGTCGTTGAACGACTCGGTGTCCCACATGAAGATAGAGAGACCTAAATATTTAGTAGTTTTAGGAAGTCAAAGCTGGTAGTATGGTAAATGAAAGAGTTGGTTATACAATGTATCTAGGTTATATATAATTAAGGCATAAGTTTCATTAAAACATTTTACTTTCCATTAATACCTAGTCATTACTTTAGATATTTTATTATCTAACTTATTAAGCCTTGAATAGAAGTCGTAAGTTATAGAATATAGATGTTTACATAAATAAGCAAGATGAACATAATATGTAGGTATTATTTTACGTAGTGCCAAGTCATTAAAAGATAAGCATGTATGTTATGTAAAGACCATTGCTCTTTTATCAAGTGAACTTAAATATAAATCATGCTTGCTATTTCTAATTAGATACATACTACATACATAAATCACGCTTTTATTTCTTGCGGGGTAGGCAGAGTCGACGGCCGAAAAAAATATGGTCGTTATCGACAAATATTTGAGGTCTATTTTAGCTATTGTCGTGTATCACTATAGTGACAGGTTGTCAGCCTGTCGCCTAAAATTGCAATACACATGAAACCCTCGTCCCTTAGTCGCTTTTTACGACAACCATAGGAAAGAAATGGGGTGATGCAGTTTCCTCTAGCATCTGCAGGACATTTCCTAGTAATGATTACAAGAAGCAGTATTATAATTAATTAATAGGCAATTAACATAATTAATTAATAGTCTAATTTAGTAGCATTATAATTAATTAATAGGCTAATTCACTATCGTTAAGAATAAAGCTGTTATACTATAATAATTAAGTTTAGATTCCAAGACTTACATGTTTGGCTTTGTCTGTAAGTGTAAGTTTGAAATAAATAAATGAATAATTAATATATGATGCTATTCTACGCCTTTTGCCGTATGATGCCGGCTTAGAATAGAAGTAATCGTAAGAAGCGACTAACGGATTTGAGAGTTGATGTGTATTACAATTTTAGGCGGCACGCTTGTAGCGTAATATTTTTAATAAAGTTTTATATTTTCAGTAAATGAAAAGATGTTTGTTATAGGTATCCAAGGAAGAAGACAGATTATATTTTTAAAATCATATCACAGACAATGTGAAGTTTAGGTAAAGGTTACATTTGACACACCCCCTTAAGCTACAAACATTGCCTTAAATAACAAAAATAATATAACATTAACTTAAATTGGCATCACTATACCTTAAACAAATGGAACTCTAGTTAGCATACACTCACTCAAAGGATAATAATTTAGTAGCAAAGTTTTTGAACTTAGTCTTCTTTAAACCTTTGGTGAAGATATCCGCTAACTGCTGGTCAGTGGGACAATATCGTATATTAATATCTCCATTCGTGACCTTTTCCAATATAAACTTGTAGCGTACATCGATGTGTTTCGATCTCTTATTTAAAATGCCGTTGTTGATTAGCTTCATGGCACTTTGGTTGTCGATGTACAACGAGGATGTAACTGGTAACTCTAACAGTTCTTCGATTAATCCCTTTAGGTATAATACTTCTTTAGTGCATTCTGCAGCTGAGATATATTCGGCTTCACAGCTGGATAAAGCAACTATAGGTTGTTTTCTCGTACCCCAATGTACGGGACCACCACAGTACATAAGTACAAAACCACTTGTACTTCTTCTCGTCTCTTTATCATTAGCATAGTCATCACAGTATGCTTCTATTTTCGTACAGTCTGAATTCTTCTTATACTATGGCTTTCGTGTTTCCTCTTAGATATCTCAGAGTCTTCTTTACATTGTTCACATCCTGAGTAGTAGGATTTTCCATGTGTCTGCTTTCTGTATTGACAGCATAGGTCAGATCTGGTCTTGTCTTATTGCTTATGTATAGAAGTTGTCCAATCGCTTCTCGATAAGGAAACTTAACTTCTGAGCTAGCTTCTTCTTCAACATTGTTAGATGTATCAATGGGAGTAGAGCTTGGTTTTGCAGATGACATATTAAACAGGTCCAGAATCTTTTCTGCCTGCGCATTTTGATTGATTTCTACACCGGTACTCGTTTTTCTAACTTTCATTCCCAGGTAGTTATCTGCTTTTGTAGTGTATGTCATCTCAAAGTCTTTTTTAAGACTGTTTATCAGTTGTAGGATTTTCTCTTCATCCTTGCCGATGATTATTCCGTCATCAACGTAAATACCCATGATAATGGTGCTGTCTTCGTTTTTGAACAGACATTTGTCGCAGTTCAGTTGCTTCAAGCCATGTTTTCTAATAGTGGATGAAAATTTCTTATTCCAGTTCATAAGTGCCTGTTTTAGGCCATATAAGCTCTTTTTAAGTTTGCAGACTTTCTTTGTAGGATCGAAGTCATAGCCTTCAGGTATTTTCATGAATATATCTTCTTGTAATGGGCCATAAAGGAAGGCTGTCTTGACGTCCAGTGTCATTATGTGATAATCTTTAGAAGCAGCATGTGTTGATGAAGTGATAATCTTGAGAAGAGGGCGCCACCTCTGCGTAAACACAGCTGTTCCGTCGATAATATTTAGTAAAAATAGTTTAAAGTTAAAATCTTGTGTTTTCTGAACATAACTCGGTTTAATACTCTTGAAATCACGTGAACTAGTGTTTGTGTAACAATTGACCAAAAGATTTCGAAAATTAAAACGAAGAAAAGTGAAGAATCTTTCCGTGATAAAAAGTGCACATTATCATCCACAAGACTTGTTTGAAACAACATATTTATGCGCGTAAGTGCATTGACAATCAAACTAACAAGTTAATTGTGTATAAACTTTTGCTATTTCGTTATACATTCCAAAATATGTTTCTACAATACGTTAACTAATTCAAATCAAAGTGTAAACAAAGTCTATAACCAATCAGCTGATCGCGCAAATCTTGCGCAAACTGACTTCCAGTGCCATCTAGTGGAAATTACCTTCACTATCTTCAGAAGCGACATCTGTTTCAGAGTAACAAAACCACTTAGTGTTATCAACCACTACTTACCTTGCGTCCTTTTAGTTCTTACAAGGACGTATAGAGGGCACCACTGTTTAAAGCCAGCGCCATCTGTGGTATTAAGTAAAAACTAGACCAAGGAAGAACTAATTGCGTATACAGCTATTGAGCCAAGTGATTAAGTACTATCTGGTATTGATACAAGGTTGAAGAGACAGAGGTCACCACTAACTGCTGACAAAACAACAACTGGCAAGATTTTTTGTGGTTAAACCAACTGGAACCTTACGATGTCGCCTGCAACTCTAAATATTTGCGGCAAATGCACAAAGGAAATAAAAGTTAAAAACTGGCTAGATTGCAATATTTGCAAAAAAAAATATCATCTCAATTGTGCTAATGTATCATACCAATTATTTAACCTAATGAATAAAAAAAATGCCTGGAAATGTCGAGTTTGTTTAGATAAACAGCACATTCTACAACCACAGAAATTACCACAAGTAAAGAGACATAAACGTACTATAATAAATACATCAACACCAAAATGTAACGCTGCTGAAACTTCGCACTCAAACATTGTTGTTCAATCCGTCGATCAAAGGCCACACGAAACGGAGGCAAGCATCGAGGTAAGCCCTATTATTGCTCTGGCAACACCTGAACCTGAACCTGGTACATCAGCAGAAACGAAAAGCCGAGTTGAACAAGCAACCCAGCCGGAAAGTTCCCCCGCAATCGGGCTAACGACGAGTGCCTCAGGTTCCAGCACAACCTCCAACAGCTCAGGTCTGTCCTCGACTGGATCTCCGAATAAATTTCATAGCGCGCCTGAAACATCGACGGTTCGAGATGAAATAAAACATTTAAAAGAAGAAATAAGAAATCTTATGTCAGTTCTGGAGAGTACAGAAGCTGAAATGGAAAATACAATTTTGGAAAAGATCGCGCTCGAAAAGAAAGTCAAAGAACAAGACATTAAAATCCAGCAACTGCTTACTATATGCGAAAGTCCTAATGCTCGACATACACCAAGTAATCAAAAGAAAAGGAAGAAGAAAAACAAGAATAAATCAAACAAGTCAATAAATACATACAATTTAAGTCCCAGATATAAGAATCCATCCGCAAATAACAGTAACAGCAACCCTGAAAACAACACCGCCATCGAGCTCGACCAAGAACCGACCAACGAGCATATTCTGCGTGATGAAAAATTATCGAGGCAAGAGAACACCATAAGAAGAAGCATAGAGACCCCACGTAAGAGAAAAATCTTTATCTTAGCCGATCAGCAGGGTGAAGGCTTGCAAGAAACTCTGCAAACCTTACTAGGAAATGATTACCACGTTTGCTGTTTTTGGAAAAGCTACGCTTCACTTGCGGAAATAATCAATACGTGCGGCAATGACGTGCGAAGTCTTACCATGTCGGACTACCTGGTCGTCGTGGGAGGCATGAATGACAACAACGTACTTGATTTGAAATCAAAATTACTGAATTGGCTAAATATACAAAATCACACGAATGTTATAATTTGTGGCTTACCCACAAACTCTCATTTATTTAACTTGGAAATTAATTATGAAATCGATCTCATTTGTAAGGGGTTCCCACACACTGTCTTTGCTAAAATGTTCTATAAAAGATCTAGATATGGAGCAAAGGCCTTCGTTTCTAATCTGGCTTTTTCTATAGCTAGAGAAATTGTCCACAAATCACACAAACCTGCGTTAACACCACTTTACCATGCAGACTCTATCTCATCAAATAATAAAATAATACCTACAATTCCTTTAAGACCCAAAGAAACCGATCAGTCTAACTGCACCAAAGAAGGAGTCAACGTCTCTGAGCCTTTTTTATAAATAACCATACCTGTAGAGTTCTCCACCAAAATATTGAAGGTCTTCTTTCAAAGAGGAATGTTTTTGAGGTGGCTTTACATGAACTCTCACAGGATTATAGCAACTTAGATATCATTTGCCTTACCGAAACTTTCATTCCACGGGGTAGCGAAGCCAATATTGTATTGAAAGGTTATTCTCTTGCAGCTTCCTTTTGTAGAGCCAAACTGAGTAAAAACAAAAAGCCACGAGGAGGCGTTTGTATTATGCACAAAAATTGCGTTGAAATTAAAGAAATCCCATTTGTAAAAGATTTGGCTACCGAAAAAAGTTTTGAGAGTTGCGGGATAGAGATACCCCAATATAAATTAATAATTATTTGCATCTATAGGATTCCGGTGTCAGACCCCGGCGTGTTCTTCGAAAAGCTTGAAAGGCTATTGGATAAATTAAAAAATAGGCGAAACAGGAAAATTATTCTCACAGGGGATTGGAACATTGACACTTTAAGTTTAAAGCCACAAAAAACTAAACTAGCGAAAAGGTTGAATGAGATACTGGAAAGTCACAACTTTGTCCTTCACATCAAAACAGCAACGCGGCAGCGTGCCTGTTTGGACCATTTTGCCAGTAACTTACCGGAAGCAGTAGGTGCCACCCTGCCACTGCAGATATCAGACCATAACACTGCTCAACTACTGACTGTTCCAGTATCCAAACAAAAGCCTGATATAAAATACTATTTTGAATATAAAAGAGACTTCAATTCCGATAACATAATAAAATTCAAATATTTTGTACAAAATTATCCATGGCATCACATCATAAATTCTAAAGACATACAGGCAATATTCAGTAGTTTCCACAAAGAAATACAACTACTTTACAACTTATGTTTTCCCAAATATAGAGTCAAATGCAAAATCTTAAGCTGTAGTAAACCGCATTGGCTGACGCGTGGCATCCGAAAATCTTGTGCAAAGAAGCGGAAGCTACGGATGTCATATTACATGAAAAAGAGTTCGCCAAAAAAGAGAGAGTTTAGGTCCTATAGTAAATTACTGAAAAACTGTATAAATACAGCCCAAAAAATCAACAATAATAAATACATTACCGGTGCTAAGAATACATGCATTGCAACTTGGAATATAATAAACGACAAAACCAAACAATTTAATAATAAACATAATATCAACAACATAAAACATAATAACAAAACTATACATGACCTCAAAGATATTGCGAATGAATTCAATAATCAATTTATAATTTATGATAATAATAATTTTAACACCTGCGACATGAATTTAATAAATAGTAATAACTCGAGCATATTTTTGAGACCAACTGATGTTCACGAAATAATAAAAATAATCCGATCCCTAAATAAAACTAACTCGACTGGATACGATGACATTAATACTAAAATAATAAAAGAATGTGCTACGGAATTAGCTCCGTTACTTGCACATTTAATAAACCTGTCGCTTCTTCACGGTGTTTTTCCAGCAAGCTTTAAAATATCTATTGTAAAGCCTCTATTCAAAAAAGGAGAAAAAGACTGCATAAATAATTATCGCCCAATTACATTGATACCGATCATGTCAAAAATATGGGAAAAAGTTATACATGAAAGGTTGTTGTCGTTCATAACAAAACATAACATAATTTGTCCGCAACAATACGGTTTCCAGAAGGGCAAATCCACAGCTCATGCATGTTTTTCGCTCATCAAAAGTATTACGGCCTACATGGACAAAAGGGTACCTGCGACAGCAGTATTCTTTGACATGAGCAAGGCGTTTGACTGTGTTTCTCATAAAATCCTTTTAAATAAGTTGGACAAGTATGGCATCCGAGGCGTAGCCAACAAACTCATTGAAGACTACCTTAATGATAGAGTGCAATGCGTAGAGCTGAACAATATTAGCGACAAACCAGACTCATCCAATTACAGATCCGATTTCAAGCCAAACAGAGTTGGGGTCCCTCAGGGCGGAATTCTGGGTCCCTTATTGTTCGTACTTTACGTAAACGACTTGCCGACCATTACAAAGTACCCCTGTACTCTATTTGCAGATGACCTGTCAATACTCATACACAAAACACCGAACTTAGACTATGAATTCGAAATTAACTCCACAATAGCTAAAGTTGTTCACTGGTTGAAATGCAATAACCTCAAAATAAATCACAGTAAAACTACATTTATACAGTTTTTAAACAGAAATAAGCATCCTGAGGAACTCAGAGTGGTAAGCGAGGGCATCTCCATACTGGAATCGACAGAGACAAAATTTCTCGGTATTACGCTGGACGCACATCTCTCTTGGAGGCAACATGCAGAGGCGGTCACTTCCAAACTTAACAGGTTCATATACGCGCTGTATCGCTTGCGAAATATTTGTGACGAAAAAACCGCCCTACTAGCCTACCATGGTTATGTGTGTTCAGTTTTGAGATATGGATTGATGATGTGGGGGAACTCTGTGGGAATGCATCATGTCTTTATTATACAAAAAAAGTGCGTTAGAGCCTTATGCGGTGCTGGACCCATAGATTCATGCCGACCTCTATTCGTAAAGCTGAATCTCCTGACTCTACCCTCGATGTACATTTACGAGGCTTGTACATTTGTAAAAAAGAACAAAGATCTTTTTGAAAACAGGACATTCAGCTTTCCGACTAGATACCCTAATAGACTAGCTAAGACGATGCACACAACCACTTCTTTTGCGAAAAATTGTCCTAACATGTGTGTTAAATTATTCAACCTGCTACCAGACTGGCTCAAAGACCTACCTGAGATAAAATTCAAAAAATGTTTTTACAAAATGCTCAAAGATAATTGTTTTTATTCAATTGGCGAATTTGAAAAGTTTAATTTTAAAAAGTGGCGTCCCATTTGACATTATACATTATATTTTAAGATAATTTAATCATAGATTTATTAACATTTTGACATTTATATTATAATTTGACATTCCATTTATTTAATTATCTTTCTATTCTAAAAGATTTTTATTTGACTGTTATTTATTGTAATATTGTTTAATTTTAATTGATAATTTCTAATGTTTGCATACCAATTTGTTGGTGCACCACGTATGATCTAATTCAAAATGACATTACTCGACCTATGTGTGTATTTAACCGTGTGTGCTTGCAAATAAATATTTTCATTTCATTTCATTTCATTTCATAGCAATGGCTAGGATTGTTCTAAGTGAAACATTGTTCATGACTGGACTGAAAGTTTCGTCATAGTCGATTCCTTCGACTTGTTGGCATCCTTTAGCTACCAATCTTGCTTTATATTTGTTGCTATCACTTTTTATTTTTAATATCCACATATTTGATATGATCTTTCTACCTTTGGCTTCTTTTCTATCTACTATATCCCATACTTCGTTCTTTTCTAGGAATTCTTTTTCAGAGTTGATCGCCTTAATCCACTCTTCCTTTTCAGGACTATTAATAGCCTCCTGGTATGACAGGTAAGTAAAGAAGTCTTGAAATCTTTTAGGTAGACTTATTGTTCTTCTGGGTCTTTCAGATTGTTCATTGTTTACTTGGTTTTCTGTTACAGGTACAGGTTCTTCAGTGTATGGTTCAGGTTCTGCTGTTTCTATTTCAGATTCTACAGTTACTGAACTTGTTGAAGGTTGTTCGGGTTCTGTAGTTGTTTCAGGTTCTGTTATTGTTTCAGGTACTGTAACAGTATCTTCAGGTTCAGTAATTATTTCTGGTACAGTATGGGTATTTGCAGGTTGTTCTGGCATTTCATCCCTTTCATTTGTTATTATTTGTATTGTTTCGTTTTCGTTTACATTATTGGGCTCAGTTTCATTTATAGGTTGAACGAAAACAACATCTCTTCTAGTTATAATTTTTCTTTTTTCAGTATCCCAGAGCCTGTATCCTGTCGGCGCATAGCCAACCATCACCAGTTTTTCATTTCTAGCGTCAAGTTTTTTTAATGGTGTTAGGATTTTTGCATAGACTTGAGAACCAAATATTTTTATGTTCTTTACATTAGGTTTTTGACCTGTCCATTTTTCAATTGGGGCTTCTCCATCTTTAGGTATTCTGTTTAAAAGGTAGGTGGCCGAGTAAACGGCTTCGCCCCACATATCTTTACCAAGTTTAGATTGATAAAGTAACGCTCTGACTTTCTCCATCAAGGTGCGGTTGAAGCGTTCTGCTTTGCCATTCTGTTGTGGCGTGTATGCAATAGTGTAATCTAACTTTATGCCTCTATTTTTGCACCACTCTTTCAGTTCTGAGCTTGTATACTCGCCGCCGTTATCGCATCTTATTTGGCAAACTTGGAGGCCAGTTTCTCGTTCTACTTCTTGTACATACTGTTTTAGATAAGTGAAAACTTCACTTTTATGTTTTAGCAGGTAAGTCTCTGTATAGTCTGTATAATCATCTATCAGAGATAGAACGTACCTTTTACCATCATGTGTATTCGGTGTTACTGGGCCAAGAACATCAGTGTGTATAGTATGGATTTTCTTTCAGATCTGCGTCTAGTGCAAAAGGTAATCTAGTCTGTTTGGCTTTAAGGCAGATTTCACAGGTTGAGGTGTTTTTCGACATCTTTCTTTAATATTTAATCCATTCACTGAGTTTAGTAGTTTTTAAGTGTTTTTTACCTGATGTCCAAATTTTTATGCCAGTCTTCAGCTGTTTCTCCTGTTTTTTTGTAGTTTATTTTAGGTCTACATTGTAGATACCATTTTCATTTTTTGTTCTTCTAGGATTATTTCATTATCTTTCTTAATCAAGACTTTTGTGAACGTTACTTCGCCATCATTATCAGTTATTTGATGCACTGATAGTAAGTTCTTTTCAGGTTTGGAATGAACAAAACATTACCAAATTTACTTTTTCTGTTTCAGAGATCCCTTAAGTCAGATTGTAGTTTTACGTCCTTTTCTGCAGTTTGGACTTCGATATTGCATATTTCAGTGTTCGATAGAATATCTTCTTTATTAGTCATATGGACTGTGCATCCGGAGTCCACTGCGAACTCAGGTGCATTTTATTTTGCTCTTCGACTTCTGACAGGAAAGATATTGTTATTGTGTTTAGTTTTGAAGTAGCAATCTTTGGCCTCATGGTTATGTTTTTTACAAATTTTGCATATTTTGAAGGGTTTATTGTTGTTTCTTTTGAAAAAACAGTCCTTTTCTGCATGATTATTTTTCTTGCAGAAGGAGCAGAACAGCTTCCTATTCAGCTCTGCTTTGAAAGCTATTGGAGCGGTATCAGGATCCTCCTGTTTCTCTGCTCTTCGCAAATTAGCCGGTGGTGAGGTCCAAAGTCTTTTCATGGAGAGGCCAGACTCCACGCGGTAGCAAAGTAATTATATCTGAGGGATTGTCGAAAGAATTTTGGAAATGATCATGCTTTCGTTGATTTTCTCGCCTAGTAGGTT
This sequence comes from Phthorimaea operculella, assembly GCA_024500475.1. NCBI lineage: Eukaryota > Metazoa > Arthropoda > Insecta > Lepidoptera > Gelechiidae > Phthorimaea > Phthorimaea operculella. Next base: position 618,825 of record JANFCV010000239.1, read on the forward strand.
GATTTGATGGGCCAGGTTTTGAATGTGTGTTAAATGAAAAGTCATGTCATTTTTCTCGTTGTAAAATATATTTGTAAAACTCTTGTAAAAGGTTGCATTTCTGTTGGTCAGTCGATTTTTCAAACGTCTTGCATAGTTTTTGATACATTAATTTTGCACTATCACAGGTCATAATAAGCGGAATGTTTTTTTTTATCAATTGACTGTAATATAATCCTTTGCGCTTGGGCATCTTTCTTTGAATCGTCACTTGGCCCGAGCGAAAGCCTATAAAACTTTATTAAAAATATTACGCTACATGGTAGCAGAGGTCCGTGGATCGAAACCACGCTCTGCTACCATGTAGCGTAATATTTTTAATAAAGTTTTATATTTTCAGTAAATATATATATATGTCGTAGCGAGCGACAATTTAAGCGACAGCGACGTGTCGTTTCGATATCGTAGTACCGGCAACCCGGAGTAACTGTAGTGGGATTTGAAGCTCTATGATTGGTTGATTATAAAAGTACAGTGAACGTCGTCCGTGTGGTGGGGCTAAAATCAGTTCCGCCCATGTGGATCGGCTGGTGCATTCTTATCCAGACCGCCGAGCGGTGTACACGTCGAACCGGTTACGTTCATTGCACTTGCTAGATACTTTGGTGCATACTTATCCTGTAAAAAGTTCATTCCTGAGACGCTGAATAAAATCTGATTCGTTACCATTTCCTGACTTTGTTGGATTTGCCTGAGTAACCACGATGCCCACAACTGATGAAACCGCAGGAGAGCACTCCTGCCACACCAGAAACCACAAGAAGACACCAAACACACAACCACACCAC